>OY740718.1:168289661-169524661 GCA_963513945.1 Hydrotaea diabolus
CTACTTACATAAGAGAAGAAGTTTTCAAAATATTGCAAAACTTCAACGAATTTTGACTTTGGTTGTTTTATGTTGTTTTTTTCTTCTTTTTGGTTAATACGAGTATTTATCGATAGGCTCTTATTTCTAACAATCTAACTTATTTTTAATTTCTCTTTTATATCGATTATTATTTTTATTTCATAGATTTAATAATTATATGTACGAGTAATAGGTTTTCATTCCTTTGTGTTTTGGTTCCGCGGATTTGGCACATACTTCAAATGTCTTTTTCTTCTTCCTCCAAAAAAAGGCACAACTACCAGAAATTGTTATTAATATTGTTTCGAGAATTTTGATGTAATATTCCGTCCACTGCTCTAGAGCTTGGTTCAGTCCTCCCAACTACTCGGCCGTGTTTGAGGATCGATTGAAGGCGAATATGATTTGTATGTATCGGACTCCTTTTTATGTTTCACTGTGCAGAACAGCAGCATCGAGGTTATGAGACCGAAAAGTTGGGCAAAAGCTATGCCTAGGCCCACTACGCCGATAACGTCGAGTTTGTCAGTCAGCCAATTCTGCAGGGAATGGGCGCAGCCCTTATCCCACCACAATGTAGGATTTTCAGATCTGAAAAAAGAAAAACACAATTAAAGATGTTTGCAAAACATAAGCAATGTTTATAATAGGATAAGGTTTAGCGATAATCACACTTTATATTATAGACGATAAATTGTACAAAATGGTCTATATAGCTTTATCGAGAAATCGAAAAACAGAGATGAGTAAAACTCATTTTGAGAATGCTGTTTTTTGTGTTTAAAGTGTGCGAATTTAATATTTTTCTGTGTTTTTTGTGTTTCAGTTTTGACTTTGTAGCGTTCTAATGATTGTGTACAAACGAATGTGAAAAAATAAACACCGAGAAGTTGTGAGTTCGCCCATCTTGTACACTTCATTGTCTTTGCCCTGCATCACTCTGTGGAACATTGTATTATAAGTAAGTGTCATGGCAAATGATTGTAACAACCAAAAATATTTAAGCTAAACCCAGCTTTAAGAGTACAGATCGGCTCAGCATAGCTAGTTGATACGATTTAACGATGTCTGTCTTTCCGTTTTTTATAAAATTTGGCAATAGTAAGTTTTTTGAATCAAGAACGGACGCTATTGCAATTAAAGAAAATCGGTCCAGATTTTGATATAGCTCCATTACACATATGCTCTTCAGATTTAATGTTTTTTGATCTAGAAGCCGCATATTGAATTTATTCTTGATGAAGTTAAGCACCAGTAAGTTCTGTGGGCCCGGGAAGCAATAAAATCGGATGAACATATGTGTGTGGAACTTTATCTTAATCTAATAACGTCCTTAGTTGGTCCAAAAAACTAACTCCTGCTAAATTTTACTAAGATCGGATGGTATTTGTAGCTTCTGGATTTGAAGATATAAAATCGGATGAATAAAAATCATATGTATGGAAGCTATAGCTATATCTGAACCAATTTTCTTCCAAAAAAACCAACTAGTCCGAATTGTTATCAAGATTGGGTGCTATATGTAGCTTCTAGGCCAAAAAACATTTAAATCAGATGATCATATATGTGGCAGGTATATCTTAATATTAACCGATTTTCTTCAATTTTTAAAATTACTACAAATACCATCCGATCTTAGTAAAATTTAGCAGGAGTTAGTTTTTTGGACCAACTAAGGACGTTATTAGATTTAGATAATGTTCCACACACATATGTTCATCCGATTTTATTGATGGAATCTGGCTATTTAAAAGAGTCCAAAACCCTATTTTAAGTTGGATTTTCTTAATGCCACGCCCGACCTCTGCTTTATATATAATATTTTTTTACCAGTTTTTTATAATTAAAATTTAATGCAGCAAATTGAATTTTCATCAGGTCTCTATGAAAATGTTTAAGTCTTATCTTCGCTGCTAGTTATCTGTGTTTTAAAGGTTTCATCCTGAATTGTATTCTGCGGACAAATTGTAGGGCGATGCCCGTGCTTAGCGTGGCTTTCTTATTCCCTCAGTCTAAGGTCTACTTTTACACCTAATGAAGACATCGATACTTATTAAACCTATTTGCTCTGGTGGTTCTAAAAAACGGTACCTATGGTCCTGCGAGATTGGGGCTCCGCCTCATAGTTCCTAGACACCTTAAAAAAGCCCTTGTGTTAAAAAGCAATGACCATTAGTAAACATTCACTTATGGTACACTAATCAACTTAAAGTTTATATATTTTCAGAAGAGGTCAAAAACTGTTTGCTTAGACATGCAGAGAAAATGGATTTGTTGTCGAATTTTTGCAACCGAATGTTGGTGGTTGCACGTACTATCCATGTATTTCATCGCTCCAACCGAATGTTGATTGGGTATACGACAATTTTAAGTAGTGGAAACTGGCAGTATCGGCTGAAGAGACAAAGTATCAGTAACCTTAACTAATCAGTATGGTTATTGGAACTGAATTTGTACATGTATTAGTTGTGTACTTGTATTAGTTTCAATTCGGTTGTCATTACAACGAGCATTTCTTAACTGAAAGAACTGATGGTTACATTTTATGTTTTCGTCTTCTATCTTTTTTTTTAATTTTTATATTAAACGATTTAAAACAAAAAAATGATGGAATATTTATATATACTAATTTTCTTGGTCTACAAAAAATAACTCGGAACTACGAGGACTGTCCTTTTGGGAATTGACTAAGTCTTTTATTTGTAGAAGAAATCATTAACCCGCAGAGAAAATCTAAACTTTTGTTGCATAGTGTAATATGTGTGAACCAAATGGAGTTTTGTTGCTACACCAACTTTTAGTACAAAGGTAACATGCTCTTCATAATTGGTTGGCTGTCATAAAAAGCAGTTGGGACAACTAATAGTGTTAATGAATTCGGGTGGTATAACTGACTTATTGGCTGTAAGAATCGTAATATTACTGTAGCTACCATCTCATGGTAAGTCGCACCATGTTACCGTCAAAACCATGGAATGTTGGAGGAATCAACAGAAAGTATGTTTATCCAACCGAATGTATGTAGTTTGGATCGATTTTAAACCGATTTTTCTTTTTTTTTTCTAAAAAAAGCAAAAAATAGCGAAAGATGTTTACAGCCACCCATTACATAACAAAATTTTATTATGGATTTTTTCATGAGATTCTGTGTTAAATGTTATCCTCTTATTTCGATAGCGGATCCATATTGAAGGGTACACTCGATTTGAACTTTTAATGTCTAATTTAAAATTAATCGTATTTTTTTATGGATTACAAAAGGCTGCGTTAATCTTGACTAACGTAAACCAAGCATTTTTTAAACCACTGGTACTTACCGCCCACAGTCCACTCGCAGCACATTATCGCCCGAGCCTTCGATTAGAATACCACGATTCTCGTATATCGGCCTGCAGCATGATTCGGGTACCCAACGTTTGCCACTCCATGATTTAATGTCATACCAATCCTCGTATGATGAGACTCCGCAGCATTCGAACTGTGAACAAAAATAAAGATATCGTATATCATCAATGAAGGGAACACTAGTACATATTTATAAATAAATAAAATACAAACAAGATTTCCAAACCGAAACAAGACACACTTGAAAAATAAACACAACAACAGGTTTTTGCTAATTAATTATTAATACAAAAATTGTTATTGTTCGAGTGTTGGAATATAATTCAGTTCAGATGCAGCAGCCGGCAACGGTTCATGAGTGTTGTCCATGTGGCGGTTTTGTTTTGGTCGGCAACATTTTGCAGTAGAATATGGAAGTCAACATAAAATAAATGCCTAAATTCAAAAGATTTTATCAGGATTTTTTAAGGGTGTATGGCATCTTCCTTTATAAAGGAGATCGAAAGTAGTGAGATAATTGTAGGCAAATCTACCGCAGTTGACAAGCTTCTCTTAAAAAACACATGTCTAGCCTCCAGACGCACGCCGAAAAAGGGAATTTTGTTAGGGGGGCACTATTCGAAGAGCATCGTACTATATGGTTGTGGCACAACAATATTATGATCCGCTCAACCCTACTATGATACCCACAACCATAATATTTTTGTACCACAACCATATACCCAACAACAGTACGATGCTCTTCACCACAACTAAGGCAAAATGTTTACATAAGAAGTTTAATCGAGATTATCTTTTAACAAAGATTAAATTAAACTCGAAAAATTCTGCATTAGCTTAAGCAATATAATTCTAATTTGAAAAACATTTGTCACCCTACCCTGTTATGAAAATCCGTTGTGAGCAAACAGTGTCAAATGTGACTTAAAAGAGCTGTAAGATTTCCAAAAAAATTGCCTAATTAATTAATAATCTCCCCTTAATCTAACGAGACTTAACGAGTTTGCAAATGTTAAATTTTTTATACTCTCCACCATGGGACTCGAGCACATATAAGTTTGCATTCCATTAGTAACACCTCGACATACGTATCTTCGACCATATAAAGTTTATATATTTTTGATCGTCATAAAATTCTTAGCCGATATATTCATGTCCGTCTGTATATTAAAAGCACGATTCGGCCTAAAGGTACGGAAGCTGGTCTTGAAAATGGACAAAATCGGACAAAAGAGTTTCCCTTTAAGGGACTAAAAAGGTTTTGAACAAATTTATTTGGACTTTTTCACTATACGAGGGCGACCGCAAAACTAACTGGCCTGGCACATTTTCTGTTTTACTAGCAACTTTTTTTTGTTTTTTAAAAGCAATCTTTTATAAGCCATCTGTCAAAATTTCCGAAATATTTAATGATTATTTTCTTTGTTACAGGTGATTGAAGTAAACAAGTTTTATAATTTTTGAAAAATGGAAAATAAGAGTTTCGTGCGGTAATTAAACACTTTTATATGAAAGGTTATACGCCACAATTAATCAAAGATGAATCTGTTCTTGGTGATAACACAGTACAACAGCCAATCTGGGGGGGTGAGAAATTCCAAGTCAGGGCGATGGTACTAGGTCAGTATATTAAAACCCTCAAAGGGTTTTGCGTTCGTATGTGCCAGTTTTTTTTTATGGCCTTTTACATTTTTTTCCTTATCTTGATGTTTTTTCGCTTAGTTGTAAAATGTTGGCAAAAACGTAGTTTGACATAACTCGAGAACGACTAGTTCGATTTTGCTGAAATAAATTAAGAAAAATTAATAATTACATTTTCTTTTATCCAGTAATATATTGTTTCTCTACCAAATCAACATTTTTGCAATTAGAAATAAATTTATGAAGAAAATTTTGCCAAACAAAAATTTTTTTTTTTAAAACATATAAATCCCAAACGGAAAAACGTGTAGAGTCTTATAACTTTCACGTCAGGTCACATAACCTATAAACAAAATGCGACATAGATCATAGAAATCGATTAACGCGTTCTGCTTTTATTTACAATTAAGTAACTTCACTTCACTGGCACATACGAACGCAAAACCCTTTGAGGGTTTTAATATACTGACCTAGTACCATCACCCTGACTTGGAATTTCTCACCCCCCAGACAATAACCCCAAAAATGTTCCACGCTCTGGAAGACCGAAAACTGCTACTACTATTGAAAACATTAGATATATATTTAATGAAGTGACTAAAGATAGACGAATACACCTCAGAGAACTTGCTGATACTGCTAAAATACACGAAAAACAAGTTTGGAGTATTTTACATGATGAACTCCACATGAAAAAGCTATCCGCAAGATATGTGCTGCATTTGTTGACTTTGCCCCAAAAAATCGTCCGTTGGACCAATTCCGAGGAGCTTTTAGCGAAACAGTGTCAAATGTGACTTAAAAGAGCTGTAAGATTTCCAAAAAAAATTGCCTAATTAATTAATAATCTCCCCTTTATCTAACGAGACTTAACGAGTTTGCAAATGTTAAAGTTATTATACTCTCCACCATGGGATTCGAGCACATATAAGTTTGTCATTCCATTTGTAACACCTCGACATACGTATCTTCGACCATATAAAGTTTATATATTTTTGATCGTCATAAAATTCTTAGCCGATATAGGCATGTCCGTCTGTCTGTTAAAAGCACGATTCGGCCTAAAGGTACAGAGGCTGGTATTGAAAATGGACGAAATCGGGCAAAAGAGTTTCCCTTTAAGGGACTAAAAAGGTTTTGAACAAATTTATTTAGACTTTTTCACTATATAACATTAATAATGTAGCCGTTGACGAATTCAACGTGCCAAAAATGGGGCCCAAAAAATGTCCCATAATTCTCGGAGACATTTGTGTAACCAGAAACAGTGAAACTTTCTCGCGAATCTAAATACTAGCTATTACATTCGGGACTCTGATCGGTCCATATGGGCTCTATAGGCACGTCCAGCTTTGACTATGGACATAGGTTTTTAAATCGAATTCGAATATAACAGTAATTCTGCGATTTGACCTGATTTAAGGCTCTGACCCATGGGTTCAAGGTGTCTCGGGTGCCGAAAAATAGATCCTTTTCAATATTGACATATGGGTACTGAGAAATAGTGGGATTACCTAAAGAAACTGAATATGCCATTAATTTTACGATGAATTGGAGGCATTGATCTATGGGCGCAGTCAATGGGCACTGGGGCTCAAAAATAGTTCCCTAATGTTCTGGAACATATGGGTACACAGAAAAGGTGAAATCTTCGCACATATCCAAATATGTACCAATATTTAACATTTTGGACAATTTGGAATTTCGAATCAGAAAATCACATTAATTTTAAAATACAAAGAAATTTAAGGCCTGGATCTGAGGTCCTTGGGCAGCGAATAAAAGGTATTTTCGAACATTGACATATCGCGACTCAGAAACAGTGGAATTTCCTTACTAAACTCAATATGCATTAACTTAAATGATTTGTCGAAATGTAAGGCCCTTTAATGCGGGCTCTGTATGACCCTATTTAACAATAGATATGTGTGCTCTCTAAACCAATACATTGTCCTGCTTTAAAGTACATGGACCCATCACAAACACTCATATACCCCAGTACTGTCAATGCTATACTACAGCGAAATCCACGGTGTAGAGAATAAAAGCTTCGACCCAGCCGAACGAATTGTCCACTTGTTTTAATTTAAATAATTTTAAAGTTAGGAAAGGACAAAGCAAAACCCTCCTCATATGAGCCAATCGGTTTGCCTCTCTGGTCATCAAAACTAATGGTGATGGTATATTAAAATTTGTCACTCCGTTTGCAACACCGTGAAATATTGACCTGGGACGCTATAAGGAATATTAATTCTTCATCGTCGTAAAATTCTTAGGCGATTAAGCCCTGTCCCTCTGTCAGTGTGCCTGCTAAAATAGCATATGGTCATAAGCTGTTCGGAATTCTAAATGGGCGAAATCGGCAGGGGCAACAAAGTTTCCCTTTAAGGGGCAAATAGTACCTCACTAAAAAGTACACATTTTTAAGTATTTGCTTAGCAAATAATAATTTTTTGTATACGAACAATGGTTAAAATGGGTACTATTAATTGGGTAGCACTCACTACCTCAAAAAAGGGCATAATTGTTGGTCTTTATGGCTCATGTGGCCTAAAAAACGTACATCATGGTCAAAACGGGCAGTAAATAGTCAATATGGTCATATGTGTACTTAAATTAAAGCAAATATCGCTATGAATCAAAAAATAGTGGACGTTTAAAGTTCTGGCTGGGATTAGGGACGGGCGCTTGGGGCGAAGGGGCCCAAGAAACGTACCAATTTTTGCGCTTTAGTTGCGAAGGGACGGTGGAGTTTATATAAGGTTAGGCCTGACCGAACGTAAAGTCATTTTTACTAAATTTCTTCTATTTCTTTTGTATACAATTTTTATTTTTAATGTTTAAATGCCTCTTATTATATTAACTGAGTTTTTATGTGTTTTTTTACTTTTTTCTTTTGAAAAGTTTTTATTCTGGTTCGAGACATTTTTGTTGTTTCTTTTTCAGAATCAACTAAAAAGTTGGTGAAATGTATTGGCTACGGTTGCCAGGCAGACTGTATAAGTATAGCTGTTTCTAAACCCGCCAAGTTTTTTCTTCAGCAGTCTTTGGCAACGATTACTTCGGCTACAAATCAAAAGACTTATGCGGGACTCTCACTATGATTCATGAGAATTACCCTTTGCGTATAGTCTTTGAACTGTGCGAAGAGCAGTCTTCTCAGCTCAATATCATTTCTACCAATTCCGTTTCAGTGCTTTCATTGAAAACCACGGATGCAAAGGCACAGAGTGTGTTTCTCGAACCAGAACCAGATAAAAACTTTTCAATTCGTAATAAAAAGACCGAATAAATGTAAACAAAACAAAAACATATTTTTTTCTTTAATTTTAATGTTTTGTTTAAAAAAAACGGAATAAGAAAACCCGTGCGACTACTTTTCAAAATTTTTGTGCTACTTTTTTTTTTAAAAAATGTCTTTTTGTACCAAATTTTGAAATTTCACCACGGTAACGCTGTGGAAGATATAACAATGTGTTGGATATATGTTGGAGCTACAGTTATTCGGTTGCAAAAGTAGGAATTTCGGTTGCAATCACCAAATGTTTATAATCGTGATAAATATTCAGTTCGACTTATTACAAGATAAATATGATCATTGCAGTGTATGCGCAACTAATTGATCGGCCATACCAATGTAGCGTATAAAATATATTTAGTTGTCACAACTAGTGGTTGTGGCAACCAATAATTTTGCAAACATTGTTGTTGTAACCAAAGATTAGTGATAACAACTAAATTTTATCACAACCAAAAAAGGGTTGTTAAATGGTATCTTTTTAAAAAATAAAATAATTCTATTATTACTGTGTACAAATCATTACCATCATCTTTTTCACTCTTTCCTTGTCAATACACTCCCTATTATTACTTCAGGCACCTCAATTCTGTAAGCAAACATTTGTTTGCCTCTAACTAAAATTTTAATTTTTTTCGTTGCAAAGTATGTGTATGTTTAGACGCAAAAATTCTTTTCTGAAGGTTTTGATACTTGGTGAGTTGCACCGATATTTCAGTTATAACTAGAAGCTATAGAGCACCAACTAACATTCGGTTGTACTGATGGAATACTCACGTAATCTTAATCATTCGGTTAGCAAAAAAAATCGGTTGTGGCATCGAATCTGTTCTCTGCGTGCAGTAATAATAGGATAATTTTCGCTTTTGGTTATGATAAAAGTTTAGTTAACGTCACCAATATTTGGTTAAAACAACAAAATTCTGGGAAAACTATTGGTTCCCACAACCACTTTTAAAACGACTACATATATTTTATGCATTTTGTTGGTATGACCAATGAGTTGCGTCTACGATGATGCTATTTTTCATCTTGTGGTTAGTCGAACCGAATATCCAATACATTTATAGACAGTTGATGGTTGATACCGAAATTCTTTATTTTTTGCAATGGAATTTTAGTAGTTCCAACCGATTTCCAACTAATTTTTTCTCTGAGTGTGTAAAACAGACAAAACGCTTTTTCTTTATTGAATTTTTTATAAATCAAACGAGTTTTGATGGCTTTATCTATATTTTAAGTAAAAAGGTTAAATGTTATAATCTTTAAGCATGCTTTTTGGTTGCCAAATAAAACGAATTTTACGCACAGAGAAAAAATATGTTGTCACAACCGAATTATTTTGCCAACCAAAAGATTGTGGTTGTGTCTACTTTAGCTATATTACACAGTACAACAGCCAATCTGGGGGGTGAGAAATTCCAAGTCAGGGTGATGGTACTAGGTCAGTATATTAAAACCCTCAAAGGGTTTTGCGTTCGTATGTGCCATTTTTTTTATGACCTTTTACATTTTTTCCTTATCTTGATGTTTTTTCGCTTAGTTGTAAAATGTTGGCAAAAACGTAGTTTGACATAACTCGAGAACGACAAGTTCGATTTTGCTGAAATAAATTGAGAAAAATTAATAATTACATTTTCTTTAATCAATTAATATACTGTTTCTCTACCAAATCAACATTTTTGCAATTAGAAATAAATTTATGAAGAAAATTTTGCCAAAAAAAAAAAAATTTTTTTTTTTAAACATATAAATCCCAAACAGAAAAACGTGTAGTCTTATAACTTTCACCTAAAGTCACATAACCTATAAACAAAATGCGACATAGATCATAGAAATCGATTAACGCGTTCTGCTTTTATTTACAATTAAGTGAAGGTATCCCATTTTGACAAGAATATTGATATATGTTTTTATTCAAAAATGTGTCATTTATCGCCTTTTTTATAATTTTTCCCCAATAACTCCAGACGTCTGGCCATAAAAAATAATAAAAATAAAAAAAAAAATTTTTTTTTGGTAAAATTTTCTTCATAAATTTATTTCTAAACTGGCACATACGAACGCAAAACCCTTTGAGGGTTTTAATATACTGACCTAGTACCATCACCCTGACTTGGAATTTCTCACCCCCCAGACAATAACCCCAAAAATGTTCCACAGTGTTATCAGCATAACCAAACGTACAATGTCACAATTGAATTTTGGGCAAACCAAAAGATTGTGGTTGCGCTTACTTCAGCTATTCCATCCTCACAGCCGCACGCACAGAAAAGATATGGTTATTATATGGTCACCGCAACAATAATATGTTCTCTACAACAAAAGCATTGTCGTCGCAATTATAGTATTGTTTTCTGGATTTTATTTTGGCAGCGGTATGATTACGGCAATAATAATATTGTTGAAATGTAACAATAGTATTATTGCTAAATTTAGAAATGAAATATGGTTTTAACAACCTTGTAAATATTGTTGGTGCGACAAAAAAATTGTTGCTAAAGATTTACGTAACCATTAATATGATTACGGCAATCATACTGTATGGTTGAGACTAAAAACAAATCATAACAGGTTTTAAAGACTACGTGTGTGTGTTTTTCTGGTATACCAAAAAAAAACATACAATCGGAAGATAGTTCGAGGGATTTTTATTGTGTTTACTTTGTTCGGTCAAATACTCTACTACCGATTGGTTCTCGTATGTTTTAATTATGCATGCACTTAAGTATATAGCCATTGATCATGGTTTAATAACATTCGTTACATGCGGTCTACGGATGGTGTAGTAGCATACATCCCTGCTGGCAACTTAAAGTATTTTCGACTGCCGATGAAATAAATATTTTTGTTTCTTGAATGAAATGTTCAATAAAAACATGGCCTCAAATTTGGCTATGAACTAATTTTAATGCAATTTAAAATAATTTACCTTATAAAAATCTCTTTTTTTTTGAATAAGAACATTACCCAATCTTAATATATAATTTTGGGAACCATAGTATGGTTGAGTGTGAATCATACTATGGTTGTGAGGATCATACTATGGTTGTATGGGAACCATACTATGGTAGTGAGGATCATAATATGGTTGTGGAGATAATAGTATGGTTGAGTGTGAAGTATACTATTGTTGTGGGGATCATAGTATGGTTGTAGAGATAATAGTATGGTTGAGTGTTAATCATACTATGGTTGTGGGGATCATAGTATGGTTGTGTGTGAATAATACAATTGTTGTGAGGATCATACTATTGTTGTGGCACAACCATATACCCAACAATAGTATGATCCTCTTCGAATATTGTCACCCCAACCATACTTTTTTTCTGCGTGCGAACATTAGTTCGTGAGATGGAATTTTAGGTACATAAATGCAACCTCAGATATTAAAAAAAATAATATTTAACTTTGGCATAATAAAAAAATGCTGTAGTCAAGTCAATGGAGAAATTAAATGGTTTGCTACATTTAGAGGACAACATTTTCTTTGCCTTTCCAACATGCATTTTTTCGTTTTAACAGACATTAGCAACAGAAATCCTTTAACTTCTGTCCATATTTAATATTCTATTTTTCTTTTATTATGGGGTCCGTAATACTAGATGGTCATTAAAATAAACCTCCTTTTATGCAAAACAATTGATTGCCACAACAGACGCTTCTGGCAAGCGACAAGTTCGTAATATGTACCATAATCTTCTCATAGCTACCATATTATAGTACGTCGAAGCGTATAGCGATCAAGATTGTTAACGTTTACAGAGTCTTTCCGTCGAACAGAATTTTTGTAGTCCGAACCGATTGCCAACTTTTTTTTTCTCTGTGTTTATATATCAAGCAACTTACCGAAGTCTGTACATTATCCCAGATGGCAGCAACCGATGGCGCGATTATTGAACCTCGATCTGTGGCATTGTAATGCTCCTCGATGCCAAAACGTAATTCATTTGCCAGAGTTCTTCGCAAACCTCCACGGAAGACGAACGCTATGGAACCAATAAGGAATTCACTTAGGAACAGCATAATGATTAGCATGAAGTACTTAAAATAAATAAAATTCCATTAAAAGGGTTTCCAATCTAAGGCATCGTGATTAAATAGCTTACCATGACTAGAAGACATCTGGATTGGACCCAAGCTCCACAGCAGCCCAAGAAAGATACCACGAATCCAATGATGCCGATACACAGAAAAACGGAATCTGCACTCAGGGCTGCATGTTCGGGCAGGAGAGTGGCATAACCTTCGTAAGACAAGCGTAGCCAAATACCGGCCCCCAAAAAAGCGCAACTACAAAGCTTTAGTTTTGTTTTGTTTCGTTCGTTTTGTTCGGGGGCGATTTCGAAAAGTGCATGAAAAAGAAGAACAATAGCGAATAATTAAATGATATGAAATAAGTTGAACTGAACAGAAAAATAATTGTGATACGATTACACGTGAATTCAGTTCGTACGAAATTAATCCACAACAACGGCGACAACGAGGGACGTCGACCACGACAAGCTTCAATTAACATTCAGATACACGTTCGTTGGCGCTCATCAGGCAGAAAGAAGTCGCACAATGAAAATGGATCGTCTGTGTTTGGCTTGGTTAAGCACCGGCATGCATTAGTTGTCGTGTCCGCCTCGTCTACACCGGTTTTGTGTAATTGAAAGTTTTTGTGTGTGTTTCAAATAAAAAAGAAAGAAACGAGTTAATGTGTCATTAACACATCCATCCGCAGAAGAAATCCAAAATCCACCAACATTCTGTCAATTATTGCCGCATAGGGAGGTGTGAAGTGGGCGGGGGAGGTGTGGTGACGAGGTGAACAGTGGCATAAATGTCACGAATAAAAATCTTTAATCAGATTCCAGATATGCTTATTTCTTTGCCTATGGAATTGTTAGTTTTTGTGTACTCTCACTCGATGTCCGTCTACCTTTTGTCGACTTTAATGTTCTCGTGTAGAAAGTCATTAACTGGCATTTACATACTTTAGAGTCATGCAGGCCGATTATGTTTGTCAACGTTTCGCTGTTGACTCCAGAGCAGTTGTGCTCAAAAATATATCAGAGTTAGTAGACGGATATTAGTAAACAAAGCAAAAAAAGGATTGTGGTGTTTGGTACTCGCGCTTTTTATAACTTTTATTATGGGATGTCAGTCCGTCAGCAACACCTTAAAAACCGTTTGGAAACTTCATTATCGTCAAGAAAATCTCAAACCTTCTAGCCATGTCAATCTGGTATTTCTGTCAGTGAAAAGCAAACTACAGGGCGAAGAATTGAAGAAAGCCTGCTGTCCAGAGTCTCCAACTCAACAATTTTGCTTACTTTTTGGCGACATTGTCATCGAAGTGCACGCAGAGAAAAAACATGGTTCACGGCAATAATCATATGTTTTCCGCAATAAAAGTATGTTCGTCGCAACCATAGCATTGTTAACTGAATATATTTTTAACAATAGTATAATTGCTGCAATATTAATATTGTTGAAATGTAACAATAGTATTATTGCCAAATTTAAAAGTGAAAATATGGTTATAGCAACAATATTAATATGGTTGGTGCGACAAAAGTATTGTGTTTGGCGTTATATGTTAACAATAATATGATTACAGCAATCATACAGTATGATTGTAATTTTTCTTCATTTAAATATGCTTTTAAGAACAAATGTTATTGGTACGGATCTAATGCAATAATTGTACTTTTTTTTATCGAAATTAAAATTTTTAAACAAGCTGCTTTGGCTTTGCTTAACTTCATTTTTTTAAATAAAAACGCTTACGTTTATTTAAACTTATATTTTCTACTGTGAAATAAATCACTCCTATTATTTTGAATTTAACGTATTTTTGAATAATTTTCATAATTCAAATCTATTTGTGGCAACTTAAAACAATTCTAATAAATAATATTGGGGATCAAATCTATTGTCGAAAACTTAAACAAATTTTTATAAATTATATTGGGGATCATAGTATAATTGCATGTGATAATACTATGGTTGTAGGGATCATAACATGGTTGCGTGTGAATCATAATATGATTGTGAGGATCATACTACGGTTGTATATGAAACATACTATGGTTGTGAGGATCATACTATGGTTGTAGAGATCATAGTATGGTTGAGTGTAAATAATACTATGGTTGTGGGGATCATAATATGGTTATGTGTGAATCATACTATAGTTGTGAGGATCATAGTATGGCTGTATTTGAATCATACTATTGTTGTGAGGATCATAATATTGTTGTACCACAACCATATACCCAACAATAGTATTATCCTCTTCGAATATTGTCACCACAACCATACTTATGTTCTGCGCGTGTTTACACATTTTGCCTCTGATGTGTACAGAAATATTTGACAACTGCATAAACGTGGCACTTCCTGTTTTTTTTTATTAAATTAAAGTTTTTTATAGGGCAACGTGAATTTCATTTATGTTAAAAACTTCCACACAAAATGGCTGTAACGCACAATGTTTATTATATGAAAGTAATATAATAATGTTTTTCGCAACAAAATATAATTTTTACAAAATAATTGCATCTGTTTCATCGCATACCCCTTCCTGTCTTACTAGTTTAAAAATCTAGTAAAAGGGATTTATAACTGTTGATTGCAATTATTTAAATCTACTTCTATTCCATGGTCCAATGTTTCCCTATGATACAATTTACCTAAAACATAGGCTATAGTATAGAAGTCATATAAAAAGTTGTAAAAGTGTTGACAACTATTACTAAAAGGTTGTATTAAATCACTAGTTTCAAAGTCTCTAAGTGGTTCCATGAGAACCATCTAATCAATAGTTCTAAAGGTTCTAGTGGATTCTCAATGACTACACGCAGAAAAAAAGTATGGTTGGGGTGACAATATTCGAAGAGGATCATATTATTGTTGGGTATATGGTTGTCACACAACAATATTATGATCCTCACAACAATAGCATGATTCACACATAACCATACTATGATCACCACAACCATAGTATGATTTACACCAAACCATACTATTATCTCCACAACCATAGTACGATCCTCACAACTATAGTATGATTCACACGCAGCCATACTATGATCCCCACAACCATAGTATGATTCACACTCAACCATACTATTATCCCCAAAATTATTTATTAGGATTGGTTATTGTTGTTATTCAAAAATAGAGATTTTTATTAAGTACTCGTATGTTATTTTATATTGATGCCATGTTTTTATTAAACATTTCATTCAAGAAACAAAAATATATATTCCAACGTTCAAAAATACTTTTAGTTGCCAGCAGGGGTGAATGCTACTTCACCATCCGTAGACACCAAGTAACGAATGTGATTTTACCATGATTAATGGCTATATACTTAAGTGCAGGCAGATTTGAAATAAACGAGAACCAGTCGGTATTAGAGTATTTCACCGAACAAAGAAAACACAATAAAAATCCCTTGAACTACATTCCGATTGTTGTTGTTTTTTTTAATGGACAGCAACCATTCACTGTATCGTGTGTATGTGTTTTTTGTATATCAAAAAACATACGCACACACATCCATGTATGCTCTATAAAACCTGTTTTGTTATGTTCATAGTCGCCACCATACTGTATGATTGCCGTAATCAAATTATTGTTAACGTAAATTTTAAACAACAATACTTTTGTTGCACCAATCATGTTTATATGGTTGCTACAACCATATTTTCATTTCTAAATTTGGCAATAATACTATTGTTACATTTCAACAATAGCAATATTGTCGCAATCATACTATTGTCAAAATAAAATTCAAAAAACAATACTATGGTTGCGACGAACATGCTTTTATTGTAGAGAACATATTAGTGTTACGGTGACCATAGTGTAACCATATCTTTTCTCTGCGTGTAATTCGTGTTCAATTTATACAGCAGAGAGAATGGGCTGGGGTATAATTGGTCAGTAGTACTAAAGATAAAGTCAATAGTAAATAAGTACAGTGTAACTATCAACATTTTCTACAGGGTTTGTATTGGTGCTTTGAAAAACTTGACATTGGAAATGGACCATAACGGCTTCGCGGCAATTTTTAAAAGAAAAACCGAACCGAGCCTCTCACCAAACGAATTAGAACTACTGTTGTAAATCTTACTTTTCAAGTTTTCCTAACACAACTGCCCACGGAAATCAATGTCACTTTGCCATTTTGTTAAAAACTTGTCTTTTATTTAAATATACAAGGGGTCCCTGTTCAATATTGTACATTTTAAAAAAATAAGAAAATCTATACATACGTGGGCGACCGCAAAACTAACTGGTCTGGCACATTTTCTGTTTTACTAGCAATTTCCGAAATATTTAATGATTATTATCTTTGTTACAGGTGATTGAAGTAAACAAGTTTTATAATTTTTGAAAAATGGAAAATAAAGAGTTTCGTGCGGTAATTAAACACTTTTATATGAAAGGTTATATGCCACAATTAATCAAAGATGAATTGGATTCTGTTCATGGTGATAATGCACCATCATACTCCACCGTGAAATCCTGGGTTCAACAATTTAAAATGGGTCGTTCAAGTACGGAAGATGAACAACGATCTGGAAGACCGAAAACTGCTACTACTATTGAAAACATTAGAAAAATATTTAATGAAGTAACTAAAGATAGACGAATTAAGCTCAGAGAACTTGCTGATATTGTTAAAATACACGAAAAACAAGTTTTACATGATGAACTCCACATGAAAAAGCTATCCGCAAGATGGGTGCCGCGTTTGTTGACTTTGCCCCCAAAAAATCCGTTGGACCAATTCCGAGGAGCTTTTAGCGATTTATCAGGGTAATCCAATAGAGCTCTTGCGCCGATACATAACAGAATACAGAATGCAAAGAACAGTCAAAACAATGGATAGAAGCTGGTAAAAGTGGTCCCAAGAAGGCGAAAACTGTTAAGTTAGCAGGAAAAGTAATGGCCACAGTATTTTGTGGTGCAAGGGGTATACTATTTATTGATTATCTTGAGAAAGGAAAAACTATAAATAGTGAATATTATTGTGCATTATTGGATCGGTTGAGTGAAGAAATCAAGATAAAACGACCGCATTTAGAAAAAAAAGTTCTTTTTCATCAAGATAATGCTCCTTCACACACTGCGTTTTTAACTCAACAAAAACTGGCCGAATTACGATTTGAAATTGCTCCGCATCCACCATATAGTCCAGATTTAGTTCCGTCTGATTATTTCTTGTTTCCAAATTTAAAAAAATTTCTCGATGGCAAAAAATTTTCGTCCAATAGTGAGGTTATTGCTAAAACTGAGGCATATTTTGAAGGTCTTGAAAATTTTTCGGATGGAATTAAAAAACTTGAAAAACGTTTGATGAAGTGTATTGAGTTGGAAGGAGATTATGTTGAAAAATAAATAATAATAATTCCAAAAAAACGGTTCTTTTTATTTTAGGCCAGTTACTTTTGCGGTCGCCCTCGTATCTACTTATATATTCTTTAAATTTCATGAATTTATACGTTCTGTGTTCGAAGATCAATTTCAGAATTTGAATTCATCTTATCGGAATATCAATTGACAACACTCTGGCTGCCATCCCTATAAATTATATAAGATATCCAGTATCCGGATATATTCCTTGTTTTCTAGGTGCAAGTAGGTAATTCTATTGCCTAACATTTTACAAATTCAATTTATTAAGAACTCTTTGGCGAACCTTTCTATTCCACAAACCGCAAGGCCAACTTGATACTTGGTTGGTTACATGGAATTTAACGGCGTCATCAATAATGGGTTTACACCACATATAGGGAGGACCGTTGTTTAATCATTTTTTTCGATTTAACATGGCGCATGGACGACCGAGACTTTTTCGGAAATAAAATGAAAAGACAGGGATATTAATATAATAACAAAAACCTTAAAAGTAAAAGTTGAAAAAAAAAATTACAAAAGTAAAATATGGCCGCCTCGAAAATCATTTTTTTGATATGTTGTAGTAAACATTTTTCCTTATGAAAAAAGCATAAGGAAAAAATGCTTTTGGCATAAGGAAATGGCACAATATAGACAATTTTTTGTCATTACAAATCGGCCCACCCTAAGGCCCACGCATAAGGAAATGGCACAATATAGACACATTTTTGTCATTACAAATCGGCCCACACTATATGTATAGTAAAATCATTAAATAGATTTTGGGAGGGCGACAATATGATTCTATTTATCTGCACACGCGTGTACGTGTTTTGGAAAGCTTTATTTGAATGTGGATTTTTTAAAACCCTGTACTGTGCTAAATGTATCTTTAAATAAAATTACCAAAGATGCTTTACGTCAAATACACATTAAAATCTGACGGATGTTATACACTTTTCCAGCGTTAAATTAAAAACAAGCTAAAAGACAACAACATCGAAAGTTTCAATGAACAGGACTGTCGGTACTTATAGCTTGTATAATAAAAATTAGTTTTCGGTTTTAAATAAAGATTAACTAAAATAAGAGTTAACTAACAAGGCGGTATATAACTAGCCAAAGTGTTTTTGCAAACTTTTTTTTCCAAAACACTTGAAGTATTGCTTAAAACATTGTAGGGATATGTCCTTATGACGAAAGAGTCGATACCACGTCGAAAGATTTTTTTCACCATGAATACGAGGGCTGCTATACTTATATATTTATTTCTGGCCTAATAATGAAAATGCGAATATTTATCATCAAAAATGGTTTTATTGTTTTTCAAAGTATTCTCCTGCATGATTTATACACTTTTGCATGCGCTCAAACAATTATCGAAGCACTTTTTCCACTCCGACTGAGACTCCTCCAAAACATGGTTTTTGAACGCTTTAAATTAGCATCTTCTGGCGACGAAAATCGTTGACACTCATTTTTTTCTTGATGTGCGGGAATAAGAAGAAGTCGTTGGGTGCTAAGTCAGGGCTGTATGGCAGATGACCCATCAATTCGAAGTTTTGGCCGGTCAAAAAGCCGCTGGTTTGAGCCGATGTGCGAGAGCTCGCAATGTCATGGTGCACAATGATTCGTCTTATCTTGTTCGTTTTTCGAACAAATTGTGGTGTACCACTCAGAACTGACCTCCTATGTTGCTCAAGCGGAACAGTCGCCACATGACCAGTTGTGCCGAAGAAACAGGCGACCATTTGCTTCGAAGTGCTTCTTCCACGAACAACTTTCGTTGGATTTGGCTCGTCTTCGAAGACTCACATGGTCGACTGCTGCTTTGTTTCGTGCTCATATGCATAGACCCATGATTCGTCACCTGTGACGATCTAATAAACATCTTTAGAAGCACCGCCATCGTATTTTGTTCAAAATTTCTTTGCACCAATCAACACGAGCCTTTTTTTGAGCGATTGTCAAATTGTGCGGGATCCAACGAGAACAAACATTTTTTACGGCCAGGTCTTCATGCAGTATCGAATGTATGCTGGTGGAAGAAATGCCCAAGGATACCTCTATCTCACGGTATGTCATATGACGATCTTGCATTATAAGTTCACGCACGGCATCAATGTTCTCTGGCACAACGGTCGTTTTTGGACGACCTTCGTCTTTGAGCGAGCGTCGGCCACGATTGAATTCATTAAACCAGCTTTTCATAGTGCTATAGGATGGTGCTTTATCGCCATACAAAGATTTAAGTTCATCGATGCAGTCTTGTCGAAATGATCGCACGAAAATGTTCACGAGTTAATTCATCTTTTTGCCAAATGGATTTTTTCAAGTCACTGTACACAACACAAATGTTGGTCGTTCGTCAAAACGTTCTGAGTACGTTTATGCTAAAATGTCAAACTTTCTAATGGAAATGTCAGATAGGCCAGAAATATATACAGCAATCCTCGTACAGTTGAAATACAGAGGTAGTTTTCTTAAAGAAAATATAAGTTCAGCCATTTTAAGTTATGTAAGTAAGTATAACCATTTTGTTGAACTAGTAAAAAAAATAAGTTGACTAAAACTGTTCTATGTTTGTGGCTAAAATCCACATCTTTTTGTACCCTCAAACGAAGTTTAGACATTTCGAGGTATAACCTTTTTTGCAGAGCTCATAAAAAAATAAGTTAACTAAAATTAATCTATGTATGTTGGTGGTTCAACTCTAAGATTTTTCTTTTGCCCTCTGCCGAAAGGTGGATGGTACATTAAATTTATGATTCCGCGTGCAACACCATGAAATATTGACCTAATGTTAATCAATAATATAGGGTGATCTATCTAGAGGTGTTTTTTCAGAACAAAAAAAATAAAATTTCAAATCAAGTGGAAATTTAAAAGAACATTTTAAGGCATTTATTTTTGGAAAACATTTTCCTACAAATGTTGGCACCTGTATAATGGAAATGAGCGTTCGGTGAGAAACGGGAAGATTCGCTGTTTTCGACCAAAATTTTGTTCAGTGATGAGGCCCATTTCTTGCATTTCTGCCAAAGTCTATAAACAACATTGCCGAATTTAGGCTAAAGAGCAACAAGAACAGGTCAAAGAGGTGCCATTCTACCCAGAGAAAAACACGGTTGGGTGCGGTTTATAATCTGGTGGAGTCATCGGTGCATATATTTTCAAATATGATGATGGCCGGAACGTAACCGATGATGGCCGGAACCTAATCTTTATGCTACCTGAAACTGAAGCCCGTAATCTTGACGACACTTGGTTTCAACAGGACAGTGCCACTTGCCATACAGATGCTCAAACAATGGATCTTTTGAGAGGTCATTTCGAAAAGCAGTTAATTTCACGTTTTGGACAGGTGAGTTGGCCGCCTAGATCGAGTGATATCACACCTTTAGACATTATTCTTTGGGGTTACATAAAGTCCAAAGTCTTTGCTGTCTGTCACACCAGCTACGATTCAGGTTTTGGAAGCCAACATTATGCGTGTCATGAACGCCATACCGGTCGAAATGCTCGACGGAGTCATCCCAAATTGGACCCTCAGAATGGAAGCCCTGAGGCGTAGTTGCGGCCAACATTTGAAGGAAATTATATTAAAAAAATTAAAGCCATAAAATGTCCTTTCAAATTACCAATAAAGATTCCACATTTGATATTATTAATCGTCGAAAAAAGTTCAGAGCACGATAGCGGTCAAACGAATCAACCAAATATTCTGAAATTTTGCTTGATGATGGCTAAAGGTAAATAATAGAAATTGTCCCAAGGGGTGAAAGTACACTTTTTAAGTATTTTCTAAACAAATCATATTTTTTGAGGGCGGATAGGTACGGGTGTGAACGGGTACTGTTTGTTGGGACGCACCAAATACCCCGAAAAAGGCATAGTTGTTGCACTTTTTGTGTCATGTGGGCCAAACAAAAAAGCCACGCTTGATCAAAACGGCCAATCCATTGTCAATATTGACATATGGATATTTTTCTCCAAACATAGAGTATAGATTTGGACGTTCTAGCTGAGAAGGGCCCAAAAACGATTATTTTATACCCTGCACCACTCTGTTTGTAATTACCTAAAACATTTAAGCTAGACCTACCTTTAAGTATACTGTTCGACGTATAATCACCTGCTGATTTCATGTAACGACGTCTGTCTGTAGCTCCGTCCGCCCGTGCGTCCATCTTAAGCTTGTAATCAAACTACAGGTCTCAATTAATGTACGATTTTTATGACATTTGTCAGAAGAAAGTTTTAAATGCTAAGCACGGACGCTACTGAAATTAAAGAACATGCGTTCAGATTTATATATATATCGCCCACCTATATGTTCTTCCAATTTTTATAATTTCGCTCTAGATGCCACATATTACATCCAATCTTGATTGAATGAAAATAATCCGACTATTTGCAATTAAATAATAATTAAATTGAAAACAAACGGTTTAGATTTAGATATAGCTCCCACATAAACTTATATGTTCATCTGATTTTTATGTTTTAGCTCTAAAAGCCTCATATTACATCCAGTCTTGATGAAATCCGATTTACCAAAAACAATGAAATTTTCTAACATATTTAGTTTAGACAACTGTTTTAAAATCTGATTAAATGGGTCCCAAATACAGGGTGGTTCATTTAAAACCATAAATTTGAATCGGCTGTAAAAAATAATACTAATAATTTGTTAAAATTTCTGGTTTTATTGGAAAGATTGAACATTGTCATTAATTTATGGAACACAATTTTTTAGTACATTTTCGATTGCTGCAGGTCGAATCTCTGGCAACTTCGATTTCGTGTTTCCACACGCAGAGAAAAGATATGCTTACTATATGGTCACGGCAACAATAGCATGTTATCTGCAATAAAAATATGGTCGTAGCAGCCACAGTATTGAATTTCATTTTGACAATAGTATGATTGCGGCAATATTAATATTGTTGAAATGTAACAATAGTATTGTTGCCAAAATTTTAAAATGAAAATATGGTTGTAGCAACAATATAAATATGGTTGGTGCTACAAAACTTTTGTTGTTTTTGAGTTTTATGTTAACAATTATATGATTACGGCAATCATACCGACAAAATTTATTTTGAACAAAAAACATATATTGTTGAGGTGACTGCCCCTGGCCGAAGAGTTTCGGGTCAATCCGGTACATAGAACCGGCAGTCGCGGGATTGAAGCCCCGTAGAGCTAAACAAGGAGTTCCCCAGGGTGGAGTTTTATCCCCGGCTCTGTTTAACCTCTACCTCTCTAAAATTCCTGCACCACTAGACGGCGTTGAAATTGTGTCGTACGCTGACGATTGCACAATTCTGGCGTCAGGACCTAAAGTGGATGACATTTGCGAGAAAATCAACTATTACCTCACTGACTTAGCACGTTTCTTCACTGCGAGGAATATGAAAATATCCGCCTCCAAATCATCAGCCACACTGTTTACTGCTTGGACCGCAGAGGTGCGGTTGTCACTCAATGTGAAAGTCGATGACGTCAACATCCCGACCACCAACTACCCCAAAATCCTTGGGGTCACATTGGACAGCCTTTTTAGATCCTCTGCACATGCTACAGCTATCTGCGATAAACTCAAAAGTAGGAACAAGGTCCTCAAGTCACTTGCCGACAGTACTTGGGGAGCCGACAAAGAAACCTTGTTGACCTCTTACAAAGCGATAGGTCGGTCTGTAGCAAACTACGCAGCACCTGTATGGTCGGCGAACGTGAGTACGACGCAGTGGAAGAAAATTCAGACATGCCAGAATGCCGCCCTTAGAACATCAACACGGTGTCTTCTTATGTCCTCTGAGGACCATCTAAATGAGGAGACGAAGGTCCTTACCGTGCGCAGACACAATTTCCTGTTGTCTAAGCAATACCTGCTAGGGTGTTTTCGCAGCAGTCATCCTAACCACCATCTCTTGAACAGGATGCCTCCACCCAGGCAGATCAGGTGCGATCTTCATGATCTAGAGAGAGAGGTCCAGCGGTATAAGAGAGAACCTTTAGATCATCGAAACTATCAGGCAGGTTTGAACAACATTCAATCCGATGATGTCGCAGCAGCAGTATCCAGCTACCGTGTGAATGCAGTGCTAGGGGAACATCCCCCGGAGATTTCACCTGAGGAGAAGGTACTACCTCGGCAGACGCGCGTGGTTCTGGCGCAGCTGAGATCCGGATGGTGCAGCCGCCTCAATTATTACTGGGCACGAATTGATGCTAACGTTCCGGACATCTGTCCCGCCTGCCATCAGGGACCACATGATGTACTGCACCTCTTCAATTGTCCGGCCAAGCCCACTCAGCTGACCCCCAGGTCTCTGAGGACGCATCCAGTTCAAATGGCGCGTTTCCTTCACCTGGATATCGAAGCAGATCCCCCATAGACGAACAAGACTTCAAAATAAATATATTGTTGTTACAACAACAACAAAATTTATTTTTGTCGGTTTGATTAATTTTTCTGAATTTAACAATGTTATTGTTACGAGTCTTACGCAATAATAGTACTTTTTATATGAAAATTATTTTTTTTCAAACAAACTACTTTGAATTAGTATAACTGAAATATTTTAAATAAATAATTTTTTATACTGTTAAATAAATTACTCCTGTTAATTAGAGTTAATGCATTTTTAAATAATTTACTTAATACAAATCTCTATTGTTAAATAACAACTTAACCCAATCCCATTTTTAAACAAATATTTTGGGGATCACAGTATGGTTACTTGTAAGTCAAACTATGGTTGTGAGGATCATATTATGGTTGTATGTGAAACATTCTATTATATTGTTGCGCCACAACCATATACCCAACAATAATATGATGCTCTTCGAATATTGTTATCCCAACCAAACTTTTTTTTTGCGTGTACGATTAAATCTCTGGATGCTTTGCTTAACATGTATCCTTAATGGCTCCCACAGAAAATAATCAAAAGGGCTCAAATCACAGCTCCGAGCCGGCCAATTGACATCACAATTTCAGCTAATTATTCGATTTTCAAAAACTGTGCGTAAAATATCGATGGTAGGGTGTGCTGTGTGACATGTGGCACCGTTTTGTTGATACCAAATGACGTCCATGTCATTCTCTTGAATTTTTGGAAACAAAAAGTCGTTGAGCGGTATCCTCACCGTTGACGGTGACGATGGATCCTTGCTCATTTTCGAAAAAATAGCCCAGCGCTAAATCTACAACAAACAGTGACTCTTTGTAAATGTATTGGCATCTCTCATAGTCATGTGTGGGTTAATTGAGTTTCATATGCGGCCATTTTTCCTATGGACATAGCCACCGAGATGATAATAAGCATTATCTGAAACCATGATTTTCGGTAAAATTCTTCATCTCCAGCCAGACAACCTTAAGCCCATTGGGCGGAGCGAAAACGCATCGGATGGTATTCCATTATTAAATGACCCAGTTCAACCTTATCAATAAAACCAGAAATTTGAAACTATTAGTATTTTTTTTACAGCCGATTCAAATTTAAAGTAGCTGCTCGGGATTGTTAATGGGCGAAATACACCCAGACAAAAAAAATACCTTACGTCTTAAGAAAGTGCACTTGGAATAATAATTCTAGAAATTATTACAGGAGGCAGTTATTTGAAACTCACTTAACACATCTTATATGGGCATGGATTTTTAATCTAAATGCTCCAGTAGAGCAAAACCGCCCCTTAACTAAAAATCACGAAAATTCATATAAATTACGAAATTTGTCTTATTTTTTCATCCAAAGAAACTTTTCATAAAACACATAAAGAAAAAATTACGAAACTTTAAGGAGCCGGTTCGTAAAAACTTCTTCAACAAAATGAAGAATTTACGTACGAAGAACATAATAAGAAGAATGTTTCGTTTATGATTTAATAAAGTGTGAATTTAAGTATTTATAAAATATCAGATACTGTTTGCAGTTTTTATAGAAACTATCGAAAATATCGAATGGGAATACTTTGGATAGTTTTGCAGCTGTAAAGCATTCTCGTCGGGGCACCCGATACGGTGACAGGGGCAGTGAGGTGGAAACAATTAAAGGCTCGGGCTCGCTTTTTCTTTTTTTCTTACGCTGCGTTTTTCTTAATTTCCGGTTAGCTAAAAACCCATGATGTATACTGTATACTGAAAATGTTCAATAGGTTAATGATATTTTTAGTGCCCGAATAGAAAAGCCCTGCCATACATTGATTGTTTGTTTTGGACACTTGTATCTTTGTTTTTTAGGCAGCCGTTATGTGAAAAATAAGCAGTATAAGAAAAAAAAAAGCTTCAGTGTGCCCGAGCCTTTAAATGATTTTCTTTAAATATAGTCAATCACATGGATGTTGTCAAAAATTCATCATCAAATACCCATTGATCGTCCCAATTTTTTTCAGACGATGAGTTTTTTGTAAGCCACATTCCCATTTTACAAGTCTCTATTACCAAATCCCCTCGTCGTAAGTGGCCATTGCGAAAAATCAACTAACATTTATTTTTAAAGCAAAAGAAAACTGCAACAACTTTGCATTTTTCAGAGCAATGTTGCCAATGGAGTGTCATCAATATCAAAACCGCATCCCCACCTACCACATCATTTGTACGTATGTATTAGTTATGATTTAATAACAAAAGAAAAACATTTCAAAACATTTTTACAAAAAATACAATACCATTTCCGTGGCAGACAATTTTGACAGCAATCGAATGAATACTCGTAGTTGTGGTAACACTCGTAATGCTGCTGTACGAGTGCGATGATGATAATGACGCTGCTGATTGTCACATGCAACAGGTTTTACTCCCTGATACCAACAGGTTTACTCCCCGATGCCAACGGTGGAGGAAAACTTTGCAGACAATGTACAAATATTTTTGTGCAGTTTGTAATGATGTTATTCTATGAATGACATGAATGTAAAGGTGTATTGATGTTAATGTGAATATTAGACCGGATCGTACCGAAATGCGACCGTATTATACCAAAACACGGTAGCCTGGGTGACAGTTTATCTATAGAATGAGTGTGTGAGTACGAAATTAATTTCTTAGCCATGTAAAAGATTTTTTAGGAAATGCATTAGGCTCTTGTGGGCCCAGGAAATGGGTCTAAAAACTGTATCGTACATTCAAGACAGATCTGGGAGAAGTTTTCCGCTGCTTCATAATAGGAATGTTTTTATATAGGAAAACTATCTTCTCGGGGGATATATCAACATTCAAGCCGTTGAATAGTACACTGAAAGATTTTTTTGGTACCATTTACGTACTATTCTTATGGTACTATTTCTTATATCCTTCTTACATTTTTCATAGTATTGACAACGTTTTTTGTATATTACGTGTATTTTGTAAAGCATTTACAAATTTACGAACTGGCTTCTAAAAAATTGTTCTTAAAAGTTTCGTAATTTTTCCATCATATGTTGCATGAAAAGTCAACATAAATTTCGTAATTTTCGTTTAATATGTTTTACGAAAATGTTCTTATTTTGTATGAAATATATTCATTAGAAAATGACTCATCATTTTTAAGAACATAATTTTGCGCATGTGCATGGGTATTTCTCATTCATTTGAATGTTAAAGTTATTTTATATGTGGCCCAGGTTGCTTACGTAAAACCATTGCCAGTATATTTCACTATTGTTAATAACGAAGTTCAATATTCAAGACATAAGAGTTATAAAAAGCCGAAAAATGTAAATAAACGAAAAAACTATTTGATATTTTTCATGAAAATTTTTTGTAAAAAATTATAAATATATATATGGGGCATTTCATATCAAGTTACCAAACTTTTGGAATCGTTGTCTTTACATCGGAATGAAAGCTTGCAAAAATTGAACGAGATTGAACTCTCTGAGTTAAAGGTCGAATTTTAATATTTTTTTCTAACAGGTATTTTTCACAGCAACGTAACTTTTTACCTTTTGTTCCTAGCAAAATTTGTCCAGAGTGTTTTAGATGGATCTTTATTCAATATTTTTAGGAAAAATTAAAAAAAAATCCCTTTTTTTGCAAAATCAATTTTTTTTTAGTTTTTCCAGAACGGCCCATATTTTGTTTTTTTTAAACAAAAGTTGGCTTAGGTCTTTTCCTTTAAGAGCTTTATAGTATCGTATGGTAGTGGTATCGTATCTATCAAAAAAATGTTTTGTAACTCAAAACAAGGCTTTTTCAATTTTTTGCGTATGCATTATTTTGATTTTTTTTCCTATTTTTATGTAAGTGGTTCTAAAACCTTAAAAATAAACCCTTTACCATGAAACTAGACAAAATAACCTTTCCAGCGGTATGAAACATGCCTAACTTAAATGTCATTTCCTCGTTAATATAATACTCACAGTATGTTCACTTCAGGAATGAAATCACTGTCTATCTACAGGGGATTCATTCATGACTGGACAAATTTCACCAACGTATTCCTTGGCGCATTTCATGGAAATATGTCCATCTACGAGCATGCCAGAAAATGCAAGGGGACGAAATGGCAGCGGTTTAAACATTTTCGGATTGGTGGTCGGAGGGTACTAGGGCAAAATTGCTGTTCTGAACCAGTAGGCGAATTGTTTTTTTTCTCTTTCACACCGGTCCAAAAATATGACTATTTGACTGAAATGCATTTTTTTGGAAGCGAAATAACTGCATGCTTTTTAAATCATAAAACGTTTAAATTTGCCAAGAACTTAGCTAACACATTTCGACCCTAAGTCGAGGAAGGCGCGCCTAAATGGGAGTACCAATTTCGATCTCAGTAAATGTTTGCGGCCTTACCGCTAATGGATATTACAGAACCATAAGTCAATGCTCGTAACAGAAATACAAATTAGGAAATATATTTACTTCTATCGAGTATATTTAAGGACATTACCGGTCCGCCCTAATGTACGAGCGCCCATAAAGATATACCTACGAAACGGTGTTGGGTAGTTTGATTTACTTATGTGTAGTTTAAGTTCATTGTAAATATTCTTAAAAAAAATTTGAATCATAATTACCCATAAAAGAATGTTGAGCCAACAAAATGTCCTTCGTATACATGTGTATCCTGCATTAGCCATTTTGTGTTAAGATTTGGTGAACTGAAATCAAATACAAAAATTAACTTTTAATTAAAATCAAATATAAGAACTAAACAAATTAAAAATTATAATTTTCAAAATATTAATATTATAGCTCAGTAAATAAAAAAACCAAAATTTATTTATATTGTAATATTTTCAATATTATACACGACCCTGCCCTTCAAAAGATAACGCCCTCCAGAATTCGAGCAAGGCTGATTTTTATACGTGACTTCTAATGCCGAAGGACTTATTTAATGGAGGCTTATGAAAACATAGACCGAAATGCTTCATTTTCACCAGAATTTGTTAAAGGTTGCTCATAATGCATTATACTTCCTTCAAGGTAGATCAAACTTTAAATGTGGCTTGTGAAGCGGCTGTACCTCAAATCGGAAAAGGAAATGAAATATGGTTGAGACAAAAATATAAATAGGGTTGGTAAGACAAAAGTGTTACAAAACCGAAACCTACATTCCGCTTTTTATGTTCAAGCCCTACAGTTGGTTTCTCAAAAATAGCTCAAAACCCTACATGTCGGTTTCCCGGTTTTTTGCTGTCAGGGTAACGGGTTTTTAGTCACCAGTTGATTCCATTTAACGATATCTCTCTGTTCCTCCATATGTTGTCCATCAAAAGTATCTTTTCAAACTAAAGGTAGCAATTGTTGTCCAATCTCCATGAAATTTTACAGAAGTTAGTTTTTCTGGACAAACGCATATGCGACGCGCAAAATAGAAAGGGACCTAAGGTTAAAAACCAGTTTTGTTCAGGAGATCCATTTTAAAGATTAGGTCCCTTTCTATTTGCGCTTAGAATCGTCGACTTCCCTTTCATAAAACGCGCATATCTCTGGGAGGGAACACTTTTGGGGCATGGGACCGGTCTCAATCGATGCTCAGATGTTGTCCACATCAAAAAAAGAAAAAAAAATGAAAATTGATTTTTTTACCCTTTCTCTATGCGCTGTCACATATGCTGTTAACTTAAAAGAAAATCAGTTACAATTTAGATATAGCTCCCACACATATACTCAACCGGTTTTATGACTTAAGCTTTAGAAGCCACATAATACATCTAATATTGATAAAGTATGGCACAATTCATGACGATCGATAAGTAATCAGCTACGATAAAATGGCATCATACCGGTCCAAGTTTTAATATAGCCCCAGTGCAAAGATTTCTCCACATATTAAATACAACTGCATTAGAACATCCATATTAATTCTGATCTTGGACCAATTTCAGTCATATAGGCTCATTTTTTTGATAGAGTCCAAGTACAAATAGTGTGGGGTCTCAAAAAATAGATTCCATATACTCGTATACATGGACATATGGCTTTAAAATAGCAATACAATTTTATTGCTAAATACAGGGTGATTCAATCACGACTGGACAAATTTCACCATCGTATTCCTTGGCTCATTTCATGAAAATATGCCCATCTACGACTATGCCCGAAAATGCAAGGGGGCATAATGTCAGCGGTTTGAAATTTTCGGACGGTACAAGGGCCTAATTGCAAAGTGGTCGGATTTCACCGTGTATAAAAATAATATTTCAGTTTCGCTTTATTTCGGTGACGAACCCTTTGTCCGAAAATCTGAGCCATTGCAACATATACATACTGGTACAAAAAACAATGAAATTTTCATTTTTTTTTTAAAATGTGGATAAATTTAGAGCCGGTTCAAAGAAACAAGTACTTCTCTTCTGGCTGGGAAAATACTGTCGATTATAAACCATAGTTTTTTTTGTGTAGAAGTCGCATATTATATCCGATCATGCTCAAATAGAGCATAGTGCAATGTCAGGGATCTGTCACTACCCATAAAATTTAAAATTTAACCATATTGGTCAATGGCACCCATACTCGTACAAATGTTCCTCCCGACATGAGGTCTTGTAATTCTACACGCAGAAAAAATACATGGTTACTATATGGTCACGGCAAAAATAATAAGATGTTCTCCGCATAAAAGTATGTTCATCGCAACCATAGAATTGTTTGCTGAATTTAATTTTGACAATAGTATGATTGCCGCAATAATTGTATTAATGAAATATAACAATAGTATTATTGCCAATTTTAAAAATGGGAATATGGATGTATCATCAATATAAATATGGTTGGTAGCAATATAATATGATTACGGCAACCATACTGTATAATTGTAATATTTCTTCATTTGAATATGCTTTTTAGAACAACGTTATTATTACGGATCTAATGCAATGATATTAATTTTTATATGGAAATTAAACTTTTTCAAACAATTCCTACATTTTAACACTTGCACTACAACGGGAATAAATTTGAACTTTATATATTAAACATTCTGTGTTTTATTAATATATTAAATTGTTATGGCCTCAATGGAAAATCCTGTACTTATCGCACCAGTTAATGTCTATATAAATTGTAGACAATTAACAAATAATTTTGGATTAAATTGATTTTTCTGAAAGCTAAGAGACCAATTCGAGCTGAAAAAATTGCACCAGGCATTCTCTTTAACTAACTATTATTCTTTTTAAGGCATTTCGAATATTTTAAGGCATTTCTAGCATTTTTTAATCTAAATCTAGCCATTTTTTGTACTTTGTACAACAATGCTACTGTGGCAATTGTTACTACTCGTATTGTATCAACTTTTTTGGATGACGTATGAGTGATATTTAGTTCTGGCTAGGTACAAACATTAATAACACTCTGCGACAAATGGTAAGGGTCAGTGATCGGTTTGGAATGAAACCACCGGGGAAAGTTATATTGGTAAAAAAAAGTCATACGTGTTCCTCTGGGTGTCATCTAGGAATCGAGATATATCGATTTGAAGTTAGTAAGTATCGTATAGGGGAATTTGTCACGTTTTAGGCTCTTTTGTTTGACATAACTCGAGAACCACTCGTCCGATTTAGCTGAAACAAATTTAGAAAAATTAAGAATTACAATTCCTCTAATCTATTCTTAAACCGTTTTCCTACTTAAGCAACAGTTTCGCAATTATAAATAAATGTATGAAAAAAAAATTATTTTTGCCTAAAAATTAAAATTTTTTTTTTTTAATTCATAAAAAATCCAAAACGGTAAAAAGTGTCAAGTCCTATTACTTTCACGTAAAGTCACATAAATGTATTTAAAAAAAAAATAAAAAAAAAAAAAAATTTTTTTCTTCATGCGCTTATTTTTAACTTGGAAACTATTACTTGTAAAGGAAAATAATATATGAACAGATTAAGGGAATTGTAATTATTGGTTTTTTAAAATTTATTTCAACTAAATCGGATGGGACACGTATGACCTTTTTTGACCGATATAACTTTCCCCGGTGGTTTCATCCCAAACCGATTGTGGCTGTCGCACAGTGTAATACGCTTCCTGACATATCGTATTCATACTTCATAAGTCCATACAACAAAATCAATTCTATGTTCTCAAAGAAAAACGACTATTAACCCCTACCATGCTAAGTTCTTAAGCGGCTAAACAAATTGTTTTTTTTTTTTTAAAACAGCAGGAGCGTATTTTTATAAAATCTAAAATTTGTTTAATCATGTGTGAAAAATAACGCTTCGGTCGGTTAGGCCACAAGCCGGGAGGTACATTTGTTTGGTCACTATACTTATAAAAGAAATTAGACAGTTTTCTCCTATTTACAAAAGCAGCCGTAGTCGAAAACAAAATAGTAAAATCGAAATCGTTTCATATTGCGACCTTCACTTTTATTACAAGAATAGATGGACAGACGGTGTAAAATAATTCTGAGTCGATAGGTATATTTCTACTGGGTTTGTCATAGAAATAGTCCATCGGCATTGGAACTGTTGAATTCGAAAGCCATTAAGCTAAAAGTTTCAATTGTTGAATAACAATATAACATAATAATTTGGCTATGAGGATCATAGTATGGGTGTTTGTGAATCATACTATTGTTGGGAGAATCATAATATTGTTGTGCCACAACTACAATGATACTATTCGAATATTTTTCCCCAACCATACGTTTACCTTTGTGTTGAAGTTGCATATTAGATCTCCGATCTTGCTCTAATACAGCAGAGTTCACTAACCATCGTAAAATGTAACAATTTTGGTCAATGTCTTTACACGCAGAAAAAAAGTATGGTTGTGGTGACAATATTCGAAGAGGATAATACTTTTGTTGGGTATATGGTTGTGTTACAACAATATTATGATCCTCACAACAATAGTATGATACAAATACAACCATACTATGATCCTCACAACAATAGTATGATTCACACATAACCAAACTATGATCCCCACAGCCATAGTATTATTCACACTCAACCATACTATGATCTCCACAACCATCGTATGATCCTCACAACCATAGTATGTTTCATATACAACCATAGTATGATCCTCACAACCATAGTATGATTCACACGCAACCATGTTATGACCCCTTCAACCATAATATTATCACACACAATTATACTATGATCCCCAATATAATTTATTAGAATTTGTTTAAGTTGTCGACAATAGATTTGATCCCCAATATTATTTATTAGAATTGGTTTAAGTTGTCACAAATAGATTTGAATTATAAAAATTATTCAAAAATACATTAAATTCAAAATTAGTTTAAATAAACGTAAGTGTTTTTATTTAAAAAAATTCAGTTAAACAAAGCCAAAGCAGCTTTTTTTAAAAAATTTTAATTTCGATAAAAAAGTACTATTATTGCATTAGATCCGTACCAATAACATTTGTTCTTAAAAGCATATTTAAATGAAGAAAAATTACAATCATACAATCATATGATTGCCGTAATTAAATTATTGTTAACATAAAACGCCAAACACAATACTTTTGTCGCACCAACCATATTAATATTGTTGCTATAACCATATTTTCATTTTTAAATTTGGCAATAATACCATTGTTACATTTCAACAATATTAATATTGCAGCAATTATACTATTGTCAAAAATAAATTCAGTTAACAATGCTATGGTTGCGACGAACATACTTTTATTGCGGAAAACATATTATTATTGCCGTGACCATGTAGTAACCATGTTCTTTTTCTGCGTGTATATAGCCCCCGTACAAATGTTCTCCCGATTTGAGGTCTTGTCGTTGTAGAAGCCACAAAAAATATATAATCTCGATCAAATTTCTCATTGTACGTTACGTGCGACCAGTAGTAAATAATAGTAAATTTTACTTTGTTGGTCTAAATTTTAATTGACTTAATCGAAACCTCGGCCAATAGCCTTCGATGCTAGTGCCCTTTAACTTAAATTATTATAATTTTAAATGTAATAAATATGTAAACAAATAAAAAATATAGTAAAATTGGACAATATTGTCACAGCATGATGAAATTGTGTAGCGAAAGGTAAAACAAGTTTGAAGTGGATAGAGATGACATTTATGTGCGGTTTTCTTGCAAACAATAAAAATTTCAAAATATTGAGTTATTACATTTTAGCTGAACAAGTACGATATATATACTTTTAGTTGCGTTACACCTTTTTCCATAAAAACATATTTTTGTTTAAACACAATTAATGTACGTATTCAGACTCAAATTGGAGACCTTTCGCTTTCATTCTAAGCCGCACAAAAAATATAGCTTTTTTTATTATATATAAGAGTTATTTATCTGTGGGGCCTCTTCAGACTGAAGGGAGCTGGTAGTTTTCTAGGTCTTATAAAAGGTTTTCCATAAGGAACATAACAATTTCGTTACTTTATGTCGACGCACATTAAACATTTTTAATGATATTTTAGAGGCAAAACGTTAGTCGAAGTCAACATTAAATTCACGGGAAGTTCACTTACGAGCAACGTCTTAGACGGTGGTCGCAACTTTAAGAGTGCTTACTCCAATTTTCGGTGAAGCTCTTTTCTGGTTGAGTAGTTTTGTCAATAAACAAAATATGCGTTATTGGACAGCAACAAACCCACAAGTGCTTTGAGAGACACAATTGTATCCGCAGAAAATTACTGTCTGGTGTGGTTTTCATGTGATTGGGCTGTATTTTTCGTCAATGAAAACAATCGTGATGTTACCGTCAATGGAGAGCGCAATCGTGCCATGTTATAAAATTATTTTTGGCCAGACTTGGATGAGCTTGATATCGCCGAAATGTGGTTTCAATATGATGTTGGCACTAGCCACACGCTTTACAATCGATTTACTTAAAAGCAAATTTCATGAACGTGTTATCGCAAGAAATTGTCCGGCCGAATGTCCACCTCGTTCATGCGATTTAACGTCATGGGATTGTTTTTTATGGGGCCAAGTCATTGGATTACGCCAAAAAGCCTACAACTTTAGACGAGCTTAGAAACAACATGCAACGCGACATTGCCACATTTCGGTCGAAATGTGTTCAAAAGTGGTGAAATTGGGTCCAAAGAATAGATTGCTGCACACAGGCTAGTGGTGGTCATATGACCGAAATCGAATTTAAATGTAGCGTTTGCACTACACCTTAAAATGTAACATTTGAACTACACCTGCAATAAATTTGACCTCTATATTTTAAATATTCTGTGTTTTATTTATAAATAAAACTGCTGTCCTTAATGGAAAACCCTGTATAAATCCACCAAATGGTTGGCAACTCAACTACATTTTTTTTTTAATAAAAGAAAAACGATTTTAGTTCTAGTTTTTTCAGTGTGAAAAGGCACTTTGAAAGTAAATGGATCTGCATCTTTCAATGTGCAGAAAAAAAATTGTGGAATGTCTATTTTTGTGTGTGCTGGGTATTCGTCAAATGAAAAAATTTACTATTAAATGGTAGTCATTCGATTTGGCCATTAACTCCACACTTTTTTTAGTAAATGGGTGTTATTCGTTACGGCTTTTGCAATTCTCACATATTTGATTACAGTCTCGGGAAGCTCACACATTTGCCTGGTTCCATTATCACTTTACTGACTTTAATCGTTCAGAGTCTTTAGAAAACAAATACAGATGCTAATTGACCATTGCTGCCATGTGATTAATAAATTCTTATCATTATACTCGTCGAATAATAATGAGACTGGAAAAGGTGATATTCCAGATCATTATCTCCCATTTTTTATTTTTAAATTTCAGACAAATACTTTTTAGAGCTGGAGCTCTTTTACTTGAACGATAATGTTTGCTGTAAATAGCCGATAACTGTGAGGAAAGAAATAGCTGGTATAGGGCAATTTGGGTCGACCGAACTCAGTGCAGTTTTTTGGCCATGTGACAAATTGCAATTCACAACTTTTGTTTATGGCGTTTTAAATATGTACCATGTGAACTAATATTTTCTGTGTACATGGATATATTTTTTTTAATTTTCGAATGTGTTTCTGTTGAATTAATTAAGCCATGGTTTGATATGAATTCATGGTGGCACAGTGATCTTACTTGACTAATTAGTTGAAGGTTTAGGTTTACATTGACAAATAATCGCATATTCAATTTATTTCTGTTGTGAAAACAAACAGTGAAAGTACGAGTAATGGCAGTTTGAAATAAACAATGGAAGTCCATCAAAAACATGTCATGCCATTACTTTTGATTTTATTCGGTAATGAGAGGTCAATACCCGGTATTATTATAAACCACAAAACTTACTTGCAATGACTTAATTTAGTAGTTATAATTTGCATAATTTCTTTATTTTATATATTTATAAGAGGACAATCCGGAAAAAACGTCTCTAAGATATTAAAATACGAGTACGTTATAAACCGGTATCGAATTATGTGACAAATACTGTAAAATATGCTTTTCTATTGAAAGAAGATTCGATACCTTTTTGTAAAAAAAATTTATAAACAACAAATTCTCGAACTTGTGAAACTTAGTTACTGCGTTTGAAAATATTCACTTTAGGATAAGGATTATTAAAGTTTTTGAAAAAAAATTAATATTATCAAACCAAAAAATTAAAAAAAATATATATTTTCCCATCAATTTGTTTCTTTATGTGTTTACTAAACTTATAAAGATCTAATATAACGAAGAATCATTAAAAGAAAAATTCGGCCCAGTCGAATTTATATACCCTCCATGATGGACGTCGAGTTTTTTTCTGCATTTCATTTGATATTTCTCAATTTCAAAATAACTCAATTTTAACCATGGAAAGATACACAAGCGAGCAACGCGTTAAAGTTATTCAGGCTTATTATGAAAATGAAAATCACATATTCACCCCAGTGGATTCGTCAATAAGCAGAATTGCCGCATTTGGGCGAATGATAATCCAAGAGTGTTTGTCGAAAAAACAATGCACCCATACAGAGTGACTGTTTGATGCGGTTTATAGCTGGCGGCATCATCGGGCCGTACTTTTTCCAAAATGAGGCCGGTCAGGCAGTTACTGTGAATGGTGTTCGCTATCGTGATATGATAACGAACTTTTTATGGCCCGAATTGAAAGATATGGATGTGGACGATATGTGGTTTCAATAGGACGGTGCCACTTGCCACACAGCTTACGAAACATTGACACGTCGTGGCGATGTTAATTGGCCACCAAGATCATGTGATTTGACACCGTTGGACTTCTTTCTTTGGGGTTATTTGAAAGAAAAGGTGTAGGTCGACAAACAAATTGTGGTGTACCACTCAGAATTGACCGTCCAATGTTGCTTAAGCAGAACAGTCGCCACATGACCAGTTTTGCCGAAGAAACAGGCGACCATTTGCATCTTCCACGAACAACTTTGGTTGGATTTGGCTCGTCTTCGAAGACCCACACGGTCGATTTCTCTTTTATGTCGGGCTCATACGCATAGATCCACGATTCGTCACCTGTGACGATCTTACTTATATAAACGTCTTTTGAAGCACCGCGAACGTATTTTTTTTCAAAATTTCTTTGCACCAATCGACACGAGCCGTTTTTCGAGCGATTGTCAAATTGTCATGTCAAAAGTTGTGAAAAATGATCGCACGAAAATGTTCACGAGTTAATTCCATTTTTTTGCAAAATTGATTTTTTCAAGTCACTCTAAACAACTCAAATGATGGTCGTACGTCAAAATGTTCAGAGTACGTTTATGCTAAAAAATATCAAACTTTCCAATGGAAATGTCAGATGTCGCTTAGTGTTGCCTATGCCAGAAATATATATAGCAGCTCTTGTACCAGAATTCCTTAAAAAATAATAAGGCTGAATACTCGTATAATTGTAGTTATAAATACTAACTGACTTGATTGATTGTTAGGATGAATCTCGACTATTTTTGACGGCAAATATTTTGAACCTCGGCATACTTTGCCACTACAATATAATTAACCTTATGTATATTTCTCAATCGGCAAAACTAAATGAAAGCGCATGCAAAAATTAGGCAAAGCGCATTGTTTGGATAATTAAAACTAAAAAAAGTAAAAACAAACAGTTGACAAGAAAAAATAAAAGTTGACTTATTGAGTTTGGCTTTTTTGCACCCAAAAGTCAATAAATCGATTAGTCGAAAGTCGGCTTATAGAACCCTAGCAATTTATTTTGTCCCACGTAGATATAGTACTGGCAATCTGACAAGACAAGCGAAAAGCAGCTGCTACTTAAAACAATAAATAAGCTTTAAAGAGAAACCACTAGATGGACTACCCGGTAAAATTCATCCTATGTCGAAGGGGAATTAATTTTTAAAATTCTTTCAAGAAACAATGACTAAAAACATACATTTACATTTCCCCTTGAATTTTCAGGGTATTTACAGCATTTTTTATGCAAACATCCGAATTGCACACCCTATCTATCTATGAGTCATGCAGTGTCTTCTTTTCTATGCTACGATTGAAAAAAAAAACTTTTTTTACGGTTTTAATGTCACATTTTTTACACGAATGCGGTGCATGAACTTTACTCGCATTGTAATGCTTTTCTCTTTTGTAAGATCTAAGAATAAAATTACTTCGACTCAATGTCCATTAAATCGGACAATGGTCTGCGCTGGCAGACAATCGTTTAATGCATCTGAAGATTGTGTGGTGGTACGTGGCGGCGGGTGCTAAACATATATCTAAGGACCACCACACAAGCGACTTAACCCTCAGCCGAGACGTTTTCAGTTTGTTTGGCAACAAAAATAATTTCGTAAAATCCCTTTCAATGCCAACAAAACTCTTTCCAAATAAATAGGTGGCAAGAAATCGACGCATAATTGTCTGTGATCGCATCGGTGAACCGCCTAATCACCGACCATGGCCCTAAAGGGATTGCCGAATCAACGTCGCCCTTGAGACTTATCAATTTCAGACAAATTTGAATTTTTATTTATAAACTTTGTTTATATTGTGGGTGGGTGGAAGCAGTTGGTCGTGAATTCTTAACAGATCTAAATATAATTTTTGAAAATACATTAATAAAAACTTTTGATCTTTGACCAAAAGCACTCGATTTAAGGTTGAATAGACAATTTATTTTTTTTTAAATCTTTTTATGACACATTTCTTTATAAATTGTTTTATATAGGATTTACCCTTCATTTTAGATCTTGATGACACGATTTCATCACTCCACTACAATTTACTTTCACTCGCAATGAAATTGTCGATCTGTAAATATTAAGTATATGCGAACACAGCCAGTAAGAGGTCATCATCCATCCAGTCGTCTGTCTGTCTGTCTGTCCATTGCTTTCATTCATTTCGTTATCGCGTTGACGCAAATTATTTTTTATGAAATTTAACGAGTGTGAATATAATTGCATGTTATTTTTACGGGAAGTAGGCGGGACCTACTTTCAATGCTCAAATCTGTATTTTTTGTTCCACAGCGAATAAAAGTTTGCCCTTATAGTAAATTTAGATCGTAACTAGTTATTCAATATAAGTCTTTTATAGATAAACTAGAGAGGTTAGCGAAAAATATAGCCCACTTTGCAGATACGTTAATGTGGGTCACAAAAAATAGATGCTTTCACTACCTTAACAGTTCTATTGGCACGTTTAACGCAAAATCTCACGATTTGTATAAACTTATTGTGTTACCCGAATATTCCAGTCTTATGGACTTGTTGTTTTTTTAACGAAGCTTTGGTCGTCCAAGGCATTTGTATTTTTCTTAGCCAGCGTAATTTTTGTAGTTTGATATACCAACTACTTCCACAATTTTTTAGAAGAATCTTTTCTAGAATACTTTCGTCTGTTTTAACGCCAGCTTATACTTAGTAGGGACATAAATACTGTTCTGAATGTTCTGAATATTGAATCTTTTTAGACCAAATATCTTTTAATATATTTATTGATGTATATTGTACGAGTATCCAAAAAGAATCTACTTAGTCGAAATGTCCGCCTTTTGCCTTTACACACGCATTAAGTCGCACTGGCCAATTGTCAATAGCTGCACGAACCTCGTCCATTGGAAAATTGGCCACAGCTCGAACCAAAGCAGTCTTAAGAGATCCAATGTTGAGGTATCTTTTGTGACAAACCTTGTCCTCAAAAAACGTCCACAATTTGTAATCCAATGGGTTCAAATCTGGACTGCCTGTGGGCTATTCTTCAGACGAATTAAACGCTTGCAAATTGTTTCGAAGCCAGGCTTGGGACGTTTTAGCCTTATAGGCCGGCGCAGAATCCTGCTAGAAAGTCCATGGCTGGTTTTGGAACAGGGAATTGTTAAGAGGCTTCACAACTGCTTCCAAAACGGTTTCTTGGTAAACTTTTGCCGATGTTGTGACTCCTTGTTCGCAGAAATGCAGGCCAGTGACCCCATCGTAAGAGACACCCTACCAAACCATGATTGAATCTGGGTAATGACCGTTTTCCACCCTTGGGATCAGTTCAGATGCTTCCTTAGATGATCGCGCATACACTCTATAATTTTGCTTGTTTAATTTTTCCTGAACGGTAAAAGTTTTTCATCGGTGAAGAAAATTTTTCTGTGCAAGTTATCAGCGTGCTTCACCAAAAGGCGTTTGCATTTTTCAATCCTATTTTTTTTTAAAGCTGCAGTCAATAAATATCCGGTACGTCGTTTGAAAGCCCCAAGTCGCAAGTTTTTTTCAATGATTCGACTCATGACCTTTTGCGTGATATTCATCTCACGTGCCATGATTTTCTGTTTTCGGAGCGGATTTCTGTGAATTCTTGATTTAACGGCTTTGATGACATGCGGTGTTCGAACAGAGCGTGGGCGGCCCGACCGGTGGCGGTCTTTTACATCTCCAGTCTCCTCAAACAGTTTTATGCATCGAGAGACGAAGATGCGGCTAATCCCTACACCCAGAAAAAAAGTATGGTTGGGGTAACAATATTCGAAGAGCATCATACTATTGTTGGTTATATGGTTGTGGCACAACAATATTATGATCATTACAACAATAGTATGGTTCACACACAACCACACTATGATCCCCATAGCAATATTATGGTCCTCACAACAATAAAATTATTCACACACAACCATACTATGATCCCCACAACCATATTATTATTCACATTCAACCATACTATGATCCACACAACCATATTATGATCATCATAACCATAGTATGTTTAACGTACGACCATAGTTTGATCCTCACAACCATAGTATGACTTACACACAATCATACTATGATCCCCAAAATTGTTTGTAAAGATTGGGTTAAGTTGTTATTTAACAATAGAGAATATTATTACGTAAGTTATGTAATAATAGGAGTGATTTATTAAACAGTAAAAAAAATTATTAATTAAAAATATTTCCGTTTACTAATACGTAGTTTGTTTTAAATAAATTAATTATTTGTACTATTATTGCGTAATACACGTAAAAATAACATTGTCAAATTAAAAAAAAATCAATTTTGCCGGTATGATTGCCGTAATCATGTTATTGTTAACATAAATCTCATGAAAACAATACTTTTTTTCCACCAACCATATTTATATTGCTGCTACAACCATATTTTCATTTTTAAATTTGGCAACAATATTATTGTTACATTTCAACAATATTAATATTGCCGCAATCATACTATTGTCAAGATGAAATTCAAAAAACAATACTATGGTTGCGACGACCATACTTTTATTGCAGAAAACATACTATTGTTGCCGTGACCTTATAGTAACCATGTCTTTTCTCTGCGTGTAGTGGCCGGAGCGTTTTGAAAATATAGCTTTTTTCATTTCACACTTGAAAAGCGCTATTACAGCGATACGGTTCTCATTATCTAACAACTTCATGATGAAAGTTGAAACAATTTTTAAATCCCGCTACATGCTAACGCTATTGAGGTTAGCTGTCGAAACCTATATGACATTAACGGGGTATGTTCAGTTCTACTATTGAAATGGGTGTGTTCAATGTTGTAACAGTATTTATGTCCCTACTAAGTATACGGTTGTTGCGTTAATTCTGGCCAGAGGTGGCTTATTTTGTACCCTGCCTATAAAGCCGAACTTTGCACTGTCGAGTTAGTATGATTTATCATTAATATCAAGGCTAATGCCATTTTGTTTGTGTGAATACGCAATAGATGAACTCGACACCTAACCCGAAATGGCTACCGTTTACAACACCTCAAAATATTTGTCAGAGACCCCAAAAACTGCATACATTAGAGTGCCTAATAAAAAAAAGTTTCCTTTTTAGAAAATTAAACTGATATCTTCCAAGGCAGTTTTCATAATCTTTCGTCTCAAGCTGGCTGCATTCATGAGCAGGACCATTTTTAAACCACTATTAAAACTACTTAATAACGACCAAAAACCGCGCCAGAATTTTAACTCTTAATTAAAAAACAATTAAAAATTTATTTTTTTGCTCGTGATATTAAGAGTTTTGTGCATTTTCTTCCAACGATATCATTATACATATTTGAAATATTTCTTTTATTATTACACAGTACGACAGTGGTTGGTACACATGAGAAATGTTAACAGAATATGAAAATAGGCTTAAAATAAAGAAATACGTGTCTCGGCGATTTGCTGTAGCACGTCAGAATTTTGAGAAAATCGATTTTAAAGATTCGAAGGATCGTGGAGGTTCACTTGTAACGTAGTACTATTATAAAAAGTTCTATAAAAATAGAATGGGTGAACCGATTTAAGTGCTTGAGCCAGTTTTGAAAAGGGAATTAAATTTGGATTTGTTTTTATTAAAAAATATCCAAAAAATGTACGAAATTCATTAAAAATACAATGTTGTTGATTTGAAATCCAATAACTAAAGTAGAATCTTTTTCGCTGGCCAGGAATTGCTTGATTCAGCGATTCGGGGCTCCGAGCCAGATCAAACTAAAAATATTATTATTCAATTTCACATGCTTGCTGAATATTGTTGGAATTTATGCCGTGATACAAAACCTGAAGTTTGCACACGAAAAACTAAACGACCAACATTTTTGACACAAAATAATAGTTAAGATATCATATTAATTTTTGTATTTTTACATTACATTTACCTTACATTGAATTACATTACATTTTTGGATATTTTTTAATTTTACATGAAAATTAAAGCGCCATCTAGCGGAAAAAAATAAAAACAAATCAAAATTTAATTCCCTTTTCAAAACTGGCTCAAGCACTTAAATCGGTTCACCCATTCTATTTTTATAGAACTTTTTATAATAGTAATACGTAACAAGTGAACCTCCACGATCCTTCGAATCTTTAAAATCGATTTTCTCAAAATTCTGACGTGCTACAGCAAAACGCCGAGACACGTATTTCTTTATTTTAAGCCTATTTTCATATTCTGTTGACATTTCTCATGTGTACTCAAAAAAAAATTGATTTTGTCGTACTGTGTTATGACTTTAACGGTTTTAATTCTGGTTCGAGAACTTTTTGCTTTGGAAATCATATTGAGCTATGAAGATTGCTCGTCACACAGTTCGAAGACTGTACGCAAAGGGTTATTCTCATTAATCCTAATGAGACTCCCGTATAAGTCATTTGAGTTGTAGTTGAAGAAAAACCCTTAGCGGGCTTAGAAACTGCTGTAGACTCTGCCTGGCATCTGTAGCCAATACATTTCACCAATTTTTAAATTGATTTTGAAAAAGAAACAACAAAAAGGTCTCGAATCAGAACAAAAACAGTCCTACAAGTCATAATGATGATAAAAGACCGAACAAATGTTAACAAATTTGTTTACCCTACACCGAATTGTTTACCGTGCACCGAAGGTTGATTTTAAAGGGTGGTCCTTTACAAATGCTTTCTTTGTTTCAGTGTTTGACAAACTCAACTCAATGGAGAGATACACATTTGAGCAGCGCGTTAATATTGTTGAAGCTCTTTTAGAAAATGGTGCAACTCGTCACACAGCTAACGAAACAAAGGCCGTGTTATCTCAGGTCGTCGCGATGTTAATAAGCCGCCACGGTCATGTAATTTAACAACGTTGCAGTTCCTTCTTTGGGGATATTTAAAAGAAAAAGTCTTCGTCAATAAGCCAAGAATATTAAAGAGCTAAAGGATGGGATAACTCGGACGTTAACAACATTAAATCTACATTATGTCTCAGAGTCATTGAAAATATGGACCATCGGAGCGAGGTATGCCATCAAAACCTTGGCAACTATTTGGCCGATATTTTGTTTCACACATAATTGTCATAGAGCCTGCTATCATAATTAAAAATACTAAAATAATTGTCTAGTAAATTTTTGTTTTTTTTTATTACAATTAACATCGTGCGTTTTATTTGGAGCACCCTTTATATCAAATTTTTCATTCCGTTTGCCACACCACGAAATATTAATCTTGGACCCTATAAAGTATATATAAAGCTGATTGCCGTTATAAAATGATCTACTCGTAATGTGTTATCTGCAATAAAAGTATGTTTGTCGCATTCACTTTGTCATTCCTTTTGCAACACCTCGAAATACCTCAGCTGAGTATGATTAGCCAGACAATTGAAGAGTTGCAACACGTCATGCAGTGTATGTCATTCAGAGCTGTAGGGTAGCTACGATGATCAAGAGACTCTCTAGAAGCGCTGGACTTTTCTCTTTCAAGATCACGAAACTCATACTTGATCCGAAGCACCCTTTCCATTAGATAGTGGTTGAGATGATAACTGCGAAGAAATCCAAGCAGATATTGCTTAGACAAAATTAAAAAACTTGAAAAACGTCTGATGAAGTGTATTGAGTTGGAAGGAGATTATGTTGAAAAATAAATAATAATAATTCCAAAAAAACGGTTCTTTTTATGTTAGGCCAGTTACTTTTGTGGTCGCCCTCGTAGCCAAGTCCCTTCATCAGTTAAAAGCAAGATAGCGGCCAAACGAATCAGCTTATCGGCCCAGGGGAAAGAAGTTTCTCTTTAAGGGACTAAAGGTACCTCGGTAAAAAGTACACTTTTTTGAGTATATGCTTAACAAATCATAATTATTGTGGACGGACAAAAGTTCAAATGGATACTGTTAGTTGGGACACAATAAATACCTAAAAAGCGCATATTGGACTTTTTGGGTCATGTGGCCCAAAAAACGGGCGACCAATAGTCAATATAGATATGTATATGGGTATTTAAATTAAAGCAAATTTTGATACCAATCCAAATTAGGAGAACATTTAAAACTGACATTGGGACGGACGCTTGAGCCGATAGGGATCAAAAAACGGACCATTTTTTGCGCTTTAGTAGTAGAGTTGGGATGGTTTGTCTTGGCCGAACTTAACGACGTTCTTAATTGTTAATTTTATTTTCGATTTTACGGTACCATTGAAATCCCCTTTTCCGGTACAATTTCCTTCTGTAACGTACTACAACGTTAGGAAAGGGTATCTTGTACCAACCTTAATACAATTATAGAATAATAAGAATTTTAACAGTTCACAAAAAAATTATGACATTATACTCCGTGATTCAAAAAAATTTGGACGAGATTAATGTTACTAATGGAAACAGCAATAAAATTATTAAAATTTAACTTTACAACGGTACCCTGAAAACGAAAATAAGTTTAAATGTTCACGTTTCATTTTGAATATCAGAAACATATTTGGGAAAAAACGTGCAAAACTCTTAATATCCAAGCCAGTGTTAATATTGTGCCACTAAAGTGGCACTTTATTCGAACATGATACATTTAGTCGTATGCCACTTTTTATGGCAGTACTATTTGTGCAACTTTTTGTACTTTTGTGCAAATTTTTAAAAATATCTTTCCAAATTCCATCAATTAATTTACCATAAAAAATGCACCATACACTGCGATTATGTACGGGGTACTTTGAAGAATAAGGGCGATTTTAAAACACTTCTTACAATAATCCTTTTTACGGTTGTCGCTCTAGGAATACGACTTGTGTTACCTATTATTTTTGAATTACGACAAAATTACCACTAGTAGAGTTCTCGACAATGACAACCGTTAAGGGTGATTGTTTTGTATTGGGCCAAAGGCAATACAAAATGCTATTGCGTCGATGTAACCTTGTCACTCTAAAAGCCACATATGAGCCCTGATCTTTATCAAATTATGAGAGATCAGTTACAGACAAGTAGAGTATAATGCATTTGGATAACAAATTTCTTCAGACTAAACTTAAACTGATGCATTCCGATTTATATCATTTATGTTTATACGAGGGGGACCGCAAAACTAACTGGCCTGGCACATTTTCTGTTTTACTAGCAACTTTTTTTTTGTTTTTTAAAAGCAATCTTTCATAAGCTATCTGTCAAAATTTCCGAAATATTTAATGATTATTTTCTTTGTTGCAGGTGATTGAAGTAAACAAGTTTTATAATTTTTGAAAAATGGAAAATAAAGAGTTTCGTGCGGTAATTAAACACATTTATATTAAAGGTTTTACGCCACAATTAATCAAAGATGAATTGGATTCTGTTCTTGGTGATAATGCACCATCATACTCCACCGTGAAATCCTGGGTTCAATAATTTAAAATGGGTCTTTCAAGTACGGAAGATGAACAACGCTCTGGAAGACCGAAAACTGCTACTACTATTGAAAACATTAGAAAAATATTTAATGAAGTGACTTAATATAGACGAATAAAGCTCAGAGAACTTGCTGATATTGTTAAAATACACGAAAAACAAGATTGGAGTATTTTACATGATGAACTCCACATGAAAAAGCTATCCGCAAGAAGGGTGCCGCGTTTGTTGACTTTGTCCCAAAAAATCGTCGTTGGACATATTCCGAGGAGCTTTTAGCGATTTATCAGCGTAATCCAATAGAGCTATTGCGACGATTCATAACAGTTGATGAAACATGGATCCATCACTACATCCCAGAATGCAAAGAACAGTCAAAACAATAGATAGAAGCTGGTAAAAGTGGTCCCAAGAAGGCGAAAAATGTTAAGTCAGCAGGAAAAGTAATGGCCACAGTATTTTGGGATGCAAGGGGTATAATATTTATTGATTATCTTGAGAAAGCAAAAACTATAAATAGTGAATATTATTGTGCATGATTGGATCGGTTGAGTGAAGAAATCAAGATAAAACGACCGCATTTAGAAAAAAAAGTTCTTTTTCATTAAGATAATGCTCCTTCACATACTGCATTTTTAACTCAACAAAGACTGGCCGAATTACGATTTGAAATTGCTCCGCATCCACCATATAGTCCAGGTTTAGCTCCTTCTGATTATTTCTTGTTTCCAAATTTAAAAAAAATTCTCGGTGGCAAAAAATTTTCGTCCAATAGCGAGGTTATTGCTGAAACTGAGGAATATTTCGAAGGTTTTGAAAAATCTTATTTTTGGGATGGATTAAAAAAACTTGAAAAACGTTTGATGAAGTGTATTGAGTTGGAAGAAGATTATGTTGAAAAATAAATCATAATAATTCCAAAAAAAACTGTTCTTTTTATGCTAGGCCAGTTACTTTTGCGGTCGCCCTCGTAGTTATAAAAACTTAATAAATATTTATCATTTAAGATTGCCTTTAGACAGTTAAAAAAGGTTTTGTCTGCCATCTGAAACTTAAAGTTCGGAATCAACATTGATTCAAAATCAGAACAAATTCATTAAAACCAACCTTGCTCGGAATAAAATTTTTCTTCAAAGAAACACTACTACTACTTTTTTTAAAAAAATCTCCTGATCCGATCGCAAAAAAATCAAAATTATTTGAAAGCAAAATCTAACGCAGAGCCATTTATTTCACCAAAAGTATAAAACCATGAGTGTTATTTATTATTGATGCTTTAAAAAGGTTAAGTTCGGATATAAGGCAAAATTATTTCCCGCACAAGGACTATTTCTTGGGATTTTTCGCTTAAATATCACCGCAATCAACACCGATCGTTAAGAATTTTCACATTACGTTACGAACTCTTATATTCCTGACTGAGTTTTTTAACTGACAACACTAGTTAGTTTTCCATTTTTTATGATTTTATGATAGACTGATGTTTGCAACATCTAAGTGGAATGGAGATATATTAAGTTTTTCGATAAGCGATGTCCGTCCCTCTGTCCATCTACCGTTTTAATCAAAGTAACGAGTGGGTCATTCACAATTTAAAATTTGAATCGATTGTAAAAAAATAGTACTAATAATTTTTTAAAATATCTGGTTTTATTGGAAAAATTGAAGTTTGTCATTTAATAATGGACAGTCGATTAAAATTTAAAATTTTAAGTAGCCCGCCCTATAAATGTCGCAATTATGAACCCACTTTCATAAAACTAAGTACTTTGTTGTGGTGTGAACCAAGGACGAACCATATCAGCAATGTTCCATATCGGTTCAGGCTTTGAAATCATATAAAGTGTTTTCCCGATTTCGGAACCTGCAGCTTAGGAAGCCACAAGTTACATCCAACTCTAATATTTGGTGAATATGAGTGAATATGAGTGGGGTCTATGTTTTCCAATAACCCCCAGACAAAGGTGGCTCCCTTTTAAAGATCCTGCGCCTCTAGAAACCACAAATTATACCCGCTCGTTCTCAAATTCCGCCTGAAACGTTATGAGCCACTAATATTTATCTTGGTCTTCGAATATATAAAATCCCACCCAACTTGGGGCCCTGTCGCTCTAGAAGCTACAAGTTAAATCCGAACGTTCTAAAATTACGCTTGGCACGCTTTGAGCGATAACTAACGATGCCTGGTAAAACTAAGCGATATCAGTCCATGTTATTGAATAGTCTTCCTTTAAAGATTTCTACCGATTTGAGTTTCAGCTGCTCTAGAGACCACAAATAGCTTGATGCCGACCAAATTTCGTATAATGAGTAACAAGCGACCAATATCGAATACTGATTAAATTGGACGTTATCGGTCCATGTTTTGAGATCGACCGATCAAAAATAATATTTTAGATGAGGTTCAGTAGCTCTACAAGTTTATAATAAAATCCGATTGTGTACAAGTGAAGCATGGTTCATTAAAAGAGACTTGTAGCGATTCCTACGGAAGCGCGAACAGCTCAAATTCAGCTTAACGCGGCAAGTGCTACCTACAACGCCTTTAGAAATTGGGCCATATGGGTCATGTTATTATAAGACTTAAACCGAAATAAAGCTTTCCTGCTTTAGAAATGACATGTTACGTTTTAAGTTAAGCATACTCCTGACAGAGGTGCGCAATCCTTTTTATAACCGAGTAGTGAAGGGTATTTCCAAGTTGGCCCCGCCCGACTTTAATTTATTTTACTTCTTTCAATACGCTTTTATCCTGACTCGCCATATTTCGGTTTTTTTACTTGTTTTGACTACGATTTGAAATTGTTGACATAGCGGTGGTTTTTCGCTTTTTAAATAAAACATGTCTAATATTAAATGATTGTTGCCATTAAATAAGCAATTTGAGGCAAAGTGTTTAAGGGTTTTACCTTGTAGCTGAGAATAGTAATCTCAAATAATAGTTTTAACTTCACAGGATTTTGTATATTTTTAAAATAGTCCTTGGCTGATTGTTGTTTTTATTTATTCTGACTTTTTTGTAAACATAATTATTTTTTTTTATAAAATTTCAAGTAACTTGGGCACCGGATCGTCCTTGACCTGCAGTGAACCGAACGAAACGTTGATTTTATTTTAGCCGCCACTTGATAATTAAACTTTGCAAATTCCGAAAAATCACTGAATGAACTTTTGTCCAGTATGTAGGGTATATAAATATTATAATGATCTTGAAAATATGTCACATGTGCGTGTGCATGTGTGTGGTAAAGTGCTGGTATTATCTCTGTGAATAAGATCAGTAAACCAAAAAAAAATCACACAAAATAGAACAGATACAAAATAGAAATGTGCAATTTCCTCCGGCAGCAGCAAATAGTAGCTACTTTGCCCGTACTAGTAGCAACAAAAATGACATTTCCGTTAATTTATAAATTATATCTAATAAAACAATAGCAAAAAATTTGCTATAATCGCAGCAATAAAACAACGACAGCAACAGAGGCAGGCAGCTACATCTGCAGCCAGTGGCCGGTGGCCATAGTCGCAGCCGTAGCAGTGGCCACATCTACAGCCCAAATGAATTTATGTATTTTTAACAAATGCGACGACAATGATGCTGTTGATCAACACCGTGCAGCCTTACTAAGTACCCTCGGCTTAGTTTAGCTGACCCGGCCAGCAGTCCATCCATTCATCCAAGTGTCCGTCCTAACGTTCGTCAGTTGCTTGGTGTCTGTGCCTGCCACAAATGTACGCCACGCCGCCTGGCGAAATGTTGGGTATTCAAATGGATAATTCCGCCGCCACACAGTGGAAATTGTAATCAGTTTCAATTTATTTTATTTATTTTTTTAAATTAATAATAACATGCGGCGGTAGGTGTTATGTTGTATTATGCTCTGTTTATTATTTTTCAAAATATTTTATTTTATTTATAATTGCCTTTTCATTTCGACAAAGAATCTGCAAACGAAAATCTTTTTCGATCGCCCCTAAGGCGATTTTGTAACGTTTAATTTGATTTTCTTCTCTTCATATAAGTATTTTTAAGCGTATTTACAAAACAAACAAACAAACAATTTAATTTTAATTTTGTTTATAGAAAAAAACACTCATCAGACACACACCTCACGTTCTTCCGTTGTATTTTTTCTGTGGGTTTTAGTTCTTTCCTTCTTTATTATTTTTTTTTGTTTCTTTCAATTCGATTCAAGTAAATCTAATTTGGTGCGATCTTTTTTTTGTAAATCTATTTTTTTGTTTTATTTAATTTTTTTTATTTCTTTGACTCTTCTTCACTCAATCACTACCTTTAGTTTTCGTTGTAAATCACGTTTGCTGGCTGTAACGGTCACGCTTATGTAGGAAAAGTTCTTAACTCTGCGAATACCCGATACGTACTGAACTGAACATTTTTCGAATTGTTCAACTATCGCACACAGAACACAACGGACCGAACAGCGACTATCTCGAAGATGTGCGGATGTCGGCGGCGATGTGAATGCGAACGAACGGGGCTATGCGCGCGTTAGCCATGCATTCGTTGCTGCTGCTGGTGCTTCTGCTTCTGTGTTTTTGTTTTATCAAACCGGAGCGATAGTCGACGTGCGGCAGCAAACAATTGAACGCTGATGAACACGGGTCCAACATGTTGTCGCTGTTGTAGTCGTCTTTATCGTTGGTATTCGGAACAGTAATGCCAACGTTGTGTTTCAGCCGATTTATTGCAAAAAGTTGGCGAAATTTTAAAATCGTTTTCTCTTCTTTTCGAACTTCCCCGGGCGGGATCTAAATTTACACAGATTTTAAAACTAATGCCATATTTAAGTGTGTGGGAAAATTTCATTGTTTTTCGGAAAATCGGCTGAACATATAAGTGGGTTTTATATCTTAATCCAAAACGATTTTCAGCAATTTAATCTAAAGCGATGTGCCAAATTTCATCAATAGAGGAGGAACATGTATCGGAAGAACATATATGTGGGCGCTATATCCTAATTTGAACCTATTTTCCTTAATTTGAATAGCGTCCTTTCTTGGTCCAAAAAACGAACGTGTGCTAAATTTAATCAAGATGGGATGTAATATTTGCCTTCTAGGTGTGCACACAGAGAACAGATATTTTGCCACAACCGAATTTTTTGCCACCCAAATGTATGTGGTTGCACGTCCTATCCATGTATTCCATCGTTACAACCAAATAATAATTGAATTGAATGAACCAGTACTTTTCTGTAAAAAGAACTTACACTTTCGGTTAAAGAAAACAATTATCGGTAATCCTAACAGAATTAGATGATTATTGGAACTAAATTTGTACATGAATTGGTTATTGTTATAGATTGTTGGGTTTAAGTACTTTTGAAAAATATCTTATTTACCTCCCTGCAATGGGTCAACTGATCATTTAAAAAAATACGTCTTTAAATAGATATTTTGATAAGCATTACAGTGATGCCCCAATCGGAGAAATAATAATTAATATACAAAGCTAGCATATAACAATATTAATTGTCATGCTTAAAGTGGCCATAACTATTGAAAAAAAAAATAATTTGTTTTTAATAATAAGGTGCCCTATCTATGGTGGAATTACTGATCAAGTCTGAGTAATGTAGCTAAATTACAATAAAGTCTGTTTCTATATTCTGGAAAATATTTTTAATTATATAAATACTAGTCTGTTTATTTATATGGCAGTATCGTTTAGAAGCATTAACAGTCTAGCCCAAGAAACTTAAACTGTCCGACCATTTTTTTGTTTTTATAAAATTTTTGGGGATTTCAAAATATGTTTTCGTCGTAAACAAAGATTTTCTGCGACTTAATCCGATAAAATATAATAGGTAGTATATGTTGATGTTGGAATAACTAATATTATATTACAACAGCCAAATCAACAGGGCTTTGGTTACTACAAACAACTAATCTGTGGTCACCACCAATTATTTATACCAAAGTAACATGTACATCAAAATTGGTTGGTTGCCATAACCACCAGTTGCCGCAACCAATAGTTTAACTAAATTCTGTTTGTATAACTGTTTTGTTGGATGTAAATTCCGTGATTTGGTTGTAGCAACCGTCATATAATGTCTTGAACCATGATATCATCTATACTGTGGCATGTTGGTTATTGCAACAGCAATTCGGTTTATCTTTTGTAGTTCGGACCGATTTCCAAGTGTTTTATTCTCTGTGTGTGGCTAAAGACTTTAATTCGGATGAACATATACTCGTATGTGTGGAAGCTATATCCTTATATGAAGCAATTATCTAACAATTTCATTAGCGTACTTCCCTGGTTCATAAAACTGACGTGTTTCAAATTTCATTAAGATAGGAAGTTAAAGTAGAAGCTTTACCAAAACAGGTCTATATTTTTGGTCCAGTTTTACCACACTTATTTAATGGTCGCTTATGATGTACCATGCAAAATGTGGGCGTGATGGGGTGAAATGTGTGACTTTTAGAGCTAAAGGACCAAAATGGGGAGACCTTTCTGTGGGAACTATTCGGAAACATTGACCAATCTGGTACAATTTTACACAAAGTTGTGTGTTGGTCGCTCCTAATGCTCTGTGGAGAATTTATTCGAAATCGGATAAAATATGTGGCTTCCAAAGCTGCAGATTCTGTAATCGGGAGAGACCTTTGTGTGGGAGCTTTTCAAAAACATCTACCGATGTGGGCCCATTGCAATAGGGTTCGTTCTTAACACAAACTTAATAAATGTTTCAAATCAATTCATAACTGCGTCCTGTACTTTTATTAAAACAATAAATGACTTCGATTCCAAGACCCTGCAGCAGTATTGTGGTGTAGGGTATAAAAACAGAAACCGAGAAAACCCAAAAGCAAAAAACCGGGTAATCCGTCATGTTGGGCTTTAACTATTTTTGTGTAACTGACTGTCTGGTTTGGAAATTAAAACCTAAGTGTCGTTTTTTCGGTTTTGTTAAACAAAAAAAAACGTTTTTTCGATGCGTTACACTTTTTGTCCATACTAAGTGATATAATACTTATACACTCCACCTAAGGATATAGTGTAACATAAATTTGTCATTACGTTTACAACAACCCGAAATATTAATTACAAAGTACACGATCCAACCATATGCGCTTTTCCGTGTGCCTGTTAGCCTAGAATCCTGAAATTTACATGATTATGATTTTAAATGTTAGGAGTCAGCCCGAAAAAAAAGTTTTCCATTTATGGAACTAAAGGTACCTCGGAAAAAGTACACTATTTTTAAGTATGTGCCTAACAAAAGCATAATTTGTTGGGGACAAATCATGGATAAAGTGGCATTTGTTGGTTGGGTTAGTACTCGTACATCCCAACTAACAATACCTCAAAAAAACGTAGTTGGCTTATGTGTCCTAAAAAACGTCCCGAACTGTCAAAACGGGCGATCAATAGTCAATATGGCATATGAGTACTCAAATTAGAATATAAGTATCCCATTATAGAGTAATTTTGAAGATTTGGACAAGATTAGGGATGGGTGCAGAACCGGACCATTTTTTCGCTTTACCAGCTTAGAAGCAGGTTATATACTGTTCTTCCTGGCTAAACTTAATAACGTTTTTACTTGTTTGGTACCCATACATCCATGTTTAAATTGACCGAATTTTTGGGTCCGTTCATTAATTGATACAATAATTACCTTTTTCGAATTCGTGAGAAAATAATTTTGTTTTTTGATACCGATTTGTCCATGTATGCTGGAAACCTAGTCCGTGTATGCGGGCTACCTAACCATTTGTGTGCGGGATCCATCCATAAATGGGCCTGTATGGCCCAAATTCATTCATTGGTAGTTTGTCTATCGTAATATACTGTACCCAGTTTGTTCGAAAACTGAATTTATATGGGAGTTCGAGAACACTTGCATATAAAACTGGGAGGGACCATTGTATCGGGGCTATATTAAAACGTAAACCGATATGATCTATTTTCACCTGGGCTGGTACTTACTTTTTTGTTTTGTTTATTTAATTACTGCAACTAGTTAAACATTTAATCTAACAAGCAACTTTGTTCATTTTGAGATACGTATGTACAGAAGAGCGTACCTATAGGTAAAAAAAGTTCATCGTACTCCTTCGAATATGAAGTATTATTATTATGAAGTATAGGGGAAGCGCTTTTAGATTTTTCTTTACTTATATATCTACTGCATTTACAGCCGGATCTTAAATGGTTATACATCGACGTTTTTGTCATTAATTGCGGTTACCGATGAGCAACGCATAGACACCATTTTTGCCTAACTTGAAACCGCCAAAAATGTAACCAAGTTTAATCACGACGATTATTGGTTGATTACAACTTTCATTATTTTATTTCACCTTATTTTTTTAATTATTGCTGTACGAGTATACGAGTAAGTAAAGATATGATAGGTACGAGCAACTATAAAAAGAGGGGTTCTTGAGGTAATTACTTTAAAAACAGAAAAAATAGTCTCTTCAATGCAAAAACATCGATGTATCACCCTATAACATCTGACTGTAAACACCAAAGAACAACTTAAAAAGACAACCCCTACATTCGGCGAAATAAGCAAAAACATTTTTTAAAATTGTTCTGATGGGATTATGACATACTTCCTAAGCAAGACTTTAATGATTTGGTGCGAGCTTTAATTTTCTGGTATTAGGGTGGTACAAAAATAGTAAAAAAAATGGTCTCTGCTAGACAATGTATCACACTTTAAGATCCGGCTGTAAATGCAGAAGATATAAAGAAAAATGTAAAAGCGCGACCCCTACGTTCTGCAAAAAAAACAAATAAAAAAAATTCGTAACTACCTTGTAATAATACTTTATGTTCGTTGGTGTACGGTGAACTTCTTTTGAGGTTTAAATTTGAAGCGGCTGTAAAGAAAAAGTGCTGATATTTTTTTCAAATTTCTGGTTTTATTGGCAAGGCTGAACTCTTCATTTAGTAATGGAACACCATCCAATGCGTTTTCGCTCTGCCCAATGGGCTCAAGATTTTTTGGCAGAAAGGAGATGAAGAATTTTACCGAGCAATAGTGTTTTCTGATCAAGGTCATTTTAATCTTCGTGGCTATGCCAATAGGCAAAATTGCCACATGTGTTCAGCTTACCCTCACGTGACTATTAAGAAGGCAATGCATCCACAACTTTTTATTGTTTTGTTTTGGATTTTGGGCTGGCGGCATCATTGGGCCATTTTTCTTTGAAAATGAGCAACGAGCCGCCGATACTGTCACGGGTGAACGTTACAGCGTCATGTTCAACGAATTTTTGTTTCAAAAATTCAAGAGATTGAAATGGACGACATTGGGTTTCAACAAGACGGTGGCACATGTCACACAGCCAGCGCAATCATCGATATTTTACGCACTGTTTTTGAGAATCGAATAATCAGCAGTAATTGTGATGTCAATTGGCCGCATCGAACCTGTCACTTGAGTTCTTTAAAATACTTTCTGAAATAAATGTAACGCAAAGCACCCAGATGCAATTGAAACGTGAAGTTGCCATTGGAGAGGTTCGACCTGAAATAATCGAAAATGTACTGAAAAATTGGGATGATCGGATGAGGTACTGCCAAGCCAGTTGTGGGAGTCATACGAGTATGAACGATATTGTGTTCCATTATTAAATTACAATGTTCAATCTTTCCAATAAAACCTGAAATTAAAAAAAAATTATCAGTACGGTTTTTTTACAGCTGAAAATTGATTCAAATTTAAAATTGAAAATGGCCCACCCTCTATATACTTGTACCCGTATTTATATTTACGCGTATGCCGTTAAATTTTAGTTAACTACTTAGTAGGGACATAAATTCTGTTACACACGTTTTATGCTCTAAAATAAAAAGTACTGAATGTTTTTGGACCAAATATTTTTTAATATATTTATTGATGTATATTGTATCCAAAAAGAATCTACTTATTCGAAATGTCCGCCTTTTGCCTTTACACACGCCTTAAGTCGCACTGGCCAATCGTCAATAGCTGCACGAACCTCGTCCATTGGAAAATTGGCCACAGCTCGAACCAAAGCAGTCTTAAGAGATCCAATGTTGGGGTATCTTTTGTAACAAACCTTGTCCTCTAAAACCGTCCACAATTTGTAATCCAATGGGTTCAAATCTGGACTGCCTAAGGGTCATTCTTTAGAGTAAATAAACGCTGGCAAATTGTTTCGAAGCCAGGCCTGGGACGTTTTAGCCTTATGGGCCGGCGCAGAATCCTGCAGGAAAGTCCATTGCTGGTTTTGGAACAGGGAATTGTTAAGAGGCTTCACAACAGTTTACAAAACGGTTTCTTGGTAAACTTTGGCCGATGTTTTGACTCCTTGTTCGCAGAAATGCAGCTCAGTGACCCCATCATAAGAGACACTCCACCAAACCATGACTGAAGCTGGGTGATGACCCTTTTCCACCCTTGGGATCAGTTCAGATGCTTCCTTATATGACCGCGGTCTTTTACATCTCCAGTCTCCTCAAACAGTTTTATGCATCGGTAGACGAACATGCGGCTAATCCCTAGTGGCCGAAGCGTTTTGATGATATCGCTTTTTCATCTCACACATGATAAGCGCTATTACAGCGATACGGTTCTCATTATCTGACCACTCCATGATGAAAGTTGAAACAATTTTAAAATCCTGTTACAGACTAACGCTATCGAGGTTAGCTTTCAAAACCCATATGACATTAACGGGGTATGGTCAGTTCTACTATTGAAATGGGTGTGTTCAACACAGTATGTTCAACAGTATTTATGTCCCTACTAAGTAATATCGGGCCTAAAATACTTCCTTGTGGAACTTCAGTTTTTACTTCTCTCGGGCTTGAATAAGCGTCTCCTAGTTTTATTCTAAAGAATTGGTCCTCTAGGTAAGATTTTATAACGCCCACATTAGCATTACACGCAGAGTAAATATATGGTTAATATATGGTCACGGCAACAATATGTGGTCGTCGCAACCATAGTATTGTTTTTGAATTTCATTTTGACAATAATATGATTGCGGCAATATTAATATTGTTGAAATGTAACAATAGTATTGTTGCCAAATTTAAAAATGAAAATATGATTGTAGCAAGAATATAAATGTGGTTGGTGAGGCAAAAATATTGTTTTTTTTGGGTTTTTTGTTAACAATAACATGATTATGGCAATTATACCAGCAAAATCATATTTTTTTTTAATTTAACAATGTTATTGTTACGAATCTGACGCAATAATAGTACTTTTTATACCTAAATTAACATTTTTCTGAACACATTACTTTAGATTATTATAACTGAAATATTTTTAATAAATAAATTGTTTCTACTGTTAAATAAATCACTCCTATTATTAAGAGTTTAATTTATTTTTACATAATTTACTTATAAAAATCTCTATTGTTGATTAACAATTTAACCTAATCCTTACAAAAAATTTTGGGGATCATAGTAGTATGGTAGTGTATGTGTCATACTGTGGCTGTGAGGATCATACTATTGTTGTATGTTAAACATACTATGGTTATGAGGATCATAATATGATTGTGGGATTCATAGTATGATTGAGTGTGAATAATAATATGGTTGTAGGGATCATAGTATGATTGCGTGTGAATAACTCTATTGTTGTGAGGACTATAATATTGTTGGGGAAATCATAGTATGGTTGTGTTTGAACCATACTATTTTTGTGATGATCATAATTTTGTTGTGCCACAACATAATAACCAGCAATAGATGTATGCTTTTCGAATATTGTTACCCCAATCATAGTGCAATAATGCTGTTGATGTATCTAGCAAAACTGCAGACCACATATTTCCTTACTCCAAAGTCTGTTCAATAGGGGGGCCGATTGTAAGAACAAAAATTTGTCGAGAATATTCCATTGATTTTCCGAAAGATTCGATATTCTTATTCGCATATCAATTCTCACGTGCTTATATGTTGTATTGTATTGTATGTGGCAATGTATATTTGTATGAATTGTACGTCACCTTGAAAAGGTAATATTTAAAAAAAATATTTTTTTTTATTACCTACTAAAAAAACCTTAGAAATAAAAGCTGAGAAAGTAAAAAAAAAAATTGTGCTACTCGAAATTGAATTTTTTGGTACGAGGGCAGATCAATAATTCCGAAATAAAATGCAAGTAGCATCTATTAATTGACTAATGTCATATTTTGAGAGAGTTCCGTCATTTAGTTTGTGTTTAACAGCTGTTTAAAATATACAACCTCGTGGATTTTGTTAAAAATCCATTATCCATTGTCCATTAAACATTATTTTTGTGGAAAATAACTGTCAATCAAACCAAGTAAAACCTTAACGATTACTATGGGGACTCTGCACCATCGATATCAATGACTGACAATTTACTTACTTACGTTGTGTGGTCGATCATACAAGTACAAATGACATTGAACGTTCTGGACGGTATTGGCCGATCGAAGAGTAAAAGAGTAAAATTGCATGAATTGGGTTACGAATTGGTACCTCATCCTCCATATCCACCGGATTCAGCCTCCAGTGAATATTTCCAAGCCTAAAGAAATGGCTCGTAGAATGGGCAAAATAAATTGCATAGAGATTGGATGTTGTACTCGTATGTGGCTTCAAGAGCTAAGTGAATTAAATCGGTTGAACATATCTGTGTGAGCTATATTTTAATCTGAAACGATTTTTTTTAATTTCAAAACCGCCCATTCTATGTGTTTACAACTAGATTCTGCAAAATGTTATCAAGATTGAATGTAATATGTGGCTTTTAGAGCTAAAGACATTAAATCGGTGAGTATATGTAGTTTAAGGTCAGTGGACCTGGGATAAGTCCCTGAGATAACGTGTGTCTGAATGCGGTTCAATTTCTTACCAAAAAAAAAATGTGAACCAAGCTAATGTACAAGTCTACAGAACCAGAGAAGTTAAATATATATGTATATTTAACATTTCTGACCCACCTCTCTCGCTATGACTTCAAAAAAGCTTTTTTATATATACACCAAAGAAAAGCTCTTTTCTCACAATCAGTGAGAATGAAAGTGAAATGAAAGTTGACGATCGCATTGTTGTGCCCTCCTCCGTGGAAACTTTTGTTCAGTTGATAAACTAAACTCACTTGTGGTGGACGTCGTCGGTGTTTTCTCTCAACAGCAAAGGTAAGCACCTGCAATACATTTTACCCCAAATTAACGCATTTCTTATGTGTTTTCCCTATCTGCGGAGGTATGCATTTTAATGCTGAGCGCAATTTGTTATTACTGAAATTAATTAAAATTTTAAATTAATGATCGATGGATGGAAGGCAAAATAGAGTTTAACATATAATGGAAACGAAAGTGTTGAAAGAAAACATTGAACTTTAGCCTCTATCGACAAGTCTGTCCAATATGATAATATATATCTATAAACGGCTTTGAATATTAATATTTCGCAATTCTTGTTCGTGCGTTTCCAGGCCTTTTCTTTAGTGAAAACCAGTTATCATGGGGTTTTTACTATTCGCTCTCATCTTATACATCATCTGGGATGTGAACTATTTCTTACGTTGCATCTTTACCGTCTTAGCTGGAAGACTGTTTCAGAGCAAACGTAAAGTAACCGACACGACCACGATTTATGGTAAGTTTCCAGAAGTAGTTAATTGTTATTTAAATTTTAATCAACTTGTGTTTCATTTGCCAGGCCTTTGCACATCTCAAGATGTGGACATCTTTATCAAGCACATGAACAATGCCCGCTATTTGCGTGAACTGGATTTCGCCCGCTTTCATTTCTATGCTCTTACCGGCCTTTACGAAAAGGTTAAGGAACGCCATGGCGGTGCTGTACAAGGTGCCTCTAGTGTCCGCTATCGTCGCACAATTCCCATTTTCCATCCATATAAAATTCAGACTAAACTGATTTGGTGGGACGACAAGGCCATATATTTGGAGCAGCAGTTTGTCACTTTGTCCGATGGCTTTGTTCGCGCTGTGGCCATGTCCAAGCAGTGCATTACCAACTGCAATGTCATGGATATCTTGAAGACATATCCCGAGGCCAGCAAACGTCCTGACATGCCAACTGATCTCAAATTGTGGTTGGATGCCATTGAAGTGTCGAGTCAAAAGTTGCGTAAAGACAAATAAATAAATGCCTAGTGGTTGTTTAAGTTTTAATTAGTCTTAATTAGTTAGTTAATGTTATCTGTACATATCGAAATATAGTAAAAGGGTTAAATTTTTATATGCACGTTTTTTACAACAAATACAGGAAATGAATTTTAATTTCAGTTGCTAAAATAAAATGCGATGCAATTTCAAGTTTTATTTATTTGCTGAAGTTACGGACTTTTCACTAACATGCGAATTTTAACACAAAGCTATAAAAATGATTATTCAAAAAAATCTTGTAACCGTTGTGAAGAAAGACTATCTCATGGGATGTTGTGGGACTTACGTACTTAGATCCCACAACATCCCATTAAGGAACATATGCACGCAGAAAAAAAGTATGGTTAGGGTGACAATATTCGAAGAGGATCATGCTATGGTTGGGTATATGGCTCTGGCACAACAATATTATGATCCTCACAACAATGGTATTATTCACACACATACATACTATGATCCTTGCAACAATAGTATGATTCACACTCAACCATACAATGATCTCCTCAACCATGCTATGATCCTCACAACAATAGTATGTTCCTCATACAACCATAGTATGATTCACACGCAATCATACTATGATCTCCACAACGATAGTATGATTCACTGAACCATACTATGATCCCAAAATGATATGTTAGGATTGGGAAATGTTGTTATTCAAAAATAGAAATTTTTATCAAGCAAGTTATTTAAAATTGCATTACAATAAGTCACAATCGAATTATTGAAGGACACATTCGATGAGCGCATAATTTCGCGGAATGGACCTGTCAATTGGCCACCAAGATCGTGTGATTTGACACCATTGGATTATTTTCTTTGGGGATATGTGAAGTCGCTCGTCTACGCCAACAAACCAGAAACGTTAGGGGACTTGGAAGCCAACATTCGTGGCGTTATTGCCAACATACGGCCCCATCTGCTCGAAAAAGTGGTTGAAAATTGGACCTGTAGAATTGGTTTTATTCGAGCCAGCCGCGGCGGCCACATGCCCGAAATCATATTTAAACATTAATGGCATAAAATTATCCTTCCAATAAATAAGTACTCAGATTTGAGGTCATGTTTTTATTGAACATTTCATTCAAGAAACAAAAATATATATTTTAACGGCAGTAGAAAATACTTTTATTTGCCTGCAGGGGTGAATGCTTCTTCACCATCCGTAGACTCCAAGTGCACCAGTCGGCAGTAGAATATTTCACCGAACTAAGTAAACACAATAAAAATCCCTTGAACAACCTTCTGATTGTTGTTGTTTTTTAAAATGGACAACAACCAAAAAAAACATACGCACACACATAAATAAAGGGTGTTTTTTATTGGGGTATAGAACTTTAAGTTGGCATCACTTTTTTAACTGGCGGCCATTTTGTCAGCTGTCAAGTAATTAATATTTAGTTTGGTTTGCCATTTCATCATGAACAGGTTGACAAAAGAACAACGCTTGCAAAATGGGCCGAAAATGAGATTCATCTCGATGCTGATTTTCATCACAAAATTTTGTTCAGTGATGAGGCTCATTTTTGGTTGAATGGCTACGTCAACAAGCAAAATTGCCGCACTTGGAGTGAAGAGAATCCACATGAGACCCTTGAGACGCCATTACATCCACAAAAACTGACTGTTTGGTGTGCTCTATGGGCTGGTGGAGTCATTGGGCCATACTTCTTCCGAAATAATGCTGGAGAGTCAGATACCGTTAATGGAGACCGGTATAGAGCCATGATAACCGACTATTTTGTTCCCGAATTGGATGGCATGAATGTGGATGAGTTGTGGTTCCAACAAGACGGCGCTACATGCCACACAGCGCACGTCACAATCGAATTATTGAAGGACACATTCGATGAGCGCATAATTTCGCGGAATGGACCTGTCAATTGGCCACCAAGATCGTGTGATTTGACACCATTGGATTATTTTCTTTGGGGATATGTGAAGTCGCTCGTCTACGCCAACAAACCAGAAACGTTAGGGGACTTGGAAGCCAACATTCGTGGCGTTATTGCCAACATACGGCCCCATCTGCTCGAAAAAGTGGTTGAAAATTGGACCTGTAGAATTGGTTTTATTCGAGCCAGCCGCGGCGGCCACATGCCCGAAATCATATTTAAACATTAATGGCATAAAATTATCCTTCCAATAAAGCCAAATTGATGGACATTAAAACGATTTTCTTGTGTTTTATTTCAATTCGAAGTTCTATACCACAATAAAAAACACCCTTTATATGCTCTGTGAAACCTGTTTTGTTATGTTTATAGTCGCAACCATACGGTATGATTAACGTAATCATATTATTGCTAACGTAAATTTAAAACAACAATACATTTGTTGCATCAACCATGTTTATATGGTTGCTACAACCATATTTTCATTTCGAAATTTTCCAATAATACTATTGTGACATTTCAATAATATAAATATTGCGGCAATCATGCTTTTGTCAAAATTAAATTCAGAAAACAATACTATGGTTGCGACGAATATACTTTTATTGCGGAGAACATATTATTATTGCCGTGACCATATACTAACCATAGTTTTTCTCTGCGTGTGGAAACTTCCCACTAATCAGTAAACTGTGCACGCTTCAATTCTTATACGAGTACTCACTGACCGGAACCTACTGTTTAACGCCGTCGTCGAATGTCTTATGCATTTAATAGAGAAGTTTTTACATGGCTTAGAGATAAATCTCTTACTCGTACCTGCATTAACGAGATGGTAGCCCGCCACTGATAATTGTTAGATGTTCTTACCCGGGGTTGAACCTGGGTTTACTGGTATGATAGCCACGTACACTTCCATCACACCGAAACCCAGCGACACAAGTTATGTAACCAAGAGGATTTATATAACAAAGAATAAAGAGAAATGTAGTTTGGACATTGTTTCGAAATACCAAACGTCTGCCGGACGGAAACCGCTCCACTTGCTGCGCACGTGAAACGTCTAGTGCTACGCTCTACAACATAAAGGGTGACTTACTAAACGCATATTTACAATGTATCAATACAGTATTAAAACAGGGTTTATATATTGTGTAGTTACGTTTTAAATACGTTGCATAACAATACAGGGTGGTACAAACATTATCATGGGGTTAAAAACTTTATTAGCTTTTTTGTTTATAACTTTGTTTTTTTTTATTTTTTTTCTCATATTATATTATATAAAAAATGGAAATTTTTTTACACTAAGTATGAAAAATAAGGTCACTTAAATGACCGCCATTTTCAGCTTAGTTTTAGAGCATTTTCCAATTTCCATTTTCAAATTTGTGTCTGTAACGTTCGAATTTCTTCAACTACGTTGGCCTTGAGTTGAAGGATTGTCTCGGGCTTGTTTACATATACTCGCTCCTTCAAATAACCCCAAAGAAAATAGTCGGTTGCTGATAATTCTGGCAATCGCGCTCGCCAAATAATTTCTGGAAATTATTCGCTCTCCAAAAATTTGACTTAAAAGTGCCATTGTGTTTCGGGCAGTGTGGCCAGTGGCTCCGTCCTGCTAAAACCACATCTTAGTTCTGTTTTCAAGAGCAGGACGTAAAAAATGTTCTACCTTTAACCGATACCGCTCTCCATTTACGGTAACAGCACCTCAATTTTCATTCTCGAAGAAGTAAGGCCCAATGATATTTGCTGATGTGATCCCACACCATACTGTGCACCTAATGGGGTGCAATTGGCGTTGAGGAATAGATCTTGGATTTTCAGAGACCCAGAACCTACAGTTCTGCTAGACCATTCAAATGAAAATGAGCTTAATCACTCATGCGTTTGCATTAAAATAATTGATAAATAAAAAAAATATTAGTATTTGTATAGTTGACCCTGTACTTTTCAATACTTAAATCGTTTAGGAACATTTATATGCATTGTTTTATTTATCTCAATAAATAGTTATTAGCATAAGTATTATACTATTATAATAAAGTACTACCTTCCTGCGCCGCCAATGTGTTACGATATGTGTTGCATTCGTTTTGCATCTACTTTTATTTGGATGCCTTCGTTGTTTTTTCTTGCGTATTAACTACAACATTGTTGCAAAAGGGATCAAAATACATTGTCAAAATGTTCAGGGTTGCGTTTACGAACATCCTGTAATGTATTACTACATAGCAACATGCAACTACAACAAATCAGCCAAACAGATTAGTTGTCACAATTGATTTTTTTTGATCCAAGTATTGCACTAGTACAACCGAAAACTTTCCCTACCAAACATACCTATACATTGGTCAACCTTTTTCGGTTCGCTTGACATTCAGAGGAAAATATTTCAATTGCCTTTCGGACGATATATTTCTTATTGCGTTTACGTCTGTATGGAAAGCTTGAATTTTCGCCCCATAAATTTTTGTGTTTTGATTTTTACGAGGGCTGCTATATATATATCTCTGCCCTAATAATGAAAATGCGAATATTTATCATCAAATATGGTTTTATTGTTTTTCTGATTAAGACACCTCCAAAACATGGTTTATAAACGCTTCAACAGCATCTTCTGGCGACGAAAATCATTGACCACACATTTTTTTCTTGATGTGCGGGAGTAAAAAGAAGTCATTGGGTGCCAAGTCAGGGCTGTACGACGTATGATCCATCAATTCGACGCTTTGGTCGGTCAAAAAGGCGCTGCACGCAGAGAAAAAACATGGTTACTACATGGTCACGGCAATAATAATATGTTCCTCACAACAAAAGTATGTTTGTCGCAACCATAGCATTGTTAACTGAATTTATTTTTGACAGTAGTATAATTGCTGCAATATTAATATTGTTGAAATTTAACAATAGTATTATTGCCAAATTTAAAAATGAAAATATGGTTATAGCAGCAATATAAATATGGTTGGTGCAACAAAAGTATTGTGTTTTGCGTTTTATGTTATGTTTTATGTTATGTTGCTTTTAAGAACAAATGTTATTGGTACGGATCTAATGCAATAATAGTACTTTTATTTATCGAAATTAAATTTTTTAAACAAGCTGCTTTGGCTGTGTTTAACTGAAATATTTTTAATAAAAACGCTTACGTGTATCTAAAATTATTTTTCCTACTGTGAAATATATCACCCTTAATATTTTGAGTTTATTGTATTTTTGAATAATTTTCATAATTCAAATCTATTGTTGACAACTTAAATAATATTGGGGATCAAATCTATTGTCGACGACTCAGACAAATTCTATTAAATAATATTGAGGATCATAGTTTAATTGTGTGTGATCATACTATGGTTGTTGGGATCATAACATGGTTGCGTGGGAATCCTACTATGGTTGTGAGGAACATACTATGGTTGTATATGAAACATACTATGGTTGTGAGGATCATACTATGGTTGTGGAGATCATAGTATGGTTGAGTGTGAATCATACTATGGTTGTAGGATCATAGTATGGTTATGTGTGAATCATACTATTGTTGTAAGGATCATAGAATGGTTGTATTTGAATCATACTATTGTTGTGAGGACCATAATATTGTTGTAGCACAACCATATACCCAACAATAGTATTATCCTCTTCGAATATTGTCATCACAACCATACTTTTTTTCTGCGTGTGGTTTGAGCCGATGTGTGAGAGCTCGCACTGTCATGGTGCCAATGATTCGTCGTCTCTTGTTCGTTTTTCGAATTTCTCCGAAGACTTCAGGCAAACAAATTGTGGGGTACCACTCAGAATTGACCGTCCTACGTTGCTCAAGCGGAACAGTCGCCACATGACCAGTTTTGCCGAAGAAACAGGCGAAGTGCTTCTTCCACGAACAACTTTCGTTGGATTTGGCTCGCCTCGAAAACCCACTAGGTCGATTGCTGTTTTGTTTCGGGCTCATAAGCATTGATCCATGATTCGTCACCTGTGACGATCTTATAAATTTCTTTTGAAGCACCGCGATCGTATTTTTACAAAATTTCTTTTCATCGATCGACACGAGCCTTTTTTGAGCGATTGTCAAATTGTGCGGGATCCAACAAGAACAAACCTTTTTACGGCCCGGTGTTCATGGAAGAAATGCCAAAGGATGCCTCTATCTCATCAATATTCTTTGGCACCATGGCCGCTTTTGGACGACCTTCGTCTTTGAGCGAGCGTCGGCCACAATTGAATTCATTAAACCAGTTTTTCACAGTGCTATAGGATGGTGCATCATTGCCATACAAAGTTTTAAGTTCATCGATGCAATCTTGTCATGATAATCCACGTCGAAAGTTGTGAAAAATGATCGCACGAAAATGTTCACGAGTTAATTCCATTTTTTTGCCAAATTGATTTCTTCAAGTCACTGTAAACAACACAAATGATGGTCGTACGTCGAAACGTTCCGAGTACGTTTATGCTAAAAAAAATGTCAAACTTTCCAATGGAAATGTCAGATGGCGCCAGGCCTAGGCCAGAATATATATAGCAATCCTCGAAAGAGTGAATTGTATATTCGTGGGCAACTGTGCGAAGAAAACATGTAAAGTAAGATTGGTGAGAACCTGCTCTAAACAAGTTCCGTTTTCAACTTTGCTGCGAAGCTTTCGGATGAAGGTCGTCACGGACCAGAAATCGTGATGAAGGCAGTGTGCAGCCACGAAAATCTACTCCACTTTGCCATTTTGTTAAGAACTTGCCTTCTATTTAAATATACTCGTAGATACAAGAGGTCTCGAGCCGGCTAAGCCCTGTTCAACTTTTAGTTTTAATTAAAATTTTCTAATTTTTAATTGAATTTACACAATTTTAAATGGAAATTTCACAGTATTTAATAGAAATTTAAAATTTTCCAGGAATATTCTGAAGTTTACTTGAATATTTTTTAATTACTATAAGAAATTTTGCAGTCAACATAAATAAAATCAAATCTAAAAAGATATTCCCTAAAAAAATTAACTATTAGGTTGTATTTCATTAATTCGTTTAGTTTACTAGACACTTTACATTCATTTTACACACACATTGTACATGAATAACAAATTAAATTAAAATTATACCCGTTCTTAAAGCACTACAACAAAATCATAAAAATAAAATAAATACACTGAATATATATAAAAACTAAAATGCACGCACAGGCAATCAGGAATTTTGCCTTAAATTCTTGCTCGATAAATCATTGTATTCTATCCACTTCTGTATCTCTGGAGGCAGATCCGGTTTGATTTTCGCCCGCACTTGACCATTTTCCGCTGCGTCTTGGTCAACATTCGTACTAGCTATATTATGGTCTAGACTAATTGTAGAACTTAACGTGTTACGAGACGCCTGTAACTGGGCCGTCTTGGGCGACAGGAGATCGTTCATCACGTCCTCGGCCGAACAGTCGGTGATGCGCTGGCGACAAATGGCAATGCAGTGTACGAATTGGTCGGAGGGTCGTATAAAGCGATGTTCCATAAAAACCGATTGATCGTCCCAGTAGATGATCTGAAATATGGCAGGTTTTAAATTCAGTAAGCTTTCATAACATAATTTCGCAGCAATCTTACCTTGGAAGCAATTTTGAATGTCCGCAATGGTCGTATAAAACGTCTATATCGTATTGTGGCGGCTCCTTGAAATACGGACCCGCCTTTACTTATAATTGTACGATATAAATTGGTGCGTTCATAGAAATCCACCCGTGCAAAATCCAGTTCTCTTAAATATCGGGCATTGTTCATGTGATACAAAAGGGTATCGATATCGTTCGTTAAACAGATGCCTAAAATTGCACATATAAAGGAGGAGAAAACAGAAATCGCTATTAATTGTGCCACATGTATGGAATCTTAATCTTAAATGCTATAGAACATAGATACAATTTATGAATGTATATGTATGTTGTTTGTATACATCTACAGGGTGCCACGACTTATGGTTACCCTCCCCCTCCACCCAGAGGAGTCAACAAAAAAGCACATTAAATGACATTGTATTGCGCTGACAACTTCAAGGCTTCATCCTTTATATAGAAATGAATTTGTAAAAGGGTTACGGGGGCAGTATGTTAATGATTTGTTCATATTCAAATTTATAAGGAAATTTGTCATTCCGTTTGCAGCACCACGAAATATTGATCGGAGACCCCATAAAGTATTTATAATTGATCGTCGTAAAATTCTCAGACAATCTAGACATGTCCATCCGTCCGTGTTTCTGTTGAAAGCACAATAGCGGTCAAACGAATCAACTTAGGAAATTTTGCATGATGATGGCTTATGGTCTTAAGCTGTTTGGATTGTAAATGTGCGAAATCGTTACAGGGGCAAAAAAGTCATCCGAAAAAGAGTACTCGTTTTTAAGTATTTGCTTAACAAATCAAAATTTTTTGTGGAAAGACAATGGTTAAGATATGTACTGTTTGTTGGGGCGCATATAATACCTTTAAAAAAGCAAAGTAGCTGTACGCCCCTCATGCTCAAAACAGACGATCAATAGTCATGGGTACTGAAATTAAAATAAAATTTTGCTACGAATACGAATTTATTGAGTTATTTTAATGTTCATGCGCCGAATGGTCCCACAAAACGGACCATTTTTTAGCGCTTTAGTACACACAGAGAACAGATTTGTTGCCAGAACCGAAATTTTTGGTCAACCCGAATGTTTGTGTAATATCTATGTATTACATCGCTACAAACCATCATGGGGTACACGGCAATTTCCAGTAGTGGAAACTGACAGTATCGGTTGAAGAGACAACGTGTCTGTAACCCTTACTAACTAGGATATTGGTTGTATGTATTGGTTGTTGTTATGAATTATTGGCTATAATAATTCTTTGAATTCGGTCTCGTGGTAGACGAGCATTTGTTTGCTGAACCAGCTGATGTTAAATTTTGTGTATTCGGCTATCTGACCGAAATAATAAAATGTTCTTTTTATAGGGTGATCCATCTAGAGGTATTTTTCCATAGAGGTTTTTTTAGAATTTACGCGTGAGTTGCATTAAACTTCATTTTTTCCTTTTCAGTATTGTTTGCCATTTTAACATAGAAAGACTAACACCGCAACAACGTCTCCAAATTGTGCAACTGAATTGTTTAAATGAGAAGATCCGCTGTTTTCGAATAACGGCCAATTCAGTGATGAGGCCCCCTTCTGGCTCAACGGCAACGTCAATAAATAAAATATCCGCATATGGGCTGAAGAGCAACCAGAAGAGGTTCAAGAGCTGTCATTATACTCAGAGAAAACCATGGTTTGGTGCAGTTAATGGGCTGGTGGAATGATCGGTCTATATTTTTCCAAAAATGATGATGACCGGAACGTAACCGTGAGTGGTGCTCGCTATCGCGCCTTTATATCGGACTTTTTGTTACCTAAAATTGAAATCTAATCTTGGCGGTATTTGGTTTCAACAGAACGGTGCCACTTGCCATACAGTTGCTTAAACAATGGATTTATTGAGAGGTCATTTCAAAGAGCAGCTTATTTCACATATTTGACTGATGAGTTGGCCGCCTAGATTGTGTGATACCACAAGTTTAGACTTATTTATTTGGGGTCACGTAAAGTCCAGAGTCTACACTGGCAAACCAGCTACGGTTTAGGTTTTGGAAGCCAACATTACGCGTGTCATGAACGCCATAACGGTCGAAATGCTCGAACGAGTCTTCCAAAATTGGACATTCCGAATGGACACGCTGAGACTTAGTTGCAGTTAACATTTGAAGGAAATTTTATTTAAAAAATAAATGACATAAAATGTCCATTCGAATGAACAACAAAGATTCTACAATTGAATTGAATTTTTGTTTTGAAAAAAATACCTCGAGACTGTTCACCCGTTATTTAATTTTTGCATTAAACGATTTAAAAATATTAATGCTGTTATTTGACTTATGAGCAGCTTGTTCTGAAACTTGATTCTTAAACTAGAATCTAATAAAGTTCGTAGGAACGAAAAGTTCGTGGAACGAGTTATGCATCAAAATGGTAAAGTGGGTCAAAAAATGTTTTAATTAAGGGTCAAAAAATTTTAAAATAAAGCTGATTTTGAAAAATGATTTAAGTCAAGTAAAGTGGAATTTTAAAACATAATTTAAAAAAAATTTATGTTTTTAAAAAAAATTTCCTCTGTGTCGATTTTGGTTTTCATCCTAAACGGTCTATAGAAAAGGAATATCCATTTATTTCAAGGGTTGAAAAAATATGTGTTTGCCATCGTTGCTACATCAGTTCCAGGCGAGAGACTTTTTTTGCGTGCAGATTTCATGGCTAAGTAAAATTTCATCAAACAATTACAATATGCTCGTTATCTTCGATCCATTGAACAGGATATGTGGTCCATTGACTAAGCTCAATGTTTTTTAGGTGTGTAAATTTTTTTTAAGTTCGAAAGAAAAAATCAAACACAAATATTATTTCCTCTTGCTTTTAAAAGTCTAAAAAGAGTGAATTTTTAATTTTGGAAATGCCTAAAAACGACTTATAACTATATAGCCTCACTGTAATTAACTGGTCAACTTTTTTAGAACACATAACTTCTTTAAACTTCTTAAAGAGTATTTATACTTTTCTCGAAGAGGACACGAAATACTTAGAAGAGGACCCGCAAAACTTAGAGATGGGAAATTAAAATGTAAAGATTTCACTTAAGACAGTCACCACGAAAATTCGCTAGAAGTATGTACTTTTTGTTTAATTTTTTTATATAAAATAAGTAAAAACGTTGTTAAGATCGGTCGAAGCTTACATTTCCTCCACCGTCCATGTGTTTTTTAAGCGAACAAAATGGCCCGTTCTCGCCCATGCTATATTTGGATCGGAAGCAATATTTGATTCAATTTAAGAACCTATAAGTTCACATTGACTATTAATCGTCTTTTTTGAATACGCGGAACGTTTTATGGGCGACATGAGTCAAAAAGTCAGCAACTATTCCTTTTTTTTGAGTTATACTCGTATAGTGCGACCCAACTAACCGTACAACCATTATATCTATTGTCCGTCCACAATTACACAAAATATTGAACTTTAAACCAAACTAACTTTAGTTCCTAAAAGGGAAAGTTTTTTCTCCTGGGCGGAATTCACCTATTCTCAAACCCAAACAGCTTACGTTCATAATCCATCAGGATCTGAGTTTGATTGGTTTGAAAGCTATCGTGCTTTCAACTTGCACACGGACATGGCAGGATCATCTAAGATTTTTACGATGATCAATAATACAAATATATATATATAAACTTTATAGGGTCTCCGATATGGATGTCGATCGCAAAATCCTGAATCACCGAATTTTTCGGGATTTCAAAATTGTCAATTTATATGAGTGGTGTTTTAGGTTAAGTCTCGATAACTTAAACAGGATAGAAAAATTGTAGTTAACAACAACAAAAGGTATAGAACCAGAATATAAACTGTTCAATTCATAATAATGATAAAAGGCCAAATAAATGTAAACAGAGCAAAAAAACATAAAAAGTGTCAATTTTATTCGTGTCTTAAGAAAAAATCCTGAAGTACTACTTTTTCTTCTGTTTGATTTCCCTTTTTGTAGATGGATTGAATAAAATGAGGACATTTAAAAAACAGTCTCTATTTATCCGAAAACAACGATGATAGAGGCTCAGTAAAGGGTTCGGAAGAATTAAAACATGTCACAATAGCTAAAAAAATACACGACGTTCTAGAAAAGTGTAAGAGTTCAAGGTCTAGAGAAGCTTTCTTCATTGGCTTATATTGGAAATAATATACGGTCAAAACTGTCAGATTAAACTTTAGATGTTCTTATTTTCTTCAGAATTTTGTTAAAAACATTAATTTGTTTAATCATAAATGTCCTTGGATATACGCTTAAGCCTGTAATCGGCCTGCTGAGCGCTCCCATTATTTTATGGTTCAGCCTTAAGAGATAACTTTTGCAATTTTGCTCTGTTGAAATCGTCATTAAGCGATTTTCATTCTGTGATTGTAATGTGGATAAAGTCCGGTAGAGTCAATTAAGTCTATTTTAATGCTTACTTGTTTTATTTTGTTACTTTTATAAATGAGAAAAAAAAAATTGTTAACACTAAATTTATTGTATTCCTTTTTGTTTTTTGACGTTTTCTACTTAATTGTGGACAATAAAATGTTTCCCTGAATAAAAAATCGATTTGAGTATTTTTGTTCATGCAGGGTAGGCAATTTAATATTTAAAATTAGAATCTGCTGTAAAAAAGTACTGATAATTTGTTCAAATTTCTAGTTTTATTGTTTGAACATTGTCATAATGGCACACAATATCATTCATATGACTACCACAACTGGCTCGGCAGTACCTCATCCAAACAACCCAATCTTTCAGTACATATTCGATTGTTTCGGGTCAAATCTTTTCAACGGCAACATCGATTTCATCTTTCAACGCTTCTCTGGATGCTTTGCATAACATTTATTCTTAATGGCTCCCCACAGAAAACAACCCAAAGTGCTCAAATCACAGGCGCACTGTGTTGCGGCTAGTGGAAAAGTAACTTTTTTCCGATTATTTTTTTCAGTGTTTTTAATGATGCAAATTTGTCACAGACATTCCAAGTAAACAAAAAACACATAAAGCTTATTTATTTGTTGTCCCGTTGATTTTTAATTGATTTTAGAAGTCAAATATACAAAATTTTCACGAAAAGTGGGGATTTCAGGGCTGTATTCAAAATGATCTCATTTGATTTTGGTGACAGATATTTTGATTCGGAAAAAAAATCTGCCTTCGGACAAGTATCTTCTGTAAAAAAAAGGAATGTTGTTTGAGACATTTTCATATGCACCTCTTTTAGAACGAAAACCCGACTAAAGGTCCATTTTTCCTTTAAATTTGGGTTAGGTAAGCAATATCTAAAAAGTCCCAGAGAGTCCCAGTTCCAAACCACTACGGAAATGTTACATAATTTGTTTTCAACGAACTGTGAAAAAATCAGCTGCCCATACCTGCCCTCCTGGGAGTTATAGCGATTTTAGTATATCCCTCTCAGTATTTATTCCATAGAAATAGAACGGAAATTCTCGGAATCACTATTCTATTCTATTCTATATATCTATTCTAGCACTCCACAAAAATGAGCATAACTCTCTTAAAACTGAAGCTATTGACTTCAAACCGGTATCAAATTAAAGCTTTAATTGCAAATAAGAAATGAAATAGATTTTGGTTTTTTTATAAAATTTCAGAGTTTTTCAACAAATATCGAAAAATCATGAAAAATTGACGTTTATAATTCTTGTTCGGACCACCCTATAATTTATTTAAAAAACTAATCATAGGGTATTTATCAGAAATAAAAGAAGAATTAAAATAATTTTTTTTTGTAAATTTTTCGAACAATTTTTTTTTGACTTTTGTTGAAAATTTGACCCAACAATTTTTTTCGGTGTAAACTTTTTTTTCACTTATTCTGTTTGGGATTTCATTCTGACCAATCTGTAGAAGTTTCTCATCGATATAATTAAAAATACAGTTTAGGCAATATGATTTCCAAAAAATTCCGCTTTCGCAACACTGTGAGGCGACCAATTGACATCACAATTTCACCTAATTATTTGATTTTCCAAAACAGTGCGTTAAATATCGATGATGGCGTTGGCTGTGTGACATGGGACCCCGTCTTATTGAAACCAATTGTCGTCCTTGTCATTCTCTTGAGTTTTTGGAAACAAAAATTCGTTAAGCGGTAACCTCACCGTTGACGGTAACGGCGGCCCCTTGCTCATTTTCGAAGAAAAGTGTTCTAATGATGCCGCCAGTCCAAAATCCACACTAAACAGTGTCTCGTTGTAGATACATTGGCTTCTCAATAGTCACGTGTGGGTTCTCTGAACCCAATGTGCCGCAATTTTGCTTATTGACATAGCCACAGAGATGAGATTGAGCTTCATCTGAAAACCAGATTAAAATTCGTCATCTCCTGCCAAATAATCTTCAGCCCACTGGGCGAAGCGGAAACCCATCGGATGGTGTTCCATTATTAAATGACAAACTTGTTTTTGCTGCCGATTCAAATTTAAAATTTTAAATAGCCACCCTGTATATAAAACCAAAAAGGAGTCCTGTAATTTTGAAAATCTTTAGATAAGAGAAAATCCCGGAAATCCGAAAATACTCTAAACCCCGGTAGCTTGAAAAATATCAGGAATTCCAAAAGTTAATCCCGATCGACAACCCTTCTCTTCGCTTAATATTTAGTGCAATTGCAAACGGCATGACAAACTAGTAAGTTAAAAAACCCCGATTCACAGTTTAGCGTAGACATAAGAAATAATGGTTAAGCAGTGCTTGAGCACTTCTATACCTCACTTTGTAAACCACCCCGCATATTTCTGTTATAAAATATCATATACGAAATACGGTGCAGAATAATTAAGACGCATCAAAAAGTGTCATATTATTGATTTTCCTTTAGTTCGATTTAATTGAATTTTCGCACTGCACCCCAGAAAAGCCTTTTAGGCAACAGCCGGAAGTACAAGTAAATTGAAATTTCGTCAACGTTACGTTCAACGAAACGAAAATAAGTTGAAAGAACAAGCATGAGCGAATTGATAAAAAGAAAGTGACCACATCCATACAAGTATTGTAGTTGTGTTTGTTGTTGTTTAAATATTTGCTATGTAGAAGAAGAGAGAAATGAAAGTAGTGTGAATACGTACCGGAAACAGTGGTGGTCTCTAGGATATGACATTTTCTTTTGACAAAACGAGCCAAAAGCACACACAGGCACATACGTAGGAAGTAATGAAGTTCAAATAGGCAATACAGCAGTAAAATCGTGCCCAAGCAGCACAACAGCCAATAGCAATATGCGGCGTCCATAATCCCAACGATTGATGCACATATAAGCAGGCAGCAGTGGGTGTGAGGGATATTGGCTAATTGTAGTTTTCTTATTTTTTTTAATTATTTTGTAGTTACGATTAAATTGGTTGTTTGTGGTGGGCTGGTCTCATTCACTCGAAAGGACTACACTCTAGTTGTGTTGCAAGGTTTGTAGGTACATTTAAATTCCAAACAAAAAAGTAAATAAATTACGTTGACGATGCGCATTGTTACGTTAATTGTTGTTCTTGCTCGACTCACTGTATCGGCCGCTGTTGCTTTGCTGTGTAAGTCATTTCCTCAATTCACCATTACCATCACACGTTCATGCACACCTCTCCGGCCGTTCGTCGTTCTTTGTCCTGCCCTCAGGATTGGGATGAATAAACTGAGCCAGCGGCAACAACAAATGTAGGTCAATAGCAGGATTACTTCATCTCGCACAGAGAGGAGTGTACGTTAGAAGGCAAATCACGGGTTAAGCACCAGTATGAATAATACGGATGTGATTGGGGAAGGCGGAAACGGTTCTAAGCATCCATCCACCTATGCAGCAGCAGCAGCCGCACACATATTTACTGTTTGTTTTTTCAGTTTTTGTTGCAATGAGCGCATATTTATTTATTGATTAACTGTTGTTTTATTTCGTTGTTGTTGTTGTTCAAATTAATTATATTTACAACCAGAAAAAGGCTTCTTCTTGAAAACGGTTAGTTTAGTTGGCTTTCGTTAAGTACAATAACAATTCCCTCGATACTTTTTTTTATTTATTATTTAATTATATGTATGCCCCGTGTGTGTAAGTCATGTTGTTGTCACAGCGAATCTCTCTGTGTGTGTACGGGGATGTGTTTTTGACAGTTGCCGCCAGTGTAAACAAGAAACAAACAATTCTTAAAGAACTAAAGACTACAACTGACGTTATATTTGTTGGATAATTTCTATTGCCTGTAACAATTTTACAATGTCGCTGTCGTGAGAGTCTCAGTGATGACGAACAGAGAGCGAGAGAGAGTGCAAGTGTTATACGTTCCTATCACGGCGCATGCGTTGCAATTGGCGGCATCTCTTTTTTCGATATGTGTAGACATTGTGTTGCTTTTGACTTACAGGTATCCCCAGTGATAATGTAACATTTTGCACTTAGTGATGATGCGATACCCGAAAGGTATCGATATTTTTACACGTATACATTCTTTGAACCAAAGACCATCAGCTCGATTCTGAATACTCCACGGAGATAATTCTCATGGAATTTATTTTTCCCGGAAATAAAATTGCTTCTGTTCTAAACAAACGGGGAGAAGAGACATAAGGGGGAGAGAATTTCGATTATTCGAAGTCAGCTGTTTTGTCTGGCTAACATTTTGCAAATTATTTTTATGAAGTTTCAAACGTGAAAAGGGAATAAAATATAAACAAAAAGAAAAACTGTAAAATAACAATATAAAAATGTTCAGTGTTGCATTTGTGATGATACGAGGGTTGCTATATATATTAGGCAACACTAAGTGTTGTCTTTCGCCATCTGACATTTCCATTGGAAAGTTTAAATTTTTTTAGCATAAACGTACTCAGAACGATTTGACGTACACGCAGAAAAAAATATGTTGGGGTGGCAATGTTCGAAGGGCATCATACTATTGTTGGGTATATAGTTGTGGCACAATATATTGATTCTCACAACCATAGTATGATTCATACACAACCATACTATGATCCTAACAACCATAATATGATTTACACTCAACCATAATATGATCCTCACAACCATAGTACGATTCACACTCAACCATTCTATGATCACCACAACCAATCAACTATACTATGATCCCCACAACCATATTATGAACATCACAACAATAGTATGTTTGACATTCAACCATAGTATGATCCTAACAGTTATAGTATGGTTCACACGCAACGATGGTATGATCCTACTCAATCATACTATGATCCCCACAACCATATTATGATCCTCACCAGAATAGTATGTTTGACATACAACCAAAGTATGATTTTCTCACGCAACCATACTATGCTCCTCAAAATTATTTATTAGGATTGGATTATGTTGGCAACAATATGGATTTTAATTCAGTAAATACATTAAAAATACATTAAATTTAAATTTATAGGTTTTTTTTATTAAACAGTAGAAAAAATCTATCTAAAAAACGTTAGCTTTTCTATTAAAAATATTTCAGTTAAACATATCCAAAGAAGTTTTTTGGAAAATTTTTGTTTCCATTATTATTCGATAAGATTCGTAAAAATAAAGATATTTATTTTAAGAAAAATGATTGCTGTAATCATATTATTGTTAACACAAAACCCAGAAAATAATACTTTTGTCGCCTCAACCATATTTATGTCGTTGCTGACAAAATAGTATTATTTTGAAATTTGGCAATAATACTATTGTTAAATTTCAACAATATAAATATTGTCGCAATCATACTATTGTCAACTTGAAATTCAAAAAACAATACTATGGTTGCGACGAACATACTATTATTACAGAGAAACTATTATTGTTGCCGTGACTATATAGTAACCATATTTTGTTGTTTAAATTGACTTCAACAAATCAATTTGGCAAAAAATGGAATTAATTCGTGAACATTTTCGTGCGATCATTTTTCACAACATTCGACGTGGATTATCACGACAAGAGAGCATTGATGAACTTAAATCTTTGTATGGCGATGAAGTTCCATCCTATAGCACTGTGAAAAACTGGTTTAATGAATTCAATCGTAGCCGACGCCCGCTCGATAATGCAAGATCGTCATGTGACATACCGTGAGATAGAGGCATCCTTGGGCATTTCTTCCACCTGCATACACTCGATATTGCATGAACACCTGCCCGTAAAAAAAGGTTTGCTTTCGTTGGATGCCGCACAATTTGACAATCGCTCAAAAAAAGTCTCATTTCGATTGGTGCAAAGAAATGTTGAAAAAAATACGATCGCGGTGCTTCAAAAGACGTTTATAAGATCGTAACAGGTGACGAATCATGGATCTATGCGTATGAGCCCGAAACAAAACAGCAATCGGCTGTGTGGGTCTACGAAGACGAGCCAAATCCAACAAAAGTTGTTCGTGGAAGAAGCACATCGAAGCAAATGGTCGCCTGCTTCTTCGGCAAAACTGGTCATGTGGAGACTGTTCCTCTTGAGCAACGTAGGACGGTCAATTCTGAGTGGTACACCACGATTTGTTTGCCTTAAGTCTTCGGAGAAATTCACAAAACGAACAGGAGAAGACGAATCATTGTGCACCTTAACAATGCGAGCTCTCAGACATCGGCTCACACCAGCGCCTTTTGACCGGCCAAAACGTGGAATTGATGGGTCATCTGCCGTACAGCCCTGACTTGGCACTCAATGACTTCTTTTTATTCCCCACATCAAGAAAAAATGCGTAGTCAACGATTTTCGTCGTCAGAAGATGCTGTTGAAGCGTTCAAAAAGTGAACCAATGTACAAACTATTGTCAAAATCGAAGACCTACGTGTAAACACTGATCGATTTTACATAGAATTGACGTATAGTAGGGTTATTTAAGTCTACTTTCGACTTAACGCTTAATCGACTTTTGGATATAAAAAATCAAAGTCGGTAAATCGACTTTTTGTTTTTAAAAATGTATAAAAGTCGAATTTTTATTTTAACTACAAATATTTTTAATTCTTATCCAAACAATGCATATTGCTTTAATTGATTATGCGCTTTCATTTATTTTCGCCGATTAACCCTAGAATGGTAAACTTATTTTTTAGTTCTTGAATAGTTCTTGAAAAACCCAAATTTCACCAATAAGAACACAAAAATGTATTAAACCATAAACAAAAACTTATTAATTTTATATTAAGTACCAACAACAAATAAAATCAATTCATTTTTTTATACCTTTACGATTTTGTACGCGTATTTGTAAATCACATATTTTGTTTGATGGATGAAGAGATCTTTTGCTTTGCCTCACAGGCTATGTTTACCATTTTAGGGCTAAGAAGTTCATGCACGTTTTTTTATTGTAGTGGCTACGTATGCTTAGATTAAAAACGTATGCCTTCAAAAATGTTTTACACTCATCCAGAGCAATTAATCAAGTCGGCAAGTATACTAACACTGAAATAATAACTTATTTTTAATTTTTTAAGGCGAACTGATAAACACCAAAATCAGAAATTCACGAATAACTATTGATACCTATTTACCCGATGTTGATGAGGCCGAAGAGATTGTGGGTTCCAAGGCAAACGAAGAGGATTGCATATGGAGGTGTCTTGACAAGTGTGTAAGCAAGCACTAGGCGCGACATAGGCCATAATGATGGCAATGGTGTTTCTATAGATTCCTTACATATGTTCATTCGATATATGTGACAGCGCATAGAGAAAGGGACCTAAGGGTAAAAAAATCAATTTTCATTTTTTTTCTTTTTTTGATGTGGACAACATCTAAGCATCGAATGAGACCGATCCCATGCCCCAAAAGTGTTCTCTCCCAGCGATATGCGCGTTTTATGAAAGTGAAGTCGACGATTCCAAGCGCAAATAGAAAGGGACCTAATCTTTAAAGTAGCTCTCCTGAACAAAACGTTTCATCAACTTTTCACTTTTTTTTGATGTGGACAACATCTGAGCATCGAATGAGACCGGATCCCATGCCTCAAAAGTGTTCCCTCCCAGAGATATGCGCGTTTTATGAAAGTGAAATCGACGATTCTAAGCGCAAGTAGAAAGGGACCTAATCTTTAAAATGGCTCTCTTGAACAAAACTGGTTTTTAACCTTAGGTCCCTTTCTATTTTGCATAACATAGAGGTTGAATAAGATTAATTCGAGATGTTTGTTAAATCTAACAGGCGAGCTCTTGGTTTCACCTAAGGGAATTCAGGTGACCCCACTTATCCCCTGCGGGACCTGAAAATAGCAATTAAAATATCTTGAAGGGTTCGACACTAAAATCATTTAAAAAACACCGAATAATACAATTTTAGTACTGGTAGACGCACGTTTCGCCGTTATTCTGGAACGGCTCTTCGGTACTATATACGTGTGCTGACGACCTAGCCTCTACTCTTTTAACGATCTATTATGCATATGCGAAGCATGCAGTGATTTTGCATCTGCGAAGTATTATTGTCGAAGAGAGAGAGAGAGAGAGAGAGAGAGAGAGAGAGAGAGAGAGACAATCGACTAACCGAAACAATTCCTACCATATGAACAGTCTGTCAGACAGAATAACGTTTTTTCAGTACGAGAATATTTTACTTTCGTTCATACACACACGTATGTTGAAAAGTTTCTACTTATATACTTATAGGGTGATCCATCTAGAGGCATTTTTTCGGAAGAATTAAAAAAATATAAAAATTCTTGGACTTTGGACTTTACGCCGACCCCAAAGAAAAATGTCTACGGGTGTGATATCTCTCGATCTAGGCGGCCAACTCACCCGCCCAAATGGTGAAATTAGCTGCTTTTCGAAATGACCTCTAAATAGATCCATTGTTTGAGCAGCTGTATGGCAAGTGACACCGTCCTGTTGAAACCAAGTATCGTCAAGATTACGAGCTTTAATTTCAGGTAGCATAAAGATCGATATCATGGCGAGATAGCATGCTCCATTCACGGTTACGTTCCGCCCATCATAATTTTTGAAAAAATATATGCACCGATGATTCCACCAGCTGATAAACCACACCAAACCGTGGTTTTCTCTGGGTATAATGGCACCTCTTGGACCTCTTCTTGTTGCTCTTCAGCCCAAATGCGGCTATTTTGTTTACTGACTTTGCCGCTGAGCCAGAAATGAGCCTCACCACAGAACAAAATTTTGATCGAAAACAGCGAATCTTCCCGTTTCTCACCAACCGCTCATTTCCATTATACAGTTGCCAACATTCGAAGGTAATTACTTTCAAAAAATAAATAAATGCCATTAAATGTCCTTTCAAATTACCAATTAAGATTCCACACTTGATTTGAATTTTTATATTTTTTTTGTTCTGAAAAAACACCTCTAGATGGATCACCCTATAGAACAGCGATGTTGTTGTCACTACAATGAAGGCGGGCTTTCAAATGTGTTTTCCAAAATTTTCCAGCACGTACCATTTTGAAAAAGGGCCTAGGGCGAATTTTTTATTAAAGATTTAAAAAAATGCGTATAGAGAAAACGATGAATGTTGAGTTTAAAAAACAAATGTGGGTAGTTTTTTAAAATTAATATCTAATTTTTAAAGTTAAAATACGATTTACTCTTTGAAATCTAGAGGATTACATTGTTAAATGGAAATCGCTCACTAATAATGGTCAAAAGATGCAACCACTAGGTAAAATGGACAGGTGGATACTTATATTTAAGGATATTTCGTAACAAATCCAAATATGGGATTATTCTTAAGCCTTATCCAAATATGCGATTATTCTTACATTTTGTCAAAACTTGCAAATGAAAAAACTTGTGCATTACAAGTATTTGTAAAAGAAAATCTAGGGTCGCATTAAATCACCTTAAATCAAATGCCACTTTGGCGTATGATCATTATTAACATTCAATTTATTATAAATAATACGAAATGCAAACAAGTAAGAAGCTTTCAGCCGGACAGGGCCGACAAGGAATGGTTATGGTTTCCTTATAACTCACTTTATAAGAACAGGACAAGAAGCGACCTTTGCGTGTAAGCTATAGAAATCAAAAAACAATGCATATAAACCAATTTCATCGTCGCTTTAAAATATTTACTAGATCAAATGTTATAGAATTTTGGCTGATGGAAATCGATCCTGCACCACTGTGCGTCGTTGGCATCTGGCTACTGGTCGCACCATAATAAGTGTTGCCTGGCGCCATCTGACATTTCCATTGGAAAGTTAGACATTTTCTAGCATAAACGTACTCAGAACGTTTGGACGTACGACCGCCATTTGTGTTGTTTACAGTGACTTGAAAAAATCAATTTGGCAAAAATATGGAATTAACTCGTGACAATTTTCGTGCGAGTGCATCGATGAACTTAAATCTTTGTATGGCGATGCAGCACCATCATATAGCACTGTGAAAAACTGGTTTAATGAATTTAATCGTGGCCGACGCTCGCTCAACGACGCAGGTCGTCCAAAAACGGCCGTTGTGCCGGAGAACATTGATGCCGTGCGTGAACTTATAATACAAGATCGTCATGAGACATCCCGTGGGATAGAGGCATCCTGGGGCATTTCTTCCACATAGCATACATTCGATATTGCATGAACACCTGCCCGAAAAAAGGTTTTTTTCTCGTTGGATCCCGCACAATTTGGCAATCGTTCAAATAAAGGCTCGTGTCGATTGGTGCAAAGAAATTTTGAAAAAATACGATCGCGGTGCTTCAAAAGACGTTTATAAGATCGTCACAGGTGACGAATCATGGATCTTGGCGTATGAGCCCGAAATAAAACCAGCAATCGACCGTGCGGGTCTTCGAAGACGAGCCAAATCCAACGAAAGTTGTTCGTGACAGAGGCAATTCGAAGCAAATTGTCGCCTGTTTCTTCGGTAAAACTGGTCACGTGGCGACTGTTCCGCTTGAGCAACGTAGGACGGTCAATTCTGAGTGGTACACCACAATTTGTTTGCCTGAAGTCTTCGGGAAACGAACAAGAGAACTCATATCATTGAGCACCATGACAATGCGAGCGCTCACATATCGGCTCAAACCAGCGCCTTTTTGACCGGCCAAAACGTCGAATTGACGGGTCATCCGCCGAACAGCCCTGAACTGGCACCCAATGACTTCTTTTTATTCCCGCACATCAAAAAATGCGTGGTCAACGATTTTCTCGCCAGAAGATGCTGTTGAAGCGTTCTAAAACCATGTATTGAAGGTGTCTCAATCGGAGTGGAAAAAGTGCTCCGACAATTGGTTTGAGCGCATGCAAAATTGTATAAATCATGCCGGATATACTTTGAAAAACAATAAAACCGTTTTCGATGAGAAATATTCGCATTTTTACTATTAGGCCAGAAATATAAATAGCAGACCTCGTAGAATGCACGATGTCCATTGTGAGTCACACCTTAACGTCAAGTTTTTTGCCCAACTTAATTTGACATTTCTTTGTTTCTGTTTTTGACAAATTGTAGCCTTTAACAAAAATGGCCGCTCAAATCAAAATGCATTTCGTGATTTTTTTTGGTTAGCATAAGCTACATACGGGAGAATAGTGCGCAGAATGGCCGCATTTGGGCACATGAGAAACCACGAGTGATTGTTGAAAAGCCTATGACGAGTTTGGTGCGGTTAATGTGCTGGCGGCGTCATCGGGTTGAACTTTTTCGAAAATTATGTCGGTTAAGCAGTTACCGTGAATGGTGTTCGCTATCTCGAGACGAAAACGGACTTCATGTGGTCAGAAATTGAGAATATGAGGTTCCAACACGATGGCCACTTGCCACACACCCAACGTAACAAAGGGTCTTTTGAGCAAGAAATTTACTAACCTTTTTATATCACGTCGTGGCGATGTTTATTGGCCGCCACGATCATGTGATTTGACACTATTGGACTTCTTTCCTTATTACTTATTGATGTACAAGTTCTTATTGACGCCAAGAACAATTCAAGAGCTAAAAGATAAAAAAAAAATTGGCACATTATCGACACTGAACCTCCATTCTGTCTCAGTCATTGAAAATATGAACTATAGTATAAAGGTATGCCGACGAAGCCGTGGGTAGCACTTGACCGATATTTTGTTTTACATACGTAATTGTCATAGATCCTTCTATCATATCACCCTTTACATAGGCAGATGCATATTTAACTCAACAATTCATTACGGAAAAACAGAGAACTTTTCTCAAATCAGTGAGCTGTGCCCAGTTTACTTCTTGTATTCACTGGCCGGGAGCTACCGAACGGCCAATGCATTTTATTATAACACAGTACAACATTTTTCAGGTGATCAATAAAAAAAGTCATCAATGTTTTTTCCAAAGAAATTTGTGCATATCTCGAGCAAATTTTTGAAATTCGTAAATCGCGTAAATCGATTTTCATGATCTGTGTCTCATTTTGTTCATAGGTAATGTGACTTTACGTGAAAGTAATAGGACTTGACACTTTTTAGAGTTTTGTATTTTTTATGAATTAAAAAAAATTAATTTTTTATTCAAAAAATATTTTTTTCTTCATCCTTTTATTTATAACTGCGAAACTCTTGCTTATGTAGCGAAGCGTTGTATGAACAGATTAAAGGAATTGTAATTTTTAATTTTTTTCAGCTTATTCGGACTAGTGGTTCTCGAATTATGACAAACTTAAGAGCTTAAAACGTGGCAAATTCCCCTATACAATACTTACTAACTTTAAATTAATTATTAAATTATTATTTAATGTACCTTGACCAAATTATGCAGAAGTTCTTCTTTTTGAGTCTACTTTCACAAACAATTATCAGAATTGAGTCCCGAAATCATGCGTTGAACTGTGCAATTCTTCTAATCACTGACCTGCAGCTACTGCTTAACGCCGGCTTATTTAATAGAGAAGTTCTCTAACTTAATTTCTCATTTGAAAAGTCGAAGTTTACGAGGCAGATGTTTTTACCAGGATATAAACCTGGGTGTACACGAAAATTTAATCAGAATCGAATGTAGAGTGGCTTCTAGTGCTAGGACGTACTCCAACATTTCTAAAGTTGGCATTGTAAGGCCAATAGATCGGCAATTGGTTTTCATTTCGTTAAGTTACAGAACCCAATAGATTAGGGGATCATAAGAAGTTATATGTGACGCGCAAAATAGAAAGGGACCTAAGGGTAAAAACCAGTTTTGTTCAGGAGAGCCATTTTAAAGATTTAAATACGTTTAACTTTGGTGTACCATCACTTTCATAAAATGGGCATTAGAGCGTACCAGGTTACAAGTAAAAAAAAAAAAAGTTCGCCGTACACCTTCGAATATGAAGTATTATTGAAAGGTAGTTTCAAAAATTTTTTTTTTATTTTTTTATGCCGAACGTAGGGGTCGCGCTTTTACATTTTTTTATATAACTTCTGCATTTATAAACGGATTTTAAAGTGTGATAAATCGATGTTTTTGTCTCGACGAGGCCGATTTTTTTGTCTTTGAAGTCATTGAGGTCAAGCACCCCGTGCGAGCTTTAATTTTCTGATATTAGAGTGGTACATTAGGGTAGTAGCAACTGAGATATGTTGGGCAAGTACCAGAAGGGGGTGCTTGAGCTCAATGACTTCAAAGACAAAAACATCGTCGAGACAAAAACATCGATGTATCACACTTTAAAATCCGTTTATAAATGCAGAAGTTATATAGAAAAATGTAAAAGCGCGACCCCTACGTTCGGCATAAAAAAATAAAAAAAAAAATTTTGAAACTACCTTTCAATAATACTTCATATTCGAAGGTGTACGGCGAACTTTTTTTTTGAGGTACGCCCTAATGGGCATATCTCTGGGAAGGAACACTTTTGGGAAGGAACACTTCGATGCTCAGATGTTGTCCACATGAAAAAAAGTGAAAATTGATTTTTTTTACCCTTAGGTCCCTTTCTCTATGCACTGTCGCATATGTACATAAAAACCTTTTTAATAAAACAAAGAAAAATAAGAACTAGAAAACTAAATATGTATAAGTACTTATATATGGTTAAAAGACAAGTATTCACTCTACATCCACATTGCAAATATATTGATACAAATGTCGACCGAGTACAAAATTTTAAATATTTCGGGAAACGGAGACATTTCGGTCGAAATACATAGCCAAACTAAAATGACCCGAAGTTTATTTTTCAAATACCAAAAAGGTCTCTGTAGTTAGGACATCAATATTAAGACAAAATTGCGGTTAATTTAAACGCATGTACAAGCCGTAGATATAAAGAAAAGCCGTATCCTAAAAATTCCCATTAAAATCTACAGTTTTGGCAAGGATTAACTGGGAAAGAGATCTGGTACAAACGACAAAGAAAAAAAAACATCATACTTTGGCCATATCATAAGCAATCCGTAATATAAGCTGATACCAATTATAATTTGAGGAAACATTGATGGAAGTCTTTGCCGAGAAAGAAGGGAAACAACATAGCATGACAACATACAAACGTGGACTTATATTCGATATGTGGAAAATCTTTCGAACGATAAATACGATAAATACAGATTCTTTTGCAGATATAATGAAAATAGTTTTTATTACAAAAAAATGATATTTAATGGTCATTTGAATGATGGTCGCTATCTTTCAAAAAAGGCATATGCCAATAAAGAAGAAACAAAACACTGTCTAAAGATTGGTTTATTCGAACGGGATTCCCCGGAAATTTTAAACACATATCCATATTCCCGGGAATGCAAAGGACCGGGTAAAGAAAAACTCTAGTCGCAATTTAGGTATTAAGATAAGAAATATAGATCCATATAAGTAATATTTTAAGTTTCTTTATTTTGTTTTCGTTTGTTTTTATGTTATTGCATATAATAAAATATAATAGTTTATAATTACTTTATTAAATAGGAAAAAAATATATAATTGTGGAGGAAAATGGAAAAAAACAAAACGCAAACGTGTTTTTTTCCACAAAAAAAATCAAAGCAACAAACATGTTGTTGTCTTTTGTTACAATTTACTTAAAATTAGAAAAGAAAACTAAAGAGAAATATGAATGTGTGCTTGATTGAATATATTAATCGTACTCGAATCATATCATATTTAGAAGTATTTAATGCAAACAGTTATTGGTTAATCCTAACTACTCGTTTTGTATATTATCTTTCTTGTTTTACTTTAGTACTCATTATTGTAGTCATTCAAAACAAAAAATAAATCGTATTAATTAATAGAATTGTTGCTATTTCTTTTGTTTCTGTTTTTTTTTATTGTATAAATATGTGTTTGAAGAGACAGAAACGGAATATCGTTATTAGAATCATAATTTTAATAGATTTCTCAAATAAAACAAATAAGAAATCACCGCATATTATACGTACGTAAACTCGACGTATTTCGTTATAGAGACAGAAAGTGTGGTGGGCAGAGAAACCCAAGAATAGAAAATAACTAGAGGGCTAAAGCAAAAGGAACGATATATACAATTTAACTTTCTATATATACGATATATTGATAACAAACCAAGAGAAGTGTGTCAAAGCGAATTGCTATTTCTTGCATTCTGATGATAGTTGTAGAAGCATTCTGTTGCAATAGTGGCTGAACGGTCGGTCGGTCGGTTGAATGGTTGTTTAGTTGCTTAGCTTGGTAGTCGCTGGACAAGGCGGGGTTTTGGGATTTTTAAGCTACAGTATATTATGTATGCTACAGATGTACGTACGTTTATGTACACAGATTTCACTAATATTATGTACACAATGAATTTCTACATCTCCAATAGAACATTTGACAATGTTGTGCGCGTATCTGAAGTTCAAAGCATTTGCTTGAGGATGGATTGGTTGGTCGGGGCCGGGTTTGCTTGGGGGAGAGGGTAATAACGAAACAACTATTTGAAACACATCTCATCGAAATTACAGTTGTCCAAACTGTCGGCAAAAAGCTGGCGCAAAGTAGTCAAGCTACAGAGATCACTGTCGTGTGGACATCCCGGTATGTGGATTACTTGCTCTTGATGCATTGTAAGGACCATAGGTTCAAGATTGTTACATCTAAAAAGAGAAAGAGAGAAACAAATTAGTTAGGGTTCTCAGTAGCATTCGCCGATTAATAAAGGTAGTGGCTACAAATAAAAGGCCTGTCTTATTAAACAAGAACAAATTCTTTCGAAGACAATAACGTTTAAGCGTTACAAAAAAATTATTTATTTATAAAAAAAACCTGTTTGATATGACTATTTTTATCCCTGCAAATGCTACGAATTATTTACATATTTGTATTTGTTTGCCTTGATTTTAATTTTTGAATAGATATATACACTAAGCAAAAATGGTGCCCCGTGTCAAAAAAATACTTTTTGAAAGCCCACAGGGTGTATATGTCTTAAAGTACCGATTTACACGTGGCAACTTTACTTGCCGCAACAGTCAGTTTGTAGGAGAGAGAGGTAAGTGCAATGGAAAGGGGGGAAACTTGCCCGTACTGTCAATTCCTTTTGTGTGTTTCATAGTGTGAAGTTGGCTGCAGATTATTTTACTATTTTTTTTTTTTACATAAAAATCAGAACGTATGCAAACAAAAATTGCCGTAACCGAACTGCCTTGTGTAAACATTAGTGCACAAATGCCAAGATCAAAAGGGAATTGTAAACATTGACGCAAGTATAATTGCCTCGTGTAAATGGGGACATACGATGGGGACGATGGGGTAAATGGGGACTCGTAGTTGTAGATCAGTTTGTATTGAGAATGGACCAAATCGGACAAGGACTAAAATAAAAAACCTTATAGCCAATTTTTTTTTGAAATTTCCGCAAATAGACTTTAATTTTAAACTAAATTGTAGCTTTGCTTTAAATTAATTGAGCCCTGTGACCCTACTAGCAGTCCATAACCCGTTTGTTTATATTCGGGAACAAATGGCTATGCAGAAACAGTGACATTTTCTGACAAATCCATTTTATGAATAGGACAGGCCCATATGGGTCAAAGGGGCCAAAAAATCGGACTCCTTTAAGAATTATCTAAAAACATTTTTTCATGTCATGCTCCAAAAAAACATTTCGAATATGGACGTACAGTGCATAACAATACTTATACAATGGAAACAATAAAGTATATTTATGTTTTATTTACTTTTAAAGTTATAACTAAAAATTAAAAAGTAACATATCATCGTAATTCCCAGCAGAAGGTCCATGTGTAAATTTTGAATTTTGTTTTTGTCTCTTTTAGTAGTCCTCTTGGTCATACTTGTACCCGCCAAATAGAACTACTTTGTACTAAATTTTGTCCAGATCATACAATAAATGTGGCTAAATTATAAACAGTTAATTTCTATGCCATTAAACTATTTCGTGTCAAATTCTGTCGATATTAGATTATAAATCCAGTTTCTACAGCCCCGGTACCTGAACTCGGGAAGGTATGGGGTCTATATCAAAACATGGTCCGATTTGGCCCATGTTCAATCCTAAATAGACCTTGTCCAAAAAACAGTTTCGGTTCAAGTTTCAAAAAAATACCCCTAAAAAGTGTCATTTTTAAGATGTTGTTCTAGTCTTTGAATAGAAAACCTTTTTTCCTCTGAATGGATTTGGTCCATTATAAATCCCCAACAGCTTGCAACAACAATACATTTCTCCGTAAAGTTTGGACTTTCTAGGTTTATTATTGTGACCGATATCGTGATTTCAACACAGTTCTAAGATCGCTAGAGCGTCTTAGAATTAATCTTAGGGTATCAGATCGACATTTAGAGGTGTACCAAACGAAATGCTAAATTTGGTACATCTCTTATCATATATATTGGTGTATCATTCAAGATCGCGCCTTAAACTCAATTTTTAGTAATAACGTGCAAATCTATAAACGAATCGACTGCTATTACTTATTTTCGGAAATTTCGCGAAATAAATAAATGCAACAGTTTTGGCTCTCCTGTTAAGTATCGGAAAAGCACATAGGCCTTCTGCTGGGAACATTGACGATATAATATTAATAGGTTGCTAATTTGTTAATTAAAATAACTCATTTTCTCTTATTTTGGATTTTAATGTTTTGCCATTAATGATTTTTAAGCATTCAATTAATAAAATTATAGATAAAACCATAGAAAGAGATCGTCACTCCGTAGTAACATCGTTTATGAGATCTAACTTGTTAGTGTAATTTTGGGTCCGGATTTTACGATCTACTATTACCCCACAGATATCCTTTGGGGTTTAAATTTCTGGACTGAGCAGGTCATTTTAAAACATAAACTATATTTGATAGTAGCCACTCGGTTAACACCTTGGAAGGTGTGTTTTGGTTCATTGTCTTCGAACCTCTCGACGAGGGACATGTTTTCCTCAGAAAACGGACACATAATATTTAGAATTTGTTTATAGCATACTCGTATGCTAGTAAAAATAACTGTAACTGTATGAGTGTCCATTACTTGGTCAGAAAAGCAACCCACCCTATTAGGTTACCATCGCCAAACTTTACAGTTTTGTTTGTATTTTTAGATTCCAGTTGTTGTTGTTGTGACAACAATATATTAGTATTGAAGTCCTGTTAGTCTATAGCAGATCTGCTTCGATATCCAAGAAGAGGAAACGCACCATTTGAACTGGATGCGTCCACTGAGAGGATGTGGCCGCACAATTGAAAAGGTAAACTACGCCATTTCAGGCGGGACAAACGTTCGGAACGCCAGCATCAATTCGTACCCAATACGAATTGAGGCGACTGCACCATCCAGATTTTAGCTGAGCCAGAACCACGCGTGTCTGCCGAGGTAGCACCTTCTACTCAGGTGAAATCTCCGGGGTATGTTCCGCTAGCACTACATTTACACTGTAGCTAGATACTGCTGCTGCGACATCATCAGCGTTAGGTCAAATCTTAAATGTAGCTACATATTTCGATTTGTGTAACGATTTCACTGTTTCTACACACCCATACTTCCCCGAACGTTAGGGGACGGGTTTTTTTATTCCTAGGGCCCAGGCCTTAAAGACCACGCACTTTTCATGGGAAAGTTTACAGATATACATAAAAATATTTTTAACAAGACAAGAAATAACTATGGGTGTCTTTTTCAATTCATTGTCAAACAAATATATATCTCTTTATTACTTACTCATAAAGGATAAATGCCACATTGGTGGCAAAAGCATCTATAGCGCTAGTGCGCCATTTACGTTGCTTGCCATAATCCTGATACGTCAATGGTGTTTCATCTTTATACAGACCCAAATGAGCCAAAAGTTTCAGCATTGTTCCAGAGTGAGTGAAATAAAACGTTGAATTCGGCAATGATGATAAAGGGCTAAAGGATTGGAATAGAGAAAAATATATGTTACTTTTATAAGCTATCGTAAACAGAAGAATACACAACACTTTTGAAGCTAACAGTCTATTCTGTCTGTCCATTCTAAAAAAATGTATCACTAACAAATTGTGATTCAAAGACGGTAACTGATAAGCGAGTAAACATTAATTTACTTTCGGTATTGAATTACTGAATAAACAAGTTATGTTTCTTAAAGTCAAGTCAATACAATTTGAATTAAAGCTTGCAAAATCTAAGCTAAAATTAGTGTTGTGTGTGTGATGAATTTTTAACTTACTCTATATGCTGAAACATGTCTCCAATAGCCGGACAAGCTATACGATGAGTTAATTCATAACCATAGCCATCATTCCAATAGTATTCTAAATCTTCGGCAAACTCTAGGGTCTTCAGAGTTTTGCTATCGAATAGCTGACACCACACGGATGGTTCTTTACGTCTCTGCCACGCTGTTTCAAAAGCGCAAATCGTATACATGAGACGCGCAATCTGACCATCGAGGTTGAACAATTTGGTTTTGCTTTGAAGATGATTGATGGCCTCCAGCATTTCTTTGCCTTGCAGAAATTTACGCACATTGTCAAATGTTTCTGGATTTTTATCGACATCACTTTGCCAGCGACTACATAATTTATAAAACTGAAAGAAAAAAAGCAAAGAAACCACATGTAGAAGTTGTAGAATATCTTCCTAAGACTATTTTCATAACGAGCAATTAGACACTGTCAATATTAAACAAAGAAGCCAGATTACCAATTATTCGTTATGGCTTTTAGTTCTATAACTATTTAAAAAAAATTTAAAGGTACCTGGTGATGGGTCGTACACAGCCACCGTATTATCTACAAAACCTACTGCTAAGGATATTCTGTGCAAATGGAAAGAGAGACATGTGGGATGACCTATCTTTGGACCCATAAAACTCTCATTGCTGCGCAACGTGCTCAGAACGCGACCGTTTTGTTGACTGCCATAGATAGTAATCTTGTTTGCACTGCCCGCCGCTATCATATCAGCCGATTGGTGAGAAGCTATGGCCGTCACATCGCTTCCGACCTCCCATTGACTAAGTACGCCATTGGGTGCCTTCGAACGCAAGTCAATAATGCATATTTTACCCTGCGAGCATCCAGTTACCAGTGTGGTCTGTGTATCCTTCAGACTAGCACTGAGTATTGCACCTGTATGTTCTCGATAAACACGAATACGAGCCTCTTGGGGTGCACAACGCTTGTCGTAGAGACGAACACTGCCATCGCCGCATCCGCCAACAATCAGATCATTGCGCATGTTGGTTGCAAACGGTGAAAGCACCCGTATGCTGTGCTCACTGCCGATGGGAATGTCACTCAGACGCAGTTCACGTTCTACATCCCAGATGCGCAGGAAGCGACTTGTACCACCGGCTACCACCAACTGTTGCGAGCACTGCTGCCAGGCAGTAACTAAACCACATCCATCGCCAGTTATATCCTTGCGTGTGTACTTAGACGAGGATCCTATACTGGGCGAGGCACCCATGTACGACGCTTGTAGAGCTGGCAGAGCCACCCATGCAGTGATTAAACGACCGGTAGTATCGCGGCTTGGTTCTTCTGTCGAATTGCCGGAATTTGGCTGCCAAATGCGTACGACGCCATCTTCGTGGCCGACGAGTGTGAGCGGCATATCTTGCGCATTTAGGAACTCTATAGCGCTGACTCTGGCACCTGTGCTTTGTGCAACGTGAGCAGGCGGCGATGCCGATGACGTTCTGTTGCGTGCCGTTGCCGTAGTCGATGGCACTGTTGTTGGAGTAAAAGTTTTCACCGTGTTGCGTTGCCAATCGTACATGAGAACCTTTTCCCGATAGGCAAAGGCAATTTGTTGTTCATATGGTAGCAGTCTGACGAGTGATGGTGTCGATTGTGTTTTACGCACCCAACTCTGCGTATCAATTCGCACTGGTCTAGATTGTTGATCCCGAGCTAGGCGACGTATTTGACGATTGCGTTGAAAGCGACATTCTCTGGCTCGAAGTACTGGTGCATTTTTATCGACCGGGAACATTTGAACACGCTCACTATCCTTGTCTGCAGCATAACGGTGTTTCCCCGGACGTGTGAAGTACGATATGGCCCATGGTATGAATTCTGTGGTCACAATTGGTTTAAGATTTGTTGATTTCGGTTCATTATTTGTGTCGCTGGTACTGCTGTGTCCAGACGCGGAACCGTCACCACCACCACCTCCTCCCGCACCGACACCACTTCCACCTGCACCGTCACCACTTCCTCCTCCTCCACCACCATTTCCTCCACTGCCACCACCTCCTGCACCACTACTTCCTCCACCAACACCACTTCCTCCTCCAGCGCCAACACTACCTCCGCCGACAGCACTTCCTCCATCTTGCACACCAATCGAAACATGAGGTGCAGTACTATCGGTTTCATCATTCATGGAAGTTGTGCGTAGCTTACGATGCAGCACTGCCTGGGGATCATTTAAATTTCGAAGCTTCGAAGCCCATGGGCTAGCACTGCTCTGGCCCGCAGTTGAATTCGCGCCGACGGGCGGAGAGTCACCTGTACCACCACCAAGGTACGAAACCCTTGTGTTTGGACTGGGAGGCAAACTGACGCTAAGACTAATGCATTTTTCGTTGGCCGCTTCTTTGGCAGTGATTAGAAGCAATGCCGCATTCTTAATAAAACCGATTATCTCTCGGGCGGTGTCGGCTACCTTGGGGAATGGATCATGGCTTAGTTGATAGATACCCTGCCACAATTTGAGAAAGATCGATTGAAACGGTATGGCAGAAGCACTGATGTTTGAGATTGAACTTGAACTGACGCCACGTCGCATGGTCGCATGTCGTTCTAGGCTATGCGTGGAATGGTGATGGGCACCATGGCCACTGGCAGTTGAAATAGGGGCGCCAGGCATCACGTGACTAACGCTGGCACTACGTTCACTAGTCACCGAGGACGACGTCATGTGCTCTTGCATGTATACCGTGACAAACTGCGACTCGAAGAGCAAAACCATCCATTGCAATGCTGAGGCCAGTTCCAGGCGCACCAGAGGCGACATATCTTCGCCGACGTTTTCGAGCAATGTTATGGCTATTATGCGATCGATATTGTTTGCGTGTTCCTCAGAACGGTCGGTAACAGAACTTATAAATGTTCCAAGGGCAAAGACGGCAGCTGCACGGACTTCCGGTATGGGATCCTTCAGAAGGGGGTATAACTTTTCGTGGGCCAAATCACGGACGCCGGACCAGCGGGCTTTTTCAAAATTATGCCAGAGCATGCCTTAAACAATAAAAAAGAACAAAGAATTCACGTATTACTGTACACATAATATTTTCGATTTCTACTTTAGTATTACCTAAACAAATTGCAAGCCATTGCCTCAAAAGCCAACTCTCGTCATTAAGCTGCTCCAGACAAATCGACACCAACGATCCCTGCAGGGCGCTGGTCTGACCCAAGAGGAAATTATTAACAATACAGGCCAAAACAAACGCGGACAGTGTACGATACTCCTTGGCAACTGTGGTGTCCTGCAGAACCGCCAAAAAGTACTTGTGGTCCTTGACCAAATCCACCTGGCAACTGGAATCAACTGCAAGAATCTTAGCCCAAATAAAGACCAGCACGGGACGCAGTTCTTTTGCAGAACTCTGCAACAATTTAAGTACATAAGGAAATATGCCCACGCCCAAAGCAAGATTCACAGCCCAGGGGCCAAGATCCAGAAATCTTGCCAACAGCTCTAGAGCGCGAAGGCGATGAACCTGCGACAGTAGCACTTGCAAAACTATCGGCAGTTGTTCCGGTGGTGTGCGAGACTCTGATTCACGATCAAGCCACACTTGAAATGCGGTCAGCTGCTCTTCAAAGAACGGCAACTGTTTGTAGGGAGCGCCTCTCTCCAATATATCGGGCAATTGCTGTAGAGCTAAATCGACCACCAAATCCCAAGCTGTCCACATGGGATGTCGGAAACAGGGAGGCAAGGCTGGATGAGATACGGGTGTACAGTCGTGCGATCTTAAGATGCGTTCAGCCAGCAGGAAATTTCGAAACAGGCTGGCCACCAGCAAATCCTGGCGAAATAGCTTCTGAAACAATTCTCGTGGCAGTGTGTTCCAGGCTATGGTATCAGTTATGGCCGTAAACACCCAATTCAGTTCACCCATCATGGTACGGCGATCATTAACCTTGCCCGGTATTTTGTCGATGAATTCGGTGTGCAATCGAGGAACCAAACCGAACTTCTCTCTCATTGTGTACCATTTGAGGGCGATATTTATGGGAGTGGTGAGGCAGGATGTGAACAAGTCAGCTGGCAATTGGGCATTCATGGGTAAAATCTCGCCCGTTGAACAGGCCGCCAAATGAATGCAGTTCTTGTAACTGACCATCGACGGAAGATAGCGTGGTGTATAACCGGCCGGAACACGCTCGTAAGCTGCAGCTACGGCCTTTTCCAGTTCACGTTCATGCTGATCGGCAAACTGCAGGAAGGACTGAATGATTATGCCGGCATTTGAGCAGTCGTAGACGTAAATTGAGGGAGCTGCCATCCAATTCTGCAATTCAAAAATGCTCAGCGGTATGTACTGGGTGAACGTTTTGTTGAACACCCAAATTTCTCCATTTGCCGTAGGCTTCGGCACCCCATGGCCGTTGTAATGGAAGAGGATACGTTCTCCTTTTGCGTTGCGGCGGAGAGAAGTGCACAACTTTTTCACATCTTCAACAGTGGGGTCATGGCACTTCTTGTAACGGGCTCTCGGCTGCCAGCGTTCGTATTGCATTTGTAAGTTTGAGCCGATGAGATCCATGGCTTTATGTGCAGACACTGAGGAGGGATCTATCCAGCATTCTAAACGAGCGCAGGGCTGGATTTTAATGACATCCGGAGGATCGACACCAATATTGAGGCACAACACTAAAGCAACACTTGCGGTTTTCATGCGCTCGCGTATGCGCCACGGCTGGCGTTCGTATTTGAAAACCTCAATAACCTCATGATGGCGCTTGGCCTGAAAACACAGAGGGCAACGATGGTCGGGGAACAATTCCAAGCTTTCACCCAAAGACAGCTGCTGCAGCCATTTGGGCAATTGTTGACTTTCAGACATCGACGTTTTGCGACTGTTCGCGCCACTGTTGCTGCTGCCGCCAACACTTGTAGCCATGGTAGAGATCGTTGTGCTGGCAAGCGAACTAGCTCCATATGAACCGCTGGATGCTGCTGCCGGTGGACAGTTGCTGCTGCTGTTACTCATTGCAGCATTTACGGCTGTTGCATTGATGTAGTGTGACTCGAACATTTCGAAGAATTGATTTGCACGTCGCGTATTGTTTGTTCAATACCATACAACAAGGCGAACGAACAAACACAATTACAAGGCTATGCTAGGCAGGCGTCTTTTGTCTGGCCTTTTGCTCAGGGCGTTATATGGCCTTTAATAAATTTTCATTGTGATTCTCTTGGCATCCAATTTATTGTTCAATAAATCTTTGAGGCACACGAGAATCGAATGCCTTTATCTTCCTTTCGCGAGGGCCAGCACCGGAATTTTTCAGAGAATTCCCTCAAAAAAATGTACGGCTGGCTGTCGGGGTTCTCTTTTTTTCAAAACATAACCACAAATATTTTGGGAAAATTTTCCCGTAGGTTTTCTTCACTTCAACTTTATATTGCACAGATTTCGAGTAGTTTCATTAGCACAATGTAAAATGCACAATATTGAGGAGAGACTAGCGACAAGTATTCAATGAAATTTTCTTTTTTCTTTGTAAAATTAACGCAACCACGTTAGAGTAAAAATATACGCAGCATTTTTTTATAGTAGTTTCAGCTTTTGACTTTTTTCACTCTGTCGCATGCATAATGTTTGGTGTTGCCATATCGACTTTAGCAGAAGGACTCGAAGAAGAAGCGTACACAATTTTCCACAAAAATGCTTGATATTCATAATAAATATTACAGCGTCGATATAAAATTAATAACAAATGAAACAAATACAGAGATTTTTTAAATATTTCAACGCAAATATTAGTTATTCGAGAGAAATTGTCATGGCGTTATCTGGCAACACCCTTTGCATCGATACCGCTTGTCAAAACAAACAACTCCAAACAGGGTTATCAAGCTTTAGTGAATAAACAAGCATTCAACTAGAGCTGCCGAGTTTCGATTAGAAAAAATGCTGATTTAGGTAGAAATCTCATCAATAACACAACACTAGATTTGCAAACTAAATATTAAACTAGCTACGCTTAGAAATTAATTGTCACTGTCACTGATTAAGAACAACTCCGCTTTTGTGTTTTTTGCCATCACAAAATAGTATATCAGGATGAATTTTCGGATATGGTGTCTAAGGAAAGTCGATAATTTGTACATGATAGGCAATTTGAGATTTATCGAGAAATCGAAAAACAGTGTTGAGTAAAAATCATTTTTGGAACGCTGTTTTTGTGTCTTTGAAGAGTGTGAATTTAGTGTTTTCTGTGTTTCAATCTTGACTTTCTAGCTCTAAGTGATTGTGTACAAAGGATGTGGAAAAATAAACCCCGAAAATTGTGCGTTAAGGAAGTATGTTCTTTAACACTATTGCAAAAATATAGCACATCTCCCTTCTTATACAATCCCCGTAGAAAATTTATGGTCTTTGGTTCTAAGCACATAACAAACAACACAAAATTGTTGCTAAAATAAATACAACAACAAATAGGTAAAAAAAAAACAACTAATGTGATTTTAAAACATTTAGTTAAACTATTTACAAAATGTTTCTGATCTTTCTTCGATATATTAACACTAAAACAGCATCTTTAATATTTCTAAACTAGTCATCCTTCGCCTTTTTGGCTACGACCTCTTCTAAAAGACGTTGTGAACCAAAATAATTACCAAAATGCATTTATTATTTATATACACATAGGTATTTTTCCTCATTATTTAAAAAATGCAGATATTTATTTTAATTATTTAACGAAAAACTAACCATTTAAAACAGGAAGATATGCCCTAAATTAATTCATGGTCTCACGTAACACAAAATATTAGTAATAATAATCTATTTTCAATAGATAAATCAAAGAACTTGACTTTTGAGTTAATCTTGAAACTTAAAAGATGTAAAAAACAATTTGTTCAATTTGCGGTTATAACAGGTCTTATCCTCAATTTGATTTAATCAAATTTCATATACAGACATGTCACAGAACACAATTCCGATCGAAAGTGGTTTAAGTCCCGTATTGTGCTTCTCCAGAAAACTTATTCCGAAAGATTTTGTCGGAATGAATCCACTTTTGATTGTGTGATCGGAATTGATATTTTTAGTTTCATAAACACAAAAAACTTTGATAAAAGTACTTTTTCTGAATAAAGAATATAGTAATCTTTAATTACGTTAAATTTTTGCTTAGTCAACATTTATTTTAATAAATCTTTTATATTTTTATTAGCACTAAGCCAACAATACAAACCAAATAATTGCCTTAAACGCAATAAACTAAAATAAAAAAAAAATGTAATTTGTATTGTTTGTGATCGTCTTTTGTCGTGTAATATTCTGGCTGACGAAAATAAAACAATTAAGAAATGTGAGTATTTTATAGGTTTGTTCCCAGTATTTTCATTTACAAACAAATATTTTAGGGAAAAGCATAGAAACGGTGCTTATGATAAAATTGTTGTCGAGTTCATGGAGTGCCACAATGATATAGCCAGAGGATTCCTGAAGGGAGATCGTGTGGCTGAAGAAGCTCTTTAGATAGAATTAATAGAAAAATTGAATTTTTCTGGACCACCACGCAAAGATTGTCATTTATGGAAGAAAACCTGGACGGACTGGAAAACATACGTGAAGAAGAAACTGTGCCACAACAAAAACGGTGGTGGCCCATGTAACAAATATGTATTGTCCGAGGTTGAGGAAGCTGTTGTTAGACTCTCCGGAATGCAGAGAAGTTTTGAAGGCGCCAAAAGATTTGGAGAAGAGGATCTGATCGCGAGCATTTGTGAATCTGACACAGAAAATGACGAAGATCTTGATTTTACTCCCTCAACACCTGACAGTGCTAGGGAAAAAGAAAATGATTTGGCAAAAAAGCGAAGTGTAACACCATCAGCTACAAAAAGGCGTCTTTCCCGCACACCATCTCCTACTCCTAAGCGCCACAGATCTCGTTCTCCATATGTATCCAACTCGGAATTGAGCAGCCTTTTAGTAGAAGAAAATAACACTTGGGAAAAATTGGTCGAAAACAAAGTGAAAAATATTGTCCACCTTATGGAAGAACAGCGCGATGATATGCGAAAACAAAAGTGAAAAATTAGATAGGCTGTGCAATATTTTGGAAGCCCATTATAAAGTAAAGGTACTATTGTTAAACAATTTTGTAAAACTAATTTACTTGAATCCGTTTGTTTATTTCAAACATATGGTTTTTGTTTTCTCATATGCATAGAGTTGCCATAGCAAATTAGAATAACCAGGGTTTTTAAAATTTTCGGAATTATCTAAATCGATCGGAATCTAAAGAAGGTAAAAGAAAACCGAACGGAATGGTAAGTACGGATTAAAATCATTCCGATCGATTTCTGTGACAGGCCTGGTAGAATTGATACAGAACATGGTACAATAAACAAGGTGTAGTCACTAGTTCAACAGCAAATAAATTATTCGCCTCACTGTCAAAGTTATTTGAAAGAGAATGAGACAAAAATACATTGTTGTGAATGTTTACAAATTTTCACGATTGTCTTTGTCAAATTTGACTATTTGAGGTACAACGAGAAAAAATTGTATACAGCTGATAGCATGACACTACCTTCTTTTTTGTACCATGTCTTTTAAAAACAAAAATGTTCCTCCTTTGCTGTGATGATGAATATAGCTCATTTTGAATTATTTGTAAAACTGTTAGAATTCTTTAGCTACTGTTGGCCTTCAAAATGATCTAATTAAATAAACAGATTAATAAAGATCGTATCTTCGTACTTAGATAAGGAATTTTATCATTATCAAACTCAATGACACATCATATGGTGTATGTCATCACTATTTGCGATTTACGTCATTAGAATAGTTTCTGTAGTTTGCATGCATATTTCTAATCTATTTATCAAATGCAACTCACCCTAAGCACTGGATCCTTGTGCAAAGCTTCTGGGTAAACAATTTCTCCAATACGATGTCGACCGAACAATCCGGTGGCAAAACTTTGGGCACTCTTCAGTGTTCTCTGGGTAGCAGTGAATTTAAAATAGAACTTTTGTGGATCATAAACTTCGGGTAAAAGGCTGGGAAAACGATTTTGCATGCGCTCGGCCAATTCAACTAATTCATCTTCTCCCTCGGCCACTAGAAACTTTTCTTCGTCCGTAGTAACATTGAAACTCCACTTGCTCAAAAGTTCTAAATGCTGTGGACACAATTGGACGTCCTTCTCCGCCAAAATGCTATCTCTTATTGGCATCAGTTTAGTTCTAGCCTGTTTGATAATCTTTTTACTGGGATTTCTAGTGCCATGACGAATAATGGTCCATAGACGTAGCGGACGACAACCTACAAATGATGTAAAATCCATTATATTTTTGTTATTTTTAATATCAAGTTAAGAATTTTACCTTCATAGGTTTTGGGTTTGTCATTGAAATTTGCAATCACCCGATATGGCGTTTTCGTCGACAAATAAGGTTCTATGTCCTGTCTAGAGATTTCTTCACACGTCTCAGTCGTAGAACTAGCAGTTGCATTTTCACCAAAGACGAAGGAAAGGAAAACAATAAAAATAAATAAATAGTACGTTTTAGACATGGAAGTAGGTTTAGAGCGTTCGGATACACGAACTTGTCAGAGAAATGAAACAAAAAAAATAATATCAAATGAGAAAAGATTTCATTGCTGATATGCCCGGACTGTTTACGAAATATAGAAGGTAAACAAATAAAAAATGTCAATATCAAGGGTGTTGCCATATTCATATGTACGCAAAAACAGATGTTTAAGGCCGACCGAATATTCTAGCAAACGGCCAAATAATTGTGTGCATTTTACATTGGCTCCAGTGCTGCACACTAGCAAGTTTTTTCCCCAACAAAAGTAGAACTTTGTAAATGACCACCGAAGAAAATATATTGTTTTGTAGTACTCTAGAAATTATAGCAGGTTCCTTTAGTCATTTAGGGTAAACATTTTAAATGGTTGGATTGTTTAAATACTCCTGTCTTTCTTGGTACCCTACAAAAAAACCTTACGTCGTCAAATCGAAGCTCTGAGCTCCCAATTGACAACATCGAGATATCGTGCGCTGTGTAGCATGACGTGCCTTCCTGTAGAAGACAGATATCTCCAAGTCTTTAATATCCGCAAAAGAATGGGTTTTCATGCCTGCAGACGAGTGGTTTCTCTTGTGACTTCAAGAGCTACCCTGCAAATTAAAACAGAAAATTTTAAAGGACTGTTTGTTAGGTTTTTTGTCTATTTTATCTGGAGGATTCCGATACAATTGAATTTGCTATATCTTTGTATATGTTAATAATTAATATTTAGTATTTAAGCTTAAAAGCGTTGTGGAATTATCTATCGAATTTCATTAAAAAGAGTAAGTGCCACTCTTTTTAGCGAAAAGGGCTCGCATTTTTCTAAAATTTATATAATTTTAATTGGAGCTTTTGATAAGATATGCATATTCTAAAGACTAGAGAGTGACAGGAATTGGTTTTGTTAGCGTACATCACACTGTAGTGCAGGCAATACTAACTTTTTGCTGATGTTTGTGACATTGTATTTAAGTACAGCACAGTACGCACATACACGCAAAGAAAAAATATGGTTACTATATGGTCACGGCAACAATAATATATTCTCTGTAATAATAGTTTGTTCGTCGCAACCATAGTATTGTTTTTTGAATTACATGTTGGCAGTAGTATGATTGCGACAATAATAATATTGTTGAAATGTAACCATAGTATCATTGACAAATTTAGAAATGAAACTATGGTTGCAGCAACAATATATATATGGTTGGTGCGACAAAAGTATTGTTTTTTGGGTTTTATGTTAACAATATTATGATAACGGGAACATACTGTATAATTGTATTTTTTTAATCTGTAATTTGTTTGTAATATGGGTTTTACAACAATGTTATTGTTACGAATCTTATGAAAAATAATGGGAATTAAAATTTTCCAAAAAAACTGCTTTTGATTTGTTTAATTGAAATTTTTTTTTAATAAAAAAGCTTACTTTCTTTAAATGGATTTTCTCTACTGTTTAATAAACACTCCTATTATTTTAAATTTTATGTATTTTTAATTTATTTACTAAATAAAAATTTCTTTTGTTGACAACATAACCCAATCCTAATAAATAATTTTGAGGACCATAGTATGGTTGAGTGGGATCATACCATGGTTGCGTATGAACTATACTATGATTGTTAGGATCATAATATGGGTGTACGTCAAACATGCTGTTGTTGAGGATCATAATATGGTTGTGGGGATCATAGTATGGTTAAGTGGGATCATAGAATGGTTAAGTGGGATCATACTATGGTTGTGGTCATCATAGTATGGTTGAGAGTTAATCATACTATGGTTGTGAGGATCATAGTATGGTTGAGTGTGAATCATACTAAGGTTGTGAGGATAATAGTATGGTTGAGTGTGAATCATACATACTATGGTTGTAAGGATCATAGTATGGTTCTGTGTGCATCATACTATTGTTGTAAGGATCATCATATTGTTGTGCCACAACCATATACCCAACAATAGTATGATGCCCTTCGAATATTGTCACCCCAACCATACTTTTTTTCTGCGTCCTTTGGAATACACATTTTTTGACAACATTTAATGGAAGACAAGTTCTTAACAAAATGGCAATTTGACATTGATTTTCGTGACTGCTTTTATCGCGATTTTGGGTCCGTAACAACCTTCATCACAAAGCTTGGCTACAATTGTTTAAAGGTTTACAGGATTTGGCGCAGTGTGAAGTTTTAATCGAAAGTTGACTTATACGGCCTGATGCCGCACTGATACGGTTGAATCAGGTCGCCGAGTTAAGGCATCAATCTTTTACACAGTATAGTTGATAGTATTTAATATGCGATGTATAGGACTCATTTTCCGCGGTAGTTAGCGCCAACGATCCTGTCTCCTTTTTTGCAAATTGGCCACAGTATGCTGATGCTCTTAGCAAGGGGGTGCGTTTGGCCTTCTAGGTAGTGCCAACTATTTGATGCATGTACCTTATCAGCTAGTCCTCCTGCGGACTTATCCGGACCAAATGAGACTGAAGGGTTAAAAATATTCAAAACTTTTTTGTTTATTATTTTTTTTCTCTTGTTCAGGTTATACTCATATACTAATTAATGCTAATTAATCCCGTGACTTTTCGAATAAAAAACAGTTTTTTTTTTGCAAAAAAAATATTTTTCAACCTAACCTCCTTTTAGCTCAATAGATTTTGTCCAACGTTTCTTCAGCTTTTGTATCTTTTCGAGGTCCATAAAATTGGTATATGTTTTATCAATAATTTCATCGTTGGAGCTGAATATTTTTCCACCGAGCCATTTCTTTAGGTTTTACACAGTATACCGTGGAAATAGTCACTGGAGGCTAAATCCGGAGAATATGGCGGATGAGGTACCAACTCGTAACCCAATTCATGCAATTTTGCCATTGAGACTGCACACGTGTGATTGAGGCCGTGCATTATCATGATGAAAAACAACTTTATTCTTGGCCATTTGGGCCAAGTCAAATCGGTTTAATAAGCTGGCCGTTTGTTTTTTTCCTTTTGAATGTAATCGATGAAGATTATCCCGCGTGCCTCCCAAAAAACTGTTGCCATCACCTTATTGGTCGACAGAGTCACCTTGGCCTTCTTCGGAGCCGGTTCACCAGGAGAACCCCATTGTTTAAACTGCTGCTTGGTCTCCGGAGTGTTGTAATGGATCCATGTTTCATCCACAGTTACAAAACGCCGCAAAAATTTATTCTAATTGCGGGTTAACAACTTCAAACAATCATTTGAAGTTGTCACATGATTACGTTAATAGTTATCGCGGCAGCCATTTTTCAGACAGCTTTCTTAAACCCAACTAATCATGTAAAATCGAAACCACACTGTCATATGAAATCACGAAATTATTGATATTCGTCCGTTATGTCAACTCAAGGTAATTGGGAACTTAGGCTACCGTTGAGAGGAATAGGTATCAGTGTCAGAATCCTAGGGTATAACATCAGCGTCAATTACACCCCTCCAGATGTACAGTGGGGTTTTGTGGTTGACTAAGTGTTCGGTTTATATTTTTTTGGAAAATGAGGATCTTTCGTCTATTCTCATTTGCCCAAATGTGGCAATTCTGCTTGTTAACGAATCCCTGTGGACACACTTGATCGAATTTTGTGATCAAAAAAATCACTAAGTGCACGAAATTAATTTTGATTTGAACGCCCATTTCCGTAAAATGCTTCTACAATCTAAACGCGCTGCTCAATTGTGCACCTCTCCATGACTGAATTTGTCAAACACTGAAACAAAGAAAAGTCAAATTAAGTTAGTCAAAAAATTTGAGGTTTAGGTGTGACTCACAACTTAGATCGTGCATTATGGTTGGAACACCCTTTATTATCTTAGGAAGACCCGCCGCTAAAAAGTGTTTCAATGTTTTTTACCAGGACTCAAGCTAGAGCTTCCCGATACTCGCGTTCTTCTGTACTTGAACAAAGTTCTTTCAATAAATCAATTCATTCCAAATAACGGTTGCTTTGTTTAAAACAAATGTTATTGTCGTTGTTGTTACCAGTTACTTGTAAGAGAGCGAGATAACATTGTCGGCTCTCTTTTCAATAACTTCGCTCAGCTCTGCTATTGGCTTGCTCTCTCGCACGCTTCTTTTTGTTTGTAAAGTACTGATAACAGCGGCATATTGATTTCAGAGACATTTGCAATTGTTTACACATGTACGTACGTACCGTAAACGTAACGAAACGGCAGGTAAAGTTCTTTTTAGCCATCTTGAAACCAGTTAGTCGTGTGCGAATTATCAGTTAGTTTGGACGTCGCCGACGTCGTCTTCAAATGACATACTTAACGCCCATCTAATCGACAAACTAACTAACGACGGTGTCGTGAGTGATAACTAAAAGCGATTTAAATTAATTTCAAACCTTTGATTTATGGACATTATTTCGCTATGGGCGTCTAATCAGATGTCCAGATGTTTCAATTTTCTAAGTCGCATAATACGTTTTCATTCATACGCGCAACGTAAATGTGCATTCGAAATAACAACCGAAAACAAATAATAAAAAACCTGATTTAATTAATTGTAATACTAAAAATATATAACCCACATAAAAATAAACCCATAAACGTAATGAAATATATGCAAGTGCAACCTACCAAACCGAGAAGTGGATGAGAAATACGTTAACATATGCTACACGTAAATTGCGCCAAAAGTGATAATTAAAGTTTAACAGATTCTCGGTGTAAAAAAAACGATTAAGCGGAGGATTATAAAAGGAAGAAGACACAAAGAGCATAGCATAAAACATATACGAGTAAATTGATTTTGATGGCAGTATATGCAAGTGTGTGGGTATGTTTATAGTACGTAATACGAAGTGTTATGCCACTTGTTTAACAAAAGAGTATTAACTCAAAATTTTAAAATGTTTATTTTTTTAAGATAACGACAAACAAAAGCAACCTCTGCCCCATGTAGAAATATGGCAAACACTATTATAAATCCACTAAAATTTATAATTTAATACAGTTTTGTTGAACAGCTCCGATATATTTTAGATGGTACGAGGGTTGCTATTTATATTTCGGGTCCGGCAATAAAAACAAAAATTTATTATTGAAAATGGTTTAGTTGTTTTTTAAAATATTCACCTTTAAGATAAATACACTTTTGTATGCGCACAAACTAATTTTCGAAACAATTTTTCCACTCCAATTGAGACACCTCCAAAACATGATTTTTGAACGCTTCAACAGCTGCTGCGGGCGATGAAAAACGTTGACCACGCATTTTTTTCTTGATGCTAGGGAATAAGAAGAAGTCATTTGGTGCCAAATCAGGGATGTACGGTGGATAGCCCATCAATTCGACATCTTGAGTGGTCAAATAGCTCATCGTTAAAGCTGATGTGTGAGAGCTCGCATTGTCGTGATGCAAAATGATCTGTCTGCTCTTATTATCTTTCCTCATTTCTTGGAACACGGTTGGCAAACAGATAATTGTATACCACTCAGAATTGACCGTCCTACGTTCCACTAAAGGCACTGTGACAACATGGCCAGTTATACCTAAAAAAACGCAATCTTTACTTCGATGTACTTTTTCCACAAACAACTTTGGTTGGATTTGGCTCGTCTTAAAAGACCCATACGGTGGATTGCTGTTGTTTCGGGTTCATATGCATAGATCCATGATTCGTCACCTGTGACATACACAAACTTTGAGCTAGCGCAGTTATACGTTTTCAACAACTCTTTGCACCAATCCATACAAGCCTTTTTTTGAGCATTCGTCAAATTATGTGGGTTCCAACGAGGACAAATTTTTTTCACGACCAAATGAACATGCAATATCTTATTGATGCTTGTCATACTAATGCCCAAGAATGCCTCAATCTCACGGTATGTCACATGTTGGTCTTGCTTAATCAGTTTGCGCACAGCATCGATGGTTTATGGAAAAGTGACCGAATTTGGACGTCCTTTACCAAACTCATACTGGAGCGAACGGCGTCCGAGACTGAACTCTTGGTACCAGCGATTAACCGTGGTTTTTGATGGTGCTTTATCGCCAAGAGTCGAAACAAGTGGATTTTAACACTCTAGTCTTGATAACCCTGTAAACATAATCGCTCCCGAAATGACAAAACGTTATGAGTGAAGTTATGCTAAAAAAATTTAAAGTTTCCAATGGAAGTTTTAGTTTGCAACTGGGAACACTAGCATTGTCAGGACCCGAAATATAAATAGCAACCCTCGTATCAAAAAGTGGCCAAATTCTCAATTATAAGGGATCAATATGAAAATTTGTACGGGGCCGTTATAGAGTGTGACATCCAGAAACAAAATCTACACAAACTAACCTGAAAAACATGGAACTCTTTATTTTGTTTCGTTTTCGCGTAATGGGAGCTCTGGTATATCAAGTTTGTGGTTATTAGTTATTTTATTATTTTACGATATAATTAAGCTAAAAATTTAGACTACATAGCAAAACCGCAATATTTAAGTCACGCGTTTACAAAAAAATTGTGTTCGTGTCTAAATGAAAAGTACAGAAGTACAGGACACAACAATTTTATATAAAGGGTGGTTACATTTTAAGGGCTGATGTTGAATGTGAATCACTCCTAAACGTGCATTTCATTTGATATTTCTTAATTTCAGACTTACTACTGCAGAAAGTATTGCTGCTGTTCGCGATAGTATGGCCGAAGAGCCGTCCACCTCAACTCGTCGTCGTGCTCAACAATGCGGGAATAAAAAGAAGCTATTGGGTACCAAGTCAGGGCTGTACGGCTGATGACCCATCAATTCGACGTTTTGGCCGGTCAAAAAGGCGCAGGTTTGAGGTCGAATTGTCATGGTGCACAATGATTCGACTTCTATTGTTCTTTTTTTTGAATTTCTCCGAAGACTTCAGACAAACAATTTGTGTTGTACCACTCAGAACTGACCGTCCTACGTTGCTCAAGCGGAACAGTCGCCACATGACCAGTTTTGCCGAAGAAACAGACAACCATTTGCTTCGAAGTGCTTCTTCCACGAACAACTTTCGTTGGATTTGGCTCGTCTTCGAAGACCCACACGGTCGATTGCTGCTTTGTTTCGGGCTCATACGCATAGATCGATTATCCGTCACCTTAGAAACGTCTTTTGAATCGACATCTGGGTTGGTCAATTAGCTCATCGTTTCAGCTGATGTGGTGAGAGCTCGCATTGTCGTGATGCAAAATGATCCGTGTTCTCTTGTTCGTTTTTCGAATTTCTCCGAAGACTTCAGGCAAACAAATTATGGTGTACCACTCAGAATTGACCTCCTACGTTGCTCAAGCGGAACAGTCTCCACATGACCAGTTTTGCCGAAGAAACAGGCGACCATTTGCTTCGAAGTGCTTCTTCCACGAACAACTTTCGTTGGATTTGGCTCGTCTTCACGGTCGATTGCTGGTTTGTTTCGGGCTCATACGCATAGATCGATTATCCGTCACCTGTGACGATCTTAGAAACGTGTTTTGAATCGACATCTGGGTTGGTCAATTAGCTCATCGTTTCAGCTGATGTGGTGAGAGCTCGCATTGTCGTGATGCAAAACGATCCGTCTTATCTTGTTCGTTTTTCGAATTTCTCTGAAGACTTCAGGCAAACAAATTATGGTGTACCACTCGGAATTGACCTCCTACGTTGCTCAAGCGGAACAGTCTCCACATGACCAGTTTTGCCGAAGAAACAGGCGACCATTTGCTTCGAAGTGCTTCTTCCACGAACAACTTTCGTAGGATTTGGCTCGTCTTCACGGTCGATTGCTTTTTTGATTCGGGCTCATACGCATAGATCTATTATCCGTCACCTGTGACGATCTTAGAAACGTCTTTTGAATCGTATTTTTTCAAAATTTCTTTGCACCAATCGCAACAAGCCTTTTTTTGAGCGATTATCAAATTGTGCGGGATCCAACGAGAACAAACCTTTTTTACGGCCATGTATTTACGGCAATATCGAATGTATGCTGGTGGAAGAAATGCCCAAGGATGCCTCTTACTCACCAGATTTCACAGTGCTATAGAATGGTGCTTCATCGCCATGCAAAGATTTAAGTTCATCGATGCACTCTTGCACCCGTTAATGGCTTCTGGTGCACCCACTTCATTTTTAAAAAAATATGGACCGACAATTTTGTCCACCATAACACCGCACCAAACAGTACATCTGGAGGGGTGTAATTGACGCTGATGTAATAACCTAGGACTCTGAGGTTAAACTGGAGACTAAGTTCCTCATCATGTTGTTACTGGGTACTGTTCTGAGATTAAATTGACAACGATGGTTTCCTTGAGTTAAGACAATAGACTTGCCAGGAGAATTATAAAATTCAAGAACATTGACGCGTTTCTGTACACCATATGTAGCCAGCATATGTCTCCATTAATCATATGTCTCGTGCATTTCTACCCAGTATTAGCCTGTATCCAGTCTAAGTACTAAAAAGGCTACAACAATTTTTTTTTTTTCAAATTTTAAGAATCGAATAAAACGATACTTTTTTACAGTTAGGATAAAATTTAGCACTTTTTATTTATAGGTGACGGTTTTGCTATCCAGTCCACTATTATTCGAAAGAGCAAACATTCCCACTGTTTATACATAACAATTTCATTCATGTAGCATCCTCGGCTGGCTTGGCAGGGGCGCATCCTGTCAGCTCAATCTAAGTCTCAGAGACGGCTTTAAACAGAAGAAATCCTTTAAATCCATTTTTAAAAATAATTAAATTTTAAAACTCTCGGTGACTCTTGTGCCACATTTGCAAAAAAAAAAACAAGTGGACGATTCGTTAGATTGACCGGTCTGCAGCTTTAAGACTCTCCACCATGGGTTGCGTATTGCAATATGGCATTAGCAGTATTGGGAGATATGTTTACAAGTGGTGGGTCTATGTTTGACAGGACCTAATTTTCGGAGCTCAATGGATGGCCTTTGATCTGGTGGGTCAGGGCTATCAACATAACCAATTCGTGAAAATACTGTCATACTGAGAATCACAAATTTCATTGCTTTCAAGTACCCAGTAGTCCATTTTTAAGGGTAGCCGATTGTGCTGTTCATAGGACCCGTAGATCTGAACCCGAAGTTTAGATAACAAAGTGGTAAAACTTAGATATGTAAGGAAAGTATTGCATGTTTCTTTATACATATTTCCGCGTTCGAAGCGTCCTACTTTTCGGCGTCCTTGGTTAAGTCCCAAGATTTTCACCTAAGATTTGTGGGAATACTCGTATCTTACCAATATGCCCCTAAACATTATTGGACGGTTTCTGAAACCCAGCCCAGTCCCATAAATAAATGTTTCCCATTTAACTATAAGACATGTAGGAAGACTGTTTCATTTTTCGTTTGAACTGAATTTTACCTGGAATTTTACTAAGTCAAAAATATATGTACTTTTACTTTTAATGGACGCAGATAATGATTTCAAAATGTAACAAATGAAGCGACCAACTTATTAATCAATACAATTTGTATTGATGTACCGCTGCGATAAGTAAAAATACTCCTTGCAGAGTTGCAGCGAGAATAGGCTAAATTGCTTTAAATGGTCCAAATTTGTTGGATTTGTTTCGTAAATATTTTTTTTTTGGAAAAATTAAGGCGTAGTAAACTTTGGAGGCCTTGAGGCCAACAAAATGTATTTGAATATTTACATTTCATTCAAAAAACTTGAGGCCTTTACCCTTGGGGGTAAGCGCCCAAGAGGCCGAAAAATCGGCCTCTTTGAACTATGGACATATGTGACAGCGCATAGAGAAAGGGACCTAAGGGTAAAAAAAAAAACAATTTTCACTTTTTGTTTGATGTGGACAACATCTGAGCATCGAATGAGTCCGATCCCATGCCCCAAAAGTGTTCCCTCCCAGAGATATGCGCGTTTTATGAAAGTGATGGTACACCAAAGATACACGTATTTAAATCTTTAAAATAACTCTCCTAAACTTAACTTACCCTTAGGTCCCTTTCTATTTTGAGCGTCTCATATAGGTACTGAAAGTAATAAAATTTCATCGCGAATCAGAATATCATATTCAATTTAAGATTTGATAAAATTTGAGGTCTTGAACCAGGTAAAGTCCCTAGGGCGCCAAAAAATTGGTCCCTTCGAAAATGAAAATAACGCGTAATCCATTTCGAGGTTTCCTACTTTTTCAAAGAAAAAAAAAACACAGAAAATTCAAATTGAATATGGAATGTTTTTTTATCATTTGAAGAACATTCTTTGGCATTTATTCTTTACGTATCAGATGGTCCATCCGTTGAGTCCAATTTTCGATGACTCGTTCGAGCTTGTAACTTGTAACTGGCTAATAACACGCGTGATGTTTTGCTCCAAGACTTGAATCGAAGCGGGGTTTTCCATATAAACTTTAGACTTTACATATCCTCACAGTAAAAAGTCTAACGGAGTGATATCACACGATCTTGTTGGCCAATCGACCGGCCCAAAACGTGAAATTATCTGCTCACCGAAGTGTTATCTCCAAAAATCCATTGATTGATGCGATATTTGGGAAGTGGCGCCGTCTTGTTGAAACCAAATGTCGCCAAGATCGCGAGGTTCTATTTGAGGCATCAAATAGTCGGTTATCACGGCACGATAACGGTCGTGATTGACGGCTACGTTCTAACCGGCATCATTTTTGAAGAAATATGGACCAATGATTCTACCGACCCACAAACCACACCAAACCGTAGTTTTTTCTGGATGAAGTGGCAGCCTTCATGGTTGCTCTTCGTCCCAAATGCGGCAATTTTGCTTGTTTACATACTTATTGAGCCAGAAATGGGATGAGGCCCATTTCTGAACAAAATTTGGCTCGAAAACTTCGGATCTTCTTGGAACTTTTCCAGAGCCCTTAGAGCGAAGCGATGTCGCTTGGGAACGTCGGACGGCTTCAGTTCTTGTACAAGCTGTATTTTGTACGCTTTCAGTTAAGGATCCGGACGTAAAATGCGCCAAGTCGTTCCACACGTCAGTCCGAGTTGCTGCGAACGGCGCCAATCGACTCTCCACGGTCTTGGTGTACACTCTCAGCTACGGCCGCAACATTTTCTTCACTGCGTGCTGGACGTTTCGGTCGAATATTAACCAATAATGAATGCTGGGTCTCAAGAAAAGATTGAGCAAAGTAATTAAGATTTGCAATAAAAACTTAATGGATAATTATTATATGCGTACTTTAAATTTATACAAAGGAGATACGAAAAAAACATGGCAATTTCTGAATAAGGAATTGGGTCGTTCTAAAGTTTTAGTGAAGGAAATTGTTACAGCCGATGGTAGAAGTATCATAAATGATGAAGATAAAGCGCTTGTTTTCAATAGCAATTTTCATTACTCTGTGAATGAACTGAAAAATAAAATACAACAATACCCAAATGATGACATCAACGTGTTTAGAACTTTGATATCTTCGCGTAATGTTTTCAATCTTCAACAAGTTGATGCAATAAAAGTTAGAGATATTCTGGCTTCATTACGTTTTAAAAAAAGTCCTGGCTATGACCAAATAACACCGAAAATATTACTCATTCGAGAACAGCCAGTAGTTGATATTATAGTCAAAATTTTTAATAACATGATTACGGACGGTATATATCCCAATGCTCTAAAGATTCATAAGGTTATACCAATACCAAAGAAGTCTCGATCTATTAATGTCTCTGATTTTAGACCCATATCAGTTCTACCTGTTATCGGGAAAATTCTGGAAAAACTTATATTTGAACAATTGTCTCGTTATCTCCAAGAAAATGACATTTTGTTTCAGAGACAGTATGGATTTAGGAAGGGACTAGGTACGGAGGAGGCTTTGGTAAATGTTGTGGAACATATTTGTAGTGAACTTGATGTTGGATGTAGAGGTGTCGCAGGAGTATTCTTTGATTTTTCGAAAGCGTTTGACCTGGTTCAACATGATATTTTAGTGCGTAAACTGGAAAATATAGGGTTGTTGGATGAAACTTTGGCATTATTTAAAGATTACCTTTGCCATAGATTTCAGTATGTTCAAGTTGGTGATTCAAGTAGTAGTATGTTGCCGGTTATGCATGGTGTTCCACAGGGAAGTGTTTTAGGTCCCTTACTTTTCAAAATTTATATTGATGATATCAAAAATATTAATTTTTTTGGAAAGCTATATCTTTTTGCTGATGACATCTGCCTTTTCTATAAGTACAACCACGAAAAGGTTCTGCAAACACAGATTGAATACGACGCTGCAATTTTGGCTGAATTTGCTCGTGTAAATAAGTTGGTTTTAAATTCTGGTAAGACGAAATTCATAAGATTCAAACCGCATGTTAGTCAAAATGAAGATAACATGATTGTTCACATTAACGGTACATCAGTTGAAGAATCTAAATCCGTGAAGTATTTAGGTGTTACATTGAAAAGTAATTTATTGTGGGATGCTCACATCAATGAATTAAAGTCAAAAATTTCCTCAGCCACTGGAATCTTGTATAAATTCAAAAACACGCTAAACACTCCCACAAAGGAGCTCATATATCAGGCTCTTGTTCACTCCCATTTAACTTACCTTCCTATAATATATGCTTGTAAATCGACAAATTCGTTAAAATCTTTGCAGTCTGCTCAAAATAAGGCACTTAAAACAGTTTATAACTTACCAATCAGATATCCAACAGTTGATTTGTTTAAGTATAAAGCTAAGAATGTGCTTCCAATTAGAGGTTTATACAAAAACCAAATTATACTATATATGTTCAAAGCTAGAAGCGGTGCTAGAACTATAGAATTTACTCTTAATAGAGTAAGAACTGGTAGAAATACCAGACAAGCTAATAATATGGTAGTAGCCAGATGTCGTCTAGATTTAACGAAACAACGTATTGGCTTTGCTGGACCAAGTGAGTACAACAACTTGCCTGAGGATTTGAAAAATATACCAGTTATTTCTACATTTAAAAATCGTTTAAAAAAGTACCTTTTACATAGAATTGAAACACTTCTATAAATTTCTGCTTTAAGTTTTGCACTTTCCACAAATGTTGAAACTAATTGAACTTAACTATTATTGTTATATTATGTACACTTTTTAATTTTATTTACATATAGCATATTTTTGTAAATATATAATGAAAATTTTAAGCTAAATAATGTAAATATTTAACAATAGTTGCCATTTAGCCTCTATAAAGCCTTTAGGGCGCTGAGGCTCTAAAATTCAATTTGTTAATTTTTTTTTATATGAATTATAAGATAAATAAAAAAAAAAAAAGATGGGTAATGGTGTTGCGACTAGGCCGATTATGTTGACCATAAATTGAACGAAGTGCAGGAAACACATTCCACACAGAACGTGAATTTTAAGGCGTAAGTCTTTCCATGATAAAATGCCAAACAATACTAAACAAAAACAACATGACAGCACGACACGACTCACACGTGATCTGTCAAAAAAGGCTATTTAAAAAAGTATCTCTACTTGGATCACCCATTATAAGTACTTGTACTTTGGTACAGCGGAATTGTATGACATATCTAAATATGACATTAACTTCACGATTCGGCTGGATTGAAGTGCTCGACCTATGGGCGAGGTTACTAGTGGGGTAAGGTAATTAGGGCGACGTAAAATTGGTATCTTTGAAATGACCATTTTATAAGGAATCCGAATATACGAGGGTGACGGCAAAAGTAACTGGCCTAACATAAAAACACCGTTTTTTGGAATTATTATTATTTATTTTTCAACATTATCTCCTTCATACTCAATACACTTCATCAAACGTTTTTCAAGTTTTTTAATTCCATCCGAAAAATAAGATTTTTCAAGACCTTAAAAATGTGCCTTAGTTTCAGCAATAACCTCGCTATTGGACGAACATTTTTTGCCACCGAGAAATTTTTATAAATTTGGAAACAAGAAATAATCAGAAGGAAATAAATCTGGACTATATGGTGGATGCGAAGCAATTTCAAATTGTAATTCGGCCAGTTTTTGTTGAGTTAAAAATGCAGTGTGTGAAGGAGCATTATCTTGATGAAAAGGAACTTTTTTTTCTAAATTTATATTTATAGTTTTTCCTTTCTCAAGATAATCAATAAATATTATACCGCTTGCATCCCAAAATACTGTGGCCATTACTTTTCTTGCCTTCTTGGGACCACTTTTACCAGCTTCTTTCCATTGTTTTGACTGTTCTTTGCATTCTGGGATGTAGTGATGGATCCATGTTTCATTAATAGTTATGAATCGGAAAGACTCTATTGGATTACGCTGATAAATCGCTAAAAGCTCCTCGGAATTGGTCCAACGGACTATTTTTTGGGGCAAAGTCAACAAACGCGGCAGCGTTCTTGCGGATAGCTTTTTCATGTGGAGTTCATCATGTAAAATACTCCAAGCTTATTTTTCGTGTATTTTAACGATATCAGCAATTTCTCTGAGCTTTATTAGTCTATCTTTAGTCACTTCATTAAATATTTTTCTAATGTTTTCAATAGTAGTAGCAGTTTTCGGTCTTCCAGAGCATTGTTCATCTTCCGCACTTGAACGGCCCATTTTAAATTGTTGAACCCAGGATTTCACGGTGGAGTATGATGGTGCATTATCACCATGAACAGAATGCAATTCATCTTTGATTAATTGTGGCGTATAACCTTCATATAAAAGTGTTTAATTACCGCACGAAACTCTTTTTTTCCATTTTTCAAAAATTATAAAACTTGTTTACTTCAATCACCTGTAACAAAGAAAATAATAATTAAATATTTCGGTAATTTCGACAGATAGCTAATAAAAGATTGCTTTTAAAAAACAAAAAAAAAAAGTTGCTAGTAAAACAGAAAATGTACCAGGCCAGTTAATTTTGCGGTCGCCCTCGTAACATTAATGAGTGTGGTTTATGGACTATACATTTTTCCCTTATAATCGGAGTCATATGGGTATCCAGAAGCAGTGACATTTTCGAACAAATTCCAAAACAATCTACGAGTTTATTTAAAATTTGTTCGAACTTGAAACTTGGACCGGTCTTTTTGTGCTATGGAAGTATGAGTATAAAAATACATTAAAATTTCATTATGGATCCAAATATCATAAAAAGATAATTTATGTATTTTACGATTCGACTTATTTGTGCATTCGAACATGGTATCAGAAACAGTTAAATGAGAATATGGGTACTCAGAATCAGTGAAAGTTTATGACGAATCCGAATATGGCACTTACGATTTGGCTGAATTGCAGACCTTAACCTATAGTATTGGTTTATGTGCCCAAAAACCGGCCCGCTATGTTCGGAGATTTATGGGCACCCAGAAACAGTGAAACTTTTTCACAAATTAAAATACGTACCTAACCTAGTTAAAATTGGGCACATTTTCCTCGCATATGGGTCTAAAAACGTTCTCCTTCCACAATGGCCAAATGGATACTAAAACACAACACGAAGCGAACTAAAAAACAACACGAAATTAATTCAACGATTCAACTGTATTCGAGGTCTTAGGCAATAGGTCAAAGGTTCCTATAGTACCGAAAATGAGGTCCCTTCTAACATAGACATATATTTACCAGTGGAATTTCCACACTTATATAAATATCATTTAACTTTTACGACTTGTCTGCATTTAAAGCCAGAAACAACGGGTGACCCCGTGGTACATTTGGTTTCTCTAAAACAATTAAGTTTACGAGTCTAAAAAGGGTTCAAAAAATGTAGTTCTTTCAAGCATGGGCGCACCACCATGTATTCCTATACTGGCAATGTCATACTACAACACATTCCATGTTGTGTAGAGTATAAAACTTCGGCCCAGCCGAACTTACGAATTGTCCACTTGTTTCATATCTGTGCGTTCTTTATGGCGTATGAGTTATTTCAAAAATCGATGAATAACTCATACGCCAAATTGTTTGTCAGAAAACAAATATGGAATCACTTTCAAATGTACCAAAAACAAGTAAAAAATGTTAAGTTTGGCTGTGCCGAACTTTGGATACCCTCCACCAGATTCCCAAATAAAAAACTATTTTTTTAATTTTTGTAATTTATTTAAAGCAATATAACTAATACATAAATCTTTATGTGGAAAGTTTCATATCGATAGGTCAAGTTTGTGTTGAGTTATTGTCATATTATTTCTCAAGGCCCATAAGAACGTTTGTATGGGAGGTACCCGAAGGGACTATCTAATCTCAACCAAATTTGGTGCGGAAGTGTGTTCTATATAGAAATCTTTATGTGCAAAATTTCATTTCGATAGGTCAAGCTTGTGGTGAGTTATTGTCATATTATTTCTCAAAGCCCATGAGACCGTTTGTGTGGGAGGTACCGGTAGGACTTTTCCGATCTCAACTGAATTCAGTGTGGAAGTGTGTTGCATATAGAAATCTTGATGTGTACATTTCATTCCGATAGGTCAAGTTTGTGGTGAGTTATAGTCATATTATTTTTCAAGGCCCATGAGACAGTTAGTGTGGGAGGTACCAGAAGGACTTTTCCGATCTCAACCGAATTCAGCGTAGAAGTGTTTTGTATATAGAAATCTTGATGTGTAAAATTTCATTTCGATAGGTCAAATTTGTGGTGAGTTATAGTCATATTATTTTTCAAGGCCCATAAGGCCGTTTGTATGGGAGGTACAAGAAATGGTGGTCCAATCTAAATAAGAGATTATTATTTGCAAAATTTCAGTGATTTTGCTCAAGAAACTAGACGGATATTTCCAAATAAAAAACTAATTTTTATGAGGTAGTGTCGGTTGAGGGTCTCCAACACCAACTTCCCGTAGAGTTATATAGCCCATTTTGAATACCAAAAATGCTAGGTTAACTACACATGTTTGTGCCAAATTTCAGCTTCCTAGCTGTTTTCATGCAGGCTCTATCTTGTTTTCAACAGACGGACAGTCGGACAGCCGGACAACATGGCTAGATCGTCTTAGAATTTTATGAGGATCAAGAATATATATACTTTGTTGGGTCCCCGATGATTATTTCAAGGTGTTACAGACAGAATGACAAAACTAATATACCCTCCATTGTATGGTGGAGGGTACAAAAACAAGTTTCAGACCGTAAAAGGAGGCTTTTGATAAAGCTAGTGTGGTTTAATGCATTTTTCATAACATCTCACTGAGATACAGAAGAAAAAACTTCTTATTTTAAAGCCCTTTTTATTAAGTCAACCAAAATTGTGTGTGCTGATGTGCTGTGATGATAAGTATGCACAACTATCACGAATGAGGCTCAGACCCTACTGGCATGCTGAAGGAGTTAAGTGAAGTAAATATTGTACGATGTAATTGTGCATACATCCTGATCGAATTTCGAAAATACATAAATACATACTTTGAATGCCCATCCTTCATATAAATAAACATTTAAATGTTTGTAGCGCGTTCCAAACATATATACGTTTGCCTGCAAACATATTTCGAACATTTTGTTTCTCGCTGTATTAAGTTTTAATTTCCTGTTCTCCAGTATGATGCAAGGAAACTTTTTTTCAACATGTTTTTGACCTTTGTGCTTCGTTTCCTCTTCATATCCGACTTTTGTCTAAAGCGTTGCTTTGCAAACATTAAAAAGGAATTCCATTGCGTCACACATCAATGAACTTTTGAGAGGAACTCAAAATTTGTTCTTCCATTCTTTCAAAGTGTTCAGAATAGTTATGATACTTCCACAAGTTCTAAAAGTTGTGAATATTTAACTTAATTTCCGTTCGCACGATAACGAAATCATGCACAGAGGTACTCACTCGCACATATGTGATGCCATAGGCAATACAGTGATGGCAATTTAAAGAGCACATGTTTTTTATAATCGAAACTAATGGTAGTCGGAATGGAGCGATGTGTGATGAATGCGGTGTTTTGGATGAAAGTCACAGTTGATTGTTTCTAAGCGGCCATAGATTAAGTTATCGAATAATTCTCTCGCGGCACCCACTGTAAATAAGCTAACGACAGATATAATGCTGCCCATAACACCACTAAGCAGGGTAAAGCAAAACTAGTAGCCTGGAAATGATATCGGATGGTTTAAAAAGAGAAGAATTGCCAATTCCGACAAAAGACATGAGAAAAGCGAATGTGAAGGGGATTGTAAAGAAATGCTATGGGAAAATATGTGAAAAGTTGAAATTTACACATGTCATTTGTTGTCGATCAAAAAGCCGTCTTCGAATAAAGCTATTTTTAGCAATTTCTGACTTCTGTATCCTAAAAATACCAGTACATATCACTGATGGAAACCATGGTACAATTGCACCATTTGTGGTACAGTTGAAGACTCCTTGGTACCGTGTTACTCGCAATGCAGTTGTGGTACTATTCACTGCTATTCGTCAGAATATTTGTTTTATAAAAATTTGAATAGAACTAAAAAATTATGATGTCAATCTCTCAACTAGACTCAGTACCGAAACGTATCAAAATTAAACCCTACGGTCCATGGCGTTGGATTAGAAAGAAACATTTTTAAGTTTCGACCAGGGGTATTGTGTTTGTCGACAAAAAAATTGGCCAATATATAACTCTGGTGGAACATCTTTTAGTATCTGTTTCGTAAAAGATATAGGTATCAGTCAAATTGGACAAAAACTGCAAGAAATATGTTGGCCTTTTTATAAAAAGGTATCTAAACAAAAGGATGATGCACTCGATTTGCTGGTCTAAGCCGGAATTTACTTGAGTGATAACTGTGCGATAATACTTAGTAGGGACCTAAATACTGTTACAACATTGAACACACCCATTTCAATAGTAGAACTGAACATACCCCGTTAATGTCTTATGGGTTTTGAAACCTAACCTTAATAGCGTTAGTCCGTACCGGGATTTTAAAATTGTTTCAACTTCATCATGGAGTGGTCAGATAATGAGAACCGTATCGCTGTAATAGCGCTTTTCAAGTGTGAAATGAAACATGCGATATTTTCAAAACGCTCCGGCCACTAGGGATTAGCCGCATGTTCGTCTACCGATGCATACAACTGTTTGAGGAGACTAGAGATGTTAAAGATCGCCACCGATCGGACCGCTCACGCTCTGTTCGAACACCGCATGTCATCAAAGCCGTTAAATCAAGAATTCACAGAAATCCGCTGCGAAAATAGAAAATCATGGCCCTTGAGATGAATATCACGCAAACGTCCATCAGTCTAATCATTAAAAACGACTTTGGACTTGGGGCTTTCAAACGACGTACCGGACATTTATTTACTGCAGCTGTAAAAAAATAGGATTGAAAAATGCAAACGTCTTTTGGTGAAGCACGCTGATAACTTGTACGGAAAAAAATTTGATGAAAAAATTTTTACCGTTCAGGAAAAATTTAACACGCAAAATGATAGAGTGTATGCGCGGTCATCTAAAAAAGCATCTGAACTGATCCCAAGGGTGGAAAAGGGTCATTACCCAGCTTCAGTCATGGTTTGGGTTGCCTCTTACGATGGGACACCCTGACCTGCATTTCTGCGAACAAGGAGTCAAAACATCGGCCAAAGTTTACTAAGAAACCGTTTTGGAAGCCGTTGTGAAGCCTCTTAACAATTCCCTGTTCCAAAACCAGCTATGGACTTTCTAGCAGGATTCTGCGCCGGTCCATAAGGCTAAAACGTCCCAGGCCTGACTTCGAAACAATTTGCCAGCGTTCATTTCCTCTGAAGAATGGCCCTCAGGCAGCCCAGATTTGAACCCATTGTTTAATTTGAGTCTATACCCGCAAACTTGAGTCTATATCAAGGTTTAAAGTAGATATCTTAAATGTTTCCCTTTAGTGTTCTGATAGAGCTAATTATATTAAATATGCACCAGGTTACAATGAAGTATAATCAGATGTTGGTACTGACCCTTTCAAATATGGAAGGCTCCTAAGGACACTGTTTCTAATGGTAGTTCTAAGTAGTCTGTCCGAGCTTAACATTAAAACACAGTTTACTCGTATATTTTCTGGGACTAACTAAGAAACAATAAGTAATGAATATCGGCCCCTTCTGATTTTATACTTAGTCTACCGAAGGAAAACACAAATTTTGGTACAATCACGTAGTTTTGGTACAATTATGTGGTCATTTTGGTACAATTTAATCTTTTGTAAATTCCATCCCTGGTACCTTTATCTATGCAAAATATCGTTCAAAAATCTGCAGTTAAAATAGGATAGCATACGATAAGGAAAAAGCCCTAAGACAAGATGACAATTTATTCTGCAATCTGTTTAATATTCTGCTGCAGAGATCTGTGGAAGAAGCAGATAATGCTTCTGGAAAGAACTATACGTTCTGTGACTGCTCCCTTAGTAGAGGAAAAAAGTCTGCAATGCAGGAATTGGAAGTGAGCTAGGACAAAAGAAGGCTGCTAGTTGCATCTACTACACTTATGTCGAGAGAACAACCTCAAGGCAGAGTTAATACAGGTAGTTGACATTTTAAGGTGGACGACGAGTTCGTCTTTCTTGAATCCGCCATCAAAAAAGAAAATGACGTCAGCCAGAATGGTAGCCTGGAATCAACTAAACAGATGTCCAGACAGCATTCTCAAGCTAGAGTAGGGTATGCTTGTAAAGTGTGTGGAGGTCGGATTTATTATTAGTCAAAATTACAAGTGTAGAAGCTAGCATTGGTCATAATGACTGAAGTATGACTAAGCATATTTTTTATTTTGATTTATTTTTGACATATTTATATATAATTTTTGAGCCATACTAGCAGCGCGAACACTTATCAAAGATAGCCGCCATAAACAAAAGATTGATTTACTGCCATCAGCCCTGAATGCAAAATGAGAAGAGCGAAAGTGTATCACCGGGAACATATCAGATTATGAAAATATATGATTTTTTTTTAAATCATATACAAAGTATTTAAAAAATATACTACGTACTACGCTTATCAATATCTCGCATCGAGTATAGCCATTTAATGGGGGGTCGAAGTATAAAACGTTAATAGGCGAGCATGGCTACCGGACGATACCTGATTGCCACTGTGTCAATATTCGCCCGGCTCTCAAAATCCATAGAATCCATTCGAAACGATAATTTTATTTATTAGGTATGATAAAAATCACTGATTAACTTATCGAATATTCATTTTAACGCACTTGTTCAACAAAAGGGTACTAACTCAAAATTTCACTTTTGGTAAGAGAACGACTCACTGTTAAAAGCTTGAATTGATATATCTATCCACAGTTACATGAACGACAACCTGACACATTCAATGTTTAAGAGTACTTCACACAATTTTTTGTCTGTACTGACAATTTTAAAACTTTGAGTTAAACCATTTTAAGAACAAGTGTCTGTTAATAATAACTCCTTTGGGGAAGAAAACTTTCTGTTGAGAATTTTAATTATATTTATACCCTCCACCGGAGAATGGTGTGTATACCAAATTTGTCATTCCGTTTGCAATAGCTCGACATATATTATACAAGGTAGCACAAATACAATGCAAAAGGCTGGTAAAGTAATGTCACTTTGTTAAAAAATGAAAAATATAGTTTTTGTTTTCGCAAAAAACAAAACGTAAAATTTCAAGACTCTTCATGTGTCTGTTGCAAGCTTGCCAGCGACCAAAAGAGTAAATTTAGGAAATTCCCAGAGGGAAAAAAGTTTCCCTTTAACGGACTGAAGATACCTCGCAAAACAGCACACTCGTTTGAGTATTTAATCAACAAATCGTAATAATTTATAGACGTTCAGTGGCTGTTACGTACTTTATCAAACAAGTAAAAAAAATAGAAGTCGGGCGTGGCCCTGCACTTCAGTATGTTTAGAAAAGCCAATAGAATATATGTTTTTGGACCCCCTTGGACTCGCTCAAAATTTACCCAGTTTTTGAAACTCAAATATGGCATATATTTGACTTTGTAAGAGACTGGGTCGAATTTTTGGGCCCAGAATCTTTTACCCAAGGTTAGTCAAATTAAGAAAACAATTTTAATTTTGATTTCATACTAGATTTTTTTTATATCTCTATATCCATGTATACTGGAAGCCATTTTTTGGCCCCCAAACCTTTGTTAAGGGACTATATCAAATTTGATTGAAATCTGAATTAAAATGGGTGTCCACAGCGGCTGTATACTTATATAAGCGTGAACCAGTATTATATGTGACGAAGCAATATATAAATCCTAACCTATTTTCTTCGATATAAATTACGTCCATCATTTTTCCTTAAAACTTATTCTCCAATTTGTGAGAGAAAATAGGTTAACCAACTTAACCAAATTAGGAAAATAAATTTATTTTCGGCTTCGTGTACTCGTATACTGAAAGCTGTTTTTGGGCCTTATAATCATTAGTATAGAGACTACACTAAAAAATTGGACTATTGGTTGTTTGTCCACAGTCATATAATATATAGGGTGATCCAGCTAGAGATATTTTTTCAGAACAAAAAAAAATATAAAAATTCAAATCAAGTGTGGAATCTTTATTGGTAATTTGAAAGGATATTTTACGTCATTTATTTTTAGAAAATATTTACCTTTAAATGTTGGCCGCAACTACGCCGCAGGGTATCCATTCTGAGGGTCCAATTTTGTATGACTCGTTCGAGCATTTGGAGCGGTATGGCTTTAATGACTCGCGTAATGTTGGCTTTTAAAACCTGAATCGTAGCTGGTTGGTCAGCATAGACTTTGGACTTTATGTATCCCCAAAGAAAACAGCACTCGTTCATTTGTTTTTGTAAATTAACACAAAAAAATGTTTGCATTTTAGTGAAACATTTTATGAAATGAGCCATGTGTCAATTCGTGAATGAATCACCCTGTATTGCTTTAGAGCTAAACCGTGCTTGGTCTCAAAAACTAACAAATTTCTTCAAAATTGGCTTCTAGAGCTAAAAACTTATAACCGCATAAACTTATGAGTGGGAGCTTTATTTAAATCTAAACCGATTTACTTTAATTTCAATATCGTACGTCATTGGCCAAAAAACTTGTGTCATGTTTGGAAGTACAAGTAATATACGGCTTCTAAAGAGATTTAGCTGAATCTAAACTGATTTTCCCCAACTAATTGCGTTTGTCTTTAGCCCAAAAAACTTTCTTCTGCCAAATTTCATGAAGATCGAACAACAATTGTGACCTGTAGATCGACGGACAGACATATTTTAATGGAATCAGCTGTTGATTATACGTTGACCGGTATACTTCAACGTGAGTCTAGCTCAAATATGTTTAGTAGTTCCAAACAGTTGCCCTAGTTTGCGGACAAATCGGCGCATGTAGACCAAAAACGGTCTACATGCGAGCGATCAATAGACAAAATGGGTAACAAATTAAGTTAAATTTTACTTATAATCTAAATACGGATTTATTTTAAAGTGAAGCAGGACCTTTTACTCGAGGATTTGTTTGAGGCACTAGAGTTGACGCACATAAAGCTTTAGTTGAGTTTTCTTGTCTTCAATATGACTTTTCCTGGTTAGTCGTCGATCCTTATTTTTGTGATAAACTTTTCGAATAGTTTAGATAAGAAGGGAAGCAGACTGATGGGTCTATATAAAAAAGTAATAGATTTGTCCTTTTCTGACCTTAAAATCAGTTTTACCAAAGAAATGTTCCACTTTTTTTTTTGGAAAGTAGTGTCTCTAAACTGAGTTAAATTTTTTTTGGCAGGAACTTTACGGCAATCAAAGACTGTTCTCTGATCATTTTAGGCATAACACGTTAGATCCTGAGACTTTAGCCTGATCTATATTTGCAGGACTTCATTTGCAGTCGTAACAAAGGAAATATGGAGGAAGCCGCTACTTTCAGGATTCGGGCAAATTAACCAGTCCAAATTGTTCCTTTCGAGATCGTTAAGAAATTTCAGATAGGGATACCAGTGTCTCTGTGAGCCTTACCTTACCATACAATATGAAATTTAAAATTTGTATTTATTCATGAGATGAGTCTTTTATAACACTGTATCAATAGTCTAACGACTCAAGTAATTTGACAGTTCGGGTCATTGTTGGTTTATAATATTAGATTTCCATATGTGACAGCGCATAGAGAAAGGGCCCTAAGGGTAAAAACATCAAATTTCAATTTTGATGTGGACAACATCTGAGCATCGAATGAGACCGATCCCATGCCCCAAAAGTTTTCCCTCCCAGAGATATGCGCGTTTTATGAAAGTGAAGTCGACGATTCTAAGCGCAAATAGAAAGGGACCTAATCTTTAAAATGTCTCTCCTGAACAAAACTGGTTTTTAACCTTAGGTCCCTTTCTATTTTGCGCGTCACAAATGCGTATTTTAAGGGGTCTATTTTTGACACTAGTCGTATTTTGACAGGACAGCTGTCATTGGCGTCATTATCATAGAACAGATCGTAATCCATTATAGAGGCTATACAAATCCGAACGAACTTTATTTGTTCTCTTCATTTAAAATGGTCTTTTCCGCAACTTTTTTATATTTTACCGTTTTTGTGCCATTATATTAACCCTTCTGCCTTATCCGTTGTTTTTTCTGGTGTAACCTTTGTGTCAATTTTGAATCCTCTTGAAAGTTGAAGGTGCGTGAAAGAAACTTGCTCTCTAAAATGAATATTATTATGGAACTTTGTTCATCTCACTAGCTGTGTTCGCTGGGTGTGTATGTACACTAGACCTTACCATTGCCAGGAAAATAAACACAGGAAAATAAACACAGCAAAGCATACTTTTTATTGAAACTTTTTTAGGTACGGTCTAATACACACTGTACAAACACACATACCTACTCGTATCTACATAAATATGTATATTGGTTGCAGTGCATTTTCAATGTTAGCTTTCTAATGCTAGCTATTTGAATGTACACCGCTGTATTAATGTACAAAGCATTTCGGTTAACATGACCTTCTTCTACAGAAAGTGTCATAAATCCAAAGTTTTCAGTTTGCATGACAGCCAGATTAACACAATTACATATGCATATGTGTGTTCCGATGGGAGTCCTTTCTTCAAATATCACAATTCTGCATGCACTTAGTTATCAGATACGGCGACCACCAACAATCAACAAGAGAGAGAGAAAAAAACTACATTTATTATTCAATGTGAATATACATATATGGGGACATTTTGTTGTTGTTGTAATTACTTCCAAACGAAATAACGCATGTAGTAGTGCCTGTCAAGCCACATGCCAGCACCCACTCCAACACCAACACCAGAGTACCAGCAGCAACGGCAATAATAAAAGAACACACTCTTGCAAAGACGACAACGAGAACAAACAATAAAAAAAACGGAACTGAACTACAGGAGAGAGCCCAAAGCACATGCTCCTTGTGGTATGCACAAACATACATACACTCACTATGTACGTGTCACATCCACATCGTATCACCACGAATATAGGACAACAACTTGTTGAAATTCATTGAAAAGAATCATCAAACACACTAGGGAATAGCATGGTTGTGTGTAAAAAACAACAACATTTCATTTACAACGAAAACACACACACACTTAGTACTTCCACTATGCAGACGTACATACAAACGCACATATGCACAGAGGTGGAAAGAAGCAACCTTTCCTAATGTAATGAAATTTGACATCGTTTAATTTTGATGAACATACACCAACGACGATAAAAACAGAAGGAAACAGCCAGCCATACATGCATGGATGGTTGGATACCAACAACACTTCGGTGAGCCGACTCATGCGCACGAACTCGTTAAAGCGATTCACAACAAACATACGAGTACACTCACACATAGCGGCACACAAAGGACTCCTTTACTACCAACAACCAGTAAGCAGTATTATGTGTTTACCGGCGGTCACATTGCCTGTAAGTTCGATTTGAAATTTCAGTTTGAACTTGCAACTCATACGAAACGTTACGTACACATCTCGCACATCGTGGTCGTATTAATACGTGTGTGTTTGTGTGTGACGGAGTTCAAGTCTAAGAAGTTTTTGCTTCCTTTTATTTCATATCAAAACTGAAACAGAAGCACTTGAAATTTGAAAGCAGCGGCAACGCGTTTGTCGTTGACCACCAATTAAACAATAACAACAAAGGAAAAATCGCGTCATAACTGCTCAGCAAGACCCTTCGTTATCTACGCGTATTTGATATCAATCGGGTCATAAATTGTTTTATTAAATGTGTCGTGTCGTATAGTATTTCATTTGCCAAATCTCTTCTTCGACAGAAACAAAGAAATCAAACAAAAACAAAAAACCAAACGATATTAACTGGATTTTCGTGTTCAACTAAAACAACAACAAAAAAAATCAGCACGCACACATGAAAAACACAACCGAATCAAACAAACCGAATTCTGAATGAGTTGAGCGTATGTGTCGTGTGTTTGTGTTTCGCCAATTAAGTGTGTGTGTGTAGTCGCTCAACGCACAGAATAGTTGTGGCTCTCAAACGTGTTTTGTGACGGGCCCCCCGTGGACTTAACCACAGCTGCTACACTCCATGCACGCAATTTTAAAGGAACAGCAGCGACAACAACAACACATCATCAATTGCAATGTTCCGTGATTTGAAGATACGAAAACAAAAGTGCGAACGGTTTTAATGAACACTCCATACATGTGGTAGCATTGCACAGTGGCTCGAGATAACAGGGCGGTGTTGAGTTTTAAAGTTAAATAACAAACTTTGGTCACAACAAAGGTATTATACAGTGTATATTTACGTTCATAGTTGCGATGGCTTAAAAAAGTAAGCTGTAGCTCAAGTTAAAAATTATAAAAAAATAGTTTTCAAAGGAGTACACGATCTTACAAAAGTTTACTTACGGTTAACAAATTACCATTTTCTTGAGAAACTATGATTTTATAATTTTTTTTGGTTTTTGTTATTTACAATGACAATTTTTTTTGGTTTTGTTTATGAATAACAACAAAGAACGTGTAAAACGTCAATTGTTAATGTTACGGTACACAAAAACCCAACGTACCGTTATTAGTACTGATACAAATTTAAAAATGTTTGCCTCAAGTTATAAGAAGAGCTTGGCATTTAACAAAAGGTGGTCAGACGGGTAAAGTACAAGTAAATATCACAAAAAACGGTAGTGGCGTAAAATAGGCAAAGGCAAAGAAATTTCCAAAACAATTAGAAAAACTGTCATTTAGTAGAAGAATGGGGAAAAGTCTCTTAATAAAATTGGATATGGGCATTTCCGCGGGTCGGGAACGTATGTTCGTACGTGTTTGATGTACAAAAAATATAGAAAACAAAAATTTTTCCCGCATTTTTTTTGATGATTCGCAAGTATTCTAATAGCTCTATGTTTAGCGCAAAAGATGGGTTTCATCGAATTTTAGTTTTCATAATAATAGCTATAAACATGTGGCACGAACGTACGCGAAATAGAATTTAACTTTAAATGAATTTGGTAAAATGCAAAAATCTGCGAAATGGAACGAAATATTAGCGATTAATTTATTTAACAAGAGGACTAATGCAGCTGTCTATCGAGTATTTACACAATAAAATATCTATTGGGTTTTTTTATTGCCTTAAGTACGCTCGCGAACGTACGATTTTCCATATGTTTCCTTTACTGTTACAATCTTACATTTTTCATAAATATCTTCATATACCCTTATCAAAAACCTTAATACTAAACTGACTACTGTGTGTAATAAAATTTATAAGAAGAAAAAATATTTTATTTAGTTATTTTATAAAATTATACATAATTATAAAATTATTTTATGTTATAAAATTATTTTTCGGCTTGAGGTCATTTATTTAAACTCGTTGTTCTATGTGTTGTTTAATTTTTATTTATCCCAATATTTCGATTGACTTCGTCAATCATCTTCAGGGGTCAACAGTTGACAGCGATAATCAGACGGACAACATTGTTTTGTTAATTGACAACCCCTGAAGATGATTGACGAAGTCAATCGAAATATTGGGATAAATAAAAATTTAACAACACATAGAACAACGAATTTAAATAAATGATCTCAAGCCGAAAAATAATTTTATAAAATAACAACACTAAAGGTCAACTATTCACTTACAATATTTTATTTAGTATTAAAAAATAAATATTAACAATATTTATGAAGTTGAGCGGCGTTTTATCATTCTCTCAGCTGTTTTTTCTTTTAATTTCTGGGGATCCCTTTTAATGTTGTTAATATAACGCTTCCGTCTCTCATTTTGCGATTTATCACATGTTTTACCAATCTACGAAAATAAATTTGCTTTTAAAAAAAAGTGCATGGCTTATGATAAAAAAATATTCTTACGGTCGGTCGCGAACGTACGAAACTTTAAAACTAAAAAAAAGTTTGGTTAATTGTAACAACAATTTTTTTTTATTTTTAGATCAGAGACCCTGATCTTAATTAAAATACGATTTCTCTAGCACCTAATAGCTATCAATGCAAAGCAATTACAATAAAATGACGTTTTCGGTCACGAACTAACGATTAGAACATAGGTAAGAATCTTTTTTTTCTCTTCTCATTTTTTTCTTCGTAACTGATTGTATTAGAGAGCTTTTGTAGAAAGATTTCAAACATAATATATGTTTTGGACGTAAAATATTTAAATTTTAAAATGTCTTTAAAAATACCTTAAAGTGGAAAAATATTTTTTTTAGTCTTCAGGCCTATTTCTTCATGGAAACAACTGAGCTATGCTATGAAACTTCTGTATTAAAAAAAATATTTTTTTGTATACTTATAATTATGCACAATTAAATACGACGATTATAAAAAATTTTCGGTCCTAGTTGACCACTCGACGGATATGCCCAAACCATAATTAATGATAATTATGAAAGAAAGGCACGTTACGGCCATTTCCGTATTCGCGATGACTGTTCCAGTCAAGAAAATTTGTAAATCAAATATAATTGAAAATTGAAGACCGATCTAGAAGTGACTCTTTCCGACCAGACTGTTCGCAGTAGTATCAATTGGAAATGGCTACGGTGTACCAATAATTTCTTCGTACGCAAGCTTATAAAATCTTTGTTGAAGAAAAACAGTGTCATGTAGGGATTTTTTTTAATGTTTTAACGAAGTTGTCTTTACATTGTGATATAATACGAGGGCAGTTCGGAAAGTTCTTAGCCTATCAATGAAAGAGAATAGTTAGTTTTTCAAAAATATTTTTATTTTTCAATATAATCTCCTGAAACTTCAATACACATAGTCCAACGATTATCTAGCAATTCTATCCCTTGATTAAAATAGTTTTCCTCAAGGTCTTCAAAATAGTGGTTTACAACTGTAATTGCATCTTCATTTGAGGTAAAACGCTTGCCAGCAAGGAATTTTTTTAGATTTGGAAACAGGTAAAAGTCACTGGGAGCTAAATCAGGAGAATAAGGTGGGTGGTCAAGCAACTCGTACTTAAATTCGTTGATTTTAGCCATTGTTAAAACACTCTTGTGCGCTGGTGCGTTGTCTGGATGAGAAATTATTTTTTTGTGTTGTAAGCCAGGACGTTTTTCTCGAATTTGTACATTTAATTGATCTAAAAGGTTGCAATAGTACTCTGAATTTATTGTTTTACCCTTTTGCAGATAGTCAATCAATAAAATACCTTTGAAGTCCCAAAAAACCGTTGCCATAACCTTACCAGCCGATTGAATTGTTTTTGCCTTCTTTGGGGCACTTCCTCCAGCTTCAGTCCATTGTTTGGATTGTTCTTTTGTCTCTGGAGTATAGTGGTGGATCCATGTCTTATCAACAGTTATGAAACGACGCTTAAAATCCATTTTATTTTGCTGAAAACGATCCAAACAAGCTTGAGAAATGTTCATTCTTATGCGTTTTTGGTCGACTTTTAACAAGTGCGGCACCCATCTTGCAGAAAGCTTTTTCTTCTGTAGTTCTTAATGCAAAATTAAATGGACTCGATCATTTGAGATGCCCATGATATTAGCTATTTCATGCACTTTTATTCGTCGATCATTCAATACCATATCATGCACTTTGGCTACAATTTCTGTTGTTGTTGCTGTTTTGGATGTCCACTACGTGGTTCATCTTCAATGCTTGTACGACCACGTTTAAATTCAGCAACCCAATTTTTTACTGTTGCATATGAAGGAGCACTTTCACCTAACACATTCACCATATGATTATGAATTTCTTGCCGCGATAAACCTTTTTTATGTAAATATTTAATGACACCACGCATTTCTAATTTTTCCATTGTAAAAAAATCGCGGATGCGTCTTTTGTGAACACCTGTTTCTATATGAAGGAGTTGCCTGATCGAAACAAAATTTAACATGTTATCATAGCAGAGATGGAAGTTTCTAAAACACTTAACTTTTTTCTCTTTTTACCGCGATTTTTGTGCTAGGCTAAGAAGTTTCAGAACCACCCTCGTACATTGGGGAAATAAAGTTGAATGTTATCAACTAAATTCTACACACATTTTCTTATTTGCTGCCAATATAGTCTTCGTACACTTCAGCTTAATTTTACGTTTTTCGCTAATTTACTTATAGTTGTGGTTTGCCTCGTAACGGCTTCTTGTAAATTTAAATAAAGAATCACATACACTGGTGTACAAAACTAAAACAACTGAAAATTAGCACAGATTTATCGGCAGTAACAATTTATCTTTAGACATAATGGTCAAATGTTTTTCCAAATATGGTGGTATTTATTATTTTACAGATATGGTGAACAAAAAAAAACAATAAAAAATATCCATATCGATTTGTTCTTCAATTTTAAATAAATAATTGCATTTATTGCCTGGTCAAAACTAAAGCAACTTTTCTCTAAACTGTTGTCAAAAAAAATGGGTTGTTATTTGCAACTTTGTTAATATCACGATATGTGACAGCGCATAGAGAAAGGGACCTAAGGGTTAAAAAAAAATAATTTTCACTTTTTTTTTTGATGTGGATAACATCTGAACATCGAATGAGACCGATCCCATGCCCCAAAAGTGTTCCCTCCCAGAGATATGCGCGTTTTATTAAAGTGATAGTACACCAAAGATACACGTATTTAAATCTTTAAAATGGCTCTCCTGAACAAAACTGGTTTTTACTCTTAGGACCCTTTCTATTTTGAGCGTCACATAAGCTTTTGATTCTTCTTTCGTACGTCATAAATCATTTTTCGCATAACACGTATCAATTTTCGATTTTGATCTATTCTTAAAGAAATTGCCAGAGAGAAGTACAACACTTGGATAAAACATCAAATTATCAGTGACTACAAGAAAAGTTTATCACAAAAAAGCATTTCCGAAAAGTATTCAATAAGAAAATCAGTGGTTTCGCAAATAATAAGTCGGTTTCGCGCAACTGGGACAGTAGTGACAGTTCATTCTGGAGGAAGGCCGCAAAAGCCTCGCATCGTGCTGATGAAAAATGTATATGAGTACAGCAGATAAAAAGCCCTTTTATAAGTTTAACTGAGTTGCTGAGGGAGTTATTATTAGATGTAAGCACAAGAACTGTGCGTAGACGGGCTGTGGAAGCAGGTTTAAATGCTCGGAAGCCATCGAAGAAGCCATTTATTTCGACAGAGAATAGAAAAGCTACGCTAAATATGGTCCGGGGCTGTTTTTCTCATGCTGGAGTTGGACCCAGTCATGAAATAAAGGAAACAATTGATCGATTTGTGTGCAAAAACTTATTGGAGAACGTTAAGATTCCTTTTGCAGAAGAAAATATGCCACTTCTTTGGATTTTTCAACACGACAATGACCCGAAACATACGTCGAAATTTGTCAAAAATCAGAGTTTTAGCTTGGCCAGCTCAATCGTCCAACCTAAACCCTATCGAAAATCTATTAAGTAACGTAGATCAAAAAATCAAGAGGGATTTTCAGACAAACAGACACAGCATTTTTAATCGCATTCAGGTCGCTTAGAACAGCATTCACAAGGATCAAATTGGTCGGCTAATAAATTCAATGCCTCGTAGATGTGCCGCTGTAATCAAAAATAATGGATATGCCATCGACTATTAGTCTTCTGTTATAATTTTCTAATTTTTTGGTCATCATTTAAAAAGTTGCTTTAGTTTTAACCAAGCAAAAATTGAGTCAAGTTCTTTTTATCGCAAAAAAAGTTATTCAATTTGTTTTTTTTTAATTTATATGTAAATAAAATACAAAGTTTTGCACTAAAGAAATTTTCATGTTATGTAAATCATTAAACATTTTACATGGCATCATAATGCTGGGTAATATCAGTTGCTTTAGTTTTGGTCACCAGTGTATTTTTAATAAGACAAGCGCTAATGTTCATAGTATTTTTTTTAAGAAAATGTTAAAAATAACTAGAAAATATTTAAAGGTTGACAAGCGCGAAGTCACTTTAAAATTCTATATTAAGGAAAAAAAAGTCCTACGCGGATATACCTCAACTGATTTTCCCTAGTCGTTTGAATATCCATACAGCAATCGGACGCCTTAAATATATATTTCATGTTGGAAATATTCCAAAATCAGGACGGCCTGTAATTCTATATCTCGGAGATCGGCTGCAAATCAAGCGTATGACCGATACAGATCTACTTATCAGCACGTAAATTATTAACAGGGAACTGCTCAGTAACAAGAGCAGTGATTTGTTTTTACTGACCAAATCTCAGGGAAATTAGGCACATGCGATGCTTTGCGTTGGTGGGTGGAAAGTAAGGGATAGTAAAGGGGAAGAGGGAGTATGTTTATTGAAATTTGTCTTGAGTCTCTGAATGTCGTAATTGGTGGGAAATACATTGGCCGGAAGTCTATTCTACATACGAAGCTGAGTACGTGCGAAAAAGGAATTCGATCTATAGAGTATAGTGCAGTCAACCGGCTAATCGATAACAAATGGGTGTGAATTCCTGGAAAGTCGTGTATCCCTGCCGAACATGCTCACGTCAGCAATAAGACCACGAACGTCTGAAGAACACACACCATGAAAGTAACAATAGAACAACGACACACAACCCACATTCCGACGATGGTCCAGGGAGACAATTGAGTTGGATACACTACTGTCACCTATCAGCATCTTTGAACACGATCAAGTAGCTCCAAGGATGATTTTCGAGCCCCTGCCTATATATGGGAGTTGTATTCCATCGTTGGCCTGATGTAGGTTGTAGATCAGAAGGAGTAAACTATTTTTTGCACCGCATAAGGAAGCCCATTCACTTGAGTGCTTCTTTCGACACTTCGAAAACATGCTCGCCCAAAGAGCGTCACATTGTGTTTTCATGCCCAGAACATCAAGAGCTTCTGCTTGTTCGATATCCATACCATCGATAGATAATGATGACTCTGTTGGGTCAATGAATCGCTTGTGAGCCAACAAGCAGCATTGTGTCTTACGCGCATTAAAATCCACTCTATTCACTCGACCCTATTCGGAAAGCGCCAGTAAATCCCGGCTAAGTTTCCAATCCATAATTTGTCTGTTGTCTTTAATATCTTGAAAACTCGGCCTACGGTCGAATGAATACGAATTACAGAGATTGCTGTCATCCGCAAAAGATTCTCGGTCTGACCCAAAAGCTCGTCAATGAAAATATGAAATAAAGAGGGAGAAAGGACAAACCCTGTGGTACACCTGTGGTCGGCCTATGGTTGTTGGATGAGAACAACTACAGGCGTTACACATTTAGAAATGATTGATTCATCGTGCGTACAAGATTTTATAAGAAGAAATTTGAAGTCAAGTGCTGAAAAAACGGGGTTGTCAGGCAATTTGTATCTCCAGCAAGATAATGGCGCAAAGCAAACGGCGCACAGCCCTAGGATGTACTTGGCGTAAAATACTTCACATAATCTAAAAACACCATCCTAGAACCCTGATCTGAATACTATTTCAAATATGAGGATTTTGCTTGAATAAGGCCAGGTTGAAACTTCGGCTAAAAACTGTTTTCCAGGCGGAATGGACGGAATTCGAGTTTAGTTAGACAACCAAACTTATGGAATCAACGGAACACACAGAGAAAAAATCAGTTGGAAATCGGTCCGCACTACAAATATTTAGTTGGATTTACATACTTTCTGTTGCAATCCCCAACATTACATGGTATTGATTGTTTGGTCACTTGGTTCGACTTACTATAAGATGATAGCTACAATAATATTTTGATTCTTACAGGTCGATTATAACAGCCGAATTTAGTTAAAATATTGGTTGCCACGGATGGTGGTTATAGCAACCAACCAATTATAGAGTACATGTAACTTTGGTACCAATAATTGGTGGTGTTAACAAATAAATTCTTCGTAGTAACCAAACTCCGTTTATTTCGCTGTTGTAACATATAACACTATGCCACATAAGATCGGACTTTCTCGGGGGGGTGCACGATTTCTTTTAGAAATAAAAGACTTATGTGATTATAGTAAATTCCTAAAAGTATGGCCCCTTTTAATGGGCCAAGAAAAAATTTATTTTGCAACGCTATAGCATTTGAAATAAGTTAAAAAGTGGTAAATACTCCTTTGCTTTACCGAAATTTCGTGATGAGATGTCTTTTAAGACAATCGTGTGGAGTTTACTTCGCCGAACATTTTAACCTATGATTGGAGTGTCATTTTCGTATTTTATTTTTTTGTTAAAAGTGAACCTTTTCGGAAGTTTAAGTTTTTTATGTTCTACAAAAATCTTGTCCAAATAAATTCAGTTAGGGCATGTTCTTTGTAATGAAGTTGTATTAATGTTTTATAAGGGGTAGTTTTTGGGTTAAAATGTTCTACTAAATTACTACAATTTTAGTATAGAAAGTCTAAAATAAAATTAAAATATTTTCAAGACAAAAAATACTAATTTTTTTAATAAATAATATTTGTTTAGAATGGAAACCAAAATAGACACAGAAACTAAAAAATATGGCCTTATGATGTATACGAGGGCTGAAAATGCGAATATTTGTCATTAGAAATGGTTTTATTGTTTTGCCAAGTATTCTCCAGCATGATTTATGCACTTTTGCATGCGCTCAAAGCATTTGTCTAAGCACTTCTTCCACTCCGATAGAGACACCTCCAAAACATTTTTTTTAAACGCTTCAACAGCATCTTCTGGCGACGAAAATCGTTGACCACGCATTTTGTTCTTGATGTGCGGGAATAAAAAGAATTCATTAGGAGTTAAGTCTGGGCTGTACGGTGAAGGACTCATCAATTCGACGTTTTGGCGCTGGTTTGAGCCGTTGTGTGAGAGCTCGCATTGTCATGGTGCACAATGAATCGTCATCTCTTATTCGTTTTTCGAATATCTCCGAAGACTTCAGGCAAACAAATTGTGGTGTACCACTCAGAATTGACCTCCTACGTTGCTCAAGCGAAACAGTCGCCACATGACCAGTTTTGCCTTAGAAACAGGCGACCATTTGCTTCGAAGTGCTCTTTCACGAACAACTTTCGTTGGACTTGGCTCGTCTTCAAAGACCCATACGGTCGATTGCTGTTTTATTTCGGGCTCATACGAATAGATGCATCATTCGTCACCTGTGACGACCTTATAAACGTCTTTAAAAGCACCGCGATCGTACAGGCCACGTGTTCATGCAATATCGAATGTATGCTGGTGGAAGAAATGCCCAAGGATGCCTCTATCTCACGGTATGTCACACGACAATCTTGAATTATCAGCTCACGCACGGCATGAATGTTCTCTGGCACAACGGCCGTTTTGGACGACCTTACTCTTTAAGCGAGCGTCGGCCACGATTGAATTCATTAAACCAGTTTTTCACAGTGCTATCGCATGGTGCTTCTTCGCCATACAAAGATTTCAGTTCATCGTGCACTCTTGTCATGACAATCCACGTTAAAAGTTTTGAAAAATGATCGCACGAAAATGTTCACGAGTTAATTTCATTTTTTTTGCCAAATTGATATTTTTCAAGTCACTGCAAAGAACACAAATTATAGTCGTGAGTCAAAACGTTCTGAGTGCGTTTATGCTAAAAAATGTCGTACTTTCCAATGGAAATGCCAGATGGCGCCAGACAACACTTAGTTTTGCCTAGGTCAGACATATATGTAGCAACCCTCGTATATATATTTTTATGGCATATGTAGCTTATACTTAAAGCATCCATTTTATCTTGAAATTTTCTGACACTTTAAACCCGAAATAGATTTTTTTGACCCTTTTAACCAATTTGATGCTTTAAATCGGTTCACTTTTGCATACAAACTTTATTAGATCTAAAAGTTAAATCTGATACTTTGTCTCTATACTACCAGTTCCCACTACTAAAAGTTGCAGTGTACCCAATCAACATACGGTTGGAGCGATGGAATACATGTTTCGTGTAACAAACAACATATATTTTCTCTGTGTGTGCAATGGTAGGCGAATCGTTTGCTGTACTCCTAACATTTTTTCGTAACTAGTAATTTGATAATGCCATGACGATCAAAACAAAAATGCGGTTACAGAAATGTAACCGCATAGTAATAATGACACTAATAATATGATGACATTTTCATGATCACAACTGATTTTTGACTACTCATTTCCGTGTGTGCAATTTGATGGTTTTCGACGAGTATGAGCTGCCCGACGCATGGGGGTAGAAACCAATACTTCAGTTGAAACTGACACTTTAATTAGGCGTCTTAATTTTGACAATCGAAAAAATCCCCTTAAACCTCCGCTAAGTGACAATATTAAATCGTTATCAAAAAACATTCAATGTTTGCTAAAAGTATATAAAAAATTGTATGTATGAAAAAAAATATATGCAGGGTGATTCATTCACGACTGGAAAAATTTCACCAGCGTATTCCCTGGCTAATTTCATACAAATATGTCCATCAACAACCTTGCCCGAAAATGCAAGGGGGCGAAATGGCAGCGATTTGAATATTTTCGGATTGGTGGTCGGAGGGTACTAGCGTAAAATTAGTTCTGAACCAGTAGTCTGTTTTTTTTCTTTTCAAAGATAGCCCTGCCTCTTACCATTCTAAAATTACATAAGCCCAGAGGTCCAACTGTTCCAAAGTAATTACTATTTCACTGAAAAGCAAAAAAATTTTTTTTTGGAAGCGAAATAACAGCACACATTTATTTATTTTTGTAAATTAACCCAAAAAAATGTTTGCATTTCAGTCAAATAGTCATAACTTTGGAACGGTAGACCTCTGGGCTTCGCTTAGGTAATTTTGGAAAGCTAAGAGGTAGGGCTATCGTTTAAGAGATAGCCCTACCTACCTACCTACCGCTGCAATTTCGCCCTCTAGCATTTTCGGGCATGGACGTACATGCACATATGAGCCAAGGAAAACGTTTTCATATGAGTCAAGGAATACGCTGCTGAAATTTGTCATGTCGTGAATTAATCACCCTGTATATTTTTTTTCACCATGACTTTCGTATTGAATTTTAGCACAATTAAACAATTTGTGCTTGGGCCCTTGGGAAAATGAGTCCAACCACTATCTTCCAATTAAACCAATACTTGGACTTCATAGTAAATTTGCTTTGATTTGAATTCCCATATACCGAAGGTCCCTTTTTTGGCTAAGGGTCGTTTCTTGGGAACATGCGTCCTATCCTAATCTCAGCTAAAACTATAAAATACTCGTATGTTACTTTTTGGATTTGGAGCAAAATAAGCTTTGACTTGAGTACGAGGGATGCTTTTTATAAAGGGTGTCCCAAGAAGAACGCAATTTTTAAATCTGGCAACATTCGAAGTGGCATTGTTTGACATTTGAACAATTGTTATTGTTTGTTAGTAGAAGGTACGAGGTTAGTAAGCAGCTGACCATGGACAGCGAAGGAAGTTCGTTAATTGGGTATTGGAGAAACAACATGAAAATGCTGATTTTGCCGATAAAATCATCTTCAGTGACGAGGCCCATTTTCATCTTGATGGCTTCGTCAATAGGCAGAATTGTCGCATTTGGGGTGCGGAAAATCCTCGATTGATTCACGAGAAGCAAATGCATTTTCAACATGTCACTGTGTGGTTTTTGGGCTGGAGGAATCATTGGACCTTTTTTTTATGAAAATGAGGCAGGTCAAGCGCAAACAGTCAATGGTGTTTGGTATCGTGAAATGATAACCAGTTTTTTCTTGCCTAGAATTGAAGAAATGAATGTGGAGGGCATGTGGTTCCAACAAGACGGCGCCACATGTCATACAGCCAGAGAAACAATTCAATTGCTGCATCAGTCATTTCCCGGTCGTGTTATTTCGCGTTTTGGAGATCAGAATTGGCCGTCTAGATCGCGCGATTTAACACCATTAGATTTTTTTCTTTGGGGTTTTTTGAATTCGATGGTTTACGCGAATAAGCCGACGACGACTCAAGCCTTAAAAGACGAAATTGGACGCTGCATTAATGAAATACCGCAGCATTCATGCAAAACGGTCATTGAAAATTGCATTAAAAGATCGCGTGCATGCCAGCAAAGCCGCGGCGGCCATCTGCACGATATATTGTTCCATACATAACCTCATTCTGTCTACTTTACGATATAATAAAGTTTCACGATTTTTTCTTAAATATCTGTGTTTTATTTAAAATTTAAAAAATGCGCTCTTCTTAGGGCACCCTTTATTTCGGGTCCGGCAATTTTATTATAAGAAATGATTTTATGGTTTTTCAAAATATTCTTCTTTAAGATCAATAAACTTCTGCATGCGCACAAACCAATTTTCGAAGCACTTTTTCCATTCCGATTGAGACACCTCCAAACATTATTTTTGATCGTTTCAACAGCTGCTTCGGGCGATGAAAAACGTTGACCACGCAATTTTTTCTTAATGCTAGGACTGTAGTATCAGGGCTGTACGGTGGATGACCCATCAATTCGACATCTTGAGTGGTCAAAAAGCTCAACGTTTCAGCTGATGTGTGAGAGCTCGCATTGTCGCGATGCAAAATGATCCGTCTTCTCCTATTATCTTTTCTCATCTTCTTCGAACACTGTTGGCATACCATCTACGTTCCACTAAATGCACTGTGGCAACATGGCCGGTTATAACGAAAAAAACCAATCATTTGCTTCGATTTAATTCTTCCAAGAACAACTTTTGTTGGATTTAGCTCGTCTTGAAAGATGTTCGATTGCTGTTTTGTTTCGGGTGAATGCATAGAACCATGATTCGTCACCTGTGACAATGTTATACACTGTCTTTGAGCTACCGCAGTTAAACCTTTTTGACATCTCTTGCACCAATCCATACGAGCCTTTTTTAAGCATTCGTCAAATTATGTAGGATCCAACGAGAACAAATTTTTTTCACGGCCAAATAAACATGCAATATCTTATTGATGTTTGCCATACTAATGCCCAAGGATGCCTCAATCTCACGGTATGTCACATGCCGATCTTGCTTAATCAGTTCACGCACAGAATCGATGGTTTCTGGCAAAGTGACCGAAGTTGGACATCCTTCGCGAAATTAATCCTGGAGCGAACGGCGTCCGAGACTGAACTCTTGGTACCAGCGATTAACAGTGGTTTTTGCATCATTGCCAAAAATCGAAACAAGTTGATTTAAACACACTTGTCTTAATCGCACAAAAATGTTCACAGGATAATTCCATTTTTTGACTAAGAAGAAGAATTTTTCAACGCACTGTAAACAAAATTATTCGTCCTCAAATGACAAAACGTTCTGAGTGAAGTTATGCTAAAAAATGTCAAAGTTTCCCATGGTTTCCAGTTTGCATCTGGGAACACTGGTATTGTCAGGACCCAAAATATAAATAGCAACCCTCGTGTCACCATGTCTATATTGACTATTAATCGCACGTTTTGACCATGCAGGACGTTTTTTTGTCCACACGAGCCGAAGTATGTTGCAATTAACAGTACCCATTTTAACAAACAAGTTTTTCACGGTACCGTTAGTCTCTTGTAGGGTGACTTTACCCATTTGCAATGGCCATAAGCCTTCAGCATTTAAAATGGGCGAAGTCCGATCTAGGGGGAAAGGTTTCCCTTTGAGGGACTTTATGTGCCTTGGAAAAAAGTACCATTTTTTAATATAAACCAAACAAATCATAATTTATGTGGGCGAACAATGGTTAAAATGGGTACTATTAGTTGGGCATTTAATGCCTCAAAAAATGGCATTGTTTTTGGAGTTTTAGCTCATGTGACCCATAAAACGGACCACAAGGACAAAACGGGCGAACAAAATTCAATATGGATATATGGTACCTCAAAATAAGGTGAGTTTTGCTTCGAGTATAAATAGAGATTTATTTTAATGTTTTGCACATTGAACAAGGATTAACCGGCTCGAAACCTCTTGCATCTACAGGGTGGAGAGCGGAAATTTGCTTATTATATTAACAAATTATGAACATTAGGAAAATTTATTTTATATTTTAATTATATTGAACAGTAAGGGAATTTTTGAACTACATGGTTCTAAATAGTGTATCTGGCAAATGTCGACCTTCGCTATCCGCACACAGCTACATACGTTTTCTGAAGTTTTCATGAACTCTAACAAGCATGTCGACTTGTATTCTGCCAATTTCAGCCTCAATATTCTTAATATACACACCTTCGACTTCAGGTAACCCCAAGGAAAAAAATCACATGGGGCTAAGTCTGGTGAGCGTGTCGGCCAGTTCACATCACCCCTTAAAAAGATAAGTCGTTCAGGAAACTTTTGCCTCAAACAATTCATGGTAATCCTCGCTGTGTGTGCAGTGGCACCATTCTGCCGGAACCATGTATCCTCTAACTGCATTGCCTCAAGAGCCGGCTGAAAAAAAGTCTGGAAATGCCAAGAGCAAGTGATTGCTTCCCAGCAGAGCGTTTCGGAGATTGCAGTACTGCTGCTCTAACTCTCTCGATGTTTTGTGGTGTTGTAATCCTTTTTCAGGTCTCCTTCGAACACATTAAACATTCCCTGGTGTTCTCAATGAAGTTACCCAATTTACAATTGATTTCCGTCCATGAACACGTCCGCATGGGGGAACAGCGAATCATAAACGAAAAGCACGCTGCACTGCAATGATCGAGTGCGCATTTGAAAAAAAGCTTCAACACAAAATGACCTCTCCTCGCGTGAAAGGCAGACGAATACAAATCTTCCGTCAGCCACTATAACCAATAGTGCCGCCACAGCCTGCAGTGCAAAAAAAAACAAATTACTGTGCTCCACCCTGTACATTTTAATGGAAGACACGTTTTTAACAAGTGACATTAAATGTCGTGGTTTTACACGCAGAGAAAAAACATGGTTACTATGTTTTCCGCAATAAAAGTATGTTCGTCGCAACCAAAGCATTTTTTACTGAATTTAATTTTAACAATAGTATGATTGCCGCAATAACAATATTGTTGAAATGTAACAAAAGTATTATTGCCAAATTTAAAAATGAAAATATGGTTATATCAACAATATAAATATGGTTGGTGCGACAAAAATATTGATTTTTTAGTTTATGTTAACAATAATATGATTATATGACAATCATACTGCATGATTTTATATTTTCTTCATTTAAATATACGTTTTAGAACCAATTTACGGATCTAATGCAATGATAGTACTTTTTATATGTTTAACTGAAATATTTTTAATAAAAACGCTTACGTTTTTTTAAACTTATTTTTTTTATTGTTAAATAAATCAGTTCTATAATACTGAATTTGATGTATTTTTCATAATTCATAATTCAAAACTATTGTTGACAACTTTACCTAATTCTAATAAATAATTTTGGGATCCTAGTATAATTGTGTGTGATCATACTATGGTTGTAGGGAGCATGGGAACATGGTTGCGTGTAAATCATACTATGGTTGTGAGGATCAAATAGTATGGTTGAGTGTGACTCATACTATGGTTGTGTGGATTATAGTATGGCTACGTGTGAATCATACTATATCTGTAAGGATCATACTATATTTGTATGTGAAACATACTATGGTTGTGGGGATCATAGTATGGGTGTGGATATCATAGTATGGTTATGCGTGAATCATACTATGGTTGTGGGGATCATAGTATGGTTATGCGTGAATCATGCAATTGTTGTGAGGATCATAGTATGGTTGAGTGTTAATCATACTATAGCTGTGGGGATCATAGTATGGTTATGTGTGAATCATACTATTGTTGTGAGGATCATAGTATGGTTGTATTGTACCACAACCATATATCCAACAATAGTATTATCCTCTTCCAATATTGTCACCACAACCACACTTTTTTCTGCGTGCACACAGCTTTTATCGCGATATCGAGTCCGTGACAACCTTTCGCAGATAGCTATGTACCAATTGTTGAAAGGACTCCTGAACGCTTTAAGACCGGATTCTCACGGCCTAGCCGAAACTTACAACGTTTTAATATGTTTCTATAACGATTTGAAATTATCGCCTTAGCATTGTTTTAAACGAATTTTATCGCTTGTTAAATAAAACACGACTATTATAAAATAGCTAGCACACTTACTTCAGAGAAATATCCAGTTTCTTCCTCAAAAGGATGTTGTAAGAATTAAGTAGAAGTAAGTTTCGTGTATGATAATCGCGATACATCCCACCACACCTCGGCCGGCAGACCACCAATCGCCAACTCTCGCGAAAATCTACACATGCATGTAAAATGATTACACGTATGATCTCATCCGTCCGAGTAACACATCTCGCACTTTGTTCTGACATTTGTGCTAATTTACAAAACAAAACATAACATGTTCTGCTAACAGCCTTAATATTACAAGTATATTTTCGCATTTACAACAGTCGAGTATTGAGAGGGTCATTAAAAGCGATGACACGGCTGTCATTCAAAATGAATATTTACTGAAAAACACTGTCATGCGGGGCCAAGTCCACCACAATCCCACCTGTGCAGTAAAACTCGCGCAGCAACGAAAAACACTTTTGCAATCCAAACGTACGTATGAAAAAAGAACATGTCAAAAATTGCTATTTGAAAATTTGACAAACGCTAATGTTTGCTTAATTTGTACGAGTATGTCTTTGAGCACGTTTGGGACATATTCTCGAAGATAGATGTCTGCTGCTAGTAAAAGTGTCCTATTTGTCACAATATGACCAAATTGATGATGAGCTGTAAAATGTTTTAAGTGCTCGTAACTTGTAATGCCTATTAAAGAATAATGGCTTTCATGGTGGTGAAATAGAAAAATGTTGCAGCTCAATGTTTTCTTTTTAAAGGTGATCCAAAATTCACACATGATTTTAAGATACGAGTAGCACACAAATTTATTCTTACGGCATATTATTGGTCGTATCGAAAGAGCAAAAAGTGTTTTCCGTTAAGACCCGATACTAAATTTATCCAGTCACTTTAAAACCTAAAATTGATTTTTTTACCCACTTTACCAATTTGATGCAAAAAATAGTTCCAATTGTGTATACAAACTTAATTAGATGCGAAAGTAAAAAGCAAGTTTAAAATACCTGTTCATAATTCAAATAACAGAATAAATATTTTCAAATCGTTAAATATAAAAATTAAATAAAAAAAATTATTCCGGTCAGATACGAGGGCTGTTATATATTTCTGGCCTAATAATGAACATGCAAATATATTATCAAAAATGTTTTTATTGTTTTTCAAAGTATTCTTCAGCATGATTTATACGCTTTTGCATGCGATCAAACCAATTGTCAAGCCACTTTTTCCACTCCGATTCAGACACCTTTAAAACATGGTTGTTGAACGCTGCAACAGCATCTTCTGGCGACAAAAATTGTTGTCCACGCATTTTTTTCTTGATGTGCGGGAATAAATAGAAGTCATTGGGTGCCAAGTCAGGGCTGTACGGCGGATGACCCATCAATTCTACGTTTTGGCCGGTCAAAAAGGCGCTTGTTTGAGCCGATGTGTGAGAGCTCGCATTGTCAGGGTGCACAATGATCTGTCTTCTCTTGTTCGTTTTTCGAATTTCTCCAACTTTAGGCAAACAAATTGTGGTCTACCACTCTGAATTGACCGTCCTACGTTGCTCAAGCGGAACAGTCGCCACATGACCAGTTTTGCCGAAGTAACAGGCGACCATTTGCTTCGAAGTGCTTCTTGCATGAACAACTTTCGCTGGATTTGGCTCGTCTTCGAAGACCCACACGGTCGATTGCTGTTTTCTTTCGGGCTCATAGGCATAGATACATGATTCGTCACCTGTGACGATCTTATAAACGTCTTTTGCAAAACCGCGATCGTATTTTTTCAAAATTTCTTTGCACCAATCGACACGAGCCTTTTTTTGAGCGATTGTCAAACTATGCGGGATCCAACGAGAACAAACCTTTTTTATGGCCAGGTGAAGAAATGCCCAAGGATGCCTCTATCTCACGGTATGTCACATGACGATCTTGCATTATCAGTTCACGCACAGCATCAATGTTCTCTGGCACAACGGCCGTTTTTGGACGACCTTTACGACCTTCGTCTTTGAGCGAGCGTCGGTCACGATTGAATTTATTAAACCAGTTTTTTTCAGTGCTATAGGATGGTGCTTCATAGCCATACAAAGATAAAAAGTTCATCGATGCACTCTTGTCTTGATAATCCACGTCGAAAGTTGTGAAAAATGATCGCACGAAGTTGATTCACGAGCTAATTCCATTTTTTACCAAATTGATTTTTTCAAGTCGATGTAAACAATGCAAATGATGGTCGTACGTCAAAGCGTTCTGAGTACGTTTATGCTAAAAAACGTCAATCTTTCCAATGGAAATGTCAGATGGCGCAAGACACCACTTAGTGTTGCCTAGGCCAGAAATATATATAGCAACCCTCGTATTAGTACTCAGAAATATTAAAATTTCCAATAAAAATATGAACTAACTTTTAGGATTTGTCAAAATTACGGGTCTGGGACCCAAATATCGGCTCACTTAACGATGGATGACCATATGCTTAACAAAAGCAATAACATTTCTTCACGATATGAAATTAGTTTTTTGATTTTGCTAAATTGAAGTTAATGACCCGTGGGTCAATCTGGTCATTGCAAAGATCGACCAACATCCAACAATCATTTCCCCAATACTGGCAATGCCATACTGATTGCACTGCGTTGGTGAGTGTAAAGGGGTTGGATAGGGGAAAGAAGAAGTAGTGCTCCTTGAACTTATTAATAGCGTCACTAGTGGAAAATAATTTTGGCGGTAGTCAATTTTACATACGGACTGTATAAGTATGTTCAATCTACAGGGTTGCCCATATTCGACGGACCCATGATGACTCTTTGGGCCCATTCCAATCGACGAGGCTTGTCCACAGGCAACAATCTTTGCGTCAATTGAATTTTGTACGGGAACAAATGCAAATCAACGCGAATAATCCGTTGTAAAGTGGACCGAGCCATGCCCAACTGCTGAGAACGGCGTTTTTGGGATGTTCTTGGGGACCTCTCAACACTGGCTCGTACGGCAGCGATATTCTCGGCCGATCGCCTTGGTCGACTTTTATTTGGCCTCTTCGGATTAGAAAGAGCCTCACCAGTCGAAAATTTTTCGTATAAACGCTTAATGGTGTTCTTAGAAGGCGCACTTCTCACATTTTTTAATATTTTAAAAACACGTTGAGTTTTCACAATTGACTTGTTCTGTTGAATGTAAATTTCAACTATTTCAGAGCGCTCGCGTGGCGTGTATTGTTGCATGGTAAAAATCTGCTTGGACTGACGCTTCAAACGCGGTATGTCATTAAGCGATCTGACATCTCTGTCAAAAGTTATGGCGTTGCCAGATGGGTCCGTCGAATATGGGCAACCCGGTATAACAGCGACACGCTATCCACATTCATACGATGATCGGGTTGCGTGCATATCATACTATGGTTGTGGGGATCATAGTATGGTTGTGTGTGGAACATAGTATGATTGGAGGATCATAATATGGTTGTATGCGAAACATAGTATGGTCGAGTGTGGAACATAATATAGATGTGGGGGTCATTGTATGGATGTGTGTGAATCATAGTATGGTTGTGTGTAAATTATAGTATGTTGTGTGTGAATCATAGTATGGTTGTGTGTGAATCATGCTATTGTTCTGAGGATCAAAATATTGTTGTGCCACAACCATATACCCAACAATAGTATGGTGCTCTTCGAATATTGTTGCCCCCGAACCACACTTTTTATCTTCGTCTTTATTTTCAAAAAGACATTCCCACATATTTTTAGCTTCCATAAGTTCAAAAGGCATGCGATAAACTTCTACCAACACCCCGTTAAGAAGTTTAAAATTGCATGGCTGTCATTGAAATAATCCAACATACAATCTGTTGTTATAATATCAGCAATTCTCACAATTTCAAAACTCCTTTCTACATTTCAATTTCGTGATGCCGTGTGTGTTGGACAACTGCACTGCAACAGTGTGCCGGATGACATAATAATTGCCTTGTTAAAACGAACGAACGACCGAACGACCGCTGTGCATACATGGTTGAACAAACCAATTTCGAAGCAGACCTTCTCCACTACTACCACGTCAATCTCTTCAAATATCCTTAGAATGTACCGCCTTTACCAACGCTTTGCAGTTGGGACACTTTGTTGTTTCTGTACATCCGCCAGCTCGGCACTTGAGCGCATGCAACATGTTTTGATGGCTACCTGAAATTGCTGTTATTAATCCTTTAAATACAATGTTCGCACCACCTGGTGCTATTCATTCTTCCGGATTTAGAGGAATGTGTCACTCGTTATAAAATTGTACATAGGATTCTGACTAGTGGCTTTCTTTGCTGCGAACTTTGAAATCCACACATGGACAGACTCGTCCGTATGTTCATCCTTACAAGCACGTGTGCTACGTTGGTTGTATGGCACTAATGGGGTCATCGAAAATTAATGTGAATGTATGTGTGTGTGTGTCGATATGTTCGTCTATTGTGCGAAGTGCAGGTGGTGTGTAGAATGATCCAGCAGGAAAAGGAAGGGCCCAGTCAGGTCTTCTAGCGGGCCTTATTAACATGCTCGGAGGTATGTTTGCTGCATTCTACTCTCATTTTTAAATTAATACAGGGTTAGATTGCGGAGCAAGCCTTTTTTAAGGCCTTTGCGAAAATATATATGCGAGGTTGCTATATATATTTCTAGGCCAAATATTTTCAGTGGAAAGTTTGACATTTTTTGGCATAAACATACTCAGAACGTTTTGACGTACGACCATCATTCGTGTTGTTTACAGTGACTTGAAGAAAATCTATTGGCAAAAAAATGGAAATAACTCGTGAACATTTTCGTGCGATCATTTTTTACAACTTTCGACGTGGATTATCACGGCAAGAGTGCATCGAGGAATTTAAATCTTTGTATGGCGATGAAGCACCATCCTACAGCACTGTGAAAAACAGGTTTAATGAATTCAATCGTGGCCGACGCTCGCTCAAAGACGAAGGTCGGCCAAATACGGCAGTTGTGCCAGAAAACATTGATGCCGTGCGTGAACTGATAGTGCAAGATCATGTCATGTGTCATACCGAGAGCTAGAAGCATCCTTGGGCATTTCGTCCACCAGTATACATTCGATGTTGTATGAACACTTGGCCGTAAAAAAAAGTTTGTTCTCGTTGGATCCCGCACAATTTGGCAGTCGCTCAAAAAAAAGGCTTGTATCGATTGGTGCAAAGAGATTTTAAAAAAATACGATCGCGGTGCTTCAAAAGACATTTATACGATCGTCACAGGTAACGAATCATGGATCTATGCGTATGAGCCCGAAACAATACAGCAATCGACCGTGTGGGTCTTCGAAGACGAGCCAAATCCAACGAAAGTTGTTCGTGAAAGAAGAACTTCGAAGCAAATGGTCGCCTGTTTCTTCTGCAAAACTGGTCATGTGGCGACTGTTCCGCTTGAGCAACGTAGGACGGTCAATTCTGAGTGGTACACCATAATTTGTTTGCCTGAAGTCTTCCGAGAAATTCGAAAAACGAACAAGAGAAGAAGAATCACTGAGCACCATGACAATGCGAGCTCTCACACAACGGCTCAAACCAGCGTTTTTTTGACCGGCCAAAACGGCGAATTGATTGGTCATCCGCCGTTCAGCCCTGATTAAGCACCCAATGACTTTTTTATTCCCGCACAACAAAAAAAAGGGTGGTCACCGATTTTCGTCGCCGATGTTGAAGCGTTCAAAAACCATGTTTTGGGGGTGTCTTAATCGGAGTGGAAAAAGTGCTTCGACAATTGGTTTGAGCGCATGCAAAAGTGTATAAATCATGCTGGAGAATACTTTGAAAAACAATTAAACCATTTTTGATGATAAATATTCGCATATTCATAATAAGGCCAGAAATATATATAGCAGCCCTCGTATACGGGATGATTCAATCACGACTGGACAAATTTCACTAGAGTATTCTTTGGCTCATTTCATGAAAATATGACCATCTACAAACATGCCCGCAAGGAGGCGAAATGCCAGCGGCTTGAAAATTTTCGGATTGGTGGTCGGAAGGTACTAGGGTAAAATTGCTAAGTTCTGAGACGGTATAAAAAAGTGAGTAATTTCCGTTTTGGTAGTAAAAAAATGTGATTTTTTCACCAAGTGTACGTATCTTATAAGGGAGCCTATTCGGGCAAAAGTTACCCCTAAAAAATGGGAACCTTTTCACTTTTTCAAAATGGTACTGCATTCTTTAAAGGCTTTTAAAGAAAAAACAAATAAATTTTGTTTTCAAATTTAAAATAGTTACTACAACCAAAGTGTAGTTGGTTCAAACAAAGATAAGAAACCACAAAAAAAATTAAATCTTATTTTTTCAATTTTCAAAACCTAAAAAAGTGAAAATCGACAACAACAAAAAAACTAGAAGCAAAAGAAATTCTTTTCTTTAAAATCGGAAAATACGAAAAGATGGCAACTTCAGGCTAATTTTAAAAACATACTTAATAGCCCGATTTTAAACGGTAATATCTCAAAATAATCCTTGAGTCCTTGGCTACAATTGTCCTTTTAAAAGAGCTCAAATATATTTTCTAGATCAAAAGTTATAGAATTTTGGAATTGGAAATCAATTATGGCCAACAAAAGAAGGAATTTCAATTAAGAAAAGAGGCCTCGTCAACTAGTACGTTCCATGTAAACAGATCAATGGATCGTTATACTTAAGAGGTGATCAAGCTTAATTGTTAAATCTACTGAATACATGAGCGTTAACGTTATATTTTTCTAAAGAGTATAAGATATAAGATATGCGCGTTTTATGAAAGTGATGGTACACCAAAGATACACGTATTTAAATCTTTAAAATGGCTCTCCTGAACAAAACTGGTTTTTACCCCTAGGTCCCTTTCTATTTTGCGCCTCACATATTGAGAAATGACCTTCTGGCCTTCGTTCCGCCGCTGGAAAGTACCAGTACTTCCTTTGCCCATATCGCAGTTAATTGTGTTTTCCTGTGACCAACCGCAGTCCATTGGGGTTCGAATGTTTCTACCGTACAAAGGTAGCGTCCCCCCTACTCAGATGCGTCTATGAATGTTTGTGTGTAACATAGCAATGTGCATTAATATAGCAGCAATACTATAGAAATTCGAAATATATATTTTTCTTACACACTTAACAACACATCGAAATTTTATGGGGGTCCTCAACCAAGAGGGAATTTATGCCTACCTAGCATGGACAAGGTAGCACGGCCAGGGTAACATAGACAAGGTAACATAGGGAAACTGGCATTGTAATAGCTATAAATTGAAACTGAAGAAAATCGTTTCAGATTTAGATATAGCTCCCACACACATATGATTGGTTCTGAGACTTTTGCTCAAGAAGCCACATATTACAGGTAATTTTAACGAAACTTGACATAAGTAAGTTTCTTGGACCAAGGACGGACGGCATTGAAATTGATAAAAAAAAACAGATTATATTAAGACATGTTTACACACATATGACCAACCGATTTCATGTTTCTAACTTCGAAAGCCACAAATTACTTTCAATCTTAATGAAACTTGCCACAAGTAAGTTTTTTGAAACAAGGACGGACGCTACTGAAATTGAAGAAAACATATCTTTAACAGATTTTATGTTTTTAGCTCTAATATCCATATAAAGTACGTAGTTTGTTTTTAGCTCTAATATCCATATAAAGTACAACTCCAATCTTGACGAAATTTGGCATAGTTTATAACGATTGATTAGTGACAAGCTCAGACAAAAATAGGTCATATCGGTTCACGTTTTTGTATAGCCCTAGTACAAAGGTCCCTACCTGATTTAACATAAAACTGATCTGATCTAAAATGAATATTGACCAATCCTGGGCCGCGTATGCATAATTGTTGATTAGCCGCCTTACAATACTTTGGGGCAAAACGCCTTCTAGTACAAATGGACATATGGGTATCAACAGTACAATTTTCTAACGAACTCAAAAAATATATCTTTTTTTCCAATTTGGTTCACTTTTTCTATGACGGGTTCGAATATCTGCCTTATTCAACATAGACAAAAATATTTAAATTTTCTCACAAATTCAAATATGACATTATTTTCAAATCTTGGTAAAAGGGATCTAAAACCCGTTTTCAATTGGGTTTTCGACACATTTTGAAGTGCAGGGTATGTACGAGTATATATGACTAGCATGAACCCAAGTGACCAAAAAAAGGCCATCCGATGGAACCACGCGTGTATTGGTGTGTAAGAACGAACTATATTATTGTATTGGACACATAAGACAGTTGTGATCATTATGATCAAAGAAGCGAAACTTTATCAATCTAATTTTGGATTAATTTTGAATATTTGGTTGAGATTAGGACACACCGACTTCACATGCCCTTGTGGACAAATCAAATTATCAATGTAAATAAGGGTATATGGATACTTAATTAAAACAAATTTCACTATAAGTCCAAACAAGGATTTTTTTAAAATCTGTCTAAAACTGGAGCGGTTATTATATTTTAAAAAAATCGGTGTGGTTGGGCTGCTGGTTCCAACAAGAAGCCGTTATAGCCAAAACAAATTAGCAGTAGTAAATATAGACATGTGGATAGTCAAATTAAAGCAAATCAATTAAAGCAAGGTCATATTTAATTTTGTGTTTTTGGTACCCATAGGGACCGTCACCGAAATTTAGCCAAACAGAAAAATAATTTTATTTTTATATATAACTTTATATAGTTATTTTAAAACCATTTATGGAAAATTAAAATAGATGTTCTAGAGCGGTTGTATGTAATATCGGAAGATATCTTTGCACTGGTGCCATTTGGAAACGTAGACAAGTATGACACATTTTTATCTGAGCAGATTACTGATCGCTCGTTAGGAACTGTACCCAATTTCATCAATATTGGATGTACTTGGGCATATCAATAAATCCGTGACTTTTCGAATAAAACAGTTTTTTTTTGCAAAAAGAAAATATTTTCCAATATTATCGAGGTCCATAAAATAGGCATTTGTTTGATCAATAATTTTATCGTTGGAACTGAATCACAATCACCTGAGCCATTTCTTTAAGTTTAGAAATAGGAAATAGTGACTGGGGACTAAATCCGGAGAATATGGCAGCTGAGATATCAATTCGTAGCCCAATTCATGCATTTTTGCCATTGAGACGGAACACGTGTTTCACATACAACCATATTATGATCCTCACAACCATATTATGATTGACAAGCAACCATGTTATGATCCCTATAGCCATAGTATGATCACACACTTTTATACTATGATCCCCAATAGAATTTATAATAATTGGGTAAAGTTCTCAACAATAGATTTGAATTATGAAAATTATTCAAAAATACATTAAATTCAAAATAAAAGGAGTTATTTATTTCACTGTAGAAAAAAATTTAAATAAACGCATGCGTTTTTATTAATTTTTTTTTAGTTAAACAAAGCCAAAGCAGCTTGTTTGAAAAATTTTAATTTCGATAAAAAAGTACTATTATTGCATTAGATCCGCACCAATAACATTTGTTCTTAAACGCATATTTAAATGAATAAAAATTACAATCATGCAGTATGATTGCCGTAATCATATTATTGTTAACATAAAACGCAAAACACAATACTTTTGTCGCACCAACCATATTTATATTGTTGCTATTATCATATTATCATTTTTGAATTTGGCAATAACACTATTGTTACATTTCAACAATATTAATATTGCAGCAATTATACTATTGTCATAACAAAATTCAGTTAACCATGCTATGTTTGCGACGAACATACTTTTTTGCGGAGAACATATTATTATTGCCGTGACCATGTAGTAACCATGTTTTTTTCTCTGCGTGCATCACCTTAATGGCGTGCATCACCTTAATGGCCTTATTCGAACAATGCTGCTTGATCTTCGTAGTGTTGTAATGGATTCATGTTTCAACCACAGTTACAAAACGCCGCAAAAACCCATTGAAATTGCTGTTAAACAACTTCAAACCATCCTTTAAAGTTGTCACACGATTACGTTTATGGTCAATTGAGATGAAACGCGGCACCCATCTTGCAGACTGCATTCTTAAACCCAACTGATCATGTAAAATCAATACCACACTGCCATATGAAATGTGTGTGGCATTAACAATCTCACGCACTTTTACTCTTGGATCGGCCAACACCATATCGTGAATTTTTTTGGATATTTTCGATTGGCCGTCCAGAACATTCAGTGTCATTTGTACTTGTACAAACACAACGAAAGTCAGTAAACCACTTTTTTACAATTGAAATCGATGGTGCAAAGTCCCCATATTATTTATCAAGCTCTTTCATGGTTTAATTGAAGGTTTTTTCCTCAAAAAATTATATTTAATAAGCACTCGAAAATCACTTTATTCCATTTTTAATAATATCCACGAGGTTGTACGTTTAGAGCAGCTGTTTAACATAAACTAAATGACGAAACTCTCATAAAACTTGACAGTAGTCTATTAACAGATGGTACGAGGGTTGTTATATATATTTATGGCCTAGGCAACACTTAGTGCTGACTGGCGCCATCTGACATTTTCATTGGAAAGTTTGACATTTTTCAGCATAAACGTACTCAGAACGTTTTGACGTACGACCATCATTTGTGTTGTTTACAGTGACTTGAAAAAATCAATTTGGCAAAAAAATGGAATTAACTCGTGAACATTTTCGTACTCTTGTCGTGATAATCGACGTGGATTATCACGACAAGAGTGCATCATGAACTTAAATCTTTTTACGGCGAAGTAGCACCATCCTATAGCAATGTGAAAATCTGGTTTAATGAATTCAATCGTGGTCGACGCTCGAAGAAGAAGGTCGTAAAGGTCGTCCAAAAACGGCCGTTGCGCCAGAGAACATTGAAGCCGTGCGTGAACTGATAATGCAAGATCGTCATGTGATATACCGTGAGATAGAGGAACCTTGGGCATTTCTGTCATCAGCATACATTCGATATTGCATGAACACCTGGCCGTAAAAAAGGTTTGTTATCGTTGGATCCCGCACAATTTGACAATCGCTCAAAAAAAGGATCGTGTCGATTGGTTCAAAGAAGTTTGGAAAAAAACGATCGCGGTGCTTCAAAAGACGTTTATAAGATCGTCACAGGTGATGAATCATGGATATATGCGTATGAGTCCGAAACAAAACAGTAATCGACCGTGTGGGGTTCCAAGGCGAGCCAAATCCAACGAAAGTTGTTCGTGAAAGAAGAACTTTGAAGCAAACGGTCGCCTGTTTCTTCGGCAAAACTGGTCATGTGGCGACTGTTGCGCTTGAGCAACGTAGGAGGTCAATTCTGAGTGGTACACCACAATTTGTTTGACTGAAGTTTTCTGAGAAATTCGAAAAAGGAACAAGAGAAGACGGATCATTTTGCATCACGACAATGCGAGCTCTCACACATCGGCTCAAACCAGCGCCGTTTTGACCGGCCAAAACGTCGAACTGATAAGACATCCGCGTACAGCCCTGACTTGGCACCTAATCACTTCTTTTTATTCCCGTAGATCAAGAAAAAATGCGTTTTTCAACGACTTTCGTTGCTTTCGATGCTGTTGAAGCGTTTAAAAACCATGTTTTGGAGGTGGCTCAATCGGAGTGGAAAAAGTGCTTCGACAATTGATTTGAGCTCATGCAAAAGTGTATAAATCATGCTGGAGAATACTTTGAAAAACAATAAAACAATTTTTGATAATTAATATTCGCATTTACATTATTAGGCCAGGAATATATATAGCAGTCCTCGTAAAGGTTGGTCTAGTTCAAATATTTTCGACTGTTGCCATTTCTTGCCACGATTCTGACCACTGACGACGTTTGGCATGGTCAAGAGGCTTTAGTTCTTGATTGCACCTTGTAAGCGTGTAAATGCAAGTCGTTATGCATAGTAATCTTTATCAACGACGAGCGTGAGAGGTGCAATTATTGGTCACGACTAGGGGTTGATGTGGACGGCTCTTCAGCCACACTATCGCGAACAGCAGCAACATTTTCTGCAGTGCGAGCTGTACGAGCATGTACTGGTGTTTTTACATCTCCTACAGATCCGGTTTGCACAAATTTTTACGAAGTGCACGATATGCATTTTGATTTGAACGCCCATTTTCATAATAAGCCTGAATAACTTAAACGCGTTGCTCGATTCAAATTGAGTTAGTCTGAAATTGAGATGCAGAAAAAAACATGACGTTTATGCGTGGTTCACATTCAACCTCGGACCTTAAAATTTAAACATTTATTTACGTATTTCGTTCTTGAGCAAAAAACCAAAATCCCGACAGCAAAACAGCGGGTTAACCGACATTTCAGGTTTTACCTATTTTTGAGAATCCGAATGTCGGGTTTGGACATAAAAAGCATAATGTCGGTTTTCGGTTTTGGACGCTCTAATTGGGGAACGAATTCGTGGATCACAAAGTCTATATGATACTCGTAATAAGTATTACCTTGATTTCCTAAGCGAATTTATAGTGGAGAGTTTAAAAGACTTCGACCGCTCTTTACCTCTCGCTCATTACCCTCCTTCCCTGTGGCGAACTTTGCTATTTCAATGAACTTAACTGTAGGACATAAATTGCAAGAATATTTAATTAAAAAATAATGAATTTGACATCCTTCTTATTCACGTAGAACCAATAATAACTACGAGTACAACATTATTATTGCACTTTTAATAGACTTTCTAGGAAAGGCTGAAGTAGTAGGCAATTATGGAACTTTGTGGACAAAAGTCATAGTGGAAGTGGGATTTCTTTTTTCTATTATGTCCCTGTACATAATAGCATTATACCATACACCATATCAGCAGACGTACTGCTGTTAAAGATACTATTTTTATTTTATTAATTTAACCAAGTTGAAATTGAAAATACTCAATAAAAACTCGTTGGCCCTGTACGGTTGACGTAGTCGCATATGTAAGATTAGAATTGGAAAATTTTAATGTTTACGCACTTTTTGAAAGTGATGGTGATAAGTAGCATGATTACGATTGACATGGTCGGTCATACGCGTACAAATGGATAAAGTAATATAAATGTAGATATGCAAATATGAGAAGCTCCCAGAACAAGCAAATGTAACTCAATTTGGTTTGAATTAGTGTTTCAATGCAGCAAAAAACAACAGCTTCGATTCGTTTTAAAAACGAGTTTTTAATATAACCACCGAACACGGCATTTGCATTCAAAACCAAAAAAGGTTAGAGCAGTTTTACCATAAATCTGTTTGGACTTTTGTACTAGGGATATATAGCAACGTGGATCGAAATGGCCCATATTCATCTGGGTTTGTCGATTATTATGAACTGTGTCCAGCTCCATTCAGATAGGATGTAATATGTTCCATCTGCGATATAATTTTCTACCCCTTTAAAGGCTCTTTAAAAAATTCTGTTTTCTACATTTTGCTTTATTTATTAGCTCATTCCATCAGGAACGTAAGTTGTTCACATTTAATCTCCATCTTTGTCAGTCACTTGTAATGTATCTCAGTTCTATAAAATTCTTTCCGATTTCCGCAATAATCATGTTGTCTTCAGTCTTCCACAGTCTTCTTCTGGTTCCTTGCTGGTTCCATTCGAGAGGAGCGTTTGATTTGTGTATTAATGTCCTCTTTTTACGGAAATTTGTAGAAGTTGTTGGTTATACGAGGGCGACCGCAAAAGTAACGGGCCTAACATAAAAAGAACCGTTTTTTGGAATTATTATTATTTATTTTTCAACATAATCTCCTTCCAACTCAATACACTTCATCAAACGTTTTCAAGTTTTTTAATTCCATCCGAAAAATAAGATTTTTCAAGACCTTCAAAATATGATCAGTTTCAGCAATAACCTCGCTATAGGACGCTATTGGATTTTTTGCTAATCTAAATCTGGACTATATGGTGGATGCGGAGCAATTTCAAATCGTAATTCGGCCAGTTTTTGTTGAGTTAAAAATGCAGTGTGTGAAGGAGCATTGTCTTGATGAAAAATAACTTTTTTTTCTAAATGCGGTCGTTTTATCTTGATTTCTTCTCTCAACCGATCCAATAATGCACAATAATATTCACTATTTATAGTTTTTCCTTTCTCAAGATAATCAATAAATATTATACCCCTTGCATCCTAAAATACTGTGGCCATTACTTTTCCTGCTGACTTAACAGTTTTCGCCTTCTTGGGACCACTTTTACCAGCTTCTATCTATTGTTTTGACTATTCCTTGCATTCTGGGATGTAGTGATGGATCCATGTTTCATCAACAGTTATGAATCGGCGCAAGAACTCTATTGGATTACGCTGATAAATCGCTAAAAGCTCCTCGGAATTGGTCCAACGGACGATTTTTTGGGGCAAAGTCAACAAACGCGGCACATATCTTGCGGATAGCTTTTTCATGTGGAGTTTATCATGGAAAATACTCCAAACTTGTTTTTCGTGTATTTTAACAATATCAGCAAGTTCTCTGAGCTTTTTTCGTCTATCTTTAGTCACTTCATTAAATATTTTTCTAATGTTTTCAATAGTAGTAGCAGTTTTCGGTCTTCCAGAGCGTTGTTCATCTTCCTTACTTGAACGACCCATTTTAAATTGTTGAACCCAGGATTTCACGGTGGAGTATGATGGTGCATTATCACCATGAATCATCTTTGATTAATTGTGGCGTATAACCTTTCATATAAAAGTGTTTAGTTACCGCACGAAACTCTTTATTTTCCATTTTGAAAAAATTATAAAACTTGTTTACTTCAATCACCTGTAACAAAGAAAATAATCATTAAATATTTCGGAAATTTTGACGGATGGCTTATAAAAGATTGCTTTTAAAAAACAAAAAAAAAGTTGCTAGTAAAACCGAAAATGTGCCAGACCAGTTAGTATTGCGGTCGCCCTCGTAGATGATCATCCACCACCAAATTTTGACTATATTGTGTATACATCTGTTGTTGAACGATTTTAGTTTGCTCTTGATATTTTGGTTTACTAGCGAGGTATCTGATCCGTATAGAACAGATTTGATGCAGGCGTTGTAAAGGGTGGGCCATTTGAAATTTAAATTTATAAGACATTGACGGGGACAATTTTCAAAAAGAGATCGGCCTTCAGTTCGGTTTGTGCGTCAATTTGTAAAGCGAGTTCATGAAAAGGGATTGTTAGTTGACAAACCAACCATCGCGTTTAATCGAAAACATTGCTGCTGTGGCTAAGGATTTCCAAGAGCATCCATCAACATCAACTCGTCATCGTTCACAGGAAGTGAAAATTTCACGCACTTCTTTGAGAAGAATATTGCATAAAGACCTCTGTATGAGGCTTACAAAGTTCAATTGGTCCAAGAACTGAAGCCTCATGACTATTCGATGCGTTATCGCATGGGCTGAAAATGGTTTAGCAGGAGATAAAGAATTTTAACGAAAAATCGTGTTTTCAGATGAAGTTTATTTTCATTTCGGCGGCTCGGAGATCCCACACGTAACTACACAAAGAAAAAAAGCACGGTTTGGGTACCAGTATTCGAAGAACATCATACTATTGTTAGTTATATAGTTGCAGCACAACAATATTCTGATCATCACAATAATAGTATGGTTCACACACAACCATACTATGATCCCCACCACAATATTATGGTCCTCACAACAATAGAATTATTCACACACAACCATATTGTGATCCGCACGACCCTGATATTATTCACACTCAGCCATACAATGAAGATCCACAACCATATTATGATCATAACCATAGTATTATCATAAAACCATAGTATGATCCTCACAACAACAGTATGTGCACTAGGGCGTACCTCAAAAGTTCGCCGTACACCTTCGAATATGAAGTATTATTGAAAGGTAGTTTCAAAAATTTTTTTTTTATGGGTAAGTACCAGAATGGGGTGCTTGAGCTCAATGATTTCAAAGACAAAAAAATCGGCCTCGTCGAGACAAAAACATCGATGTATCACACTTTAAAATCCGTTTATAAATGCAGAAGTTATATAGAAAAATGTAAAAGCGCGACCCATACGTTCGGCATAAAAAAATAAAAAAAAAATTTTTGAAACTACCTTTCAATAATGCTTCATATTTGAAGGTGTACGGCGAACTTTTTTTTTTTACTTGTAACCTGGTACGCTCTAATGTGCACACACCACCCTACTATCAACCCCAACAGATCTTGTAAGGATTGGGTTAAGTTGTTATTCAACAATAGAGATTTTTATTAAGTAAATTATATAAAAATACATTAAACTCGTAATAATAGGAGTGATTTATTTAACAGTAGAAAAATTCATTTATTAAAAATATTTCAGTTATACTAATCCAAAGTATTTTGTTAAAAAAAACTGCATATAAAAAGCACCAATCATTCTTAAATTTGGCACCATTACTATTGTTACATTTCAACAATATTAACACTACCGCAATCATACTATTGTCAAAATGAAATTCAAAAAACAATACTATGGTGTGACGACCATACTCTTACTGCAGAGAACATACTAATGTTGCCGAGACCATATACTTAGTAACCATATCTTGTCTCTGCGTGAAACCACTGTTTGGTGTGGATTTTGGGCTGGTGACATCATCAGTCCATTTCTCTTCGAAAATGAGGAAGGAGCCCCCGTTACTGCCAACAGTTTTTTTTCCAAATGTGCTTCCAAAAATTCGAGACATGACATGGACGACATTTGGTTTCAACAAGACGGGGCCACATGTCACACAGTCAACGCAACCATCGATATGTTACGCACGTACTTTGAAAATCGAATAATCAGCCAAAATTGTGATGTCAATTGGTCGCCTCGAAGCTGTGATTTGAGTTATTATCTGTAGGAAGCCATTGAGGATAAATGTTACGCAAAGCATCCAGAGACAATTGAAGCGTTAAAACATGAAAGGGAAGTTGCCATTAAAGATATTCGATCGAAAATGTACAGAAAAATTGGATTGATCGGATGAGGCAGAGCCGAGCCAGTTGTGGTAGTCACATGAACGATATTGTGTTCCATTATTAAATGACGAAGACCGTTCCAACAAAACCAGAAATTTAAAAAATTATAAGTACGTGTTTGTTTAAGGAACATTACAAGAGATTCGCCATATAATGTAAAGGACGCAGGGGACTTCAAATCTAGGATTAATAATACACATATTGACGATGACGAAACTTTAATTTCATTTGACGTGGTATCCTTATTCCCTAGCATACCAGTAAATCTAGCTATTAAGACTATAAAGGAATAATGGACTATTATAGAGGAATTCACCAGAATCCCAAAAGACTTGTTTATTAAATTACTGACTTTCTGTATAAAGGACACTAGATATTTCAAATATTAAGATAGAATTTTCGAACTGAAGAAAGGGATGACAATGGGTTCACCGGCATCGCCGGTTATAGCCGACATTATCATGGAAGAGTTACTGAACGTTTCAAATTGGATTGGTATCAAAAACCAACATCTTCCGGACGATTAATAAACTTTCACTCCAAACATCCCCGACGAATTATAATTAATACAGCGACAAACTTTATTAACAGCGTTTTCAACATACGAGGGCGGTTAGGAAAGTTCTTAGCCTATCAATGAAAGAGAATAGTTAGTTTTTCAAAAATATTTTTATTTTTCAATATAATCTCCTAAAACTTCAATACACTTAGTCCAACGCTTATCTTGCAATTCTATCCCTTGATTAAAATAGTTTTCCTCAAGGTCTTCAAAATGGTGGTTTACAACTGTAATTGCATCTTCATTTGAGGTAAAAGTCACTTGGAGCTAAATAAGGAGAATAAGGTGGGTGGTCAAGCAACTCGTACTTTAATTCGTTGATATTAGCCATTGTTAAAACACTCTTGTGCGCTGGTGCGTCGTCTTGATGAAAAATTATTTTTTTGTGTTGTAAGCCAGGACGTTTTTCTCGAATTTGTACATTTAATTGATCTAAAAGGTTGCAATAGTACTCTGAATTTATTGTTTTACCCTTTTGCAGAAAGTCAATCAATAAAATACCTTTGAAGTCCCAAAAAACCGTTGCCATAACCTTACCAGCCGATTGAATTGTTTTTGCCTTCTTTGGGGCACTTCCTCCAGCTTCAGTCCATTGTTTGGATTGTTCTTTTGTCTCTGGAGTATAGTGGTGGATCCATGTCTTATCAACAGTTATGAAACGACGCTTAAAATCCATTTTATTTCGCTGAAAACGATCCAAACAAGCTTGAGAAATGTTCATTCTTATGCGTTTTTGGTCGACTTTTAACAAGTGCGGCACCCATCTTGCAGAAAGCTTTTTCATCTGTAGTTCTTCATGCAAAATTAAATGGACTCGATCATTTGAGATGCCCATGATATTAGCTATTTCACGCACTTTTATTCGTCGATCATTTAATACCATATCATGCACTTTGGCTACAATTTCTGTTGTTGTTGCTGTTTTTGGACGTCCACTACGTGGTTCATCTTCAATGCTTGTACGACCACGTTTAAATTCAGCAACCCAATTTTTTACTGTTGCATATGAAGGAGCACTTTCACCTAACACATTCACCATATCATTATGAATTTCTTGTCCCGATAAACCTTTTTTATTTAAATATTTAATGACACCACGCATTTCTAATTTTTCCAAAAGATGGAAGAGATGGAAGTTTCCAAAACACTTAACTTTTTTCTGTTTATACCGCGCTTTTTGTGCTAGGCTAAGAAGTTTCCGAACCGCCCTCGTAAGTGACAAAAGTTTCCATAGTGATAATGAAAGACGGATTAAGAACGTATTAAAGAAAAATGACTTTCCAATTAAAACCATAGAGAACTTAATTAGACGGACGAAAACCAATTGTGACCAAATAGTTAAAGAAAAAAGAGTAATAACTTATAAAGCAATGACGTACGTACATACCTGGTTTCTCCGAAAGGTTAAAAAAATCGGACGTTTATAATAGTGACAAATTTTTATTAGCGCCCGAACGTTTAGGACAGTTAACGAATTATTTAGTAAGACAAAATCGAAGGTGGACAGTGAAGAAAAGTCCAACTTAGTTTATAAAATTAAATGTGATGGTGACAAGTCCAACGTATGCCAAAAGGTATACTCGTATGTTGGCACTACTGGGACAAAACTAAAGACTAGACTTTCTTCTCACAAATCTGACCTAAAAGCTGTTGTTAGACCAATCGAACAGAAGACTACCCTTGCGAACCACTGTACTTTGATTGGACACAAGCCAAACTTTAACCACGTAGAAATTTTAGCACAAGAGAGGAATTATAAAAAAAGATACACTTTGGAGATGCTTTACATCAACGACGTTCCTACATCTAAGAGAATGAACTTTAAAACTGACACGGACAGATGTGCACATACATGCAGACATATTGCTAATAAGTACCGGCGGAAAGACATATGTACATTAGTTGAATATTAGAAGTACAACAGGACAGAAGTAAAACAATTATTTAAATGTAATTATTAACAACAAATTCTGTTATTCGTGATAGAAAATTGTGTGTTGTTGTAGTTTTATGTTCTCGGTTTAATTTTAGTGATTACCCCTGATGATGAACGACGAATTCAGTTCGAAATATTGGGTTATTTTAAATTAAATATATTATAAAAACATCAACATCTGTTTTTTGCATATGACCTCAAGCCTAACAATAACTGAAAAATAACCGATTCAAGTTTAAAATTTTAAATTGCCCACCCTGCACATATGCAGTTTCTGAAAACGGTTAAAAAACATCAGTATATAAATAGATAGGCAGATATGGACCAGTTTTAAAAGGGCCAAACCTGTAGAATGTACCAAATTTTACCGAATTCGGATTATTATTGCGACCTGTACTTTGATTACAACGATAAAAAGGACTGACGGATAGTCATTGCTCATTGGAATCAGATAGCGATTCTGAACCGATCGGTATACTTACCATGGGATCTAGACTGTTAGGCTGGAGTCTAGTGGCACCTACTAAATGGTGTTTTTTTAGACGTGTGGTTTTCAATCCGCACTTTTTTCGGAGTTGGTGTTTTCGATTTTTGCTGCCATTTCATAATAAATAGACTTACTCCGAAACAACGTTGGCAAATCGTGGTGAATGGGCCCAAAACGAGATGGCTACCGAACCTGTTTTTTACAAGAAAATTTTGTTCAGCGATGAAGCTCACTTTTGGATAAATTGGTACGTTAATAACACAGTACAACAACGAAAATGCGAATGGGATGAAACCAATTGCAAATGAAAGTTGCATTATCCCTAACAAAACCTTCAAGGGTTTTTTTTTAGTTCAGTGCGAGATTTTTTTTACACGCATTAGAAGTTGGTGATTTTGGAACGTCTAACAAGAAAAGATCATTGAAAAATTTGCAAAATAACGCTTATTTAAATTTTTTATCCAGGAAATTTCTGGTATCATACTATTTTTGGGGTCGAGGAATTATTTTTTGATATTTATGTTTAACTAAAACTCACGTTAGATGGCGCTATCATACAAATCAATGTATCACTGTCAAAATTGTCGCTTTTGGAATAATGAAAATTCACAAGCCATTGTTGAGACACCATTACATCCTCAAAAAGTCACTGTTTGGTGTGCTCTATTGGCAGAGGAAATCATTGGCCGATATTTCTTTAATGTTACAGTCAATGGAAGCAACCAACGAAACAATCAATTTATTGAAGGAAATTTTTTGTACGCGCATTATCTCGCTTTGTGGCGTGGCCTCAAAGATCGTGCGATTTAACACCGCTGGACTATTTTTAGTGGGGTAATGTGAAGTCGCTTGTCTACACAGATAAGACCTATACGATTGACGCCTTGGAAGAAAATATATGGAGCCTTATTGCTGACATACGGAGTTTCCTTCAGTTTTTTGAAGGAAACTCTTCGTACGCGCATTATCTCGTTTCGTGGAGTGGCCTTCAAGATCGTGCGATTTAACACCGCTGACTATTTTTTGTGGGGTAATGTGAAGTCGCTTGTCTACACAGATAAGACCTATACGATTGACGCCTTGGAAGAAAATATGTGGAGCGCTATTGCTGACCTACGGCACTAAATGCTGAAAAAAGTGGTCGAAAATTGGGCCTCTCGGCTGGAATTTATTTCAGCTAGCCGAGGCGGCCACTTGCCCGAAATAATTTTTTCAACATTATGGCAAACCCTTATCTTTATACTTATAGTTAAGCTGAACATAACATTAAATGGCCAAGAACATAACATTAAATTATATTCGTTTTATTTCTTCCTGAATAACACACATCTGAAATAAACACCCTTTATTTGGTATATTGCCGATGATTCTGCGGCTCTGTCTGGAGTTTGACCAAGTTCGGATTTAAATTATGACTTCTAGAGCAGGAAGAACGTATATTATGAGGACTATAAGAAAACGTTAACCGATATGGTCCAATTTCACCGGGAACAGAAGGCGACCGCCTTCCATTTACTTTACATAAAAGTTATAATCCAAATGGGATCTAAGGAAAACAGAGAAGATTTGACTTCTGCATAGAAGAGCGGTAAAACGTTTCATATAGTAGGGCCTGTTCGACAGTACTCTTCTACTTATAAGTCGATTTACGTTTTGGAACCCTAAAAACAAAAATCTTTTATCTCCTAATAATCATTTTAGATTTAACCAGTGTCTCATTCGCATAAAGAATAGAAATCTTCTTTTACCGGAGTTCTGGTCGAAATCTATTACAATTTGTATGACAGTTGACAGCCGCAATCCGTTGCAAATGAAACCCAGAGGATTGTGGGTGCATAATTAAATACCACATAACGTGTTTTGGACAAATCTAGCCCAGTTGATACATTTTCCTTTGACATTGTTGACCGCCTAAAACACACTTCAACGAGTACACCCAATAGATTTGAACGCTATAATTCATCACATCCGTATAATATTTTTTTTTTTCATTTCAGAGCTTAACCACAACACTACAACAGAAACTCGAAAAGGACATACAAGTGGCGAATACATCAATATCAAATACAGATCTAAACGGCACCAACGATAGTTATGACTATTAAGATTCTAATATCGCCTAATATTAAAACCGAAGCTGTAGTAAAAATAACCAAAGTATTCAAATCGAAATTAAAAGACCATAAATATTAAAAACAACACATAAACAATTGCGTGCGCGCACAGTATCGACGGAACTGAATATTTTGCAGTCAATGGATTTGGACATAAAGTTCTTCTAAAATGACCTAAATGAACGAAGAATATGTCAAATGTGGACGACTGTGTACACTACCACCACATACGCGATAGGACGCAAGGATTCAAAGAAATTTCAGAAATTCTGCATGTCAGTGTAGCCGAGCAATCAAGCAGCACAACAACTATTACTACTACAGAGGCAGAGCAGCGGCAACAGTGACAGCTTAACCAAGCGAAAACGACCAGTCCAGTTCAGTTTAATCCTACCAAGCCAACGTACGAACAAACCACGACACAGCCAGAAACCCACAGCAACGTTCGTCAAAACAAATTAAAAGCAAAGATGCCAGCGGAAAACAATAAACTCATAAACAATGGTTATCTACGAACACCATACATCACAAAGAACAACGGGCACGGTGGTGGTCCCAACCGAATTGCCGACCACGATGATAATGGAGGTGGTGGCGGCATTGTCGATGATGGAAATTTGCGAACTCTCTCGCCGAAGGACGATGCGAGTGCATCGGTGGTCTCGCCCTTGTTGGGCGCCGGCGACAACTCGGAATTAACCGGAACAGAAATCAAGCATCAATCATCACAACCGCAATGTGCCAATAATGTGGGGCACATCAAGTTTCCCACCGTTGTGTTTCTGGGCACCGACAGCGGCGGCGGCGGTGGTGGCGACAGTGGGGGTGTACACCATCGGACCGCCCTCTGCACTAGTCCCATCACATATGCCCACAATCATTCATCACACTCGCCGCAGAGCGATTTATTGCTGAAGGAGTCATCACTGCGTTGCAGACTGCTGGTGTTGGCTGTAGCTTTGACTGTTCTGGGCGCTGCCATAGGAGCGTTGGCCATATATTTTGCTGGTAGTTATCGTTGTCAAGCTACCCATAATTTAGATAATAACCAAAACTTCAACATCACAGGTGAGTGTTCACATACATACTCGTTTATACAAAAATGTAGCATTATCGGTCGGTATCCATAATAAATTGATCAGCCCCTTTCTCAATTTATTTCTGGTAAATGTGGCGCTGCCTCATAGTCAGAAATTGGAGTGAGTCAAGTTACGCTGTATACAACAAAACATATAACTGGACTTGCTAAGAAAGAAAGTCACATCTTCATTTTAGTAGGTTTGGGATATTTAGCTTTTGTAACTATGAAACACGCTGAAAGTGGTAGATGTGACCATTTTGCTTAACGATTTGTAGCCATTTACAGTTAAAAATAAGAAACTCATTCATGGTTCCGAATCTGCGCTTAACTCAATTTTGAATTTTGGCGCTAGTGACTTTCTTTATTAGGACGGCAGTATAAGTGGACATTATGTTTAGTTGAAACTTAAATAAAAACTAGAAACAAGTTAGAGTCGGACGTGGACGACTATAAGATACCCCATACCACTCTGATATTGATCTTGATCAATACCAAACTCAATATGTAAAATAAATTATTTTTCACTCATAACGTACCAAATGTGAGCGTGATCGGGAATAATTTGTGACATCTAGGGCTGCAGAGACTCAAATCGGGAGGGACCTAGGTGTAGGACCTATTCGAAAACATGGACCGATATGGTTCAATGTTAGAAGCCAAGGTGTTGGCTTTATGCGAAATTTGATAATTATCGGATGTAAAAATCATCAGAGAAGTTTGCCCTTGTTTCTTAATGGGATGTTGTCGAGATGAATCATTGTGTGAGGCCTATTCGAAAATATGGACTTATGTGGTCCAGTTTCATCACAGTAAATAAAGGGTCGCTCACAGCGTAACATGCTAAATTTGGGCGTGATATGGTGTACTTTTTGCCTTCTAAAGCTAAAGTACCTCAAATCAGGAGGGACAATAGTGTGGGACCTATTCGAAAACTTGGAGCGATATGGTCCAATTTTACCAGAGATATGTGTTGGTCACTAGTAACTCTCAATGCGAAATTCGGTCAGAGCCGGGAGTAATAATTCTAAGTTTTTAAATTGGAAAAGGACCTTTGTATGGGAGCTGTACAGAAATATGAACCTATGTGCTCCAGTATCACCACTCTTAACAAATGTTCGCTCAGAACGTAACGTGCAAAATTTGGACGTGATCGAGTGTAATTTGTGAATTTTGCAGGATCTAACATCGGGAGTAACCTTTGCGTGGGATCTTTTCGAAACATGAATCAATATGGTCATATTGTGTTGGTCGCTCGTAATGCTCAATGTAAAATATGGTCATAATTGATTGTCTCGCTTGTTTGCTTGTTTTTGGAACTACACAGTTTTATTAATCGAAATCCTTTTGGTTTTTGACGGTAAGAATGTTAAAAAGGTGGCAAAATAATATTCCATAGGCCCATATTTTCGTATTAATTCTTACCAAAAACAAGTAAAAAATTCTTATTAAAAACGTAAATAAATTCGAATAGGCCGTTGGTTATACACCCTTCACCGTAGATTTTATTTTATTGATAAAAGACATGAACCGTGTTCTTTTGAGATAACAAGATCTAGTTAGACCTAGTTAGTTTGTAATATGGTAATCTGGCAACATTGAACAAAATTGAGAGTAATATGGCAGCATTGTTTCTCTTTGTATACTCCAAAGAGAATTGAACAACAATAGGGTTCATCGGCAAATTCATCCAACGCAAACAATAAAAAAAAACTACAAATTGTTATAAAATAATAAATAAAATAATGGGTGGTCCAACTAAAACGCCTGATGAAACAAATTTTCAGAGAATCATTTTAATATTATGTTAGAAGGATCTATGACAGTAATATGTGAAACAAAATATCGTGGAACAAATGCTCGTCACGGCTTTAACCGATGGTCTATATTTTCAGTGACTCTAAAACATAATGGAGGTTTAATGACGTCAAATTACATTATCGTTGTGACCAATTAATATAGCCATAACGTAAGATAACACGGCCATCGAATGGATGGAACCACATATCGTCATAGCCTCAATTTCTGGCCACAAGAGCTCCAGTATTATCTTGCGATAGCGAACACCATTCACGATAACTTCTTGGCCGTCCTCATTTTCAAAGTAGTACGACCCTATGACGCTGCTAGCCTATAAACTGCAGCAAACAGTCACACTTTGTGAACAATAGAACTACGACACTATATAAAGTTTCCACCAGTTTGCCCTAAATCTAATTCAAAGCCATTTATAATATGACGGCCTGCAGAGAATGAATATCCATTTATTTTAAAGGTTACCAAAAACTTATTAGCCATTGTTGCATCAGTTCCGTGGAAAAGGCTTTTTTTCGCATGCAGGTCTCACGGCTACTAAACTTCGAAGTAAAATTTTGTCAAACAATTTAAATATGCGTGTATATATCCGATCCATTTAGAAGTATATTTGAATTCTAAGAATAATTTTTAAAGTGTGCAACTTTTATATACCATAAAATGGTTTGTTAAATTTTGAACAAGACTCATTATTTCTATAAATCAAAAGTATTTTATATACAAATAATATTCCGTCTTGTTTTTCTATATTAAAAGTCGATTAAAATCGACTATATAAGTATATGAAACAAAAAGGGTGATCAAAATTAATACAAAAATTTAAATCGAGTGTGAAATCTTTATTGTTCATTCGAGAGGACATTTTATCCCACTTATTTTATAATATAATTTCCTTTAAATGTTGGCAGCAACTACGTCTCAGGTTGTCCATTCGAAGGGTCCAATTGTGGATGACTCGTTTGAGCATTTCGATCGGTATGGCGTTAATGACACGCCTAATGTTGGCTTCCAAAACCTGAATCGTAGCTGGTTTGTCAGCATAGACTTTGGACTTTACGTAGCCCCAAAGAAAAAAAGGGTGTGATGACACGATCTAGGTATTTCACTCACCGGTCTAAAACGTGAAATTAGCTGCTATTCGAAATGACCTCAATAGATCTATTGTTTGAGCAGCTTTGCTATACAGACACCGTGCGCTGGTAAAACCAAATGTCGTCGAGATTACGAACTTCAATGTCAGGTAGCAAAAAGTCCAATATCGTGGCACGATAGCGTGCACCATTCACACACGCAGAGAAAAAAACATGGTTACATGGTCACGGCAATAATAATATGTTCTCCGCAATAAAAGTATGTTCGTCGCAACCATAGCATTGTTAACTATATTAAGTTTTGACAATAGTATAATTGCTGCAATATTAATATTGTTGAAATGTAACAATAGTATTATTGCCAAATTTAAAAATGAAAATATGGTTATAGCAACAATATAAATATGTTTGGTGCGACAAAGTATTGTGTTTTGCGTTTTAGGTTAACAATAATATGATTACGGCATTTAAATATGCTTTTTAGAACAAATGTTATTGGTACGGATCTAATGCAATATAGTACTTTTTTATCAAAATTAAAATTTTTTAAACAAGCTGCTTTAGCTTTGTTTAACTGAAATATTTTTAATAAAAACGCTTACGTTTATTTAAACTTATTTTTTCTACTGTGAAATAATTCCCTCCTATTATTTTGAATTTAATGTATTTTTGAATAATTTTATAATTCAAATCTATTGTCGACAACTTAAACAAATTCTAATAAATTTTATTAGGGATTAGTATAATTGTGTGTGATCATACTATGGTTGTAGGGATCATAACATTGTTGCGTTTGAATCCTACTATGGTTGTGAGGATCGTACAATGGTTGTATGTGAAACATACTATGGTTGTGAGGATCATATTATGGTTGTGGAGATCATAGTATGGTTAAGTGTGAATCATACTATGGTTGTGGAGATCATAGAATGGTTGTATTTTAATCATACTATTGTTGTACATACCCAACAATAGTATTATCCTCTTCGAATATTGTCACCACAACCATACTTTTTTTCTGCGTGAAGTTACGTTCCGGCCATCATCATCATTTTTGAAAAAATATGGACCGATGATTCCACCAGCTTATAAGTCTTTCCATTATGAAATGGCAAACAATACTGAAAAGAAAAAGATATAAATTTAGACACAACTCACGCGTAATCTACGAAAAAAAACCCCTATTGAAAAAATACTTCTATATTGATCGTCCTATATGATGTTGGCATGGATCAAAACCCATCCGGGAGGAAAATCGGGTGGTTCCATGCCCCTTTTAAAAATTGCATTAATGGCCAATGAAATCGACTAATAGTTTTAAATTTTTAACAAAATAAAATCAATGAGTAGCATTTTTTATAGATTTTACTTAGTAGGGACATAAATACATGAATACACACGTTTTAGGCTGTAAAATAAAAAGTACTGAATGTTTTTGGACCAAATATTTTTTAATATATTTATTGATGTATATTTTGTCCAAAAAGAATCTACTTATTCGAAATGTCCGCCTTTTGCCTTTACACACTGAGCGGGACCTGCTGTTAAACGGCGGCTCTGAACGGCAAAAACATTTTTTGGGAGAAATTTTCACATGTCTTAGAAATACATCTCTTACTCGAAAAGTCGACGGCATTTACGAAGTGGAAACCCACCGCTGAAAGATTTTGATTTTACAAAAGTCGACTTCAATTTTTTACCAATTTTTAGTCGAGATTCGATTTATACGACCCTATTCCCTCGTATACGATTATATCCCTTCTTCGCAGTCTACGGTTCTTTGTCGGAATTAAATACGTCGCAGTATGCAACAAATCCAAATTCACTACCGATGGAGTCCTTTTTGATGTTGTCTTTATAGAATCAATTGAAAAACAATCCACTCGTACTTATCTCCCTGTTCATCTACACACCATAAATTGACTTTTGCAGACCCATGTTTTTGTTTATCAATCCAACAAGAACCAACAACTGTTTTGTCCTCAAGCCGCTTGTCGTATATCACTTGTTGATATTGTTTACAAAATATTTACGACACGATGCTCCCTCCCCTAAGCGACAGAATGACTGTCGGAACTGTTTAACATGTTTTTATACATCCATCATTCGGGGAGCACTTCATACTCGTACTCCATCCAGTATTATCTCTGGTTCATCATTGGGGCGGCCTCAAGTGTTGGGAAAATTGATAAAATTTCAAACAACTACCGCGAAAAACGAATGTGGTTTAAAGATAGTTTAAGTTCCCCTTCCACAAGATACTCCATTTCATTTGTTATTTCGCCTTTGCGGGTTGAAGTCCAGTAACTGCTATTGTGTATATTTGTTGTAATTTTCATCATCGGGTCCCACTCACTTACTGACACAGTCAATTCTACTTTTTTCTCATTTTATTCCCGCCGTCTGTTTTGCATAGAGAGAATGACAACAAAAACAACAACACTCCATTGAAAAACACAAACGATTTCCTCTTCTCTGTATTATCGCAAGCAACAGGCAGTCAGTGGAGAAAACTTTTCCAACATTTTCATTTCCTTTTGCTTACAGCAACAACACTCGGCACAACCATTTTTACATACGACGTAATACACACACATATACATACAAAAAAGTAATCACCCAACCACAAACAAGGGGGCCTGCTGCAAGTATGCCTACACAGAAAAAAATGTCAATGTTGATTAAAAAAACATTCAATTAAAAAGTATTCATTACTGGTGTGATAAAGAAATTCATAAAATCAGCGCACCGTCGTGGTGTGATGGTTAGTCTGCACGACTTTCGTACAAGTAAACAAATACTGGTCCAACTCCGAGTAAGAATATCTAACCACCTTTTATCGGTGGGTTCTACCTTTTAAATACCGGCGACTTTACGAGTAAGAGATTGATCTCTAAGCCATTTAAAAACTTCTCGCAAAAAATGTATTTACCTTTCGGAGCCGGCGTTAAACAGCAGGTATACGAATTATATGATATATCTTTTTCTTATACGAGCGGTTCGGAAACTTCTTAGTCTAGCACAAAAAGCGCGGTATAAACAGAAAAAAGTTAAGTGTTTTGGAAATTTCCATCTCTGCTATGAACATATGTTAAATTTTGTTTCGATCTGGCAACTCCTTCATATAGAAACAGGTGTTCACAAAAGACGCATCCGCGATTTTTTTACAATGGAAAAATTAGAAATGCGTGGTGTCATTAAATATTTACATAAAAAAGGTTTATCGGGACAAGAAATTCATAATGATATGGTGAATGTGTTAGGTGAAAGTGCTCCTTTATATGCAACAGTAAAAAAATGGGTTGCTGAATTTAAACGTGGTCGTACAAGCATTGAAGATGAACCACGTAGTGGACGTCCAAAAACAGCAACAACAACAGAAATTGTAGCCAAAGTGCATGATATGGTATTAAATGATCGACGAATAAAAGTGCATGAAATAGCTAATATCATGGGCATCTCAAATGATCGAGTCCATTTAATTTTGCATGAAGAACTACACATGAAAAAGCTTTCTGTAAGATGGGTGCCGGACTTGTTAACAGTCGCCCAAAAACGCATAAGAATGAACATTTCTCAAGCTTGTTTGGATCGTTTTCAGCGAAATAAAATGGATTTTAAGCGTCGTTTCATAACTGTTGATGAGACATGGATCCACCACTATACTCCAGAGACAAAAGAACAATCCAAACAATAGACTGAAGCTGGAGGAAGTGCCCCAAAGAAGGCAAAAACAATTCAATCGGCTGGTAAGGTTATGGCAACGGTTTTTGGAACTTCAAAGGTATTTTATTGATTGACTATCTGCAAAAGTGTAAAACAATAAAATCAGAGTACTATTGCAACCTTTTAGATCAATTAAATGTACAAATTCGAGAGAAACGTCCTGGCTTACAACACAAAAAAATAATTTCTCATTCAGACAACGCACCAGCGCACAAGAGTGTTTTAACAATGGCTAAAATCAACGAATTAAAGTACGAGTTGCTTGACCACCCACCTTATTCTCCTGATTTAGCTCCCAGTGACTTTTACCTGTTCCCAAATATAAAAAAAAATCCTTGCTGGCAAGCGTTTTACCTCAAATGAAGATGCAATTACAGTTGTAAACCACTATTTTGAAGACCTTGAGGAAAACTATTTTAATCAAGGGATAGAATTGCTAGATAAGCGTTGGACTAAGTGTATTGAAGTTTCAGGAGATTATATTGAAAAATAAAAATATTTTTGAAAAACTAACTATTCTCTTTCATTGATAGGCTAAGAACTTTCCGAACCGCCCTCGTATATAGAAATATCCGCTTGTTCGCCAAGGATATTTTAAAGGAACTTACGTAAGTACAATCAGCGCACAAAATTCAAAGTTTTTCAATTTGAAGATTTTCGAATATTAGCTGATTAAGCAAATTGTATTATTGACTAAAAATTTTGTAGGGTTTCATATCGAGTATAATATTCAAAATAAGTAAAATCCGTGGCTAGTTTTACCCCGAACGAACCTTATATGTGACAGCGCATAGAGAAAGGGACCTAAGGGTAAAAAAATCAATTTTCAATTTTTTTTTCTTTTTTGATCTGAGCATCGAATGAGACCGATTCCATGCACCAAAAGTGTTCCCTGCCAGAGATATGCGCGTTTTATGAAAGTGAAGTCAACGATTCTAAGCGCAAATATAAAGGGACCTAATCTTTAAAATGGCTCTCCTGAACAAAACTTTTCATCAACTTTTCACTTTTTTTTTGATGTGGACAACATTTGCGCATCGAATGAGACCGATCCCATGTCCCAAAAGTGTTCCCTCCCAGAGATATGCGTGTTTTATGAAAGTGAAGTCGACGATTCTAAGCGCAAATAGAAAGGGACCTAATCTTTAAAATGGCTCTCCTAAACAAAACTGGTTTCTATTCTTTCTATTTTGCGCGTCACATATACGAGTATGCTTCACCGAGACTTCGCCGTTGATGCGTGATACAAGTGGACAAATTAAGTTCTGTCTGACCGAAGCTTCGACAGGGTTTTCTATTAAGGACATAACAATTTTATAAAGGGTAGTTAAATTTTAAAGGCCGATGTTGAATGTGAACCACACCTAAACGTCAAGTTTTTTTCTGTACTTCATTTGATATCTCAATTTCAGACTAACTATATTTCAGCAGTGGGTTTCAACAATGGTCAGAATGGTGGCAAGAAATGGCAACAGTGGATGATCAATTTTCGAAGGAGATCATCTTCAGTGATGAGGCATATTTTCACCACAGTGAATTCCTCAATAGGCAGAATTGCCGCATTTGGGCGAATGATAATCCAAGAAAAAACAATGCACCCACAGAGTGACTGTTTGGTGTGGTTTATGGGCTGGCGGCGTCGTCGGGCCGTCTGAGGCCGGTCAGACACTTACTGTGAATGGTGTTCGCTATCGTGAGATAATAACGAACTTTTTATAGCCCGAATTGGAAGATACGAAGGTGGACGAGATGTGGTTCCAACAGGAAGGTTCCACTTGCCACACAGCGAATAAAACAATGGATCTTTTGCACGTCAAATTCAATGGCCGTGTTATCGTGTCAAAATTATATTCAAAAAAATGTCCTTTCAAATTACACATAAAGATTCCACACTTGATTTGAATTTTTATATTTTTTAAGTTCTGAAAAAATACCTCTAGATGGATGACCCTATACTTGGTAACCATGGGTCCATTTAATAGAATCATTGTTGGTCTCCCAAACTATTCTTTTGGGGTCTATATGAAAAAGAGAATTTTCCATGTACAATGCGCATTGCACATGCACCGGTCTTCAAGAATGTAGACTTGCCTACTTAGGTAGTAGACACTTTGTTGACCTGTCCGAAATAGCGGATGTAGCACCCAAATTAAACTAAAAATTTGTTAAACAATCGTGCAGGTTTCGATTTTCTCGCTACAGTTGATAAACCATAACGTAAAGCAAACATTCACTCTCTCCCTCTCTTTGATCAGGGTTCCACAATGGACCATTTTTTCTAAGCAAGCTACACCTTCAACCTTACCTAACCTATATCCAAATTGTTCCAAGGTTAGTGGATTCTTCATCGTCATATACTATACAAAATTTGATCGAATTTGGAGTTCAAATGGGTGTTCTAGAGCGGTTGTATGTAAGGGTTTAACTTGGGCTATACCAAAAGGTACACCGATTTCACCCATTTTTTCTGAGCTGATCAGTTAACGTACATCCATTGTTCACAAAACTCGCTAAGACGTAATATGCGGCTTCTAGAGCTAAAAAAAAAATCGGTAAAATGTTTGCGTGAGAGCTTTATCTAAATCCGAATCGATTTCATCAATTTTAACAGCGTTGAAACTTCTCTGCCGTTAAAAATTTCTTGTGCAAAATGTCACAAATATGTGGCGTCTAGAGTAAAAACATAAAATGGGCTGAGCATATGTGTCTATAAGTAAATATGAAATTTTTGCATTTGTGGTTTTCAACGAAGACCCATGCGAAACGGAATTGGTGGAAATGATATTGCGCGTTGAAGATTGCTTTACGCGCAGTTCGAAGACTATACGCAAAGGGTAATTCTCATTAATAAAAATAAGTCTCCCGTATAAGTCATTTGATTTGTGGCCGAAGTAATCATTACCAAAGACTGCTGAAGAAAAACCTTGGCGGGTTTAGAAACAGCTGTACAGTCTGCCTGGCTACCGTAGGAAATACATTTCACCAATTTCTTCTTTTTACGTTGATTCTGAAAAAGAAACAACATAAAGGTCTCGAGCCAGAATTAAAAAATGCTCAAGTCATAATAACCGATTTTCTTTAATCTCAAAAGTGAAAAATATCGGACAACAATTTCGGCCTGTTTGATTACAAGCTTAAATGGACAGCAGACGAACAAACAGACAGAAATAGTTAAATGGATTCAGCACGTGATTCTGAGTCGATATCAAACCCTCTTTCAGCTCGTCGAAGAGTTCCATTCTATTCCATGGTCATTGTACTATATATACCCTGAAGCAAGAAGACACTTGTTTTGGGGGGTCTGTTTTGTGAAGCACTGGATTGAACTTGCCATGTCCTGGATCGAATTCTGAGTCGAACGGTAAAATAGCAAAACCGTCGTTTCTTAAGCTTATAAAAAAGGGTATTATAATTTCAGAATTCGTTATTCTGAAATGTTGATCCGTAGCAATAAACCCGGCATTGTATCTGGTATTTAAACATATGTTTTTGTTACTCTGCTTATACTTCATTATCTTTAACAGTTTTTTTCTTTTGGTTCGAAATATACCCTATCAATCATCAGTGTTTAGTATAAATTGCCATAATTTTTATAGCTATCCAGCATAAAGATATTTGAAATGTTGTCCTCATTTTAATCTTAAATATGTTCGATCAATGTTTGTAATCATCTATAAAATTTAAATGGAATCCTCTTTTTTATGCATAAACATGAAAAATGTCCCTTCTACACGTTCCTTCCATTGAGACATATCGTGTTGACATCCAATATTCATTTGCTAGAGCCGTCGAAGTGTATTACAAATAAGCATTCTACTCTTCCGTGACATACAAGACATTTACACTCGAAAAATTTAATCTGATCATCAAAGCCAATGTCGACATTAGTCAAGAATTATATTTGCTGCTTTTTGCCATGCACACCCGTTATTGTGGTTTCAGAATGACGTTTCGCAATACATATAAGGGTGGTCCGATTTTAAGGACAAAAATTTCTCTATATTTTTCGATTTATTTTCAATTTTTAGTAGGTAATAAAAAAAATTATATATTCCCTTTTTAAGGTGGCATACATTCCATACAAATATACATTGCCACATACAATACAATATAACATATGAGCGCGTGAGAATATAAATACGACTGAGAGAATCGAAGAGAATCAGTCGTATTCCTAGTCTCCCGCGCTCATATGTTATATTGTATGTTCAGTACGTCGTCTTAGAAAGGTAACATTAATAAAAATTGTATTACCTACGAGTACTAAAAAACGTTAAAAATAAAAGTAGAGAAAATTTAAAAAAAAAAAATGAAATTTGGGCGCCTTGAAACTGATTGTTTGATATGACGTAGTGGAACTTTTTGTTCCTCATGCACATAATACGAGGGCGACCGCAAAAGTAACTGGCCTAACATAAAAAGAACCGTTTTTTGGAATTATTATTATTTATTTTTCAATAAAACCCCCTCCAACTCAATACACTTCATCAAACGTTTTTCAAGTTTTTTAATTCCATCCGAAAATTAAGATTTTTCAAGACCTTCAAAATATGCCTCAGTTTCAGCAATAACCTCGCTATTGGACGAACATTTTTTGCCACCGAGAAATTTTTTTAAATTTGGAAACAAGAAATAATCAGAAGGAGCTAAATCTATATATCTATGGTGGATGCGGAGCAATTTCAAATCGTAATTCGGCCAGTTTTTGTTGAGTTAAAAATGCAGTGTGTGAAGAAGCATTATCTTGATGAAAAAGAACTTTTTTTCTAGATGCGGTCGTTTTATCTTGATTTCTTCACTCAACCGGTCCAATAATGCACAATAATATTCACTATTTATAGTTTTTCCTTTCTCAAGATAATCAATAAATATTACCCCTTGCATTCCAAAATACTGTGGCCATTACTTTTCCTGCTGACTTAACAGTTTTCGCCTTCTTGGGACCACTTTTACCAGCTTCTATCCATTGTTTTGACTGTTCTTTGCATTCTGGGATGTAGTGATGGATCCATGTTTCATCAACAGTTATGAATCGGCGCAAGAACTCTATTGGATTACGCTGATAAATCGCTAAAAGCTCCTCGGAATTGGTCCAACGGACTATTTTTTTAGGGCAAAGTCAACAAACGCGGCACCCATCTTACGGATAGCTTTTTCATGTGGAGTTCATCATGTAAAACACTCCAAACTTGTTTTTCGTGTATTTTAACAATATCAGCTAGTTCTCTGAGCTTTATTCGTCTAATTCGTCTATCTTTAGTCACTTCATCAAATATTTTTCTAATGTTTTCAATAGAGGTAGCAGTTTTCGGTCTTCCAGAGCGTTGTTCATCTTCCGTACTTGAACGACCCATTTTAAATTGTTGAACCCAGGATTTCACGGTGGAGTATGATGGTGCATTATCACCATGAACAGAATCCAATTCATCTATGATTAATTGTGGCGTATAACCTTTCATATAAAAGTGTTTAATTACCGCACGAAACTCTTTATTTTCCATTTTTCAAAAATTTTAAAACTTGTTTACTTCAATCACCTGTAACAAAGAAAATAATCATTAAATATTTCGGAAATTTTGACAGATGGCTTATAAAAGATTTTTTTACAAAAAAAGTTGCTAGTAAAACAGAAAATGTACCAGGCCAGTTAGTTTTGTGGTCGCCCTCGTAGATTAAAAAATCGACCCACCCTTGTATATTATGTATTGATTCCTTTAGTTACCTCAAGAAGAATAGGGCCTTAACAAAGGTTTTCCGGTGTTTTCTATTCAATGCTAAATTCTTAATTGTAATCCAGCCTTCGCCGAGTATAGGCATGTCGTCCTCTTCTTCTACTACTGCATTGCGGGTTCCAGTCTATTGCGTTAGGGATGACATCGCCCGGTGGTCTGCGTAATGCATGCCCAATCAATCGCCATTTCAAGTTGTATTTAATTTTGGTGAGTGCGTTCCTCTAGTTGTAGGCTTGATACTCTATTCAACCAAAAATTGTTTGGTATTTTTCATATGCATTCATTCCGTATTTCGCACCAATTGAACGTCTTGGATAAAAAATGGTCTGCTGCAGGTGGCGATTATTATCATTACATTAGTCGTAGGTGTATTTATTGTAAGACCAGTCTTAGCAGCTTTGTTCTCCTCCATTATGAGGCTTTCCTCATAATGGGTCCGGAGGCCGCCTTGTCCCCATGTTATAACTCTGTTGTTGACCGCTGAGTTCGGTCGTCGGTGCCAATATGCAGCCTTGCCGTACCCCAGCTTTAACTGAAACCTTATCGCTTATGGAGTTTGGATGAAGTACGAGGGCGACCGCAAAACTAACTGGTCTGGCACATTTTCTGTTTTACTAGCAACTTTTTTTGTCTTTTAAAAGCAATCTTTTATAAGCCATCTGTCAAAATTTCCGAAATATTTAATGATTATTTTCTTTGTTACAGGTGATTGAAGTAAACAAGTTTTATAATTTTTGAAAAATGGAAAATAAAGAGTTTCGTGCGGTAATTAAACACTTTTATATGAAAGGTTATACGCCACAATTAATCAAAGATGAATTGGATTCTGTTCATGGTGATAATGCACCATCATACTCCACCGTGAAATCCTGGGTTCAACAATTTAAAATGGGTCGTTCAAGTACGGAAGATGAACAACGCTCTGGAAGACCGAAAACTACTACTACTATTAAAAACATTAGAAAAATGTTTAATGAAGTGACTGAAGATAGACAAATAAAGCTCAGAGAACTTGCTGATATTGTTAAAATACACGAAAAACAAGTTTGGAGTATTTTACATGATGAACTCCACATGAAAAAGCTATCCGCAAGCTGGGTGCCGCGTTTGTTGACTTTGCCCCAAAAAATCGTCCGTTGGACCAATTCCGAGGAGCTTTTAGCGATTTATCAGCGTAATCCAATAGAGTTCTTGCGCCGATTCATAACTGTAGATGAAACATGGATCCATCACTACATTCCAGAATGCAAAGAACAGTCAAAACAATAGATAGAAGCTGGTAAAAGTGGTCCCAAGAAGGCGAAAACTATTAAATCAGCAGGAAAAGTAATGGCTACAGTATTTTGGGATGCAAGGGTTATAATATTTTTTGATTATCTTGAGAAAGGAAAAACTATAAATAGTGAATATTATTGTGCATTATTGGATCGGTTGAGTGAAGAAATCAAGATAAAACGACCGCATTTAGAAAAAAAAAGATCTTTTTCATCAAAATAATGCTCCTTCACACACTGCATTTTTAACTAAACAAAAACTGGCCGAATAACGATTTGAAATTGCTCCGCATCCACCATGTAGTGCAGATTTATCTCCTTCTGAGTATTTCTTGTTTCCAAATTTAAAAAAAACTCTCGGTGGCAAACAAATTTCGTCCAATAGCGAGGTTATTGCTGAAACTGAGGCATATTTTGAAGGTCTTGAAAAATCTTATTTTTCGGATGGAATTAAAAAACTTGAAAACGTTTGATGAAGTGTATTGAGTTGGAAGGAGATTATGTTGAAAAATAAATAATAATAATTCCAAAAAACGGTTCTTTTTATGTTAGGCCAGTTACTTTTGCGGTCGCCCTCGTATACGACAGTTTGCGTTTCTGTATAATTCGGGGATAATATCTATTATTTTCCTCGATAAGCCTCAACAGATGATTGCTTTCTAAATGGCAATAGTGAATATTATTGTGCATTATTGGATCGGTTGAGTGAAGAAATCAAGATAAAACGACCGCATTTAGAAAAAAAAAGATCTTTTTCATCAAAATAATGCTCCTTCACACACTGCATTTTTAACTAAACAAAAACTGGCCGAATAACGATTTGAAATTGCTCCGCATCCACCATGTAGTGCAGATTTATCTCCTTCTGAGTATTTCTTGTTTCCAAATTTAAAAAAAACTCTCGGTGGCAAACAAATTTCGTCCAATAGCGAGGTTATTGCTGAAACTGAGGCATATTTTGAAGGTCTTGAAAAATCTTATTTTTCGGATGGAATTAAAAAACTTGAAAACGTTTGATGAAGTGTATTGAGTTGGAAGGAGATTATGTTGAAAAATAAATAATAATAATTCCAAAAAACGGTTCTTTTTATGTTAGGCCAGTTACTTTTGCGGTCGCCCTCGTATACGACAGTTTGCGTTTCTGTATAATTCGGGGATAATATCTATTATTTTCCTCGATAAGCCTCAACAGATGATTGCTTTCTAAATGGCAATGGTTGTTGTTGTAGCGGCACACACAGTGCCGAGGTGACAGCCCTTGGCCGAAGAATTGCTGCTTCGGCCGAAGAATTGCTGCTTTTTCAAAGTCAATGGAGACCACGTAGAGAGGGGATCGCCATTCCACAGATTGCTCAAACGGACCTTACTACCAAAATTGAGTTGGATTAACAGACTTTCTGCTGCAATCACCAACAATCAATAGAACTGATGGTTACAAGGTTCGACAAATCATGCGTTGATAGCTATGATAATATAACGGTACTCACAGCGAATAGGTCGGTTACAATAGCCGAATTTAGTAAAACTATTGATTACCTCAACTCGTGGTTATTTCAACCAACCAGTCTATAACAGCAACCAATACATGTACAAATTCGTTTTAATTATCATCTGAATTAGTTAGGGTTACCTATACTACGTCTCTGTATCGTGTACCCAATTAACATACGGTTGTAACGATGGAATGCATGGGTTGCACAGCATTGGGTTGGCAAAAAAATCGGTTGTGAAAACAAATCTGTTCTTTGAGTGTGTGGATAATGTTAGCGATTACCTGTTTACCATGCTTAGAATTACGATCCCTCTCCAATTTGTGCATTCCGTAAGATCACCTTTTTTCGGTATATTGATGATAAAGCCTTCTTTCAGCTCGTCGGAGAGTTCCATTAAATTCCATGGTCATTGTACTATACCCTGAAACAAGAAGACAGTTGTTTTGGGGGGGGGGGGTCTGTTTTGAGAGGATCTTGTCAGGTCATGCAGCCTTGTGTTGTTTTAAGACACGAATGGCGTCCGCTATTTCTATTGTGAAAGGAATGGTTGCAGGTACCTCGTTTCTCTCGGTATAACTCGCGAATTGCATTCAGGTTGGGAAATGTGTGCGTCCATTGACAACATGCTGGAGAATTGCTGTATCCATATGCCGAGCTGAATATTTTTTTTAATGTGCTGAGGTCGCATTATAAATGGTGGTTAAATTTTAAGGGCCAATGTTAAATGTGAACTACACCTAAACGTCAAGTTTTTGTCGGCATTTCGTTTGATATTTCTTAATTTCAGACTTATTATGATCAACTTTCGAGGAAAATCATCTTCAGTGACGAGGCACATTTTCACCTCAGTGGATTCGTCAATAAGCTGAATTGCCGCATTTGGGCGAATGATAATCCAAGAGTTATTGTCGAAAAAACAATGAAATGGTGCGGTTTATGGGCTGGCGGTATCATCGGGCCGTATTTTTTTTTTCGAAATTTAGGCCGGTCAGGCCACCTCAGTAACTGGTGAATGGTGTTGTTCGCTATCGTGAGATGATAACGAACTCTTTATGGCCCGATTTGGAAGATATGGATGTGGACGAAATGTGGTTTCAACAGGACGGTAACACTTGCCACACAGCTAACGAAACAATGACTGTTTTGAGCGGCAAATTCATAGCCGGGTTATCTCACGTCGTGGCAATGTTAATTGGCCGCCAAGATCATGTGATTTGACACCGTTGGACTTCTTTCTTTGGGGATATTTGAAAGAAAAGTTGTACTTCGATAAGCCAGCAACAATTCAAGAGCTAAAGGATGCGATAATTCGCACATTAACGGCATAGAACCTCAATTATGCCTCAGCGTCATCGGAAACTTGGACCATCGGATGGAGGTGTGCGGCCGAGGTCGCGCCGGCCATTTGGCCGATATTTTGTTCCATACATAATAGAACCATACCAATATTATCATAATAAAAATGACAACAATTTCCTAAATAATTTGTGTTTATTAAAAATCAACATCGGCCCTTAAAATTTTACCACCCTAGTTTTGCAACGATGCTATTTTTAATAGCTTTTTTAGTTATTTTATTCGCGGGTTCTACCTGGTTCGCCTGCCGTTTGTGCTTCTGTTGATGCTTCGATGTTTTATGTTCTTTCCGCTTTTTTCTGTGACTGCTACGCTTAATTTTTTTGTCAATGGAACTGGTTCTGGCTGCGTTCAACCGGGATTTGATCGTTCTTCTCTTTACATTGAGTTTCCACGTATTGTCGATTATCCCCTACATTATTTTTGGGTTTTTTACGCTAATTTGATTTGTTGCAACATCACATATGACATTCCTATCATTTTTAAATTCGCCTGGAAGAGTTTGGTTAGTGTCTGATAAATTGCATAAGGCCTGTGTGTAGGCAGTTTTGATATTTGGCCGTTTAATTTTCGTACATCAAATTTTGTGTGAGTTGAAATTATTTTCTTCATCCGAGACTAGTTTTTCGATTGCGGACGCTCGCAAAAAGTGCTTTGCAAAGCACTGCAAGTGGATCAAATAAAAAAAAGACTGGTACGTTTTTTTTTTGCGACTAAAGAGCGATACTGGCTTAAAAATATGACTTCTGAAAGAAAATCATTGTTTTAGGACTTGAAGACAGTCAAGTCGTTAAAAAACTGCGTACATTTCCGAACAGTTTTTCGTTTCTTTATGCTCTTTTTTCTAGGCACTTTTGAAGTGTTTTTAAAAGTTTGGCCAAAACAAGTCAAAATGAGACGTTTTCCCATACAAATTCAAGTGATGAAAACGTCTCATTTTGACTTGTTTTTGTACGAAAGAGGAACGAAAACGTTTCGCACAGGCGATCCCACCTTAAATAAAGTGTGTCATCTCCAAAATAATCGTTTTTTTTTATCGTTGGTTTGTCATCTCAGACAATTTTAATCAATCGTCAAACATATTTGGTGAAATAGATATTTTATGAAGTAAAAGTAAAAATAAGCGTGCTAAAAGAAAAAAAATTAATTTAATTTATCCATTTTTTAAGAAAAATATGTATTTCAGTATTTTAATAGTCACCACGTTGTTCTTTGTTTGTAAACAATAATGAACTGTCAAAGGAAAACCAAAACGAGAATGAAAACGACCACAAATTGTGTGAAAATTAGTTGAGACGTTTTGAAAAGTTTTGAGCGAAAACGAGAATAGATGGCCTAATGAAAATGCAGTATTATGACTTTACCAAATGTCAACGAATCTTGAAAAAGAAAATAGTCCTTGCACCCAACATCAAACAGAAATTACATTTTAGCTAAATTTCAAATACCTTGAACCTGTTCAAATACCACATAATTATTTCGAATTTATGCACTCAAATCGTCGAGTGTATGTAATTGCTTTAGATTATCGATTTTCAATTGAGCGAATACTGACGATGTGGCTCCGTGGCGCAGTAGACCCGACCTAAGGTTGGGTTCACTTGTTTAAACTGTAGATGCTCCTGTTCAGTTCAGTTACAGGTGACTTTAATGAGTGTGTGTGCGTGTGTATGCATGTTCAGCGAAGGCAACAGGTATCCGGTCTGTGTCTTTGGTGTGAAGTAAGGAAACATACAGTTGTTAGCAAAAGTATTCGTCGCAACGTCGCACTGCAAGTAAAACACCAACAAGTTGTAATTAAGAATTTTCAGTTTTTTTTTTGAATATTGTAGTGCAAGGCGTTATATACTTATACAATAGCTGTGTTCATTTCAGGTTTTTAAACTACCATTTGTATGGAACCTATTCGAGGTGGCCTTAAATGGCCAAAGAAACGAGCAAGAGTTTCACACTTATTTTTTCAACGAAAAATCAAAAATGACGCACCTTGCCATATAAAAATATTATTTTATGTTAGCTAAAAAAATCAAAGAAAAAGACGTCTTATTGGCGAACCTACAGTTTAGAGATTTCCACAAAGCAAAAATGTAGCATCTTTAATTTATTATATTTCATTAAACATTTAAGTACAATGTATAGTTTTTTATTGTCGGCCTATGACGAATTACTACAATTTTATTTTGTCTTTTCTCAATATTAATTTGTATTTTCTAAATTTCAATTTGCGTTTCTCAATTTCAACTTGTAATTTCTCATTTTTTAGTAGTAGGAACTAGACAGTATCGGTTAAAGAGACAAGTATCGGTAACTGTCGCCGAACGCCCAATTATGTTCCAGCTTATCGGTGACGATCATTCTGTTTATTTTCATTCCACCGTGAATGACGTCTTAATGTGACGTTTGTTATGCCGCTGTTTTTGCCTTTCCCTCTTTGTCTTTTCGTTTGTTTGTTCATTTGCGGTGCGGAACAAATTCGCCATTACATTGTTTAAAGTCTGTCCAGTAGCCGTACGAGAAGGAAGCGCAAAAACTGCGGTAAGTAAATGTTGTAATTTGTATTTAGTTTTTAATATTTATTGTCTGTTTTGTAGAAATAAACGTTTAATACATATACGTGAAGGAGCGTGTTTTGTATTTTGTTACACCGCAAGCTTTCGATCGGGCTACATTCGGGACATTTTTATTTCGCAGTTGTTTTGTAGTGTGCCATTTTTACAAAACAGCTGCAGCCGCCGTGTCGAATTTGTGTTGCCGAAAATTTTTATTGGAAGGAATGGTTCCACCAGTGCGCCGGAGCCCACCATTATTAAGAAGCACAGCCAGTGCAGACACTGTAACATCCGATCAACCTGATCCGGAAAATATAAACGTAATGGATGTTAACAGTGATATGGACGACAATACAACAACAAACACAAGTGCTAATGCCGCCAGCACAGAAACGCCGAAAGGAAGTGGTACCGGTAAGAAGACCCCCTTGAAAAAGACTGCGAACACCGGTAGTGCCACTAAGACACCAGATCCCACAAATAAGCCGTCCTTGATGCAGCCATCTACAGCGAGAGAAGCCGCCAGCCTGACGGAAATGAAGCAACAAATGGACATCCTGAAACGCCAGCTCTTGGAAACTCAGTCTGAGCTTATCCAAAGCAGACGCCAGTGCCAACAATTAGAAACTTCATCTCGGGAGACACCAACACAAACGGTAAGTGATCATAACCTCAATTTTACATGTATGCAAAATATGTCCGCCATTGGTTTCGCAAACACAACAACGCATAAGTCCCGCAATATGCAAGCTATAAATACATCGACATCGTTAAACGCCGCCATGACACCGATGAATTTGCCGCCTATTTCTACCGCCTACGTCGCCCTGCCGTCGACGCAAGACTATCCTATCTCAGCCAGCGCTGCCCTACCGCCGACGCAACCACGTCTTACCTCAGCCAGCGCTGCCCTACCGCCGACGCAGCCACGTCTTACCTCAGCCAGCGCCGCCATACCGTCGACGCAACCTGCGCCAATACCATCTAATATCATCCTAAGCAATAGCATGCCGCCATCATATGCCAGCCAACACCATCATATGCCTGAAACAAACAATGTAAGCATATATGGGACACACATGATGCCGCGAAAAATGCAAGACCTTCCGGAATTCAGTGGTGAACCGGAAGATTGGCCATTATTTTTTACAGCATATACCCAATCGACAGCAATGTATGGATACACAAATTTCGAAAATAACCAGCGTTTGCAGAAATGCCTGAAAGGTGATGCCAAGGAAATTGTGAAGTCTTTGCTGATCTATCCCGACAATGTAAACGCTGTTATTGAACAGTTACAATTCCGTTTTGGAAGACCTGAGCAGCTAATCAATAGCCAATTGAAGCAAGTGAGGGAGCTGCCGTTTATAAATGAGCATAATTTAGCGAAACTAGTGCCATTTTCTACTAAAGTAAAAAACCTATCAGTGTTCCTGAAATCCGTGAATGGAGAGCAACATTTAGCAAACCCTACACTCATAGAGGAGCTGGTCTCGAAGCTCCCCATGAGCAAAAAATTGGAATGGGCCAGAGTTGCCAACGGTATTCTACCGTATCCTACAATTATTGATTTTAGTGATTGGCTAAGTGAAGTGGCAAATCTAATATGCATGATAAAAGATGCAAATAATAATGAGCCAAGAAGAAGAGTTTTACATGCAACGGAAAAAATCCTACAGTGCCCAGTGTGTAAAGGAAATCACAAAATAATTGATTGTAACAAATTTTTGAACTCCAATGTAAATAAGCGTTGGGCTTTGGTGAAAAAGATTCGAGCCTGTTTTTCGTGTTTAAACATTGGACATTCGACCCGTGAATGCCACAAAAAGAAAATATGCCCACAAGAGGGTTGCCAACGGAAACACAACAAGTTGCTTCATGGTGATACAGCCTGTTCATCGACGCCAACGCAACCCAGTGCTTCCAGTGAAACCAGTCAAAATGTTCTAAGCTGTTCCACTAATGATAAAAAATTGCTTTTTAGAGTTTTACCAGTTACTCTGTACGGAGAAAAATGCAGCCTGGATATTTACGCTTTATTTGATGATGGCTCGTCTATTACAATGCTAGATAAAGATATCGCAGAACAAATCGGAGTACGGGGAAGAAAAAATAATTTGAATATCCAATGGTTTGGTGGACGGTCAGCTCGTGAACCATCAATGACCTTCAACCTGAAGGTCAGTGGAGTCCAGAAGAAGAAGCACCACCTGCTTCGAAATGTATATGCGGTATCAAACTTAAATTTGCCGATGCAGAGCCTCAGTGAAGACGAAATTAGGAATAGTTTTCAAAATTCGCCGTATTATTCGATGAATCCATACGCCAATGTAGTACCGAAACTTTTAATCGGATTAGACCATGCCTCTCTAGGGTTGCCATCGAACCTGAAAATCGATAATTTGCCTGGACCTTTCGCTTGCAACACAGAATTAGGCTGGGTTGTATTTGGACCAAGTAAGTCGATGTCTCCTCCGCCACAATCTTGTCTTTTTGTTCACGTTAAGGAAGAAGAAGAAATTAATCAAATAGTTGAAGATTATTTCAATATTGAAAACATTGGTGTACGTGTGGCCCCTCCCATTGAATCAGATGAGGATATCAGGGCTAAGAGGATTCTCCATGAATCAACGAAAAGAATTAGCAGCTCCAAGCGATTTCAAACTGGATTATTGTGGAAAACTGATAAAGTGGAGTTGCCAGATAGTTACTCGATGGCAGTTAATCGTCTCGAAGGTATCGAAAGGAAAATGCAACGCGATGAAAACTTCTCTGCAGCCTACAAAGAAGTAATAAACGGTTACATCGAAAAAGGATACGTTAAAAAAGTTCCGCCAACGGATATATGCCTAATATCGGACAAAAAGTGGTACTTGCCTCATTTTGGGGTAATCAACCCTAATAAGGAGAAGAAAAAGTTGAGGCTCGTGTTTGACGCCGCAGCTAAAGTAAGTGGCATTTCGCTGAACGATAATTTATTAAAAGGAACTCCGAGTATTTCGTCGTTGACATCTATACTTTACAATTTTCGATGTGGCCAGATCGCTGTAAGTGCCGATATTCGTGAAATGTTTCACCAAATTGTTATCCAGCCGAGTGATAGGATTTCACAAAGATTTTTATGGAGAAATGCAGATCGAAGTAAACTACCAGATGAGTACGAGATGATAGTTATGACATTTGGAGCCGCTTGCTCACCATGCTCAGCCATACATGTGATGAAGACCAATGCCATGGAACATACCAAATGCCATCCCAGAGCCATCGAAGCTATTTGTGAACACCACTACATGGACGACTTTGTCGATAGTTTTAACTCAATAGAAGAAGCCATTACGATTTCAGAACAGGTCAGACAAATTCATAAAAATGGCGGATTTGACATTAGAGGATTTACATCAAATTCAAACAGCGTCATCCTGGCGCTAGATGGCGCAGCATCGTCGAAAATAATTTCAATCACTGCTAATATGGAGAAAGTTTTAGGACTTTTTTGGGATTCTGTAACAGACACATTTATGTTTAATTTGAAATTTAACAAGGTCGATCAAAATGTCATATCAGGTGAGAAAAAGCCCACAAAACGCCAAGTTTTGAGCATTATAATGTCAACATTTGATCCACTTGGGTTTTTGAGCCACTTTACGATTGGTGGTAAATTAGTGTTGAGGCGTATATGGAGAAGTAATGTTCGCTGGGATGAACAAATCCCAGATGATATAAACATTTTGTGGGAACAATGGCGTACACAGTTAAAAAATATTTCTGAATTTCGTTTGCCGCGTTACTATTTTCATCCTGGAAAAAATGAACAAATTCAATTACACATTTTTGTCGACGCCAGTCAAGATGCCTTCGCCGCCGTAGCATACTTCAGATTTATATCGGCAGATGGCGCAATTGGAGTAAGTTTTGTCTGCTCCAAAACTAAGGTTGCCCCCTTAACGAAAGTATCAATTCCTCGACTGGAATTGCAAGCAGCGGTTCTTGGAACGAGGGTGAAACAAAATGTGCTTAATGAACACAAAACTGCGCCAGAATCAACAACTTTATGGAGTGATTCAAAAACTGTTTTGAAATGGATTTCCAGCAGCCATCGAAACTACAAGCCCTACGTCGCTCATCGGATAGCCGAAATACTCGAATCCAGTAAAGTAGAAAATTGGAAATGGATATCAACAAGCCACAACGTGGCCGACGATGCCACTCGCTGTTATAATAAAGTAGATTTTTCCATGTCATCCCGATGGTTAAATGGCCCAGAGTTTCTGAAAGAGACTGAAGACAATTGGCCAAGTCATGTCGTTGTCGCTCCTCACCATGAGGGAAATGACGAAGAAGAAATTCGCCCTAAGATATCGCTCTTAATTATTAAAAATAATTTTATACAATTTGAACGTTTCTCGTCATATAACCGATTAAAAAGATCGATAGCCCAAATTTATCGATTCATAAATATTTGCCGTAAAAATCTCAACGATTTAGACCATCATGGGTTAACTGCCAAAGATTTAGAAAAATCCGAAAGGACTTTATGCCAACAAGTCCAAACAGAATCGTTTGCCGAAGATATAAGATGCATTGAAAAGGGACAGCCAGTCTCAAAGACAAACAATTTAGCCAATTTAATGCCTTATATTGGTGAAGACGGCCTTCTTAGAGTGTATGGGAGAATTGATGCTGCCAGTTGTTTACCATATAGCACGAGACGCCCGATTATATTACCCAAAGACCATTACTTTACGAAACTTGTCGTGATGCACTACCATTGTGAGATGAGGCACCAGAATCATGAAGCTACTATTTGTTCAATAAGGAAAAAGTTTTGGATTCCTCAATTAAGACGCGTTTTAAGAAAAGTAGTGACCAGCTGCTTTACGTGCAGAAAAAATAATGTAACTCCTGTCGCTCCTATCATGGGCCCCCTGCCGATGGATCGACTTGAGCCATATGTTGCTCCTTTTAAATATACTGGTCTTGATTATTTTGGCCCCCTAACTGTCACCAGTGGTAGAAAGACTGAAAAGAGATGGATAGCATTATTTACGTGTCTGACTATACGCGCCGTTCATTTGGAAATAGCCCACGATCTGTCAACGGATTCCTGCATCATTGCCATGAAAAATTTTATGAATCGACGAGGAGTTCCAGCAAGAATTCGTTCGGACAACGGCAAGAATTTCGTGGGTGCTAACGAAGAAGCCAAGCGGTTCGACGAGGTTTTCGAGGCCGACCGAATTCAACAAGAATTATCTACGAAAGGTGTCGAGTGGGTCTTCAATTGTCCGGCCAATCCATCAGAGGGAGGAATATGGGAGCGGATGGTGCAATGCGTTAAAAAGGTGTTGCGGCAGACAATGAAGGATACATCACCAAAGGAACATATCCTGCAGTCCTTTATTATTGAAGCAGAAAACATAGTTAATTCAAGGCCATTGACTCATTTGCCGATAAGCCCACACGAGGAAGAACCTCTCACTCCGAATCATTTCTTGCTCGGCCAGTCGAATGTTCCACAGACTCCTGCCGTCAGCGTCCCTGACGATAAACTCTTCACCCTGAGGAAGCAATGGCGAGTGGTGAGAAGTTTACGTGACAGATTTTGGAAGCGATGGGTACTCGAATACTTGCCAACCCTAACTAGAAGAGTCAAATGGTGTGAGCGCACGAAACCGGTGCAAGAAGGGGATGTTGTGTTTGTTTGTGATCCCAATCTTCCACGAAACCAATGGCGGCGAGGTTTGATCACCCGTTTGTACAGCGGTTCTGACGGAATCGTACGCAAGGCTAATGTGAAAACAGCCTTTGGTGATTTGCAGAGAGCTGTCTCAAAATTAGCCGTTCTAGACCTGGATGTTGGTGAAGCTGGCCGCTCCACGGGGGTGGGGGTGTCGCCGAACGCCCAATTATGTTCCAGCTGATCGGTGACGATCATTCTGTTTATTTTCATTCCACCGTGAATGACGTCTTAATGTGACGTTTGTTATGCCGCTGTTTTTGCCTTTCCCTCTTTGTCTTTTCGTTTGTTTGTTCATTTGCGGTGCGGAACAAATTCGCCATTACATTGTTTAAAGTCTGTCCAGTAGCCGTACGAGAAGGAAGCGCAAAAACTGCGGTAAGTAAATGTTGTAATTTGTATTTAGTTTTTAATATTTATTGTCTGTTTTGTAGAAATAAACGTTTAATACATATACGTGAAGGAGCGTGTTTTGTATTTTGTTACACCGCAAGCTTTCGATCGGGCTACATTCGGGACAGTAACCATTACCAATTAGTCTGATTATTTCGACTGAATTTGTACATGTAATGGTTTTTGTCAAAGATTATTGGCTATTTGTACTCCTTGAATTCGGTTGTCATTACCACGAACATTTGTTAACTAGACCAACTGATGGCTAGAATTTATGTATTTAGTTATCTGACCGATATAAGAACGTTTTTTATTTCATTTTTTTATTTAACGATTTCAAAACATTTATTATTTTATTTAAAAACTAGGTTTTTATCTTCGAATCTAATACAGATATGAATACAGATTTTATCGTATTCTTTAAGTGGGTCGATTTTCTGCATAAAATTGGTAAAGAGTGTCAAAAAATGAATTTTGGTTTTAAAGTGTCAAAAAATTTTACGAAAAAGCTGATGATAAAATAATTATTTAAAGTAAAGTGGAATTTTAAACCTTAATATTTCCGGCATCTTAATGCCAATATGATACAAATTACCTGAAATGAATTCTTAAAGTCTTGGCTACATGTGGTAGAAGTAAAGGGTTTGCCAATTGGGACGTATCAATTTCGTATCGTTATGTCAACGCACCCTCATAATTTTAAATGATCTTTTAGTGTCAAAACGTTAGTCGAAGTCAAAATCTTCATCATGGTAAGGTTCATTTACGAGCAACGTTTGGAAATCATTAAAAATTACTATCGAAATTCTGAATCGGTGGTCGCAGCACACGTTACAATAGATTTACTGAAAGGCAAATTCGGTGAACGTGTTATATCGAGAAATGGTCCGGTCGAATGGCCACCTCGTTCATGCGATTTAACGCCATTGCCATTGGATTTAATTAATTTAATTTTATTTAATTAATTGCCCCTCTGTGTCGATTTCGGTTTCCGTTCTGAACATAACATATTCATTAAATTTTATAAAAAAAAAAGTATTTTAGTTGTTAAAAAAAGGACAAAATCAACAAAACAACTAAACAAAGAGGACACACCCCCAACTGAAATTAAATGGACATGTTTTCATTTTTTCGGTAAAAAAGGACGAAAAGGACACTCCAATCATAGAGATAGGATGTTAAAATAAACATCATATGATTTCAGTTAAGACATCTCACCACGAAATTCGGTAAAACAAAGGAATATTTACTACTTTAAAAAAAAAAATCCTTTGGCTCTTAACAAAAACTAGGACCTACTAAGGCCGACTTTTGGGAGTTTACTATTATCTCCTATGTCATTCTTTCTAGAAAAAAATCATTTACCCCCCGAGCTAATCCGAGCTTTTGTTGCACGATGTAATACGTTAAAACAGCGAACTAAACGGGGTTTGGTTACTACAAAGAATTTATTTGTTGTCACCATCAATTATTAGTACCAAAGTAACATTTTTTTCATAATTGGTTGGTTGTCATAACCACCAGTTGTGGCAAGCAATAGTTTTACTAAACTCGGTTTGTATAACCGAGTTATTGGCTGTAAGAATCGTTATATTATTGCAGCTTTCATCTTATGGTAAATCGAACCATATAGTCAGCAATATCAACACATAAAATGTTGGTTAGGGCGGGTCAATTTGTGTGGATGAAAAAAACGCGACAAAGCGTACCCCCTCTCTACGCGATTTCGAGAACATTTCTAAGCATATTTACCAAAGAAACAATTATTCTAAAATCATTTTCGAGCTTGCCAATTTTGCGAACAAAGTCTGTCCTGTCTGTATGAAAATTTGGGCGAATGATATATTCAACTTTTCTTGAAATATTTTTTGGAATTACAAAATTTTCTACTTTTCGTCCTGCTAGATTTTTTCCCTTTAATGCAGTAACATTGACACCGTACTCCAACGTTTTCTAGCCATTCCAAAAAATTCAATATTTCATTCGGTCGTTGTTCTCAAAATTGGCAAGTTCGAAAATGATTTTAGACAAACTGTTTCTTTGACAAATATGCTTAGAAATATTCCTGAAATCGCGTAAGAGGGTACGATTTGTCTCCAAAAAAAATTGACCGGCCCTAATGTTGGTGATTGCAACAGAAAGTTTACCTATTCAACCAAATATTTATACTGAATTTTTCTCTGTGTATGGTATAATTTTTTGGTTAGTTTTATACCAAATGTTTGTAGACCCCATTCCAAATGAACTTATCACAAGCTGGGGGCTAATCACGGCATTCGACGACGAATGCAAATTCGAATAGAAAAATATTTCGATACGTTTAAATGTTTGGATCATGGCATTCGATCGTAATGTTTTATCGCATACTACTTTTTTTTGCAATGCTGCAAAACAAAGACTTTCAACTCAAAAGATGTGTCGTTGGCTGATTCGAGCACGACGTGGGACTGTTAAAAAATTAAATAGATAATAAGAAACATTTTACGCATTATTGCAATGCAAAAATGTAACGATTAATTATTTTATTGTAGTTAATTTATTATTTTATAACAATTCATGGTGTTTTTACGTAATTTTTGTCGAAACCACTACTGTGATAACACAAATTAAGTTTCCTAAAAGGCCGATGAAACATCTTTCTTTGTTGATTCTCTTTGCGGCAAGCATACGAGTATGATGACAAGCAGAGAAAAGCAGAAAAACAAAACAACAAGCGTGAATATTTTAATAAATGCAAGTGAATATTTTAATAAATCTGATAAAAATATAGAAATTAGTTATAAATGGATCCAATGCTATTTTTTTACTCATCATCGTCCGATTCGGAGGAGGATTGCAATGTAAACGTAATTAGAAGAAATATTCGAGATAAAAGCAATCGTTTTTTCATTATCTTTGTCCCTAAAAATAATAAAAAAGACGAATATTTTTACGTTATTTCACAAAATATAGAAAAATACCTACATTTCTTTTGTTTTACTCTGTTGTTTTGTTTGGCGTCATTAAAAATGGTATTGTTTGGTTTTTTTCGATGACGGTTGTGCTTTCGAATTCAACTTCGGGTAGTTTCAATTCGATAACGATTGCCGTGATCCAAATTAATTGCGTTTCGTAGTAAATTTGGTCGTTAACGAATGCGGTGATTAGCCCCCTGATTTGATTTAACGATTCCTGTCCGTACGTCTGATTTCCACAAACCGAGTACAGATGCATTGCCACAAGCAAATTTCCTAGCCAACCAAATGATTGAGGTTACATGCACCTGTACAACATGCATCAGTACAACCGAATATTAGTTTGTGCTCTGTACTTTTCAGTTCTTCAAACTGTAGTATCGGTCTAACATAAATATTCGAACCTTTAGAAGGGAATTTATGGATCTAAACATTTTAGACGGAGGCAAATAATCTGCTTGAACTACTCGTAGGGAGAGTCATGACGAGGAAAAAGTGGAAAAGATGAGGAATGGCTTTAAATCAGTAGTAAACGAATTTTAAAAAAAAATTTGAAAAAAAATTTTAAACAACCCGTTTTTGGTTATGCTTATCACTTACAATTGGTTACAACAACTAAATGTTTGCAAACACAACTGGTGGTTGTGACAACTAAATACCTTTTTTCGTGGTTAATTGGAATGACCGATTCTGATAATGGTACGATAATCATATTTATCATTTCGAACCGAATATTCATTACGATTATAAACATTTGGTGTTTGCAAATAAAATTCGTCTTTTACAATCGAATCAATGTAGTTCCAACCGATTTCCAGCTAATTTTTTCTCTATCTAAAGTTTATTGTCAAATTTCATGTCGCAAATATGGCCCGATATTGATGAAATTTAAGGTTTTTTGTACCAAGGATGGACGCTACTGAAATTAAAGCAAATCGGTTTAAATTACATAACTCCCGCACATATGTGCAACCTATTTTATTCCTTATGTTGTGAGTATAAGCCAAATATTACACCCAATCTAGATTAAGATTAGCAAAGTTCATAACGATCGATCAGTCACCAGTTTAAATGAATAACTACAAACGTTTGCTTCCGATTTTAGGTTTTAGCCTGTCTACGGCACCCATGTTTCTTTCGATTTGGATGGATGGACTAAAAGTTAATCCTGAACCAATTTGGACCATAAGGGCACATTTTTGGATATAGTCCTAAAAATGTGCATGTGTGGTCCTAAACTACATAAACATAGGGATATAATTCCACGACAGCTGGTTCTATGCACCGGATCGACCCGAAGGAAGGATTCTTCTACCAAGTGCTGTCACACCGGCACTATATCGTCGCTCCGAAGTTATCTTCACGTATCTTCAAAAATTTTTTTTGGGAAATTGACTTTTAAGTTTCAAACTCTTATAGAAAAAAAGTGGCGCGAAAAAAATTGCCCAATATTTTTGTTAGGCGTAGTGCTTGCAATTCTGCGTCGATTTTGTAAAAAATATTCAAGGTTGTAGAAGAAAGTTTTTAAGTTACAACCATTTTTACCTATATAAACAAATTTACTTTTTGTTGTATACGCCACCTTTTGCGAAATATTTTTTTATGGCGCATACGTGAAATAATCCGTAAAAACCATACTATTTTTTTGTACTTTTGGTATCGAATAACACAATTGTGGTGTGCTTCGACTTGCAAAGCACTTTGAATTTTCCAAAGGGATTTTCTTCCACATTTAATTATAAAAGAAAACTCTCCGTTTTCAATACGACAGCGAATGTATGTGCTCAGAAAGCAAATGAAAAGAATACAACTTATTGTGCCATTTGGAGTCGCTCTAGAAATGATATTGCTAGTACTGTCATTAAAATTTTGGAACAAATTTTGCAGGATTTTAATAATATTGAGCACATCATTTTGTGGAGTGCCTTCTGTGTGCCGCAAAATAAAAATAAAATATTATCGTCTGCTATCCTTCATTTTTTATATAGAACAAACAATGTGAAAACAATCGTTCAAAAATTTTCAGAACCAGGTCATTCTCAAATTCAGGAGATTGACGCAGTCCATAGTGCAATAGACCGGTTCCTAAAATTAAAAGAAATTTACAGTCCATTAGATTTAATAATAAAATTAAAAAACTATCCATCCAAAAACTTTGCGCTAAAAGTGATAGAAATAATTCCGACCGATTTCAAAGTTTATTCGTCTTTAGCAAATCAATTAAATTTTCATAAAGTTCCATTCAGTAAAATTAAATCAATTAAAAATATAATAAATACAATTTATTTTCTCTGCAATATTAAACGTCTGCAAATGAACGCAACTTTCACACATCAAGCCTACGAAAACAAGCGAGAAAAGGAGTCATTGCAACTTCAGAAACCATTTTTGAAAAAGAACTTAATGCATGTACAAAGATAAACATAAATCCAGACAAAAAGAAAGATATTGAAAGCCGCTATGTTTTCCTTCCAGAAAATCATGTGATTATTTTCAGATTTATTAATGTAAATTTATGTATACATTTAGCTAAATTTTCTAAACTAAGTTTAAGCTCGAGTGGTGCATAGATATATTTGATATTTTTGTGTTATTACTAGAATTATGTAATAAATTGTTTCCATGTTAAAAATGTTTGTAAGAAATAAGTTTTACTTTCGTTTACAATAAAATGCATTTAAGAAAACCAGTTCTAAATCCTTTTATCTTCCAATATCCATCTATATTAATAAAAACAAAACCCCTATTAACTTTATCCGAAAATATTATTGAAATATGGGACAAAAACAATATGTATGTATATACATATAAATATTGTGATAATTTTGTTCCAAATATTTTTTTTTGGCACATACTAGTACGTGAAGATAACAGATTTTTTTGTTAATTCATAAATTTCATATATTTTTTATTGTATATCCACACAAATGGTTCATACGGTAACATAACGCGTTAAATTTTTATCAAAACTGGATATACAACAAAATGACAATATAATACCTCAGGAACCGTAAGAGATACGGACCTGGAGACTGGACAGATCGATAGCTCTCAAAAAATTATACCAGGAAGTGGTATTATCTCATTTTGATTTTGTGATATACGTTAAGATAACTTCGGAACGACGATATGTCGCTACAACAACAACAAAAACATAGGGGTATCAATAACGATGAAACTTTCTCACGTGCCAAAAATAATTGTTTTTTTTTGCGATTTGGTTGAATTTGGGACCTAATGGGACATAGGACTAAAAATCTGGCCCATTAACACTTGGACACATTCTTACCAAAAACAATGACATTTTCTCACAAAAACAAAAAAGAGATCATTTTTAAAATATCGGTACATTTAGATCCCGGAAATTGGTTCAATGGGCACAAAAAACTCTTATCAGTTGGATTGATATAGTCCAGCACATTTTTAAAACAATTATTACGTAAAAAAAACCCTTGAACACTTAAAAATAAATTCCCAATAATATTAACCTGAATTTTTTTGCTATTATATTTCAGAAACCATTATATCAGATACAGATGACATCTGTTTGACAGAAGAATGTGTCCGAACGGGTAAGTTGGCAAAAGTGCAATACATTGTAAAATGCTTGTATCTCACAATAAATAAAATCTATTGTCAGCGGCCTATTTACTATCAGCCATGGATACCAGTGCAAATCCATGCGAGAACTTTTTCCAATACGCGTGCGGCACGTGGAATAAGGTGCACATCATACCAGAAGATCGAAGTTCTATAAGCACTTTTGAGGTAGAAAACATAAAATTTTCTATGAAATTCGTTACATTGCCCAAAACCAAAAAACAAAAAACTTTAAACCTTCATTAGGTTCTGGCCGATCAGCAGCAGGTGATACTTAAGGGTGTCTTAGAGGAGCCCATCAATGATCTCGACAACCAAGCAACGATTAAGGCGAAAATGTTTTACAAGAGCTGCATTGACATTGGTGAGTAGAAGATATCCCCGACCTAGAAAAGGTATACCGTTTATCTTTTCGTTTTTTACCCTTTCTCAGCTCAGATACGCAACATTGGAGCAGGTCGTTTAAAAGACGTTCTGAAATCGTTGGGAGGTTGGCCGGTCATTGAGCCCGATTGGAAGCCGCCTAACATAAGCACCGAAGAGCTGATCGGCACCCTGCGGGGTGTTTATGGTGAGCCGGTTTTAATCGAACTTTACGTGGGAGCTGACGACAAGAATTCCTCCGTACATATCCTGCAGATAGATCAATTCCCGTTGGCTTTGCCCTCACGGGACTACTATCTGAAATCGAGTAGTGAGCATGATTTGAAGGCATACCACAAGTACATGACCCAAACGGCCATACTGATGGGTGCGAATGCCACCACCGCCGATCAAGAACTGAACGATGTGCTGCAATTGGAAATTGAACTCGTTAATGCCACACTACCGGAGGCCGATCGCCACGACACTAGTGCCATCTATAGAAAAATCACTTTGTCGGAATTGCAGTCGGAAGTGCCACAACTGAATTGGACTTGGTTTCTACAGACGGCCTTGGGCACGGATATGGTGTTGGAAGAAAACGAACAGCTTGTGAGTTATGCCATGCCCTATATAATTGAAATGGGCCGAATTCTGGAGAAGACCGACAAGAGAACGATACACAATTATGTCATGTGGCGTTTGGTTATGTCCATTATGAGCCACATGATCGACGATTATCAAAGGGAACGAGTGGAATTTCGTAAAATCCTGCTGGGCATCCAAACCGAACGTGTGCGCTGGTCCCAGTGTGTCGAATGGACGAATAAGAAGTTGGGCATGGCCGTGGGCGCACTATTCATTCGGGATAATTTCAATCAGAATAGTAAAGACACTGCTTTGAAAATGATCCATACTATACGGGAGGCGTTCAATGAGCTCCTTGCCGAAAACCATTGGATGGATGACGAAACAAGGGCAGTGGCCAAAGAGAAGGCCGATACGATGAATGAACGTATCGGTTATCCGGAAATTTTAACCGATGCCAGTGAATTGGAGAAGGAGTTTTTAAATGTAAGCAACGAGTTTTTAAATGTAACCACTCCTGCTGAGATTTACCTTCATATTAGGACCTGTTTTGGCTCTCAAGGTAGCAATTTTTTCAGTTGTTGGGATGAAATGTTTTTTTAAATCTGGTTTAAAATTTAATTGATCTCTGAATGAACAACTTAAATTTATTTGCAAATAAACAGATAGATCAATTCCCGTTCCCAACAGTTTTTAAAGTCGAATACCAAATTTAAATTGGTGAATGGCCTAAACTCCAGAGTCCATTTGTTCGTGAAACTAAAAATAGAACAGCTAAAGCCTGTTATATGTGTTACATTAAAAATGTAAAAAAAATACTATTTTAATTTTAAGAGTTACCTAGAGTCAATCGTAATACTCAGCAAACGAATGGAAAAATCACTTTCCTGTGTAAAAGGACTACAGTGTCCAAAATCCGCGGTTTACAGAAAATCGGCATTAAGGGTTTTTTCAAAACCGTGATTAGAAAAAAACCGTCTGGCGGGTTTTTTAAAAAGTGAAAAACCGGCATTGACCGACATTCCGAATTGAGCCTTTTGCTAAGAATGAAAAATAATTTCCGAATCAGAAGTAATTTTGACCTTGAATAGGCTCTAAATTTACCCAGATCATAAGAATAATAATGCCATATTTGAATTAGATCTTGGATCCGTCACTAAAATAAAGCCAGAATGCAAGAAAATTTTATTTTGGCATTGTGGGAAAATTTGATAGACATTTTAAAGGCATATACCCATCCATTTTTTTGGCTTCCAAAAAATTTGTACGAGGACTATATCAACAATGAGCCTATATGACTCAAATCGGCCCAAGATTGTATGTTTCTAAATCGTAATATACAATTTCAATTTTGATTGAACTCGGAATTAATATGGATATCGGGAAAGATCTTTGTACTGGGGCTATATAAAAACTTTGACCAGTATGACTTTTTTTATTCAAACTTGTTACTGATCGATCGTAATGAACTGTATCCAATTTCGTCAATATTGGATGTACTTTGTTGCTTCTAAAGCAGAAGACGGTGGAACATATGTGTGGGAGCTATAAGTTATTTTGAACCGATTTTCAAAAAATCAACGGCCTTTGACCAATAAAAATACTTTCATCTAGACAGACGGAGGGAAGGACAAACATATATCGTTAAATCCCCTCAACTGGTGATTCTGGGTAGATCGGCACCCTTGAAGTTGGGTCTAGCTCAAATACTAGTTACGTATTCCGTAGATGGAATTATGAATTTTCTTTGATTCAACATTCAATAACAAAAAACCGAATAACGAAATACTCGATACAAAAAACCGGGTAAATCTGAGTTTAAAGCTATTTTTGACAACCGACTGTCGGGTTTGAACATATAAACCGGAATGTCGGTTTTTTTTTGGGTTTAAACGCTCTAGTTCAGACCTGCTCTGAACCACTGAATTGTACCAACACGAATTCTAGAGTTTACATCACTCATGAGATCTACTGTTGTTTATCTTAGTTTACCTTTAAACAATTACAGCCGATTTTTTATTAAAACAAGTAAAATAGTTCAGAATTAGAGCCTGTTTAAGGGATTCAAGTCCATGTTTTAAATTCGTTTTCTGCACAACCAGAAGTGAAGGATATATTAAAGTCGGCCATGCTCTTCTTAAGCTTCTTTACTAGTTTAGTTTTGAATTAAAAACAAACCTCAAATCGCAGCAACTACGTGTAATTTTATTGCATTCTTGGGTCTATAAATAGAGACAATTACAATTACTTAGGGAAATATTTTCCATTCCTTTGCAAAAGGTTTCAACCGGAACTCCGGTTAATGCCGGTTTTTTACTTCAAAAAAAAAATGACAGTTGGTTTTCTTAAAAAACGGTTTTAAGAAAACGGTTTTAAAAACTCAGGTTTTTTTTTGACTCTCTAGTTTTAGCTTAATCGAAAATCGATGAACATTGAGATAGGTTCGTTAAAAATGTACCATGTGAACTCTGAGCAGGTGGCTGGACCAAGAACAGAAAACCGGCATTCCGGTTTTTATGTCCAAACCCGACAGTTGGTTTATCAATAAAAGCTTAAATCCGACAACCGGTTTTTGTTTTTTTGTTGTTGTCTGCTGTCTGTTTAAAGCTTGTTTTTAAATCATAAAACTTAGTAGAAGTAAGTTTTGAGGACCAAGGCCGGACGCTTTTGAAATCAAAGAAAAGCGGTTGAGATTTAGATATAGCTTCAACACATATGTATGTTCAGCCGGTTTTATATTTTAAGATTTAAAAGGCATATAATAAATCCAATCTTGGTAAAATTGGTTTATATATAGCTCCCACACATACGGGTGGGTCATTTAACCACGCTTTAGCGGATGTATGCAGTTAAGTACTGTATCTGTTTCGAACACAATATTAATTTTTAGGGTGTGTTGAAAATTTTAAAGTTTAACGGGTGATCTAGAGGTATTTTTGTTTTCAATAGGTTTTTTTTTACAGATTTAGTATTGTTGTTTGCCATTTCATCATGGAACTGCGCAACTGTATTATGGAAAAGAGCGTTTGGTGAGAAACATTTTTCATCAAAAGTTTTGTTCAGTGATGAGGCCCATTACTGGCTCAACGGCAACGTGAATAAACAAAATTGCCGCATTTGGGCTTATGACAGAACAGAAGAGGTTCAAGAGGTGCAAAACCACGGTTTGGTACGGTTTATGGACTGGGGGAATCATCGGTGCATATTTTTTCAAAAATGATGAGGGTCGAAACGTTTTAATGGTGCTCGCTATTGCTCTATCATATCGGACTTTTTACTACCTGAAATTGAAGCCCGTAATCTTGACGACACTTGGTTTCAACAGGGCGGTGCCACTTGCCATACAGCTGCTCAAACGATGGACCTATTGAGAGGTCATTTTGAAGAGCAGCTTATTTGACGTTTTGTACCGCCTAGATCGTGTGATATCACACCTTTAGACTTTTTTCTTTGGGTCCAAAGTCTAATCGTAGCTGGTTTGTTAAACCAGCTACGATGCAGGTTTTGGAAGCCAACATTACGCGTGTCATGAATGCCATACCGGTCGAAATTCTCGAACGAGTCATCCAAAGTTGGACACTCACAACACCCTGAGGCGTGGTTGCGGCCAACATTTGAAGGAAACTATATATAAATAAATGGCATAAAATGTCCTTTCGAATGAACAATAAAGATTCCACATTTGATTAGAATTTTTGTATTTTTTTTATTTTGAAAAAAATACCTCTAGATTAATTCACCTGATATTTTGTTAGGTCTGTCACTAGTCTCACATAGACAGTTTGATAAAAACATAAGTTTCTTTTTTTTGAAAGCTTTAATTCCCTCAATCTTAAACCATTTAATGATTTACATTTTTTTTCTTAGCTTACTATAGTTCCCGATAACTTTATGGAAAACGTTTTGCGATTACTAAAATGGGAATCGGAGAAGAATATGCAACTATTGCGGCAGCCGGTAGATAAGGAAAAATGGACCACCGAACCGGCAGTGGTGAATGCCTTTTACAATCCAAATAAAAATGATATCGGTAAGGATTAATAACAACTTTACAAACTTAAATGACATTAAATAATTAATAACTATGGGGTATTTTTATAAACATTTTCCGAAGGTTTAAAATTTAAATTTTCTTAATTAAAATAGTGCGTAAATTTATTGTAAGTTTTAAAGAATCGGCCGTATGTATGAACAAAGTGGACAAACCGGTATATACTCGTAAAGGAAACCGATTGATTTAAATGAAATACGATTTGGTCTTTTAATTTTAAATAAATCGTGATTGATTTTGGATTTAAATCGATAGATTTTTTTTGATCGTTTTTATTAAGAGCAAAACGATATAGATTTTCATTTCCATAGGCCTGATGTTCGAGCTCTATGTGAGAGCCAGGTGGGTGAGAATTTTTACGATCCTGGGTACCACAGAGGTCTTGTGGTATATGTACGTAACGACATAGTATTTCAGAGCCAGCAGCACTTGTACTCTCAAGATCCAGAATAGAACCTCCTTTGGGTTAAATTCAGGATTGGAACACACGTACTACAGTTTGGGTTTAGGTACAGAATCCCGATCTCCGAAGGGCAGACTTCGAACGGTTCCGACGACCTTCCCAATTCAATAACGAAAGTTTTAGAGAATTATCCGGACAGTATAATCAACATTGGTGGGGACTTAAATGTCCACAATTTCGCCTGGCTTTCGCATTCGCGGAGGGCCAATACGCCAAGCTCTTCACCGCGCAAAACTAGTTGACGCAACCGAAAGATATTCCGTGTGTCGAAGGGCACCAACACAATATTCTTGACCTTTAGTTAACTTCGCACCCTGAAAAGTACGAAGTAAATGTCCTTGAACCTCTTGGAAACACGGATTATTGCATCGTTACAGCATCTCTTTCGTATTCGTCTCTTCGCGACGCTTTGATACTTGCCGCAAAGCGGACAGTCTTTATCTACGAAAAAGCATGCTGAACTAAGCTGAACCGTTTTTTCCAATATTTCATGCTTTCTAACGACATAAATACTACAGATTAAATGATCGAAAATAGTATTTTATTTGGAATGAAGACTTTTTATTCCAAATAAAGTGACGTCGGCTATACCAGCTAAAAACAGTTGGTTTAACCAGACATGCAGGAATGCCGTCATATCTAAAGAGGAAACGTCCAGCGTTAAAAAAACAACGCCAATACTGAACTGCACCTTAAACAGGGAAGTTGTTCATTTGCCCAAGTGCTTAGAAGTGAAAATTTTCTGCACGAGCAACGACTACGTTCAAATTTCTTACTTCTCCAAGGGGAAGAAGAAGAGCTTTTGGTCGTTTATAAGAAGAGTGAAGGAAAGTTTTCATTTTTCATTTATTGATATTCAAAAAGTAACCGAGCTTAGGCCTTATATAGTTACAAAATTACTTCAGATTTGTTTAAAATATACAAAAAAAACTTAAAAAAAGATTAAACTATTTTATATAAATAAGTATTAAGTTAAGCATACGTTTAAAAATTGTTTTTTTATTTTTTTTATTTTTTAAATTATTTTATTTTATTTTGATATCCCAAATTACGCAAAAAAAAGGTATTAATGAACGACTACTAGATAAGTTTCGTAGTCTAACAGCAGCATGAAAGTGCAACACACTAAGACTACTAGCCAATACTATTGTTTCAAATTAAATCAAAGACAAAGCAATACCCGTAGAAAACGCTTTTTTTAATTATTTACAAATCATTATGTTTCACATGTTGAAATATTTTTTCTTATAAGTATGGCAGGAGTAATTAAATGATCTGAGCGAGACAGGCAGACTATTAAAAATGCGAGCAACTCTCACGGGAAATGATCGACCTAAATCTGAATTCAATCGGGGAATTATAAGCTGTGGATTTCTTCTGGACCTTCCAAACTGAAAAAATTTAACTACAAAGATTGGTGTCTGAAGTTTATACATCTTGAACTGAAGTAAACTCCTTATTTTTGTAAACTCTATAAAGCTAGAATGCAAAAACCATCTATTCCATTTTTTTTAAAAGGCATTCACTGACCCGGTTGATAAAACTAACCTGTTGGTTAAAAATTTTTGAAATTCTTTCTCGCCAGAAAGCAATCAATCACTCCCCGCAATGGAAGACGTTCCTAGTTCCATGCCTCAGAATTTAAAAAATAAAAAAAGGAATGGTAAATATTTCCCAAATCAGAAGTGAAGTAATTGTCTTCATTTCTACTTAGTAGGGACATAAATACTGTTACACACGTTTGATGCTGTAAAATAAAAAGTAGTGAATGTTTTTGGACCAAATATTTTTTAATATATTGATTGATGTATATTGCATCCAAAAAGAATCTACTTATTCGAAATGTCCGTCTATTGCCTTTGCACACGCCTTAAGTCGCATTGGCCAATCGCCAATAGCTGCACGAACCTCGTCCATTGGAAAATTGGCCACAGCTCGAACCAAAGCAGTCTTAAGAGATCCAATGTTGGGGTATCTTTTGTGAGCAACCTTGTCCTCTAAAACCGTCCACAATTTGTAATCCAATGGGTTGAAATCTGGACTGCCTGAGGTCCATTCTTCAGAGCAAATGAACGCTGAAAAATTGTTTCGAGTCCTGCTGGAAAGTCCATAGCTAGTTTTCGAACAGGGAATTGTTAAGAGACCTCACAACAGCTTCCAAAACGGTTTCTTGGTAAACTTTGTCCGATGTTTGGACTCCTTGTTCGCGGAAATGCAGGTCAGTGACTCCATCGTAAGGACACCCCACCAAACAATGACTGAAGCTGGGTGATGACCCTTTTCCACCCTTGGGATCAGTTTAGATGCTTCCTTAGATCACCGCGCATACACTCTATCATTTTGCTTGTTAAATTTTTCCTGAACGGTAAAAATTTTTTTCATCGGTGAACAACATTTTTCTGTGCAAGTTATCAGCGTGCTTCACCAAAAGAAGTTTGCATTTTTCAATCCTATTTTTTTTAAAGTTGCAGTCAAAAAATGGTCGGTACGTCGTTTGAAAGCCCCAAGTCCCAAGTCGTTTTTAATGATTCGACTCATGGACTTTTGCGTGATATTCATCTCAAGGCCCATGATTTTCTGTTTTCGGAGCGGATTTCTGTGAATTCTTGATTAAACGGCTTTGATGACATGCGGTGTTCGAACAGAGCGTGGGCGGCCCGACTGGTGGCGGTCTTTTACATCTTCAGTCTCCTCAAACAGTTTTATGCATCGGTAGACGAACATGCGGCTAATCCCTAGTGGCCGTAGAGTTTTGAAAATATCGCTTTTTCCATTTCACACTTGAAAAGCGCTATTACAGCGATACGGTTTTCATTACACTGTAGAACATTTTTGGGGTTATTGTCTGGGGGGTGAGAAATTCCAAGTCAGGGTGATGGTACTAGGTCAGTATATTAAAACCCTCAAAGGGTTTTGCGTTCGTTCCAGTTTTTTTTTATGACCTTTTACATTTTTTCCTTATCTTGATGTTTTTTCGCTTAGTTGTAAAATGTTGGCAAAAACGTAGTTTGACATAACTCGAGAAATAAATTGAGAAAAATTAATAATTACATTTTCTTTAATCCATTAATATACTGTTTCTCTACCAAATCAACATTTTTGCAATTAGAAATAAATTTATGAAGAAAATTTTGACAAAAAAAAATTTTTTTTTTTATTTTACAACTTAGCGAAAAAACATCAAGATAAGGAAAAAATGTAAAAGGTCATAAAAAAAACTGGAACATACGAACGCAAAACCCTTTGAGGGTTTTAATATACTGACCTAGTACCATCACCCTGACTTGGAATTTCTCACCCCCCAGATTGGCTGTTGTACTGTGTTATCTGACCACTCCATGATGAAAATTGAAACAATTTTAAAATCCCGTTACAGACTTACGCTATTGAGATTAACTTTCAAAACCCATATGACATTAACGGGGTATGTTCAGTTCTACTATTGAAATGGGTGTGTTCAATGTTGTAACAGTATTTATGTCCCTACTAAGTAAAAATTAGCCCGAAGTTGACTCTTCTTGGTATTTCCCGATCTTAAAGAAAAGTATTTTTTTTCGTTTTTAGTTTTTTTTTAAAATATTTGCAAGTGTTTATAAAATGCGCAAAAATGATTTCCTTATTACAGATTTTCACTTTTTTCAGGTTTTGAAAATTTGAAAAGTGAGATTTAATCTCATACATTTTGAGAGCTATTGCATTTTTTGTGCATGTGAATTTAAATAATATTCAGTAGTAAGGACATCAATTTAATGTCAATGTGTACTTTGAATGAACTGCAGTACTACCTGTGGGTAGTACCTGTTACATTTATTAGGGGTATTTATGGCATAGCACTGGCAAATGAACTCCGATTGGGATAAAGTTAAGCATTACGATAATGGAAAAAATGGAGAACTTTTTCGCCTTTCTAAAATGCTAATGCATTCTTTAAAGGCTTTAAAAGAAAAAAAATAACGTTCATCCAAAGTCATATTATTTAAAATCGATATTTTTTAAAATAGGTACTACAACCAAATTATATTTGGCACAGACAAAATTTAGACGCCATATTAAAGATTAGAAGCCACACTTCATATTTTTAATTAAATCTCAATTTATAAAATTTTCAAAACCTGAAAAAAGGAAAAAGGAGGAAAGGAACAAGGAGGAAAAAACAATTTTTTGCGCATTTTATGAACAATTACTTGGAAATACTCGTCTGTAAAAAACCCAAAAACGAAAAAAAAATTAATTTGTTAAGTCGGAAAATAAGAATAGAAGTTAAATTCGGGCTAATTTCTAAAATATCTCCACTAGCCCAATTTTAAATGTTGTCAAAATAATCCTGTTCTACTTGGCTTGTCAATTGTCATTTTTACAAAACTCGAAAATATTTACTATATCAATAGTTATAGAACTTTGGCCGATGGAAATCGAACCTGGACCACTGTGCGTCGGTTGCATTGCGCAATTAAAATGGCTTAAAGCGGAAAAAATAAGTTTGGTCCAAACTTACATAGGGTTTTAAAAATGTGTTTAGTTGCATTATTCATATTACCGGTACCTAATGTTATTTACCCTCCAACTCAGTAGGGTAATAATAAAAGTCCTAAAATTCTTTTTTCTTTTAACCCGCAATGTACTCGTATAAATCCTTTTGCTTTCTTTTCTGATTACAGTTTTTCCAGCTGGTATTTTACAACCTCTGTTTTATAGTCAACATTTTCCAAAATCCTTAAATTATGGCGGCATTGGAGTTGTTATAGGCCACGAAATTACCCATGGCTTCGACGATAAGGGTAAGCAAAATCACAAAATCATAATCCATAGAACCACACACAATATAAATGAAATTCCTTGTCCTTTCCAGGCAGACAGTTCGACAAAGATGGCAACATGATGCAATGGTGGAACAATGCCACAATTGAGGCATTTCGCGAAAGAACCCAATGCATAATTGACCAGTATTCAAAATATAAAATCGATGAGGTGGGCATGTACATGAATGGACGCATGACACAGGGTGAAAATATTGCGGACAATGGGGGTCTGAAACAAGCCTTTCGTGTGAGTATTGAAATCCCAGTCTAAAGTTCTTTTTTATTTATATTCAATACCTTTTGTTCTCCCCATAGGCTTACAAAAAATGGGTGCAACGCCATGGCGCTGAACAACGATTGCCCGGCCTAAATCTGACACACGATCAACTTTTCTTCTTAAACTACGCCCAAATATGGTGCGGCTCAATGCGCCCCGAAGATGCTCTCACTAAAATACGTTCCTCTGTCCATTCGCCGGGCTCGATACGTGTGCTTGGGCCCTTATCCAATTCAAAAGACTTTGCCGATGCCTATCGATGCGACTTGGGCTCACCCATGAACCCGGTCGAAAAGTGTAGCGTTTGGTAAAAAGGCGGAGCGACCGGGAGACAACGCACCAAAGAACCACCGGCAATGCCACTTTACTGGAAGACAAGAGTTTAATCGATCACATACATACATATGTACTCGTACTTAGAAGACTTCATAGCCATATATACAAACATACAAACATGCATACCTATGTGTGAATATACGCTGAAATAATTGGAAATACTTACATACAGAATACATATTTACAGAAGAAGAAGAAGTCGAAGATGATGAAAAAACCATACATAAATACACACAATGTCAATGTCATATCAAGAAAAGAGATACGATACGATTGTTGTTTGTTATCCCTTTCAAAATGAAACTGCAATTGATTTTGAATAAAATAGTAACGGAAAAAATAAAGCTAAAATATGAATTATATTTTGAAAAATACATGCATGCAGCGGCGGAATTGGCAAGGTTTGTCAAAAATTATATAAAAGGCCTTCTTAGACTATCTAAATGAATCCGTTGCACATTCCATCCGATATTAACATGTAAGGCCTGATAACAGGTAAACTTACTCCTTGGAAGACCCCTCAGCCTTAGAAGGCAGCTGGCATGTGAAAAGACATTTCAACTTTATATTATTGAAAAGCCTGACTGCAGGCCTGTATTTAGAAGGGTAGTAGAAGTTGTACGAGTGCAATATGCTCGTTTTCTTCGACCATTGAACGGGATAACTAACTAAGCTTAATTTTTTTAAATGTGTAAATTTTATTTTAAACAAGTAAAAACTGTTAAGTTTGGCTGTGCCGAACTTTGGATACCCTTCACCAGATTCCTAAATAATTTCTATATAGAAATTTGTATGCGTAAAATTTCATTTCGATAGGTCAAGTTTGTGGTGAGTTATTGTCATATTATTTCTCAAGGCCCATAAGACCGATTGTAGGGGAGGTACTGGATAGGCCTACCCAATATCAACCAAATTTGGTACAGGAGTAAGTTCTATATAGAATGCTTTATGTGAAATACTTCATTTCGATACGTCAAGTTTGCGATGAGTTATCTACATATTATTTCTCAAGGCTCTTAAAAATGTGTGTGTGTGGGAGGTACCAGAAGGGACTACCCAATCTCAACTCAAATTGGTCCAGGAGTGTGCTCTATATAGAAATGTTTTTGTGTACAATTTCGATAGGTAAAGTTAGTGATGAGTTATCGTCATATTATTTCCCAAGGCCCTTAAGACCGTTTGTATGGGAGGTATCAAAAATGGCTACCTAATATCAACTCAATTTGGTGCAGAAGTGTGTTCTATATATAAATCTTTATGTGGAAAATTTTCTATCGATAGGTCAAGTTTGTGGTGAGTTATCGTCATATTATTTCTCAAGGCCCATAAGACCGTTTGTATTGGAGGTACCAGAAGGGACTATCTAATCTCAACCAAATTTGGTGCGGAAGTGTGTTCTATATAGAAATCTTTATGTGCAAAATTTCATTTCGATAGGTCAAGCTTGTGTTGAGTTATCGTCATATTATTTCTCAAAGCCCATGGGACCGTTTGTGTGGGAGGTACCAGTAGGACTTTTCCGATCTCAACAGAATTTGGCGCAGAGGTGTGTTCTATAAATCTTTATCTTTATGTAGAAAATTTCATCTCGATAGGTCAAGTTTGTAGTGAGTTATTGTCATATTATTTTAAAAGGTCTCCAACACCAACTTCTCGTAGAGCTATATAGCCCAATTTCAATACCAACCATGCTAGGTTAACTACACATGTTTGTGCCTCCCTAGCTGTTTTCATGCAGGCTCTATCTTGTTTTCAACAGACGGTCAGACGGACATCCAGAAAATATGGCTAGATTGTCTTAGAATTTTACGAGGATCAAGAATATATATACTTTGTTGGGTCTCCGATGATTATTTCAAGGTGTTACAGACAGAATGACAAAACTAATATACCCTCCATTGTATGGTGGAAGGTAAAAAAAAGGGTACTGAATTGATCTTCTATGTTTTAGTTACGTTTTAAGACCGAAAGAAAAAAATCGTACACAGATATTATTTCCTCTTGCTTTAAAAAGTCTAAAAATAGTAAAGTTTTAGTTTTGAAAATGTCTTAAAACGACTTATAACAATATAACCTCACTGAAATTAACTGAGCAAGGTTTTTAGAACACATAGCTACTTTAAACTTATTAAAGAGTATTTTTACTTTTCTCGAAGAGGACACGCGAAACTTAGAGATAGGAAATTGAAAGTTTAAAATGTGTTAATTTCACCTAAGTCAGTCACCGGAAAAATTCGTAAGAATTATTTATGTACTTTTTGTTTAATTTTTTTATATAAGGATTGCTATTTATATTTCGGGTCCTGAAAATACTAGTGTTCGCAGATGCAAACTGGAACTTTCATTGGAAACTTTGATATTTTTAAGCATAACTTCACTCAGAACGTTTTGTCATTTGAGGGCGAATTATTTTGTTTACAGTGTGTGGAAAAATGCATCTCAGTCAAAAAATGGAATTATCCCGTGAACATTTTCGTGCGATGATTTTTTACGATTTTCGGCGTGGGTTGTCGAGACAAGAGTGTTTTAATCAAGTTGTGTCGACTTTTGGCGACACAACTGTTAATCGCTGGTACCAAGAGTTCAGTCAGTGAATTTCGTTAATGACGTCCAACTTCGGTCACTTTGCCAGAAACCATCGATGCTGTGAGTGAACATACCGTGAGATTGAGTCAGTCTAAGGCATTAGTATGACAAGCATCAATAAGGTACTGTATGTTCATTTGGCCGTAAAAAAAATTGTTCCCGTTGGATCCCACATACTTACAATTTGATGAATGCTCAAAAAAGGCTCGTATGGATTGGTGTAAAGAGATGTTGAAAAAATATACTCGTAACTGCGGTAGCTCAAAGGCAGTGTATAACATTGTCACAGGTGATGAATCATGGATCTATGCATATGAACCCGAAGAGATGTTAAAAAAGTATACTCGTAATTGCGGTAGCTCAATGGCAGTGTATAACATTGTCACAGGTGATGAATCATGGATCTATGCATATGAACCCGAAACAAAACAACAATCGACCGTATGGGTCTTTCAAGACGAGCCAAATCCAATAAAAGTTGTTCGTGGAAGAAGTACATCGAAGCAAATGATTGCGTTTTTTTTGGTATTACCGGCCATGTTGCCGCAGTACCTTTAATGGAACGTAGGACGGTCAATTCTGGGTGGTATACAACCATCTGTTTGCCAACAGTGTTCGAAGAAATGAGGAAAGATAATAAGAGAAGACGGATCATTTTGCATCACGACAATGCGAGCTCTCACACATCAGCTGAAACGATAAGCTATTTGACCACTCAAGATGTCGAATTGATGGGTCATCCACCACCGTACAGCCCTGATTTGGCACCCAATGACTTCTTCTTATTCCCTGGCATCAAGAAAAAAATGCGTGTCAAAGTTTTTCATCGCCCGAAGCAGCTGTTAAAACGTTCAAAAATCATATTTTGGAGGTGTCTCAATCGGAGTAGAAAAAGTGCTTCGATAATTGGTTTGTGGTCATGCAAAAGTGTACTGATCTGAAAGGAGAATATTTTGAAAAACAAAACCATTTCCAATGATAAAATATAGTGTTTTTATTGCCGGACCCGAAATATAAATAGCAACCCTTGTATTGGTAATACATATTTATATAACAACCTAGCGACGGAGTTGGCAATGCCTGCCAAAACAATGTGGAAGGCCTTTTTAGACCATATAAAAAAACTCCCATGCACATTCCAGCCTATCTCACTAAGTAAGGCCCACGAGTAATAACAGGCTTTCTTACTCCTTCAAAAAAAAACATCCTTGGAAGGCAGGTGGAATGTAAAAATAAAAGTCATCTTCATGCTGTTGAGATCCCTGCTTGCGGGCCTGAACTTAAAAGGGAACCCAGCGGCGCATTTACCATGCTTGCCAAAAAGCAACGATGTGGAAGGCCTTCTTAGAGCTTCCAAAAATTTCGATGCACATTCCATCTTGCCTTCCCTATTCAAAATACCCAAAGGACATTCCTGCTCTGTTGTTTCAGAAGGCCTGCATACCTTAGAAGGCAGCTAAAATGTGAAAAGGCATTCCAGCTTTATTTTAATGAGAAGGCCTGATTGCAGGCCTGTATTAAAAGGGGAACTGGAAGATGTATCGTTAAACATTTTTATAAAGGGTGTTTTTTTTACATGTGAGGCTTTAAAGAAGAAATAAAACGCATACAATTTAATGTTATAGCCAAGAATTTAGCTTTATTATGAAGAGGCAGCCGCGGCTGGCTCGAATAAATTCCAGGCGTGAGGCCCAATTTTCGCCTAGTATTCTCTTCCAAGGAGTCAAGCATGTCGGTCTTATCTGCGTAGACATGCCACTTTACATAACCCAACAAAAAATAGTCCAGCGGTGATAAATCGCGCGATCTTGGAGGCCTCTCATCAAAAGCTTTCTTCATTAAATTGATTGTTTGGTTGGCTGTATGGCATCTACCGCCGTCTGTTTGGAACCAAAGGTCGTCCACATCAACATCCTCCAATTCAGGCACAAAAAAGTCATTAATCATGACTATAGCGTTCCCCATTGACTGTAAAATTATGACCGGCTTCATTTTTGATTTCCAATCATTCCCTCTTCCCATAGAGCACACCAAACAGTGTCTTTTTCTTCCCATAGAGCACACCAAACAGTGTCTTTTTGAGAATGTAACGGCGTCTCAGCAATGGCATGTGGATTTTTATTACTCCAAATGCGACAATATTGGTTATTAACCAAAAGTCAGCTTCATCGCTGAACAAAAATTTCTTGTAAAAATCAGGCCATTTCGTTTTGGGCCCATTTACTACGATTTGCAAACGTTGCTCCAGAGTAAGTCAATTCATTATGAAATGGTAAACCAAACTGAGCATAAGTCAAGTGACAGCTGTCAAAAACACAAACTGCGAAAAAGTGTGCACATATTGAAAACACCCTTTATAACAATAAATAGGCAATTTGCTGATAGACTAGATGGAAGTGATAGACTAGCTTATAAAACTGTGGCAGAGACGCATAATAAATAACTTATAAAAAAAGTTAGCCGGGTGTGGTCGTCTTAATTTTCAATTGGCTTCAGAAAAGCCAATTGAAAATCGGTTTTTGGAACTTCTTAGATGGGCTTTTATTTCACCTAGATTTTAAAACTAATGGCTTTTGAATTTGTGTGAAAATTTCATTGTTTTTGTTACCCATCCCCAAATTTAGCCAAATTGCGAAAATAGTTTTATTTTGGGCTTCATGAGAACTTTTGCTACTAGACCCAATTTAATCGAAATTAATATTTGTGTTCTAGTGCTGGTTGTATTTACAATTGAGTGGGACCTCTGTATTGGGGCTATATCAATACGTGGACTGATAACACCCTTTTTTTGAGCTGGTAACTGTTTGTAATTATCTGTACCAAATTTGAACACGATTGCGTATAATACGTGTCTTCGAGAGCTTAAGACTTTCAATAGTGATGCACTGGATAACATCGGTATACCAGACCACCACATTTACCTCATAAAGGAGCTACATCCGTGTATAGCACGGTTTAAAAGCCTAGAAACCAGGGCCTTTGAAATAAATACCGGTGTCAGGCAAGGATGTACGCCACCACCTTTCTTTTTCTCTAAGTTCTGGAAAAAGTCATCCAGCATACCCACATCGAGGCCCTAAACTAAATTCAATAGCACTTAAAGCAACGGTTGCATTACCTCGACTATGCAGACGACATGTGCATAATGTCACACATGCTGGAAACTGTCAAATAATTGGATTGTTTGCCACGCCCCTTGTGGTAAACCAACACAAATGGCCATGTTTCAGTGGAAATTAGGACCCATATAACTTGTCTCTTAATGCATGAATTCGCTCACTTTCCGAAATCCATAATATTTTTATAAAGGCTTTTTAAACAATTACGAAAAGAGTGGACGACACGGTACGCTTCATGCAATAGACGACGAAACGTAGGAAAATATAAAATCCATAAATGGGTTTAGGGTATATGTTAGTCGTTTTAACTGAAGCTTTTAACTTGTTTTATATTCAATTTAATCTTATTGTAGAGTATGAAAGCAGCATGATACTTTGTCTACTGAACTTACCCAGTTGGGACGCTGTAGTGTTTTAAACAAACGTATATGCTGTATAATATGTTTGGATAACTCGAAACTCAAATTTCTCCATAATGCCGGAGAAATATAAAAAACAGATTCAAACTCGTGGAATCATATTATACAAAATACTATTTTTCCCTTTAATAATGTCTTTTCATAGTAGTCCTTACAAATGACTAAGGACTAATTTGATGTTATTCTACTAAGTGTATTTGAAGTACTATTTTTCATTTTTCCAGTATCCCAGTAGAAAAATTCCGGAAAATCGGGAAACCTTAATAAAAAAAATCTGGGGAAAAACACAAGCTAATATACTTTAAAGTCTGAGATCTCTAGTTTTAGTGAATGGTTTAGAGATTTTTCTTCCAATTTGAACAGAGGACTTGCCGTCTTTATATTGATGTTTTGAATCTCATGACAAAAGAATACTAACAATTAGTAAAATACTTAGGTAAATACTTAGTAGAGACATAAATACTGTTACAACATTGAACACACCCATTTCAATAGTAGAACTGAACATACCCCTTTAATGTCATATGGGGTTTGAAAGCTAACCTCAATAGCGTTGGTCTGTAGCGGGATTTTAAAATTGTTTCAACTTTAATCATGGAGTGGTCAGATAATGAGAACCGTATCGCTGTAATAGCGCTTTTCAAGTGTGAAATGAAAAAGCGATATTTTCAAAAAGCTCCGGCCACTATTGATTAGCCGCATGTTCGTATACCGATGCATAAAACTGTTTGATCAGACTGGAGATGTAAAAGACTGCCACCGGTCGGGCCGCCCACGCTCTGTTCGAACACCGCATGCCATCGAAGCCGTTAAATCAAGAATTCACAGAAATCCGCACCGAAAACAGAAAATCATGGCCCGTGAGATGGTCCCTGAGTCGAATCATTAAAAAAGATTTGGGACGTGGGGCTTTCAAACGACGTACCGGACATTTATTGACTGCAGCTTTAAAATAGGATTAAAAAATCCAAATGTCTTTTGGTGAAGCACGCTGATAACTTGCACAGAAAAATTTTGTTCACCGATGAAAAAAAATTTTACCGTTCAGGAAAAATTTAACAAGCAAAATGATAGTGTATGCGCGGTCATCTACGGAAGCATCTGAACTGATCTCAAGGGTGGAAAAGGGTCATCACCCAGCTTCAGTCATGGTTTGGTGGGGGTCTCTTACGATGGGGTCACTGGCCTGCATTTCTGCGAACAAGGAGTCAAAACATCGGCCAAAGTTTACCAAGAAACCGTTTTGGAAGCCTCTTAACAATTCCCTGTTCCAAAACCAGCCATGGACTTTCCAGCTGGATTCTGCGCCGGCCCATAAGCTAAAACTTCCCAGACCTGGCTTCGAAACATATTGCCAGCGTTCATATCCTCTGAAGAATGGCCCTCAGGCAGTCCAGATTTGAACCCATTGGATTACAAATTGTGGACGGTTTTAGAGGACAAGGTTTGTCACAAAAGACACCCCAACATTGGATCTCTTAAGACTGCTTTGGTTCGAGTTGTTGCCAATTTTCAAATGGACGAGGTTCGTGAAGCTATTGACGATTGGCCAGTGCGACTTAAGGCGTGTGTAAAGGCAAAAGGCGGAAATTTCGAATAAGTAGATTATTTTTTGATACAATATACATCAACTAGTTGGAAAGCCCGTCAAACGACGGTCGAAAAAAACATGTCTTCAGTGGTATTGAACGTGCTGACCATAAAATCTTCTGTCCAGTATTTCGTTTCTAAAAACTATTAATCTTTGATCACTAAATTGTGTAAAATGGAATAATAACTGCTTATAGTATTTAAAATTTTTTGTATATGTATTTACTTTGAAAATATTTCTTTGAACACAACATTTTTTGTGAAAGTGGTTTCACATCCGGCCACTAACTTTCCTTGGAAGGGTCCGTCTAGTATTTTTACTTTAATATCCGCAGCTCGCCTCGCTCTCGAGAAAGCCACATACAATTGCCCGTGGCTAAAGACAGGCTCCGGCAAGTAAATACCGACCTTTTGCAGCGTTTGGCCTTGCGACTTGTTTATAGTCATTGCAAAAGCCAATTTGATTGGGAATTGCCGTCGGCGCAAAACGAAGGGAAGATCCGGGTTTGTTGGAGCTAAATCCACTCGTGGGATGAAGACGACCTGATTTTTTGCACTGCCGGCCAAAACTGATGCAATTATTAGATTTGGCTTCAAAACGGTAATTATCAGCCTAGTCCCGTTGCATAGTCCTCGTTTTGTGTTCAGGTTCCGAATTAACATAATTATCGCCCCAGTCAAACTTTAGCCAGTCACTAAAGTTTGTGTCAACGGAACGAACGTTGTTTTTTAGGCGAAGAACGTGAAAATTCTACAAAAGATCACCGAATTTGATGCTGGCTTCAACAATGGCTGATCGCGTTCCATGTGGAACAACAGGAAGAATTTGTCTAAAGTCTCCACCAAGTAACAGGACTTTACCACCGAACGTTTTTGTATTCTGCATAATCTCTTGTAGCAATCGATTAATAGCTTTGAGTGCGGTGCTCGGAGCCATAGTAGCTTCGTCCCAAATTATAATTTTGGTCTTCCTTATAATTTCTGCATCCGGTGAAGTCATTCGCATTGATGAGGTGGAAGTGTCCACTAATGGAATGGGCAACTTGAACTGGGAATGGTATGTCCTTCCACCATCTAATAAATTGGCCGCAATGCAAGTTGACGCAACGGGTAGCGCATTGTTACCATCTCCACGTATGTGACTCAACAAAGTTCTGTATAAATAGGTCTTACCACTTCCACCTGGGCCATCTAAGAAAAATGTTCTTTGCGGAAGATTGTCATTTCCAACAGCAGTCATTATGGAATCGAAGACAGATACTTGCTCAGTGTTGAGTGCATTCCTCGTAGCAGTGCCTTTATTTCGTTCCACAACCACATCTTAATAAGGAGTCGACATCTGCAGCATATCACTCGAAGGCGTACGAAGTCCAAAGTCGTGGCATCTTTTACCATGTGAATTTAGAATGCTCTGAATATCTTGTAGAACAAAATTGTCACAATTTAGACAAAAATTGTCATGACCTTGGTGAATGTTTATGTCTTCGCACAACTGTTCCTTATATTTCTCAAAAAGTTCCGCCGCATTCGATGGAAATGCGAAAATACACAGATATGCAAATAATTCCCTTAATTGGCGAGACATTTTTTGATCCGCTGCTTCTTGGAGTGTTGCGTCCCATGTGGCATCATCATTTAGTAGTCCTCGTCGCTGCGTAGTTTCCTTGAAAGTTGAGTATGTGTGGCCTTCATACGTTCTCAAGTCAGTAAACGAAGTGGCTCCGGTGACGTGAAGCAATAAAAGGCGTAAGCAGAATCTTTCTGGATCAGAGGCCAAGTTTACGGAATACATTCGGCCTATTGTTTTCTCTGCTCCTCTTTGCCTTTTTTCCATTTTCTGAGTTTTGCATCGAAAACATAATGTTGAGGCAGATCACCGTACAGAATTTCTTTTGCTGCATCATCTTCTTCATTTAACCTAAACCAAGCGGTTAACGTTGTGTCTTTAATTGCAGCATTTGCCGCGGTTGTAGCCAAATTAGCCTCCGTAAAATATACATTTTGGTTATCTGGTAGGTGAACTTGTAGTCGAATAATTGTGTGTGACTGCTCATGCATATGAAAGCCAAACAACCTCCAAGCAGCCTCTGGTGCGCTGATATATCGAGAGTCCATGAATGTTTTGATCTCGTCATGATTAAGAACATTTTCTTCCCCGATTGCAATATTAGCGCAGTCATGACCTTTGTTGACATACTTAAAAAGGTATTTGACGCTTTTGATTGATGCACAGCTTTCGACGTTTATATGGCAGTTGAATTTTAGGCTCAGATACGGAGAATATGGCACCACCCAGGAATTATCAATGGTCCTGCCATTAACAGTTGCCGTAACTCCATTGTTCCTACGACGGTATTTCGGGTAACCGTTAAAATTGGCATTTGTTTCCTCTTGAAAATCTTTGGGGAACTTCTTCGAACAAACCCCGTTTACCATGCACGGCGAATTGAAGTTATGCTGGCCACATGGTCCGTGAATCATGTGCTTGGTAACAATTGCATGTAACCTTGGAGATATTTGTATATCAGGTATCTTTGCATGAATTACCTTATCGATAGCTTCAGTGTCTTTTGGCTTATCTTCGACTTTAAGAATAAGCAAAATATGAGCGTGGGGAAGGCCTCGTTTCTGAAACTCTATGACGTGAACTTTTGCTGTTGGTGAGCCGAAATTTTTTTTTTGCATATATCATTAAGTAATTCTTGGAGTTTAATTTTAAATACCCGTGCTACTAAATCAGGTCTGAATTCTGTTGATTGTCCTGGCTGCAGATTTTCGGATATTTCAGGCCACTTTGGGTTGCAAGTCATTGTGATGAAATAATCGGGCTTTCCATATTTTCGAACTATTGCCATGGCATCCTGATAATTTTGCGCCATATTTCTTGGGGATCCTTGAAAAGAGGATGGGAGAATTACTGCTCTGCCAGGGACTAAACCTTGTGCGTCAGCATCATTATTTAAATGGTCCATTAATCCAGTGTAACTTTCGACTCGAAGTTTGCTCTGATTTTGGCGGCAGAAGTTTAGTCGATTTGCCTCCGTTTTCACATAAGCATCAACCATATATTGCTGTGTTAATTTTCCAGCAGAAAGGAACGGATTGAATTCATCACGGATTGAAAGTCTGTAGCCATAATACTGCATTTGAGTTACTCTTATTCTTGGATTTGCTGCTGGTGCTCGATTAACATTTCGCAAAGAGTTTGGTCTGTATGCCAGTGGGATGTTGATATTCCAACTTTGATCGCCATAAGGAAACATCAATGGGTAAACCATTGGTTCCAAGTTTGGATCTAAGACGCTGATGCGTTCCGTTTTTCTCGTATTTGGCTCATTATTGACTTTGCAGTGAATTATCAAATCCCTTTCCAGTGGCGGTTCTCCATCACCGTTTTGATAAATAATTGCAACTTCATTTGCTCTTGGAGCATTGTAGCGGCGCAGATCACAATTCCTGTCCTGAATAATCGCCATCGAGACAGTTGATGGCTGTGCACCTTGTTGCTGAGCGTCAGTAATGCACTCCTGTTCTACCTCGTATAGCATTTTGCATGCTTCTGCGAATGGATTATTCATTGATATGAATTCGCTCAATTCTCTCATTAGGTCCTGGCGACATTTGAAATTTTCAGGAATCCTCATCCGTTCGCATGCTTCTCCAGGGTCTAGAATGTAAAGATGTGCAAATTTTCGGTGATCGTCGTTTTGAGGATGTAAGGCGGCTGTTCGATGGTAAATTTGCCCATTGATACGGAAGCAATATGGGCCGTAACCTGGAGGAGTGGCAATATTTGCACCCATTGAGGCAAAACCCAATGCGCTATTAATGGATCGAATATTCTCATGGAAATTTTTGGAAAAAGCGTGATTGAAGGTCATCAGCTGTTGAATAAATGGTGAAATCCTAATCTTCTCCAAAGTCACTTTTCCCTTATGACAACATTGGGTAAATAATTTGTCAGAAGGCTGTTCTGCTTTAAAATGCTTTGTGTAACAAAATGTGCAATGAATATTTAACTCACCGCAACTGTGGAGAGAAATGGCAGTTTCATTTTCATGTGCTTTTTCAGCAATGTTTTGAATTTGATTTCGGACACTTTGTTGCCTTCTATTTTGAGACCTTAAATATGCTTCCGCATTTCTCTGACGATTCCTGGTCCTGTCTTCTTCGTTGATATTTGCAATTCGATCTATTTCCATCTGAGCATGTCTTTCTCTGTGAGATTGCCGATCATCTTCTGTCATGTTGGCCAGACGGATCCTATTTAACTGTAATCGCCTTTCACTTTCAATGGCCTTCTGTTGGTCTGACTTATTAGCACGACGTTTACGTTGATTTGTAATTGCTCGTCTTTTGCACTCTTCTTGTTCATCATTGGTCAACACCCGTTTAGGAGGCATTGCAATGATTATTAATTGTCAATTACAAATTTGATTTGATAAAAAATATTTCTAAATAAAGTTGATTAAATAAAGAATTTTAAAACTTGCGTAATTTTTTATGAAAATGACCCTTGAAATTTAATAAAAATCGTGTAAAAAAAATATACGAAAAAATTGCACATAACTTTTTATATGGACTTAAATCAGAAACTTTTACATTTTGAAAATTTTTCTTCCAAAATCGATGACGTTTCCCACTCAATCTACGTCGTTTTCAACGAATAAAAGGCAGTATTTAAAGACGCAAAATCCATTTGCGTTACTCACTTTCGACAGGGGCGTGAAATTGTGGCTGTTCAAAATACCCCGCAAAAAATTGCATATCTTGACATATCATTATATGTCAAAATATTTCTTATATCTTACTGACCTACTGAGATACATTGCAAAATATTTTTAAGTAATAAGATATTTGGCGGATTTATTTAGATCCGCTGACTTTATGGGAAAAGTTTTCGCGCAAAAATTAACAAGCTCTTGATCGAATATTTTCTGAGGTAATGAAAAAGCGTTTAGCAAAATGTTACAATCTTCAAAATATTTGAATACTCCTCCGAATGTTAAACAAGACATCGAAAATGCTTTTAATTGCACCATAATTTGATCATTTTTATGCAACCGTTTGGGTGTTCTTGCGAATTATGTGGGTATAGAATTTCTCGCTTTCTTCGCATAGTGATTTAAAAAATAAACTTCAATCGATATAAGGCATCAAACATTACCATTTGGGAATCTAAAAAGAGCAATAGTTGTATTTTCTTTGGCAATTGTGTGAAGAAAACTTGAAAAGTAAGGTTTACAACAGTAGTTCTCATTCGTTTGGGGAGAGCCTGGCCTTATAGAGTTCGGATTTACTTCAACAATTGCAGCAAAGCTATCTGAAGAGGGTTGTCACGGACCCGAAATCATAATAAAAGCAGTGTGCAGCCACGAAAATCAATGTCACTTTGCCATTTTGTTAAAAACTTGTCTTCTATTTAAATATAAAAGCAAGAGGTCTTGAGCCGGAAAATCCCTGTTCAATGTGTAAAAGCAACAGACCGAAATAAAACAAACGATCTAAACAAGAGCAAACCCTTTTAAAAAAATACGTTAATTTAGCATAATTTTAGAAAAGTGCATACAATTTTAAAAATTATTTTTTTTTATATCGCTTCCGCGGCTAGTCGATGCTAAATAATTAAAAGTCGGTCGACTCAATGACCTGTCAGATTGTTATAAGCATACTAACCCGATGAATGCTAAAATGCACAACATCTTTAAGAAGCACTGATCATAGTTTGATTTCATTGAGGAGCGAACAATAAAGCCACGAAAATTGAAACTGATCAGAAACGGCTACTCAAATGCTCACGGCTATAGATACCACAGGGGTTAACCAGTACCGATGGCCCAAGTAAAAAAGAATCATTGCAGTTTTTATGTCGTAGACCCTGAATTCTACAAAAAAAAAAATATGACGAACTGTGTTAAATGTCTCAAGTATTTTTTTTAAAATTTTTCGACTTCAATGGTCATAAATTTATTAAAGTTATCATTAAAGAAATCGCCAATACAAAAAAAACACATTTCCAAGTACTGGTAACGGTTTATTATATTTGGGTATTAATTTGATAAAAAAAAAATGTACTATCAAGTAAACTATTGAAGGAAATAATAGCGGTGTTTTGAAACTGGTTCTCAAGAATCCAGCCAGCTGCAGCCGAAATATTGTGGGATTCGCTTATCACGAATTATATTCCTGCAGAGTGGGTCACCGTAGTGTGCACGACTATCATGCCAGTAAACCCAGGTTAAAATCCGGGTAAGAACATTTAACAATTTTCCGCGGCGGGGTTTCCACCTCGTAAATGCCGGCGACTTTACGAGTAAGAAATTTATCTCTAAGCCGTGTACAAACTTCTCTACAAAATGCGTAAGCCGTTCGAAGCCGGCGTTAAACAGTTGGTACCAGTCAGTTAGTAAAAAAGATTATATCGTGCACAGCTCACTGAAAGTTTTCCCCAAACCAAATATCGGCCAAAAGCTCGACACGGCTCCGATGGTCCATGCTTCCAATGACTCTGTGACATAATGTAGTGAACCTATCGTAACTGTACCGAATTATCTCATCCTTTAGATCTTGAATTGTTCTTGGCTTATTGTAATTATTTAAATGCTACTTGTAAACGAATCTACTAAGGTGAAAGTGTGCCTCGTCGCTGTAGATGATTTTTTTTAAAGTCACCATTCACTTCTGCCTATTCAACCAACAATTGGGCGTATTGATGATGCTTGAAATGGTCAGTTAGCATCAGCTCTTGGTTTAATTAAACCCTGCTAGCGTGTAAATTCAAATTAAAAAATCAAATTATTAAAAATTCGCATCAGTCATGTTTGTGAGATGTTTAATTGTCGGGCACGACGACGAGTCGAGGTTGGTGGTTCTTCTGACGAACAGGGCGAGCATGCACGGGTGTTTTAAGATTTCCTACAGACTCGGTTTGCTGAAAGTTGCGCACAATTCTTCCGATTGTAGACAAATTTTGTCGATTATGCTGACAAAAAAAAAACAGAAAGTGCCTTTCGTGTAAAATGACGAATTTCCTTCAAAAAGTTTTTTTTGAACGCCCATTTTTGTAAGTCTTCAACAATCTTAATGCTCAATTGTGTACATCTCTATAGTTGAATTTGTCAAATATTAAAAACAAAGAAATGTCAAATTAAGTTGGACAAAAAAAAATTAAGTTAAGGTGTGACTCATAATTAACATCGTGCATAATGGTTGGACCAGCTCTAATTTTTTGTGACATGCTTTAAATACTGTCCTGATGGAGTAGACAAATCCGGCTAAACTAAATTCCATTTTATCATGATGGGGGGGTTATTATTTGTTTAAAATTCATATCAACGTAAAAAAACCAAGTGTCAAATAATACTTTTCCGAGTGGACAAACACTTACGACCCTTGGACATTTTTTCTACGCTGCGTATTTCTAAATCTCAACATTCAGAAAAATCATTGAAATATGTATGTCATACAAAAATAAATTTCGTACACGTACTTCAAGTCTTGTAAAAAACAAAAAAATCGCAGCATAGAAATACATAAAACGAGGGTTGCTATATATACTTTATTTCTGGCCTAGGCAATACTAAGTGTTGCCTGGCGTCATCTGAAATTTTCATTGGAAAGTTGACATTTTTTAGCATAAACGTTCTCAGAACGTCTTGATGTACGACTAGCATTTGTGTTGTTTACAGTGATTTCAAAAAATCAATTTGGCAAAAAATGGAATTAACTCGTGAACATTTTCGTGCGATCATTTTTCACAACTTTCGACGTGGATTATCACGACAAGAGTGCATCGATGAACTTAAGTCCTTGTATGGCGATAAAACAGCGTCCTATAGCTCTTTGAAAACTGGTTTAATGAATTCAACGACGCTTGCTTAAAGACGAAGTTCGTGAAGATCGTCCAAAAACGGACATTGTGCCAGAGAACATTGATACCTCGCGTGAATTGAAACTGCAAGATCGTCATGTGACATACCGTCAAATAGAGGCATCCTTGGGCATTTCTTCCACCAGCATACATTCGATATTGCATGAACACCTGGCCGTAAACAAGTTTTTTCTCGTTGGATCCCGCATAATTTGACAATCGCTTAAAAAAGGCTCGTGTCGATTGTCGCAAAGAAATTTTGTAAAAATACGATCGCGGTGCTTCAAAAGACGTTTATAAGATCGTCACAGGTGACGAATCATGGATCTTTGAAGACGAGCCAAATCAAAAGAAAGTTGTTCGTGGATGAAGCACTTCAAGGCAAATGGTCGCCTGTTTCTTCGGAAAAACTGGTCATGTGGCGACTGTTCCGCTTGAGCAACGTAGGACGGTCAATTCTGAGTGGTACACCACAAGTTCTTTGCCTGAAGTCTTCAGAGAAATTCGAAAAACTAACGGGAGAATACGAATTATTTTGCACCATCAAACCAGGGACTTTTTGACCGGCCAAAACGTCGAATTGATGGGTCATCCGCCGTACAGCCCTTACTTGGCACCCAATGACTTCTATTTATTCCCGCACTTCAAGAAAAAAAATGCGTGGTCAACGATTTTCTTCGCCAGAAGAGGCTGTTGAAGCGTTTAATGTTTAAGAGGTGCCTCAATCGGAGTGGAAAAAGTGCTTCGACAATTGTTTTGAGCGCATGCAAAAGTGTAAAAATCATGCTGGATAATACTTTGAATACTTGAATAAAACCATTTTTGATGATATATATTTTCATTATTACGCCAGAAGTATATATATCAGCCCTCGTAACGATTACAAATTCCCACTCTTTTTGCAACCTATGTGGAAATCAGATAGTTTATATGGAAACTCGCAAATGAAATCAGGTCAATGTATATTTTAGTGCATATTCAAACGCAGCAAATTTTTTTGATCAACACTCCTATATATTTTTACATTTAAATTAACACAATGCAGGTCTAGTTAATAGTGGCATTATTAGCATTTGAATATATTATCATCGATTTCAAACTTGTGTATATTAATTTGTAATTTATATTCAAACTATTTGGTATACATACGTAAATTTATTGAACTGTGTTCATAATACTTCCATATCTTTTTGCAGTAAACTACGATACACATATACATATAAGGAAACATCATTTACAAATATACATTTCAATATTGTGCAATTAAAATCAAATTTTCAGTATATATTTCTTTTGTTTTTGGAAATGCATCATCATAATTAAAATCAATAATTGTCTGTATTTATTGTACACCTTTCACTATTTAATTTTTACAAAAACACAAAGATGCTTTGCAATTGACTTTCAACTTACAATCGTATTGAATTATAATAAATTGGATCTAGAATTTAAAACTATACAGTTTTTGAAATTATAAATTGAAGTCTCTTCAGTAGACGTTTCATATTGAAATGATAAATAATGCACTTCAATTAAAGTGGAAACTCAAGTACGGCAATAAGTACTTTCGATATGAAACGAATTAATAGTGGTGCTATTAAGGTAGCCTCGATAACATAGACTAGATAGTAAAAAAGCTATAGCTTAGTCATTTGTTTACGAGATTATACTTATCATGTTCTTACGAAAATACTAGTAAATATGAACTATATGTATATTCGAAGAAATTATGCTAATCATATTCTTAGCAAAATACTAGTAAATATGAAGTACATTCGAAAAACAAAAATTTAAAATATAGCATGAATTTAGCCCAAATAGAATAAGAATTTCCTTTACTTTGCTATCAAGGATATGTTTTAAATCGGCTACAAGAATTGTTATTTAATTTTTAACTAAGATTTAAGAACTACTGGAAGTTTTCTGTACATAAATAATATTCTCACTTTTTGTAAGCAAATTGACTTATAAGCGGAGTAGTTGCCATCTAGTCCTTAGTTAGTTGCTATCTGGTCTTTTGTCGAAAAACACCACAGTTATTTCTTTTGATATGTTTAAAAGATCGATTTCACTAGAAAATAAATACGGGATGTAAGTAGTCAATTACAGAACACTCAAGACTTTTATCTTATCTACATACATACAATTTGTAATTAGTCAATATACCTAGTTTGAACATATGGACCGAAAGTTATTATCTAAATACGTTTTTATTGTTCTTCAATTCGTTAAAAAAAGGAATCTCTACCACACGAGGTCAAGACCTTCCATTAGTCAATCGTTATTTTTATCGGGAAATTTAACTTCCATTAGTCAATCGTTATTGGCAGGAAATTTAACTGCACTACTAAACTACTAAACAAATAAAAATAAAACATTACAATTACAATTCCGAATAAATTCGAACCATGTGGACCGCGCAGGCAACACAGGTAACACGAGGTAAATGTATCACACATTAAGTTCACTCAACTATAGGTACATTAGGAATATTATAAAATATGAGAGCACCACTACATTATCGTGGAATCACGTTGTAATATCGCCGCCACTACTTCTCCGCCTACTCCGTCTGTTGGCCACTTGGCGTTGCTCTTCGCGAGACCAACTTTGCTCATCCGCACTGGCAAATAGTATGTACACAATATTGCCGGCTATATTTAGGCCACCAGCCAGCCAGAAGACCTTCCGCCATTGCACCATGGTCTCATTGTGGTTGATGATTAAACCAATGACATAGGGAGCCAAAAAACCACAGATGTTGGCGGCTGAATTCGTGATGCCATACATGGTGCCCGCATACTGGGGACTCAAAGATATGTGATTCATTTGGTTGCCGGGATAAATGGCACCAGCAAATGAACCCACGCCCGCCAGCATGAAGGTAACCCATTGCCAGCTGCAGCCTACATAGCCGACACCAATTAGGCCCAGCGAAGGTACAATCGAAGCTATGGAATTCCAGAACTTGTACGATGCTAGAGTGGTGATCCAACGCCGCTCCAACATCCAATCGGCCATTGCAGAGCAGCCTATACCCACAATCCATGACGTTAGATATGGTATGCCATTAAGCACCGCATTCGATTGAATCTCAAAGTGTAAGATGTTATTCATGTAGGTCGGCAATTCAGTTAGTTGGGTGTAAAAAGCCCAACTTTGTCCACACTGGGTTATTAAAATAGCCCATAGAGGCACTGAAGTCATAATCGAACGCCAGGGAATATTGGGCGAAGCACTTTCGCTGGAAGACACCTCAACTCGGTAATCGTTATCCTCGTTATTAAAGCTATTGCGTCTTCTTTGGGTGGGTTTCTCCAACACACGTATACTGCTCTCGATATATTCTCGTTCTTTTGCCGATATTCGGGGATGCACCGAGGGCTTATCGTATACCAGGAACATCCAGAATACAAACCAGACAATACCGAGCAAGCCAAATGCATAGAAGGCCAAAGGCCAGCCTCCCATAAATTCAAGAGAGCACAGCCAACCGGCCAACGGCATAGAAATAACTGTGCCAATATTAGATCCCGCATAGACGACGGCGGCGAATTTATTACGCTCCAATGGCGGTATCCAGTGGGCCAACATGGCATGCATAGCCGGATAGGTGACACCTTCGCCCATGCCCTCAAGTATGCGCACCAAAATCAAAGTAGGAAGATCCCAATAGGCGGCAATGGGAGTGAGTAAGGTAAAAATGGCCGTTATAAGAACGCCATAGCCATATATCAGTTTGCCTCCCATCAGTTCAGCCATGCGTCCGCCTGGTATTTGTGTCAGTACGTAACCATAAAAGAAGGAGCCCAGCACCAGGCCCTGGGTAGCTTCATCCCAGACGAAATCACCACCTGGCAAAATGGCCGTTTTGTTATTTGCTGCATCTGCATGGCAAGTGTCGTCAATGGGAGCTGAAGTGTTTTCGTTACCCTGCGGTATAGCCGTTTGATTAACCATGGCCACAATGGCCACCGACAGATTTACTCGCATGGCATAGACCACAGCAAAGCCGAAGAAGCCCATTAGGCCAAATATTGTGCGGGTATTAATGCAATCACAGTCATCTTCTAAGGAAACAAAATGATGAAAAATGAATGAATTGCTAAATATGTCCAACACACTCACCCCGCTGGCCACTGATTAGGGGCACATCGGCATTGTTATTTACAAAATCGTCCTCATCTTCGGAACCATTCGTAGGCAACATCATGGGCCTACGATAGTGCTCCAAGTCCTCCTCATCGCTGCTGGCGATCCGATTATCATGGAAATCTTCTCTTCCATATGATGAGTGGGCATCAATCTTTACACTTCGTTTTGCTGACATATTCCTTAGCGTTGCTATACGTCATTTACAGGCAGTACATCACTTTACTTTTTGCAATATGTATTTTTCTTTTACGTATAAAGCGACTTTACTTATGATGTGTATTCCTTCAATTGTGGAGGAGGGCCCGCATACAGACACGGCACAGATGATAGCAGAGAATGTCTTAACAACCAGAACGTTTGTTTCCGAATAAAACCCATAGAGGTTCACACAGCACAACCGACAGCAGAGAAAGCCACGACACAACTTTACCTAAAACCCCCCAAGTGTTAAGGCCATGCACTCGGAGAGAGAGAGCGATACACAGAGCAAGAGAGGCAACGGGGTCAGGTAGACAGGTGGTGGTTGTGGTGAAGAAAAACGAGTCAAACAATGAACAAACGAATCAAATGGTGCAAGAATTGAATGTTAGCACAAACAATGCGAAGAGGAAGTGTGACTAACGCCGGAGCAGGCAGTGAAGGGAATTGTAAACAACTGAGAAGAAACAGATTGAAACGAAATAGAAAATAAACGAAAAATGCGTTTCCATCAGCTGTGCCGAACAATAGACACCCTTCGCCACTCTGTAGGCGTCGTTTAATAAACATATCTCGGGTAAGGAAAGGCATCACTATCAGCTGAGAGAAAATTTAATATTAAAAGTGAGAACATCCAAAAAAGCAAAATGTTGTGAGTAATTTGAACAGACATAGCACAAATTAAAGCTCTTGCATTATACGTAGCTCCATCGAATTTCTCTATATTTCAGATGAAAAAGATTATTTGGAAAAGTAGTATTTCCCTTTATACGAGTAAAAGGCTTAAATCTAATTTAGGTACAACTCTCGGATTGACTCCAAAATTGTACCATCCATAAAATATTGTATTTGAAACAAAAAATAATACATACATTTTATTTGGCGGCGACTCATATTTTCCGTGTTACGGGCTTCCAAAGTTTAAAGGACTAGCGCAATTAGGGTATCATTGGAAAGCTCTTAAAAATACCTACCTAACCAAGTTGATGCAATTGAACTACATTTTCGGCATTAAAAGTACCTTGATACAACCTCAGTTAATTATTGATACATTTCACATTTCGGATCCGTTGTTTCTACTCTACAGTGTACAAGGTATTGTGTCTTAGTACTGCGGTTTGAAACACCTTAAAAATGAAGAAAACCCCATGGTAAGTATTCCGCTAGATTCATAATCACTATTAAGCGATACCAGTCCGTCTGCCTAAATCTCATTGTAATAAAAGTACTGGACGAAATTATGAATCGATTTTGATAAAACTTGGTACATTGTTTAGGTTTAGATCAAGGACAACAATATTGAAATTGGTCGTTATCAGTCAATATATTGATTTCATACAAAAGAGTTTTCGGATTTGAGGCCCTGCCGCTATTAAAGCCAACTTTTACATTTCTATTTCGCAGAGGACGGTGCGACTAATCTTTGCAGAAATTGCACCATATCGGTCCATGTTTTAAGATTGCCATCGCGCAATGTTTCACATGAAGCAATGGACGATGCCTGTAAGTAACCCTGATGAAAAAGTTCCACATAGGTCAGTGTTTTCAAATATCAACCACACACAAAGTAAGTAAAGATTCCCTGCTGAAGAAGTCATAAATAAAATAAAATTTTACATAGTGCGTTATGAGTGTTAAATATTCATACGAGGGTATATCAAGAATTCCCTGACTTTTCCAACTTCCCTCGTAGTAATATAAAATGCAAATCTGCTCCCATCAAGTACCATCTGTTAATAGACTACTGTCAAATTTTGAGAGAGTTCCGTCAATTAGTTTGTGTTTACCAAAATTTTACATAGTGCGTTATGAGTGTTAACTATTCATACGAAGGTATATCAAGAATTCCCTGACTTTTTCAACTTCCCTCGTAGTTATATAAAATGCAAATCTGCTCCCATCAAGTACCATCTGTTAATAGACTACTGTCAAATTTTGAGAGAGTTCCGTCATTTAGTTTGTGTTTAACAGCTGTTCAAAACCTCGTGGTTTTCGCTAGAAATGAAAAAAAGTTAACTTCAAGTGCGGAAAACAACCGTCAATCAAACCTAGGAAAAGCTTGATAAATACTATGGGGACTCTACACCATCGATTTCAATGGAAAAAAGTGGTTAACTGACACTCGTTGTGGTCGCACAAGTACAAATGACGCTGAACGTTCTGGACGGCCAATTGAGGTCAATACACCCGAATATGTCGAGAAAATCCACGATATGGTGTGGTCTGGTCGAAGAGTAAAAGTGCCTGAGATTGTTGATGCCAAACGGATTTCATATGACAGTGTGTTTTCGATTTTACATGATCAGTTGGTTTTAAGAAAGCTGTCTGGTGCCGCGCTAGCTCTCAACTGACCATTAACGTAATCGTGTGACAACTTTAAAGGATCGTTTGGAGTTGTTTAACCGTAATTCGAATGAGTTTTTGCTGGGTTTTGTAATTGTGGATGAAACATGTATCCATTACAACACTCCGGAGACCATGCAGCAGTTTAAACAATGGGGTTCTCCGGGTGAACCGGCTTCGAAGAAGGCCAAGGTGACTCTGTCGACCAATAAGGTGATGGCAAGAGTTGTTTTAAGATGCACGCGGGATAATCCACATCGATTACCTTCAAAAGAGAAAAAACAATAGACAGCGAATATTATGCCAACTTATTGGACAGATTTATCTAGGATTTAAAAAAACGACCCCATATAGGGCCAAGAAAAAGATTATCCATTGCAAAATTGCATGAATTGGGTTACGAATTGCTATATATTCTTCGGATTTAGCCCTCAGGGACTATTTCCTATTTCCAGACCTAAAGAAATGGATCGTGGAAAAAGATTAGGCTACAACGATGAAATTATTGGATAAACGTTAGACTAAGTGTATTGAGCTAAAGGAGTTTATGTTGAAAATATTTTTTTTTGCAAAAAAAAGAACTGTTTTATTCGAAAAGTCACGGAATTATTGATATGCCCTCGTACAGATTTCTATTAATGTATCTTTTGATCTAGGCCACCATACAAAAAATATGGGCGCTATATCAAATATGCCGTTGACAATATGTTACGAATATTTCTGCCCATGATACGAGTATAAAAAAATCAAAACACCATTTTTCTAGATATCTGGCTATCATGGAAGTTTTTAAATTGTTTATCCTTTTTCAAAAAGGACACCAAATGTACTTTATTTGCCAGTGTTATATATAACATATTATCCTCTTACACAAATTACGCAGCTTTGACACCTTTAAATTCGCAAGTCTTGGGGAATTTCGAAAAACGTACTATTATATAAGATACGATTAAGAACGCTTAGATGTCATATCAATTGGCCAAAAATCGTATCAATTGGCGGTGGTAAATGTTCGGAGATTGTTCGAAAAAAATTCGAAATCAATCAGTTGCAATAGCTTTTTCTCTCTCTCGTTTTTTTGGCTGCACCAACAGATATAAAAAATAAAAACAGATTCTATAAACTAGCTTAGGTATACAGGTTGCTTAAACTGAAGTTAATTGCTTCCATAACTGAATGGGTTTTAAATTTTGGTTAGTAAAAAGGAATTCGGTATTACTAAAAGGTTAGGCAGTTATCACAACTGAGAAGTGAGATAGTACATTAGACTTTCAAAATTTAATTGAAGTCAAATTCGGTTGCTGAATTAAAACAGTATTCTGTATTGTACACACAGAAAACTGTTTCGTTAAAGTTATTTTATCTTGTTTTTCAGAGATTTAGATAAAATGTACAAAAAATAGATTATGTATAAAAATCTTACTAATCTTACTGGGGGCGTCATCTAATCATTTCTTGTTTTACCTTTTGCACTAAACTTGAATTAAAAATAAGTTTTCTCACAAATAAACTCTTGACAGCTCACTTAGCGTCAAGCACTAAAACTTGACCTATCGCAGACATACAATTGTCGAGTTTTGAGTCTTAACTACTAGCCCAGAAGATAATACAGCTCTAAAGACCTCACATATATAAATGGTAAGGTATTTTGTCTATAAAACTAGTTAGTTAAACTATAAAAATAAAATTGGAGGAAGGTATATGCAACTTTCACTCTGAATTTAAGTACATGCTCGGCATTGAAACTAGCCAATATCTCTATATATTAATCCGATAATGTAGACTACATATCTGTTATATTATCAATGATTAAACTGGACTAGTCAGTCGTATTTAAACCAAGAAACTTAACTGAAGTCTATGGTGCCTCAAAGCCACTGGCCTCTTAAAGTAAAATCAAACTGAGCCTCGAATACAAGTTCCTGCTATAGAAAAGTGCAATCAAACCTATCTGGTATTACGTTGCTTAGCTATGGGGCAAAGTAAGTTCGAGAGATCTTGACAAAAACCGCAGAGTCAATGGATTACATTACATTGGTAAGTGACATCTGATATATTAGGATTGAAAACATACACGGAGGCTCAAAAATACCTCCCTATTCAAGACGTTAATATAAAGTATCAGCAGAAGCTCAAACAATACGAGTATGATTATATATTAGCTAAACAATTATAATGAGCTCCAAGCACTTTATAACTATTGAGACATGAACCTCAGGGTTTCTTATATATACCAGTACCCGTGTTCAGATTCTTTCAATTCGAACTTAATTAACCTCAATAAAAACATTTTTCTCAGCAGTAACTAGTAATGCTCTTTCTTCCGATAGGTCCTGCACAGCGTCCCCGTGACCAACTACCCGCAGTACCATTTTAATATGATATTACGTTAGGTCCTCTTGGACCACTTACGTTAACTACGTCTCTCTAATCTGTAGGGCATTTTCTTTCTGTAAAGAAATATATCGCATCAGTAATATTTAATTTTACTAAATAATCAGGATATCGTAAAATCTGCACACGACCGACAAGAAGCCTATGCATCGCAGAGTGAGAATTAATTGCGGACTTCGGCGCGTTGCCATCAATGGCAATGCGCGCTGCAGGCACCTGATTCACAATTTTTTTAACCGGAGATTGTAGAGAGGGCGCAATCGTCGTTTGCTCACCAATGTCGGTAATTATGTTATCAGCCGTCTCGGCGATGTCAATTGGCCACCTTGTATATGCAAATATATGCTGTCTTACTATGTTTACGGGGTACTGCGAAGGACCGATTTTATGAATGCAGATGCAGGCAAATAGATGATTTTATTTTTTTAAAAGAATCTTGGATTCAAACCACCCCATACTTTGGGGATAGGTATTTGGAAAACGCATCGATACTTTTCTCTCTATTTTTGTTTTTTGAGAAGCTTTCGGAATATTCGGACGAATTTGTGAATTAAGCCAATCTGTTATGTGATGACAATCGATCGAAATAGTTTTGCTCTCAATTTGAGACTTTAAACGATTTTGTAAAGTATGGCGCGAAAAACATGAACTTTTTTTGCACATCCATATTGATTTACTGCATAAGAACTGAAATCAATCATTTAAATTGCAATACTTTACGAATTATTCAAAATTTATATGCCAAATCGAATTCGATCGGCACATCGATTTTTTAAGTATTATCATATGAACGGATTTTAAAATTGTTGCGCTATATTCCAGGAAGCCTATTCGATATCGATCCTTTTGGCTTGGGTATTTAAATACGTACAGTTGCGATGCTTTTCATTTGTACCAAGACTATGTCGGAGAAGACCGCGCCAAATATGGTAAACCAAATTAACAGTCATTTTAAGTTTTTTTTAAAGATCTATTCGACATTAAGCAAACAATTTGGACACGTAGAAACTACTACAAAAAGATGAGTACCGCTTTCAAGAATAAGCGAATGCAATACATTCCAATGATCAAAAACAATAAAACAAAATTTCTTTTGCTTTCCTTTGTAAGCTTTTAGGAAATGTAGCTCCTTTCATATTATAAAATCATTTCAAGCTTAATTGACCTATATTAAAATATGAGGGCACTGCACTATTATAAATGGCTGGAAGGTGTGGACTAATAAATTATATTCTTTGTAAAGTCTTTTTCAAGTCTTAGTCTTATATTCATCGTGCTTTCAATTCTTTATGCGAAACTCTTTCAGAAACAAATTTGTTTACCATTGTTCGGCAATTAAAGTAAATAACCCATACGCAGACATGGTTTCGAATAATTTATCTATTACCTGAGTTTCGAAACCAGCCCTATTGTCACTAAAAAGGTGGTAAGTATCTATTTGCTGATCGTAAGCCTATCTAGGATTTGCAAACTAGCTGATGCATGCACCTTATCACGTCGTCTCCTCCGAACGTATACAGCTCCGCCGGAATTCCGTTGGATGCTGCGGCATTGTTGTTCTTGAGTTGGGCTATTGCTGTTTTGACCTCTTCCTGGGTCGGTGGTGGACATTCAATTCCATCATCTCTGATTGGTAGCATGTGGCTGTCATCGGCAAGATCTTCAGCCGCTAAAAGGGGGTGGAAAAATGCTCTTTCCAAATTCTCAACATACTCGACGTTTCAGGTTCCCATTTCCATCTCTACACGAAGTTATGCCAGTAGTCGAGTCTTTCGCCTGGTGTTTGATTCGTTAACATTTTCTGGCGTTGTTGTTGTTGTAGCGGCGGCACACATAGTGTCGGGATGACAGCCCTTGGCCGAGGAATTGCTGCTTCGGGTCAATTCGGTGCATAGAACCGGCTGTCGTCGGATTTCTGGCGTCGCTTCTGTTACCTTACAACTCGATCTCCTTGCATTGGCGTCTTTCCATTTGTCTCTTCTTTTTCTCGGAATAGACGATTTTCCTTCCATCTCAACGCCCGATATCGCTAAAGCTCTGCTCGCGTATCAATGGAAGCCATTGTTGACTTGTAAGCTATGTTCTTTGCTTCTGTCGCGACCCTACTTTCTTATCGGTCCATTGGTTTCTTTTTTACAGCTTTTGGTAACCAATTTATTCTTCGGTGGCTCTTGTTATGGATGGAGTCTTGGATGTGTTGCCACAGAGCGATGATGTCATCGTAAGGAAAGGTTTTTGCAAGGAGCAGTTGAGAGAGCTTCAAGGAGTAGGCTTCCGCTGTATGTTGTGAGTGCAGCTATTCGAAGTCTAGCTTTTCCTTGTTGCTTTTACGTACAACTGTTGTAGCTACAAGGTAGTGATGTTTAATCGGAACCTTTGACGGAAATCTCTCAAAATTTGAGGGTTTTTGCAAGGAGCAGCTGAGAGAGCTTCAAGGAGTAGGCTTCCGCTGTATGTTGTGAGTGCAGCTATTCGAAGTTGCTTTTACGTACAACTGTTGTAGCTACAAGGTAGTGATGTTTAATATCGGAACCTTTGACGGAACTCTCTCAAAATTTGAGGGTTTTTGCAAGGAGCAGTTGAGAGAGCTTCAAGGAGTAGGCTTCCGCTGTAGGTTGTGAGTGCAGCTATTCGAAGTCTAGCTTTTCCTTGTTGCTTTTACGTACAACTGTTGTAGTGATGTTTAATCGAAACCTTTGACGGAACTCTCTCAAAATTTGACAGTAGGTACTTGATGGGAGCAGTTTTGCTTTTTATAACTACGAGGGATGTTGGAAAAGTCATAATTGAATTATTTGTCTGCCCTCGTATGACTCAGGGTAAAATAAAGAGAGAAGAGTAAAGCTAACAGCTGATTTTCAATTTTTTCTCATAGTAATTTAAATTTTCAAACTGTCAAATTTGACAGTGAAAATTCTTGAAGTTTGTGAAGTAAAAATTCTATGTCAAACTTTTACAAAAATGTATTTTAGACATTCTCTTTCAAGCGACTTTGACAATCAAGCGAACTATTTGTTTTGTTGTCGCTGATATGACTCTTTTTTCTTTTTTAAAAAAATTGAGTCTGGTACAACTTTTCGATTTGAATTTAATTTAATGAATGTTACAAACAACACGGCAAAATCAATATACCACCGCTTCGGAAAGCGCAAGCGGAGATTGTTGTGAGTATAAATACTACGACGAATACAAACAAAAAACAAAAGGTAAAATTTTAAGTGTATCAAACATATGTATGCACGGTTGGTTGAATGGAGTAACAGCAACACATAAATATTACTCATCTACAAATATGAAATGTATATTGCAAAATTCTGGTAATAAAATCAAAAAAAGGCACGTTATCTTTCTGTTGTTTTTATCCAACATAAGAGTAGATTGCAAAAAGACTGCCATGATTGGTGCTGCAGGTGATAAAGGCAAATATAGCGAAGGTCTTCTTACTACGCAGGCAGGAAACTACTCTTGGCAGATCTTCAGACATCATAGACCCATAATCAGAGTTTCTCTGTATTACGACAATGGATTTTATGTTCATTCCAACTGTCGGATTTGCTCTTTCTTTAATTATAAAATAAATGTAAGGTCAGTTTTATGTATAAGTTGCCAGATGAGCATCGAAAAACTACTCGCCACTGCGTTGATTTTGGAGTGGTGCTAGTAAAGTGTAGTAAACTAAAACCGCAGATATGTACTAGGGCGATCTTTGGTTTCAGCAAGATAGAGCCATGCGTCACAGAGTCCATCACACAATCGATCTTCTGAGCAACAAGTTCGGATATAAAGTCATCTTGGCAATATAAATACAGTGCTCGAAATGAATCGACGATATCATATATAAGTTCAGTTGTGTGTGAAAGAATAGGGACAGTAGTATTGAAGATGCAAATTTTGCGTAAAAAATGTAAATTTGTATATTCTTCCAGGTTTTATGCTCTAATTTTGAGGTTTATACTACTTAGTAGGAACACAAATACTGTTACACACGTTTTATGCTGTAAAATGAAAAGTACGGAATGTTTTTGGACCAAATATTTTTTAATATATTTATTGATGTATATTGCATCCAAAAAGAATATACTTATTCGAAATGTCCGCCTTTTGCCTTTACACACGCCTTAAGTCGCACTGGCCAATCGTCAATAGCTGCACGAACCTCGTCCTTTGAAAAATTGGCCACAGCTCGAACCAAAGCAGTCTTAAGAGATCCAATGTTGTGGTATCCTTTGTGAGAAATCATTCCTCTAAAACCGTCGACAATTTGTAATCCAATCGGTTCAAATCTGGACTGCCTGAGGGTCATTCTTCAGAGGAAATGGACGCTGGCAAATTGTTTCGAAGCCAGGCCTGGGACGCTTTAGCCTAATGGGCCGGCGCAGAATCCTGCTGGAAAGTCCATGGCTGGTTTTGGAACAGGGAATTGTAAAGAGGCTTCACAACAGCTTCCAAAACGGTTTCTTGGTAAACTTTGGCCGATGTTTTGACTCCTTGTTCGGAGAAATGCAGGGCAGTGACCCCATCGTAAGAGACACCCCACCGAACCATGACTAAAGCTGGGTGAACACCCTTTTCTACCCTTGGGATCAGTTCAGATGCTTCCTTAGATGACCGCGCATACACCATCATTTTGCTTATTAAATTTTCCCTGAACGGTAAAAAATTTTACCAAAAGACGTTTGCATTTTTCAATCCTATTTTTTTTAAAGCTGCAGTCAATATATGTCCGTACGTCGTTTGAAAGCCCCAAGTCTTTTTTAATGATTCGACTCGTGGACTTTTGCGTGATATTCATCTCACGGGCCATGAATTTCTGTTTTCGGAGCGGATTTCTGTGAATTCATTGATTTAACGGCTATGCTGACATGCTGGCGGCCCGACCGGTGGCGGTCTTTTACATCTCCAGTCTCCTCAAATAGTTTTATGCATCGGTAGACGCGGCTAATCCCTAGTGGCCGGAGCGTTTTGAAAATATCGCTTTTTTCATTTCACACTTGAAAAGCGCTATTACAGCGATACGGTTCTCACTATCTGACCACTCCATGATCAAAGTTGAAACAATTTTAAAATCCCGTTACAGACTTACGCTATTGAGCTTTCAAAACCCATTGACATTAACGGGGTATGTTCAGTTCCCCTATTGAAATGGGTGTGTTCAATGTTGTAACAGTATTTATGTCCCTACTGAGTAGTGTAGTAAACTAAAACCGCATATGCGACGCGCAAAATAGAAAGGGACCTAAGGTTAAAAACCAGTTCTGTTCAGGAGAGCCATTTTAAAGATTAGGTCCCTTTCTATTTGCGCTTAGAATCGTCGACTTCACTTTCACAGAACGCGCATATCTCTGGGAGGGTACACTTTTGGGGCATGGGATCGGTCTCATTCGATGCTCAGATGTTGTCCACATCAAAAAAAGAAAAAAATGAAAATTGATTTTTTTTACCCTTAGTTCCCTTTCTCTATGCGCTGTCACATATATGTACTAGGGCGATCTTTGCTTCACAGAGTCCATCACACAATCGATCTTCTTAGCAACATGTTCTGATATGAAGTTTGGCCGTCTTGGCAATAGAAATACAGTTCTCGCACAGTTGTGTGCAAAATATAAAAAATTTAAATTTGTCTATTCTTTCAAGTTTTATCCTCTAATTTTTAATAATTTTATTTTTATTTGACTACTATTTGAAGTATACGGTGATCCATCTAGAGGTATTTTTTTACAACAAAAAAATAAAAAAATTCAAATCAAGTGTGGAATCTTTATCGGTAATTTGAAAGGACATTTTATGGCATTTATTTTTTGAAAATAAATACCTTCAAATGTTGGCAACTGTATTATGGAAATGAGCGTTCGGTGAGAAACGGGAAGATCCGCTGTTTTCGACCAAAATTTTGTTCAGTGATAAGGCCCATTTCTGGTCCAACGGCAAAGTCAATAAATAAAGTCAAACAAAATTGCCGCATTTGGGCTGAAAAGCAACAAGAAGAGGTTCCAGAGGTGCCATTATACCCAGAGAAAACCACGGTTTGGTGCGATTTATAGGCTGGTGATATCATCGGTCCAAATTTTTTCAAAAATGATGAACGCCGGAACTTAACCGTGAATGACATCGGACTTTTTGCTACCTGAAATTGAAGCTTCTAATCTTGACGACACTTGGTTTCAACAGGATCTATTGAGAGGTCATTTCGAAAAGCAGCTAATTTTACGTTTTGGACAAGTGAGTTGGCCGCCTAGATTGAGTTATATCACACCTTTAAACATATTTCTTTAGGGTTACGTAAAGTCCAAAGTCTATGTTGACAAACCAGCTACGATTCAGGTTTTGAAGCCAACATTACGCGTGTCATTAAAGCCATACCGGTCGAAATGTTCGAACGAGTCATCCAAAATTGGACCCTCAGAATGGAAACCCTGAGGCAACTACGCAACATTTGCAGGAAACATTTGAAGGAAATTATATTCAAAAATAAATGCCATAAAATATCCTTTCAAATAAAAATTCCACACTTGATTAGAATTTTTATATTTTTTTTGTTCTGAAAAATTACCTCTAGATGGATCACTCTATACTATATAAAAACGGGTTTTGCCATGTTTGTTATGGTTTTTTTTTATTTGTCTACTTTTTTAAGTATAATTGGTAAAAAAAAAAATTAAGGAAACATTGATTTTTAGCGAATAAAAAGGAAAAAATTAAGGCTAGATTCCTTTCACGAATGTAAGAAAATTAGAACAAATCTAGTTTAGTAACAATTGTCAAAAAAAATATATGGCCCTGTAGGGTATTAAAAACAAATAAGTTTAAAGAAAAAAAGTCGGAGGCATCCAATATTTTCCAAATTACGGGACTCTAAATTTCGGACCTATATCTGTCTATATCGTTACCTTTCAAACGGTAAATACATTTTATTAATCCTTTAACCCATTGTGGGCTGGGCGGTCATTTTGTATATTTTTGACCCGAGTTTCTGTGAAAAATGGGTCAAAACTCGAAAAATTGCATATTTAAAGTTACTTATTTCTTTCTACTAGTTTGTTGCCAACACTTTAAGCTTTTATTGGGTACTTTAATTTGAAATTTAACTCTTTAAATGCTGGAGATATTAGCATTTTAATTTTGACCTTTAAGACAATCCACTTTGGAACTATTTCTACCGTGCAATTATTTTAACTCCTCCATACTAAAGAAAACCTTGAGACTTCTCCATAAATGATTTAGCTATGATCGATACTGCATAAATATTGTTTTACAATCTGGTTTCTTTATGCTACAAATTTCCTAGGTGTAACAGGGGCCGCATGTTTTGCTGTTTAGTCCGCACGACTATCATGCTTGTAAGCCCAGCTTCATCTCAGTTTAAAAACATTTTATCTCAGTTGAAAACATTTAAAAAACGTTAGCGATCAATTTTCGCCTCGTTATGGGCGATTCCACGAGCAAAAGATGAATCTATAAGTCATGCTGTTAAAAGACGGCAGAGAAGTTCCCCGCTTGTCTCATAGTAGTATGTTGAGTGCATTCAAAAGCACGTACCTCATCTAATGATTGGAAGAGTAAATGGATATATGAGGAATATTATTAAATTGGAGCACCACTAAAGTCCACATTTGAGGATGGGTGCTTAATTATATATATGTATCCCACGTCCACTTGCGCCCCATTTAGTGTTGTCGTATTCCGTGGATCATTCTGAAAGGGACGGCATATAAGGTTTATGTCATTCTTCATTCATTTATTATAATCTCCCAATATACCAAATATTTAAAAAAAAATAGTTGTTTCAACGCCACACTTTATATCCATATTATATATTGTTTTATGACAAAAATTCTAATCAGGATATAATTTTTAATAAGTCAGTTTACGCTACATCAAAACCTCATTTACTGTGGCCAGTTCCAATGATAAACAGCTGGGCGTTGAGGACGTGGATCAAAATATTCCTGTCTTAGGCTTCGAATTTGATAAACCGCCCAGTCAATTGTGGAACAATTTCAAAAGAACCAATGACAGGCAGCAGTCTAGACTCTAGACCTTGCGTGCAGTTTTTAGGACTACATAATATGTAGTTCTTTGTCTTACGGAATATCTTAGATACAAATCTTTCGTTCATAGTTTTTCGAGGCAACTTACTTTGGGCATTTCAAAACATCCACATCGTATCGTAATTGCTATTATGAATTGCATATAACTTGACCATTTTCTTTGCTTTTGTCTATGCAGTTTTCGTCATTGCACGGACGAAACTCCGGCCAACAGACCAGTTTTCTCGTCCACATATTTTAGCTATTAGTTATCAACTGGAACAAAGCAAATTCGGCGCTTCTGCCGCTTAAATTTTTAATAAACGTGAACATATGATTTTAACTCATAATGGAGCTGATCGGAATTTATGAACGGCGGCAGATGACTGGCGTTAGAATTAGTCACACGTAACGTGACGTAAAACTAACCTGGAGTTTACACGAGATAGTTTTGCGAAGACAATAGCAATTAATTTACACTGTTTTACTAACACGCGTTTCTAAATTTGTTGTGCAAGAGCAATGGTATAAATGGGTACTTTTTGCTGGAGCGCACTTAATACCTAAAAAGGGGCAAAGTTGCTGGACGTTGGGGCTCAAGAAGCGTACCACAATTTCAAAACGGGCGATAAATGGTCAAAAAGGACATATGGGTACTCAAATTAAAAAAAAAATCGAAATATAGAGCAATCTTAAGGTTTTGGCTGACTAGATGAACGCATGGTCCAAAAAAAGGGACTATTTTTTCGCGACTTAGTAGGGTAGTGGCGGTGGACGGAATATATGGTTCGGCCTGGCCGAACTTCACTTCGTTTTTACTTGATTTTTTTACATTTTAGGACCATAGGTACCAATTATTCACAATATATTTCAAAAATATTAAAAAAATTAAGAATTAAATAAAATTCTTGGGTTTTCAACTCGCAACCTTACAATTTTGTAGCTACTGGGCTACGGATACAAGGCGTCGCTCGTTGGCAAATACGAATAAAAATTTGTGTAAAATGTAATATAAGAATTGCAGTCACAAAATATTTAATAATTTGTGTTAATGTTCTCGTTAAAAAATTGTATGACATAACGTATAAAAAAACAGTTTAGTGTGGTAAATGTTATTCCTTCTTTTAGGGACTTGAGGCTAATTTGCTTGCCAATACAGAGAATTACATAGGACTTGGATCAAGTTGACATAAAATTGAAAAGAGAAGATGCGCGAAGATGCATTTGACAGGTATTTACTTAGGGATTAATGAAAGAGAAATTATTTCTTTTTTTTTTTAAAAAAAAAATAAATTATTTTTTTCTAATGTTCCCTCTTACTTTTCCTAATTTGTATCTCCCCAATCTTACCTTGTATGTTTACCTTATATTGCATACAAAACAGAAGGAAATGTTATAAATAATTAGTTCAAAAATTAAAGACTTCGTTTTTATACCGTCCATAACAGGACATTCACATTGTCAATCAGTATACAACATCTCGAAAGAGTGGTTGAAGAACCCATACAATATATATATATATATATATATATATATATATATATATATATATATATATATATATATATATATATATATATATATATATATATATATATATTCTGAATCGTCCTAAAATTCTAATATGATCTAGCCATGTCCGTCTGCCTGTGGAAAGCAAAATACAGCTTTTGAAGCTATATGGCAAAATCAAACAAGAAATAGGTCAACCTCTGGAAACAATTCTGAAATTAAAAAAACATAATTTCTCATGAAATTTTTGAGATAAGACGATGATATTTGGAGCATATGCTGCTGGCATGGATTGAAATATATCCTGAAAAAAAAAACTAGGCAGTGCCACGCACCTTTGCCAAAGTAATTGTACTAGACCGTGATACATTATGGAGGGTATATACTTATATGAAATATTGTGTAACAACTTGCATGTTGGACGTAAAATAATAAAAGCTTTTCCCCCGTATATTTCGTAAGCGGAAAGCGGGATTTTTTTTTTTAATTTATCGGGATCTCGGCCGGGAAAAATAAAAATTAATAAGTGTAAATGTTCTTGAAGTTGAACCTCTTTCGCCTCGTACACAAAAAAAAACGATTTTGGTTTCACACATCACAGTCTATGCGAACGATGACTCGAACGACAAGTCTAAAGAACACGTAACCGTTTTCTTACAAAAAGCTGTTTTTCTAGCTCTGCGAAGCCAATTTTAAAATCATCTATTTTGCTTTCGTCCGACAAATATATTATATATGTGATGCGCAAAATAAAAAGGGACCTAAGGTTAAAACCCAGTTTTGTTCAGGAGAGCCATTTTAAAGAGTAGGTCCCTTTCTATTTGCGCTTAGAATCGTCGACTTCACTTTCATTAAATGCGCATATCTCTGGGAGGGAACACTTTTGGGGCATGGGATCGGTCTCGTTCGATGCTCAGATGTTGTCCAAATCAAAAAAAAAAATGAAAATTGATTTTTTTACCCTTAGGTCCTAGTCATATGCTCTTTTTTCACTAGGCACTTTTGAAGTGTTTTCAAAAGTTTGGCCAAAACAAGTCAAAATGAAACGTTTTCCCATACAAATTCAAGTGATGAAAACGTCTCACATTGACTTGTTTTTGTACGAAAGAGGAACGAAAACGTTTCGCACAGGCGATGCCACCATAAATAAAGTGTGTCATCTACAAAATACTCGTTTTTATCGTTGGTTTGTCATCTCAAGGCAGACATTTTTAATCAATCGTAAAACATATTTGGTGAAATAGATATTTTATGAAGTAAATGTAAAAATGAGCGTGCTAAAAGAAAAAAAAACTTAATTTAATTTATCCATTTGTTTATTAAAATACTGTATTTCAGTATTTTAATAGTCACCACGTTGTTCTTTGTTTGTAAACAATAATGAACTGTCAAACGAAAACCAAAACGAGAATGAAAACGACCACAAATTGTGTGAAAATTGGTTGAGACGTTTTGAAAAGTTTCGAGCGAAAACGAGAATAAATGGTCTAATGAAAATGCAGTATTAGTGATTTCTCACACCAAAAAACACCAAAATTAAAATGGATATCAAAAAAGGAAGCCCTGCTTAAAGGTGAACTCCCTAGGACCTCCCACTAGTACACTGACGGTATTTTTTGTTTTGCTTTGATTTTTTTTGTTGAATAATTTGTATCTTTTGTATATTTGGTTGCCTATACAATTTAGTACGATTTTTTTGAAAATTTTAATAAATCTGAAAAATGTGGATGTGGCAACTCAATTACGTAACATACAATAATTAACGCACGTAAGAGCAGACGAACGAAAGGCTTCGTTGTTGAGATACGCAAATTGAGTCAAATTCGAGTGACTGACTTACGTTTTCGTTCGACATAGAGAAACAGGGTATTAATATCATTGGTCGCAGTAAAACGGTTAAAAAAAAATTAAATTCCCATTGAAAAAATACGTGCATGTGAGTATGACAGGTGGACAAATAAAATTTGAAATAAAAATTAAACAGAGAAATCCGTTCGTACTTTACATATACAGCACGTTAAATGGCACCGGCTACTCAAAGCAACAGCTTGGGATAGCGGCGTAGTAGCAATTTGAATCGACTTCAAACTTTGCTTGTCTGAGAGGAATGAAATGGAAAGAAATACCAGCACACTCGATTGTTAACATTCAGCAAGGTGGCAACTCATATAGTATCAGCTGATACAGAAAATATAAAACTACCGGTAAATTTTGTGCGTCCATATTTTTCAAACTTTTATGTATAAATCCAATTTGAATGATTGTATGTGGAATCGACGATGGTACAACAGCTTTTTAACTATTGGATCATGTGGGTAAGTACATCAACAATTTACGCCCTTTGTTCTGCCTAAAAAGTTTTTTTTTATTGTTATCACTTTGATTGCACTGGCATCATAAGAATCGCTCTAGAGGGGTTATATTAATATGGTCGAAGAATAAAAGCCAGTTAAAACTCGGACTCGCTTCGTTTTTATGTTTGTAAAACATTTAATTACGAGTGCACATCGTACGGAACATGGAACACTTCATGTTTAAAAATACTCTCAAGTGTTTATCGCAAATTATATACACCATTGGGTTTGGTCGTCCGGAACTTCAATTTGAGATTGGGGTCGATGACTGTGGGACTGGGAAATGAAAGCAAATGTTCTCGGGAATTGTCATATGAACACTTTTTATATGAATACTATTTTATTTTTCATATGAATATCTATTTTAGTTGTTGTACGGCAAACCGTATGGGGTGACAGCCCTTGTCCAAGGAATTGTTGCTTCGGGCCGATCCGGTGCATAGAACCGGTTGTCGTGGGATCTATTTTAGTGATTTATTTAGGCGGACGTAATTGACGGACGTAAGTTCAAAGTAAGTAACAAAACTCAGATATTCAAGGATTCTGCCCTCTACCTGGAGTTTAATATACTTAGTAGGTCGGACTTATTCTGTGTCTACCAAAGAGGTTGTTGTAGCGGCTTATAGTGCCGGAGTGACAGCCCTAGGTTGAAGAATTTCTCTTGCGGGTCGATCCGGTGCATAGCACTGGCTGTCGTGGCATCTACTAGAGGGTTATTTTTTTAGAGTAATTCAGTTTTGTAGGATTTTTTAAAATTACCCGGGATCCTGCCATAAAATTCCCGGGAAAGCAAAAAACGTAAATTAATAAAACTCCCGGGAAAAAATCCTACATACATACATATATAGTATTAGCTTCCGACCAAATACCTTTTAGAGCACCACGAGTGACCAGCACTCTTTGGTGAAATTGGACCATATCGGTCCATGTTTTCAAATAGCCGCCAAACAAAGGTTCCTCCTGATATAAGGTCCTAAAGCTCTTGAAGCCTTAAATTAAGCGTGATCTTGCACGGCACATTGTGTGCGACCAAGAATTATCTCCGGCGACACTGGACCAAATTGGTCTATATTTTTGAATAGTTCCAATTCTAAGGTCCTTCCCGATTTCCGAACCAGCAGCTTAACAAAAATCGCGATTCAATATTTTGACGCTCTAAAAGATTAAACTAATTTGGTTCTCGTAGAAATCTTAGACGACATAACCATCTTCGTCTGCATGTTTGAGAAGAAACTGGTACAAGTTGCACTATTGAAGCCAGGCGGCAGCAACTCTGTAGAGGTTTGTCGTCGTGCTCTGAAAGGATTTGCATTGATAAAGGGCAAGATCTGTTAAAATTTTTCGGAAACAAGCTAAAATTAATATATGAACTGTTACGTTTGGCCAGATCTCAAGGGTGTTTGTTTTAGACGTGTGGTTTTCAATCTGGCCGCACTTTCTACGGAGTTGGTCTTTTCGACAGCTGTCACTTGATTTATGCTCAGTTTGGGTTTCCATTTCATAATTAATAGACTTACTTCGAAATAACGTTTGCAAATCGTAGTGAATGGGCCAAAAACAAGATGGCCAACGATCCTGATTTTTACAAGAAAATTTTGTTCAGCGATGAGGCTCACTTTTGGTTGAATGGGTACGTTTACAACCAAAATTGTCACATTTAGAGTAATGAAAATCCACAAGCCATTGTTGATACGCCATCACAACAGTCATTGTTTGGTGTGCTCTATGGGCAGTGAAAATCGTTGGTCCATATTTCTTTAAAAATGAAGCCGGCCATAATCTTACAGTCAATGGGGAACGCTATAGTGCCATGCTTAATATCCTTTTCGAGCCTTAATTGGAGGATGTTAATGTGGACGACCTTTCCTCCCAACAGGACGTCCCTACATGCCAAACAGCCAACGAAACAATCAATTTGTTAAAGACAATTTTTGGTGAGCGCATTATCTCGCGTCGTGGACCAGTGGCGTGGCCTCCGAGATCGTGCGATTCAACACCGCTGGACTATTTTTTGTGGGGTTACATAATCGTAACCCCACAAAAAATAGTCGCTTGTCTACGCAGAAAAGCCTGAACCGTTTCACGCCTTGAAAAATAATATTCGGCGCGTTCTTCGGTCGAATATTAGACCTCTCGGCTGGAATTTGTTCGATCCAGCCGCGGCCGCCACTTGCCCGAAATCATTTTTAAAACTTTATGGCAAACGCTTATCTTTATAATAAAGTTAAATTCTTGGCCATAACATTAAATTATATGCGTTTTTCATCTTCTTGAAAACCACACGCTGAAAAAAACACTCGTTATACGAGGGCGGTTCGAAAAGTTCTTAGCCTATCAATGAAAGAGAATAGTTAGTTTTTCAAAAATAATTTTATTTTTCAATATAATCTCCTGAAACTTCAATACACTTAGTCCAACGCTTATCTAGCAATTCTATCTCTTGATTAAAATAGTTTTCCTCAAGGTCTTCAAAATAGTGGTTTACAACTGTAATTGCATCTTCATTTGAGGTAAAACGCTTGCCAGCAAGGAATTTTTTTTAAATTTGGGAAGAGGTAAAAGTCACTGGGAGCTAAATCAGGAGAATAAGGTGGGTGGTCAAGCAACTCGTACTTTAATTCGTTGATTTCAGCCATTGTTAAAACACTTGTGCGCTGGTGCGTTGTCTTGATGAAAAATTATTTTTTTGTGTTGTAAGCCAGGACGTTTTTCTCGAATTTGTACATTTAATTGATCTAAAAGGTTGCAATAATACTCTGAATTTATTGTTTTACCCTTTTGCAGATAGTCAATCAATAAAATACCTTTGAAGTCCCAGAAAACCGTTGCCATAACCTTACCAGCCGATTGAATTGTTTTTGCCTTCTTTGGGGCACTTCCTCCAGCTTCAGTCCATTGTTTGGATTGTTCTTTTGACTCTGGAGTATAGTGGGGATCAATGTCTCATCAACAATTATAAAACGACGCTTAAAATCCATTTTATTTCGCTGAAAACGATCCAAACAAGCTTGAGAAATGTTCATTCTTATGCGTTTTTGGTCGACTGTTAACAAGTGCGGCACCCATCTTGCAGAAAGCTTTTTCATCTGTAGTTCTTCATGCAAAATTAAATGGACTCGATCATTTGAGATGCCCATGATATTAGCTATTTCACGCACTTTTATTCGTCGATCATTTAATACCATATCATGCACTTTGGCTACAATTTCTGTTGTTGTTGCTGTTTTTGGACGTCCACTACGTGGTTCATCTTCAATGCTTGTACGGCCACGTTTAAATTCAGCAACCCAATTTTTTACTGTTGCATATTAAGGAGCACTTTCACCTAACACATTCACCATATCATTATGAATTTCTTGTCCCGATAAACCTTTTTATGTAAATATTTAATGACACCACGCATTTCTAATTTTTCCAATGTAAAAAAATCGCGGATGCGTCTTTTGTGAACACCTGTTTCTATATGAAGGAGTTGCCAGATCGATACAAAATTTAACATGTGTTCATAGCAGAGATGGAAGTTTCCAAAACACTTAACTTTTTTCTGTTTATACCGCGCTTTTTGTGCTAGGCTAAGAAGTTTCCGAATTATTAAGTCCCTGTTGGTCAAGGGGGCTCGTTACTTCGTCCTTACAACTCTTTACTTATAGTAGCTTTATTATCATGACTAGAGACAAACAAAATGATATTAGGTGATGATATAGAATTAAAAAAGCACTGGTGAAAATGTGGGCGATGTCGCTCCCTGTTGAAAAACACATCTTTTTGGTCAAAAGAAAGAACCCTTAGTTTCAAATTTAACATAATCTACTCGTATTAAGTGTCCCGGAAATTATAATAGAATACATTGTGTTTAAAGTACACAACAGGGTGTGGCACCGCACATTCATCATCCATTACCTTACTGACTTAGCTCGCTTTTTCACTGCAGGGAATATGAAAGTATCCACCTCCAAATCATTAGCCACACTGTTTACCCCATGAACCGCAGAGGTGCGGTTGTCACTCTGTGTGAAAGTCGATGACGTCAACATCCAACTACCCCAATTTCTTAAGGGTCACATTGGACAGCCTTTTTCGAGCCTCTGAACATGTTACAGCTATTTGCGATAAACTCGAAATTAGACACAACGTCCTTAAGTCACTTTCTGACAGTTCTTTGGAAGCTGACAAAGAAATTTTGTCGATCTCTTTCAAAGCGATAGGTAAGTCTGTAGCGGTGTGGTCGGAGAGCTTTAGTACGGAATAAAGTTCAGACTTGCCAGAATGCCGCCCTGTGGACATCAACAGGGTGTCCCCTTATGTCTTCTGAGGACCATCTACATGAGGAGACGAGGGTCCTTACCGAGCGCAGACACAATTTCTGTTTAAGCAATACCTGCTTGGGTGTCTTCGCAGTAGTCATCGTAACCACCATCTTATGGACAGGATGCCTCCGCCCCGGCAAATCAGGTACGATCTTTATGATCTAGAGAGAGAGCTCCAGCGGTACAAGAGAGACCATTTAGATAATCAAAACTATCAGACAGGTCTGAACAACATTCACGCTGATCGAGTCGCATCAGCAGTATCCAGCTACAGTGTGAATTTAGTGCTACGGGAACATCCCCCGGAGATTTCACCTGAGGAGACGGTGCCATCTTGGCAGACGAGTGTGGTTCTTTCTCAGCTGAGATCTGGATACTGCAGCCGGCTGAATTCTTAGTAGGCACGAATTGGTGCTTACGTTTCGGACGCACTCTACGAGTACAATTTTGAGGACCATATCTTATATTATATTTGACGTCACGAAGTCATGGTAAAAATTAAATAAGTAATGGACGGTCAAACATAATTTGCCCACTTTTTATTAGGGCTTATACTCATGAAATCTGGGGATTGACAACATCCCTTACAGTCAAAATTATGGTAACTATCACATAATTGTGGATTTAGATCGGAGTCAAGGAAGTAAGCGAAAAAACGCTCAAAATAAAGGACATTTTGGTATGAACCCTTACGTACCCATGTACCCTTGGTATCCAAAAATAATCCGTATGTCAAAACAAACTACTAATACGAGATATCGGCATATGATAAACTAGTAAAAAAGCTAAAGTCGGGCGTGGCCGACTATATTATACCCTGTAGTCCTGTTTGTTAAGAAAACCAACTGAAACTATGTTTTTAGAATTTTTTACCCCAAGCTTTTAAAACTAATGGCATAAAGGGTGGTTTAACCATGCACAATGTAAATAGTGTGTCACACTTTAACGTCAACTTTAATGCCCTACTTAATTTGACATTTCATTTCATTTCTTTATTGACATGTAATTCGAAGCCCTTTGGGGCCTATTAAAGCTAAATTACAATATGCATCAAAATGTTAAATAGAACACCATAAACTACTAGAAAAAAATCAGTATAAAATCAAATAAATAATATAAATTAAAATAATCCTAATATTTCCTAATAAAAGAGAACAAAAAACCTGATGGAAGCATATAAGTGATAATCAAGAAACCGAAGAAAAAAACATATACATAAAAGCATTCCTCTGTACTTGAACGAAATAAATGTTTACGAAATGTCATGGAAGGCAAGTTAAACGTTTTTAAACTTCTTGGCGAAATGTTAAATAGTCGGGCTACTCTACGAGGAATGATCGATCCATAAGCGGAGTTACCTTTGGAATAATTAACTGTCTGTTGCGAATTGAGTGACTGAAGACAAATGAATTTGCTAGGAACAAAGGAGATTGAAGTTTGTATATCTTGTAAAAAAAATATAGCAACCGAAGGTGCACAAATTCCACAAAGCAACAGCCTAAAAAGTCATTCACAAACGGCGATATGTGAGCATATGGTTTAACAGAATATACATAGCGCATAACTCTATGAAGCACTGTCTTTATAATATTCATGTTACTTTGAGTAGTTCCTGTATATACCTCTAGGCAGTACAAAATATTTGGCATAATTAAGCCATGAACCCGTTTTGTTTTTACCCAACGAGGTAAAACTAAATTGGTGTTGTATAGTTGACGAACTGTGAAACTAATACGTGAAGCAATACTGCGAATATGCTGCTCAAAGCAACATTTGTTATCCAGTACTATTCCCAAACACGTAATACTCTGAACGAATTCTATAGACGTACGATTGTATTTCAAAGCTAGGTTGATAGAAGATGATTATGAAAACAGTATTGCCTTTGTTTTAGAAGGATCAATACTAAGCTTGTTAGAGGACATCCATACACTCATTAATTTTAAAACATAATTAGTTTTTGCTTGTAAAACATCCAAATACTGGATTTCTCCGCAAAATAATAGCTGAACATCATCAGCAAGAGAGTATGTTGTACACCAATCGCCTAGACTTTTAAAAGGTCATTAATAAACAGCACAAACAAAATTGGACCAAGAACAGAGCCCTGAGGGACCCAACTCCTAACAGACGATGCGACTCCATTGACACGAACAAACTGCTTTCTACCACATAAATAAGAAAGCATTAAACTACAGGCACTTTTCCCAAGTCCATAATCTTTATGCAATTTATTTATCAAAATTCCATAATCTACCCTATCGAAGGTTTTTTTTAAATCCAAAGACAAAACCATACACATTTTTTGATCATGAGTATTCTTCCTTATTGAGTCAGTAAGGCCAATTAAAAGAGCAGAGGTACTCCTGTCGTTCCGGAAACCACATTGACAATCATTAAGCAGCGATTTACTCTCAATATGGTCTAACAACTGCCGCTTAAGAATATTTTCCACAACTTTTGACAGGATGGGAAGCAAAGAAATGGGTCTTAAGTTGTCGGTAGAATTCGAGCTTGACTTCTTTTGAGTTGGTGTCACTATGTCTGCTTTCCAATCATTAGGAAAGCAGGAAGTCATTATTATAGTGTTCACTAAATGAAGAAGGTGATTTGATATAAACGGAAATACTACTTTAAGAAATTTAAGAGATATCTCATCACAACCAGAGGCGTTAGACTTGATTGACATAAAAGCCTGTATCAAGTCATTAGAGGAGACGTTATAAAAGGAAAACCTATCAGTCGAACTAGTCCGTTGATTATTAATAAATAATGTGTTTAATTCCTCTTCGTCAACGTTGGCCATCTCTGGTGATGAAACATCTTGTAACAATCCATTATTTCGAAGACGGTTCCATAGGGTCTTAGAACTATTGCTTCCGGCAAAAAGAGCGGCATGAGCTTCCCTTTTTATTCTTCTAATAACTTTTTTGGCTTTATTTCTAGCTCTACAAAAGATTTTCCAATTTTCATCACCTCCATTCTCAAGAAAAGTTTTATAGGCCAGATCCCGTATGGAACAGTGATACACTATCTGTGGCGAAGAAAACCGTTCATCACTCCTGTAATTCAACCATTTCCTCCTTATGGGGAAAATAGCATGAACAGAAGCCAACCCTGACATGATTTCTTCCAATTGCAAATTAACATTTGTGGTGTTATGGATATTGGAGAAATTTAAAACGGAAAATGCATTACACAACTCAAAACATTGTAATCTACGAATTCAACAAATTGCACAGTGCGCTGCACTGGAAAATGTACAGTAGTATATAAAAATGCATGTCGAGATATAGCGGGACATATGTATTGCCCCGACGAAACCAAGTGTTCAGGGTGAGATAGCAAAAAAATCTATTAACGACGTTGATTGATGAACTACATCAAAATGCGTTGGACTTGAGTTGTGATGTACATGCACACCCAACCTTCCACAAACATCTCTAATAACATTAGAGCACGATAAATTAAACAATTTTTTATTAAAGTCACCCATAATTATAATATTAGAATACCGACCAAATAAATCAGCAACATCATTTTCAAACTCATCAATATTTCCATGAGGAAGATATTTTCAGTGTTTGACAAATTCAACCATGGAGAGGTACACAATTGAGCAGCACGCTAAGACTGTTGAAGCATTTTACGAAAATGGGGGTTCAAATCAAAATGCATTTCGTGCACTTCGTTGTTGTGGTAGTTGAAGTCCTGTTCGTCTATAGGGGATCTGCTTCGATATCCAGGTGGGGGAAACACGCCATTTGAAGTGGATGCGTCCACAGAGACCTGGGGTTTAGCTGAGTGGGCTTGGCCGGACAATTGAAGAGATGCAGCACGTCAAGTGGTCATGTTTGTCGCAGGCGGGACAAATGTCAGAACGTCAGCATCAATTCGCGCCAAATACGAATTGAGGTGACTGAAAAATACAGATCTTAGCTAAGCCAGAACCACGCGCGTCTGCTGAGGTAGCATCTTATCAGGTGAAATCTCCGGGGGATGTTCCCCTACCATTACATTCACACTATAGCTGGATACTGCTGCTGCGACTTCCATCAGCGTCAATGTCGTTTAGACTTGCCTGATAGTTTCGATGATCTAAGACACTCTTTTATACCGCTAGACCTCTCTCTCTCTCCAGATCACGAAGATCGTACCTTTTCTGCCTGGGCGGAGGCATCATGTCCATAAGATGGTGGTTAGAAGGACTACTGCGAAGACAGCCAAGCATATACTGCTTAGACAACAAGACAAATTGTGTTTGCGCATGGTAAGAACGTTCGTCTTCGCATGTAAATAGTCCTCAGAAGACACCCTGTTAATATTCTGAGGGCGGCATTCTGGCAAGTCTGAATTTTCTCCCACTGCGTCGTACTCACGTTCGCCGACCACACCGGCGCTACGTAGTTCGCTACAGACCGACCTATCGCTTTGTAAGAGGTCAACAAAGTTTCTTTGTCGGCGCCCCAAATACTGCTGGCAAGTGACTTGAGAACCTTGTTTCTACTTTCTAGCTTATCGCAGGTAGCCGTAGCATCTGCAGAGGATCGAAAAAAACTGTCCAATGCGACCCCAAGAATTTGGGGTAGTTCTTAGTCGGGATGTTGACGTCATCCACTTTCACATTGAGTAACAACCGAACCTCTGCGGCCCATGCTGTAAACTGTGATGCTGATGATTTGAAGTCGGATATTTTCATATTCCTGAAAAAGCGAGCTTAGTCAGTGAGGTAACAGTTGGTTTTCTCTGTGCTCTTCGTTGTTGTTGTTGTAGCGGCATATAGTGCCGGGGTGACAGCCCTTGGCCGAAGAATTCCTCCTTCGGGTCAATCCGGTGCATAGAACCGGCTGTCGTGAGATCTTCGTGATTTTTTCGGTCGACATAATCGACTAAATGTGTCCTCAATCGTGAGTATTCTGCGCAAATGTCAGCATCCAGGGTCAGTAATAAATGAAAGAACACCAGTGCATGCTTTCCCAGTTCGTTCTGCAATCGTTCTGTCATAGGGCCGGACTACTTTGAAAATGAGGTCGTCTAAGCAGTAACCGTGAATGGTGCTCGCTATCGCGAGATGATAACGGACTTCTTGCAGCTAGAAACTGAGGATGAGAATGGGCCTGGATGATATGTGGTTCCAACAGGATGGTACTACTTGCGGCGCAGTCAGCGAAACAATGGCTCTTTTGCGCAAAAAAATCATTTGTGTTATTTCGCGATTTTAATTGATTGCCACGATCATGTGAATTGACACCGTTGGACTTCTTTCTTTGGGGATATTTAAAAAGAAAGTTTACGCCAATAACACAAGAACACTTTAAGAGCTAAAAGGTGAGAAAATTCGGCACATTAACCTTCATTAGGTTTCAGAGTCACTGAAAATATGGACCATCAGATAGAGGTATGCCACCAAAGCGTAGCGAGCATTTGGCCGACTTTCTATTTCACACATAATTGTTATATATGGTGATCCAAGTAGAGAAACTTTTTTCAATAGCCTTGTTTTGACAGATCACGTGTGAGTCGTGTCATGCTGTTTATTTTTGTTTAGTATTGTTTGGCATTTCATCATGGAAAGACTTACGCCTGAACAAAGTTTACAAATCTTTCAACTTTATTACGAAAACTCACGTTATGTGAGGAATATGTTTCGTGCACTTCGTTCAACTTATGGTCAACATACGAGGGCGACCGCAAAAGTAACTGGCCTAACATAAAAAGAACCGTTTTTTTTGGAATTATTATTATTTATTTTTCAACATAATCTCCTTCCAACTCAATACACTTCATCAAACGTTTTTCAAGTTATTTAATTCCATCCGAAAAATAAGATTTTTCAAGACCTTCAAAATATGCCTCAGTTTCAGCAATAACCACGAAAAATTTTTGCCACCGAGAAATTGTTTTAAATTTGGAAACAAGAAATAATCAGAAGGAGCTAAATCTGTACTATATGGTGGATGCGGAGTAATTTCAAATCGTAATTCGGCCAGTTTTTTTTTGTTGAGTTAAAAGTGCAGTGTGTGAAGGAGCATTATCTTGATGAAAAAGAACTTTTTTTTTCTAAATGCGGTCGTTTTATCTTGATTTCTTCACTCAACCGATCCAATAATGCACAATAATATTCACTATTTATAGTTTTTCCTTTCCCAAGATAATCAATAAATATTATACCCCTTGCATCCCAAAATACTGTGGCCATTACTTTTCCTGCTGACTTAACAGTTTTCGTCTTCTTGGGACCACTTTTACCAGCTTCTATCCATTGTTTTGACTGTTCTTTGCATTCTGTGATGTAGTGATGGATCCATGTTTCATCAACAGTTATGAATCGGCGCAAGAACTCTATTGGATTACGCTGATAAATCGCTAAAAGCTCCTCGCAATTGGTCCAACGGACGATTTTTTGGGACAAAGTCAACAAACGCGGCACCCATCTTGCGGATAGCTTTTAATGTGGAGTTCATCATGTAAAATACTCCAAACTTGTTTTTCGTGTATTTGACCAATATTAGCAAGTTCTCTGAGATTTATTCGTCTATCTTTAGTCACTTTATTAAATATTTTTCTAATGTTTTCAATAGTAGTAGCAGTTTTCGGTCTTCCAGAGCGTTGTTCATCTTCCGTACTTGAACGACCCATTTTAAATTGTTGAACCCAGGATTTCACGGTAGAGTATGATGGTGGTGGTTCTAGCTTAATGGGTATGTAAACAAGCAAAATTGCCGACTTTGGGACGAAAAGCAACCGGAAGAGGTTCAAGAGCTGCCAATTCATCTAGAAAAAACAACGGCGTGGTATGGTTTGTGGGACTTAAAAAATTATGCCGGTAAGAACGTAACCGTCAATGGCAACCGTTATTGTGCCATGATAACCGACTATTTGATGCCTGAAATTGAAGCTCGTCATCTCGGCGACATTTGGTTTCAACAAGACGGCACCGCTTCCCACACATCGCATCAATCAATGGATTTATTGAGAGAATACTTTGGTGAGCAGATAATTTCACGTTTTGGGCCGGTCGATTGGCCACCAAGATCGTGTGATATCACACCGTTAAACTTTATCCTGTGGGGATATGTAAAGTCTAAAGTTTATGCGGACAAACCCGCTTCGATTCAGGCCTTGGAGCAAAACATCACGCGTGTCATTCGCCAGTTACCACTCGAAATGCTCGAACGAGTCATCGAGAATTGCTCTCAACGGATGGACCATCTGAGACGTCGCCGCGGCCAACAATTGATAGACATAATCTTCAACAAATAAATGTCAAAGCATGTTCTTTCAAATGATAATAAACATACGCCATTAAATTTGAATTTTTGTTGTTTTTTTCTTCAAAAAAGTAGGAAACCTCAAAATTAATCACCCTATAGTTCCTTCTATAATAATAAATTATATTAATTCTAAGAACTTTTCTAAGTCTCTGAGAACTTTTTGTTTCCTGAACTTGTTCCAAAGAGTTTTTGGACCTGTTCCACAGAGTGTTTTAGGGTATAAAATGGAACTTTTACATCAGACTCAAATAAAGATTTATTTTTAACATTTTCCACAGATAGGGCTAGAATCATTGCAAGCCAAAAATATATTTACTTATATTTTTCCTGTTGTTTAGCTAAATCATTGTGATTGGTTTATAATATTCGGATTTACTTGTTGTTTTTACATTTTTGGTCTAATAACACTTTGTAAGGTTTTTTGTACCCTCCACCATACAATGGAGGGTATATTAGTTTTGTCATTCTGTCTGTAACACCTTGAAATAATCATCGGAGACCCAACAAAGTATATATATATTCTTGATCCTCGTAAAATTCTAAGACGATCTAGCCATGTTGTCCGGCTGTCCGTCTGTTGAAAACAAGATAGAGCCTGCATGAAAACAGCTAGGGAGCTGAAATTTGGCTCAAACATGTGTAGTTAACCTATCATGATTGGTATTGAAAATGGGCTTTATAGCTCTACGGGAAGTTGGTGTTGGAGACCCTCAACCGGCACTACCTCATAAAAATTAGTTATTTATTTGGAAATATCTGTCCAGTTTCTTCAGCAAAATCACTGAAATTTTTGCAAATAATAATCTCTATATAGGCGCAATCATCTAAGTAAAAATGGTTTAGATTGGGCCACTATTTCTTGTACCTCACATACAAACGGCCTAATGGGCCTTGAGAAATAATTTGACTATAACTCACCACAAACTTGACCTATCGAAATGAAATTTTACACATCAAGATTTCTTTATACAACACACCTCTGCGCCAAATTCTGTTGAGATCGGAAAAGTCCTACTGGTACCTCCCACACAAACGGTCTCAAGGGCCTTGAAAAATAATATGACAATAACTCACCACACACTTGACCTATCGATACGATAAAGATTAATATATAGAACAGACTTTTGCGCTAAATTTGGCTAAGATCGGAAAGGCCCAACTGGTACCTCCCACACAAACGGTCTCATTGGCTTGAAAAATAATATGACAATAACTCACTACAATCTTGACCTATCTAGATGAAATTTTCTACATAAAGATTTTTATAAAGAACACACCTCTGCGCCAAATTCTGTTGAGATCGGAAAAGTCCTACTGGTACCTCCCACACAAACGGTCTCATGGGCTTTGAGAAAAATTATGACGATAACTCACCACAAGCTTGACCTATCGATATGAAATTATATGAAATGATAAGCTCCAAGCTACGGTATATCTCTTCAAAAGAGACCACAGTATTGGAAGCCACACATTTCAATACATTGCATTTCAGATTGAAAGCATATTTGTACTTGCCCTTTATCGAAATGCGTCATACCCTGAAGGTCTCTTAAGAATGTTTTTATCTCAAGCTCTAGATGAATTGATCGAGATGTCTGGTAATTCGCAAATGGTTTTTGCTGTAGGAGACTTCAATATATGCCGCGCAACTTTGCAAAAAAATTCAACAGAAACTCTTCTCGAACAAAAAGGATTTTTATCATTGTTAGAAAAATCTGTACCAACAACTACACACGGAACACATATCGATTGGGCGTTCACCAACTCCGAACATAGTTCGGTAAAATTTCAAACGTATTCTACAGCTCACAGTCATCCTGATGCTATAGTAATAGGCATTTAGTTCTTATTTATAATAATTTTTAGGCTTCTTAATAAGAAATATTGTGTGTAAATAATAAAAAAAGACAAAAAAAGAAAATATCGAGCCATAAGCGCTAACCTATCGTAAGTCAAATTTTTGGAAAAAAAATTTTATTGCTGAAAAATAATCGTTAGGACAAGCCTCATCGTTTTGTATTTTTAAAATGACAAAATTGTTAGTAAAACATCAAAAAAAAAAGCTTTTGCATTTTATCGTAAATGATTGTTTAAATTTTATTGTGTAGCAATTTTATCGTAAGTCACACATCAAATTGCTGCAGCAATCGCAAATGTGTTCAGATTTTTTTTTTGTTTTTTGATACAGTTATATGAGTAGGTAGAAATCTTAAATTTTTGCATTAAAACATTTGCATTTTTAATAAAGTTGTTTGAAATAAATAATAAAAACCGTCTCCTGTAAAATTTGCATTTTTTCACTTACGATAGGTTAGCGCTTATGGCTCGATATGTTAATTTGAAGTTATAATAAATTATATTAGTTATATTGCTTTAAATAAATTGCAAAAAATAAATTACAAAAATTAAAAAAATAGTTTTTTATTTGGGAATCTGGTGGAGGATGTCCAAAGTTCGGCAAAGCCAAACTTAACATTTTTTACTTGTTTGAAATTGTTTTCCCCTTAATCCTGATTTTGGAATTATTTTTAATGTTCTCTTTCAATCTCCCCTATCGTTTCAGCTAAACTCGATCTTAATTATATCGACTCCAACTAATTTAAGGAAATGCTCGTACAAGTCAGAATAGGTGAAATTAATACAACAGCGAACTACAAAAAAATGACATATTGGAAATTTAAAAAAAAGTCTCAACTAAACAGAAACCCTAAAGTGTAAAATACAAACATAAAATTTAAAAAAAAATCTAACACGGCAACAACAAAAATATGACGTACTAATAATTATAAAATAGTAATAATAAAACGAATAATATTAAAAATAATAAAAAATATTTGAAACCATAAGAAAACGGCTCAAATAGTAGAACAAAAAAAATATTGAACAGGCATTAACCGGCTAAAGACCTCTTGCATCTTCATTTTATTAAAATACAACTTAGTAACAAAATGGCAACGTGACATTGATACTCGTGGCTGCACACCACTACTTTTATCGCGATTTTGGGTCCGTGACGAACTTCTTAAGAATTTATTTCAAAATTTTAACAATAAGGAACAACAGAAAATCAATTTCTTAACAAAGTACAGCTTAATTTCTACTACATTAATTTTTTTAAATTAATAATGCCAAAGAAATGAAATAAAAATAAATAAAAAAAATCCACCCGTTCTTTAGAAGACAAACGTAAAATTAATTGCCAAAAACCTTTTAAATCAATGCAATCTTCACTTTTATTTAAGTAATAAAAATAACAAAGCTCTAATAAAAATAATTCAAAAAATTTTATTCACAAAGAAAACCATCTTATTTAATTTAAAAGCGTATTTAAGTCAAAACAAACAAAAAAAAAAACGTGAAAAATACGCCAAATAATTTCAACTTAAGGAAAACAAAACAAATATAATATTTAATTAATAATAATTATTTAATTTTAAACAATAGCCTTTGCAGCTAGTGCTCCATAATAACGTCAATCTTTCATTAAATCAAGTAAATAAATAATAAAATAATAAATATAAATATTAACGCCGACGAAAAATTGAGATTAAAAAAATAATTTTAAAGTGAAATTCTGCAATAAATTACAGTAATTACGTGTCTAAGTGTTATCTACACCCCACTAAAACAAAAAGGGTGATTCATCTAGAGATATTTTTATTAAGAACAAAAAAAAAATATAAAAATTTAAATCAAGTGTGGACTCTTTATTTGTAATTTGAAAGGACATTTTATGGCATTTATTTTTTGAATATAATTTTTTCAATTACGGCTCAGGGTTTCCATTCTGAGGGTCCAATTTTGGATGACTGGTTCGAGCATTTCGACCGGTATGGCTGTAATGACACGCGTAATGTTGGCTTCGAAAACCTGAATCGTAGCTGGTGGCCTGTTAGCATAGACTTTGGACTTTACGTAACCCCAAAGAAAAATGTCTAAAGGTGTGATATCACTCGATCTAGGCGGCCAACTCACCTGTCCAAAACGTGAAATTAGCTGCTTTTCGAAATGACCTCTCAATAGATCTATTTTTTGAGCAGGTGTATGGCTGTATGTCCAGCCGTCAAGATTACGGGCTTCAATTTTAGGTAGCAAAAAGCCCGATATCATAGCGCGATAGCGAGTACCATTCACGGTTACGTTCGGACATCATCATTTTTGAAAAAATATGCGCCGATGATTCCACCCGCTTATAAACCGTACCAAACCGTGTTTTTTTCTGGGTATAATGACACCTCTTGAACCTCTTCTTGTTGCTCTTCAGCCGAAAAGCGGCAATTTTGTATATTGACTTTTCCGTTGAGCCAGAAATGGGTCTCATCACTGAACCAAATTTTTGGTCGAAAACAGCGGATATTCCCGTTTCTCACCGAACGCTTATTTCCATAAGACAGTTGCCAACATTTGGAGGAAATTATTTCCGAAAAATAAATGCCTTAAAATGTCTTTTTAAATAATTAATAAAGATTTCCACACTTGATTTGAATTTTTATATTTATTTTTTGTTCTGAAAAAATACCTCTGGATGGATCACCCAATATTTCATAGTCGTATTTATTTAATCACTATTAAAAGTCAATTGCAAATAAAAACAAACAAACCGAAAAATCAAAATCAATACGTCGTCCTTTCAAATTTTAAAAGTGCAAAGTGATAATAAAAATTCCATAAGGATTCTGTCTCGCACCTTCAGCCAAACCAACAAATGGGGAAAATCTATTTGCTTGCTTTCTCAGTAAACGCGTTAAAATTTAAAACTAAAACAGCCGAAATGATCCTCGAATAAGGTATACCTTATTATCAGTTGGTCTTGCAAGTAACCTGTGCCCATCTCTAGCCACAACCCAAATAAAGAACAACTTACTGCCACTTGAACATTTCCATGCTGCTGACGCATCCGTTATAGCGTTTCTGCCCTGCCATGTGCCAGCTCCTGAGTCTATGTTTTTGCCAAAGTTTTGTAGTTTTAAATAAGAGGAAACACCGTTAAGGTGACGATGTGACACAGTGGCGGTATGGAAGGTGGCGGCAATGGCCTTAAAACAATTTATGGATGAAGCTGATGGGCATTGTGCACATGTTGCGCCGTCACACGGTTAATGTCACCCTTCAGCGTGGTTCCAACGAAAGGAATTTAAACCTGTAAGTACACATTTCAAATATTTTCTTTTATGTTACGTTTATGAGATTTTTTTTTATATTATAATAGTAATATTAACGAAATTCTTGATTCACTCAACAAAATGTATTGTCAGTTGTTCATCCATGATTGCATTTATGGCATTCTTTGAAAGTTCAAGTTAAAAATCACTTATACAGCCCGATTCTGAATGACTATTTCCCGGGAGTTTTCCCCTATTCCCTGATCCCCTATTCTAAATAGAATCTCCCCGGAAGTTTTTTGACTTTTCCCTTATTCTAACCGAACTTCGAAAAAGAGGGGAAAAATTCCCCGGGAAAAAAATAGGTACTTATATTATGAATATCAAAAAAAGGGAGAATGCGACACTAATTTTGGGAAAAATACCACAACAACAAATTGCAAGGGAGTTGTGCCACAATATGTAAGTATTTAATATTTTTTATTTTTTTTGTTCACCAACTAAAACGCGCGATGTAATTTGCTAATAAAACAAAAAGTTTTCAGAGAATTATCTTAATATTTTTTATTATGATAGAAGGATCTGTGACAATTATGCGTCAAACCAAATATCGGCCAAATCGCCGTAGCTTCGGTGACATACCTCTATCAGATGGTATATATTTTCAATGACCCCGAGACATCCTTTATCTCATCCTTTAGCTATTGAATTCTTCTTGGCTTATTGGTGCACACTTTTTCTTTTAAATAGCCACAAAAAAAGAAGTCGGCCGGCCCAATGACTCCGCCAGCCTATAAAACGAACTAAACTGTCACTCTTTGTAGATGCATCGGCTTATCAACATTTGTGACGCGCAAAATAGAAAGGGACCTAAGGTTAAAAACCAGTTTTAAAAGATTTGATCCCTTTCTATTTGCGCTTAGAATTGTCGACTTCACTTTCATAAAACGTGCATATCTCTGGGAGGGAACACTTTTGGGGCATGGGATCGGTCTCATTCGATGCTCAGATGTTGTCCACATCAAAAAAAGAAAAAAATGAAAATTGATTATTTTACCCTTAAGTCCCTTTCTCTATTCGCTGTCACATTTACTGTTGGATTCTAATTTGCCCAAATGCGGTAATTCTGCTTGTTAACGAATCCACACTAGGTCGATTATGGCGACCAAAAAATTCTCGAATTACACGAAATACATTTTGATTTAAACGCCCAGTTTCATAAAAGGCTTCAACAATTCTAAGGCGCTGCTCAATTGTGTACCTCTTCATGGTTGAATTTGACAAACGCTGAAACAAAGTAAAGTTAAGTTTGGCAAAAAACTTGACGTCAAGTGTGAACAATTTACACCATACATTATAAGTATGGTTGGGCTACCCTTTACTATGCACAAATGATGAAAATCCGAAACCTTTTTCAGAAATCGGCGACCAAAATAAGTATGAACGCCGGCACAAAACCTCAAATTTTCCAAAGATTTGGTGGATGCCCCAATATGGAGCAGAAGTTTTCTACTATCATTTCGATTTTTCGAAGTCAGCTGTTTCGCGTCAGCTGTTTTGTTTTGTAAATTATTTTTATGAAGTTGCAAACGTATACAGTGAATAATAGTATGTTTGCAACTTCATAAAAATAATTTGCAAATTGTTAGCAAAACAAAACAGCTGACTTCGAAAAATCGAAACTCTCTCTCCCTATTAATATTCGCCCCGTTTGTTTAGAATAGGAGAATTTTATTCCCGGGAAAAATAAATTCCCCACGAACTATCTCCCGGGGAGTATTTAGAATTGGGCTGATGACTATCATTTTTCTGGAGCCAGAAAAAGCTGCACTACAATATCTCCTGTCTGGGTCATCTGACGACTGCGGCACATAGAAAATACCTATCGATCTGCAGAGTCGTGCTTAAGATATTAATTCGAAGGATATCCATATAGGCAACTTTTGGGAGTGAACACATATTAAACCTAACTCTACTAGGTATCGTCGTATTCCGTAATTTAGCTCGTCTACACTTGACGGCAAAAAGAGTTCTTTCAAAGGTATAACTATTTATCATGTGAGTAAAGATACATTTGAACTTAACTTTAAAAAACGCAAAACATCCGCGGTCCCCAGTGGGTTAAAAAGCTAAATTCGAATTTATCTTCACCATTTGTCGAGACAGCAGTGTGAGCATAGCGAAGTTAAATTCACCTAGAATGACAGAATTGCAAAATTTTCTCTAGAGCGGATCTAACTGCGACCATGGAGGACAACTTGAAATACTTTCGTCAACCAGATTATTGATACTGGTATAGGCTTATACGAGGGCGACCGCAAAAGTAGCTGGCCTAACATAAAAAGAACCGTTTTTTTGGAATTATTATTTATTTTTCAAAATAATCTCCTTCCAACTCAATACACTTCATTAAACGCTTTTCAAGTTTTTTAATTCCATCCGAAAATAAGCCTCAGTTTCAGCAATAACCTCGCTATTGGACGAAAATTTTTTGCCACCGAGAAATTTTTTTAAATTTGGAAACAAGAAATAATCAGAAGGAGCTAAATCTGGACTATATGGTGGATGCGGAGCAATTTCAAATCGTGATTCGGCCGTTTTTTGTTGAGGTAAAAATGCAGTGTGTAAAGGAGCATTATCTTGATGTAAAAGAACTTTTTTTTCTAAATGATGTCGTTTAATCTTGATTTCTTCACTCAACCAATCCAATAATGCACAATAATATTCACTATTTATAGTTTTTCATTTCTCAAGATAATCAATAAATATTATACCCCTTGCATCCCAAAATACTGTGGCCATTACTTTTCCTGCTGACTTAACAGTTTTCGCCTTCTTGGGACCACTTTTACCAGCTTCTATCAATTGTTTTGACTGTTATTTGCATTCTGGGATGTAGTGATGGATCCATGTTTCATCAACAGTTATGAATCGGCGCAAGAACTCTATTGGATTACGCTGATAAATCGCTAAAAGCTCCTCGGAATTGGTCCAACGGATATTTTGCGGATAGCTTTTTCATGTGGAGTTCATCATGTAAAATACTCCAAACTTGTTTTTCGTGTATTTTAACAATATCAGCAAGTTCTCTGAGCTTTATTCGTATATCTTTAGTCACTTCATTAAATATTTTTCTAATGTTTTCAATAGTAGTAGCAGTTTTCGGTCTTCCAGAGCGTTGTTCATCTTCCGTAACGAACGACCCACCGTGAACCCAGGATTTCACGGTGGAGTATGATGGTGCATTATCACCATGAACAGAATCCAATTCATCTTTGATTAATTGTGGCGTATAACCTTTCATATAAAAGTGTTTAATTACCGCACGAAACTCTATATTTTCCATTTTTCAAAAATTATAAAAGAAAAGAAAATAATCATTAAATATTTCGGAAATTTTGACAGATGGCTTATAAAAGATTGCTTTTAAAAAACAAAAAAAAAGTTGCTAGTAAAACAGAAAATGTGCCAGGTCAGTTAGTTTTGCGATCGCCCTCGTAACGCTAGAAGGCCATTTGTCTGAAATAATTTTCAGAATATTTGAATTCCTCTAATCCATGGTTTATAGAGGACGAATGAAAACACTTTCGGCTATCAGACTACCGCCAGATTACTAATAATTCAGTATCTTTATGTCAACGCACCCTCAAACAGTTTTTCAGTTTCAAAACTTTAGTCGAAGTCAACATTTGCATCAATGGTAACGTTTACTTACGAGCAGCGTTTGGAAATCATTAAAAACAACTACCGAAATTCTGAGTCGGTGGCTCTACCAAAGTTTCACAAAAATCCAGAATTTCATCGAAAAATCATCTGCAGCGATGAAGCTCTTTTTTGGCTGAGTGGTTTTGTCAATTAAAGAAATATGCGTTGTTGGACTGCAACAAAACCACATGTGCTTCCATCGACACAATTGCTTCTTTAAAAAATTACTCTTTTTATGCCGGAGGTATGATTGCGCCTGATTTTTTCGTTGATAAAAACAATCATCATGTTACCGTCAATGGTGAGCGCTATCGTGCCATGTTAGAAAACTATTTTTGGCCAGAATTGGATGAGCTTGACATTGCCGATATGTGGTTTTAACGAGACGCTGCCACTAGCCACACAACACGAGTTACAATCGATTTAGTAAAAGGCAAATTCGGTGAACGTGTTATCTCGAGAAATGGACCGGTCGAATGGCCACCTTGTTCATGCAATGTAACGCCGTTTGACGTAACGTTTTGACGTACGACCATCATTTGTGTTGTTAACAGTGAATTTTCGTGCGATAATTTTTCACAACTTTCGACGTGGATTATCACGACAAGAGTGCAATGATGAACTTAAATCTTTGTATGGCAATGAAGCACCATCCTATAGCACTGTGAAAAACTGGTTTAATGAATTCAATCGTGGCCGACGCTCGCTCCAAGACGAAGGTCGTGAAGGTCGTCCAAAAACGGCCATTGTGCCAGGAAACATTGATGCCGTGCGTGAACTGATAATGCAAGATCGTCATGTGACAAACCGTAAGATAGAGACATCCTTGGGCATTTATTCCACTAGCATACATTCGATATTGCATGAACACCTGACCGTAAAAATGGTTTGTTCTCGTAGGATCCCGCACAATTTTAAAATCGCTCCAAAAAATGCTCTTGTCGATTGGTGCAAAGAAATTTTGAAAAAATACCATCGCGGTGCTTCAAAAGACCTTTATAAGATCGTGACAGGTAACGAATCATGGATTTACGCGTATGAGCCCGAAACAAAGCAGCAATCGACCGTGTGGGACTTCGAAGACGGGCCAAATCTAACGAAAGTTGTTCGAGGAAGAAGCACTTCTAAGCAAATGGTCGCCTGTTTCTTCGGTAAAACTGGTCTGTGGCGACTGTTCCGCTTGAGCAACGAAGGAGGTCAATTCTGAGTGGTACACCACAATTTGTTTGCCTGAAGTCATCGGAGAAATTCGAAAAACGAACAAGAGAAGATGAATTATTAAGCACCATGACAATGCGAGATCTCACACATCGGCTCAAACCAGCGCTTTTTTGACCGGCCAAAATGTTGACTTGATGGGTCATCCGCCGTACAGCCCTGACTTGGCATTATCGCACATCTAGAAAAAAGTGCTTGGTCAACGATTTTCGTCGCCAGAAGACGCTGTTGAAGCGTTAAAAAAGCATGTTTGGCGACCATTTGCTTAGAAAAAGCACTTCTAAGCAAATGGTCGCCTGTTTCTTCGGTAAAACTGGTCTGTGGCGACTGTTCCGCTTGAGCAACGAAGGAGGTCAATTCTGAGTGGTACACCGCAATTTGTTTGCCTGAAGTCTTCGGAGAAATTCGAAAAACGAACAAGAGAAGATGAATTATTAAGCACCATGACAATGCGAGATCTCACACATCGGCTCAAACCAGCGCTTTTTTGACCGGCCAAAATGTTGACTTGATGGGTCATCCGCCGTACAGCCCTGACTTGGCATTATCGCACATCTAGAAAAAAGTGCTTGGTCAACGATTTTCGTCGCCAGAAGATGCTGTTGAAGCGTTAAAAAAGCATATTTGGGAGGTGTCTCAATCGAAGTAGAAAAGGTGCTTTAAAAATTGAGTTTTGCGCATGCAAAAGTGTTTTAAAAGAATATTTCGAAAAACAAAAAAACCATTTTTGATGATAACTATTCGCATTTTCATTATGAGGCCAGAAATATATATATATATAGCAGCCCTCGTATGACATTTTTCATGTAAGGAATGGAAAAAAGATATAAAATCAATAGGAAACAATGAAACCAACAAGTATTTAAGAAGTTTTAAAAATAGGATGAATTTCTTAAATGCGAGTTGGTTATAAGCCTACTGTACTCCAAAACATGTAGTTAGGAGCATCAAAATGAAGCGATTAGGCTCTCGTGGCATGTCGGCTGAATGGTAACTAACGATTTAGCTAGAAAGGCATACGAACATTGCTTCCACGCAGTTTATGCCAGTATTGGGAGCAAGTGGAGGAAGTTGTTATAATTCTTGGTATTGCAAACTGAAGAAACCATGCACAAGTCTAAAGTGCTTCGAAATAAATTATTAAGCAGGCAATGGTCACGAAGAGGTTGCGGAGCCAACTTCAGTAAGAAATAAATTCCCTCACTGGCATGAAAACTAAAACAGTGCGGCTAAGAATGCTTACTTATAGTTACATCAACTGTGCTAATGGAATGAAATGTTTCATTTCAACGTTATATCTTCTAATTATTTCATGTGTATAAATAAATATTTTATCTTTGATATTTGAAATCTAAACTTTGATTGATTACTTTTTTTATTAATTAATTCAAAGAAAACTTCGCCATCAGAAAGTAAAAACTTGAATCCATCTTAAAAGCAACGTGAATATAATTCACCGTGACCGTTTTTGCATGCAACACGTACAAAAAAATAGATAAACTAAATAAAAAAACTTTATTCTTTCAGACTATTTTGGGCTTGTCACGACTCGTCAAGAAAAGTAAAAAGTAATAAAAAGAAAAAAGAACAACACAAACTAAACAATCCATTAATGGATATTCATCACTATAACCACTGAAAGTATCACACCTCACAAAAAGATTTGCACTTCGTATCTCGCTCCAGAATTGTAATTTTGGCGCCAAAAATTAAAAAGTAATAAAAAGAAAAAACAAACGCATTCCAGACCCATATTTTTAACGCATGCGCTAAGAATCTCCCCCAACAACTACAAGAACAAGAAGAAAAAGCCGCTAAGACAGAGAGCGAACAGCTGTTCCGGCAAGTTTGTTTTGGGTACAATTTTGCATTATTTTGGGAAATTTCTACAGCGCGCAGGAGGTGTTTGGGAACAGCGAGGCGGAGGGAAATTTCCGTTTGTGGTGGATTGTTCGTCGTCGGATATCAAAAAGTGCGTGCAGTTTGCATTTGGCGCTTAGTTAGAAACGTGAATTCGTGCACAACGGATGAATTCTGTTTGTTTTTGTTTAGTTCGGTTTTTTTTCGAACGTCTAGCTAGCGAAACTTAACGGCCGAGAAAAATTTTACGCTAACGCGTATCGCACCAACAGAACGCAAAGAAAATAAAAACGAAATTAATCTTAAAAGAAAGAAATAACGCAAATTAAATTGCTTTGAGAAAACGAAAACAAATACATACACATGTACCAACAAAATTTGCACAGATGTATATTTAATTTATATTGATTTGAATTATTACGGTATTGAAAAAAAGTTCCATATTTTTCCACGCTGCGCTCGAAAATTCACGTGTTGCTTTGCGTTATCGTCTCAACAAATCATCATAAATTCGAAATTATTGTTTTTTAAGTTCTTCAGTGCATATTTAATCATTGAAATTATATATAATTTCCATCAACAAAGGAAATATTTTCAAAAAGATCAAAAATAAAGTAAAGAAAAAAGTCAATCGGAAAAGCCAAAAATAAAAAATCAAAGAAATCGAATGAAATAAAATATGTATAATTAAAAGTATACAACACATGTTTTCGTGATATTAAGTGGAAATAATTGATGAAATCCAAACAAAAAAAATGTAATTAAATTCTAATCATAATACAAACAACACAACAACCAAAAAACGCAAAGTAAATTACTAATCAAGGCAATTGTCATTGCTATAGCCAGCCATCATCATCACCATTGCTACCACCTCCTCCTGCTACGACGCGGTCCCCTTGGAAAATTACCACGTTTAAAATTTAATTGAAAAGTCCTGAAATGTAAAGAATGCTCAGCAACTGTTGTTTATTGCCATTCCGTCTAATTTTATATTTATAAAGCTTCTGGCCAACATTTTTGAGTTCTTTGTGATTAAAATTTTAGTTTATACTTGCCCATCTCCTCCCTAAGAGCGCCCTGCAGGAGTTATTCCTTTGGATAGTTTCATAGCGTTTATTTAGCCGCAATATGGTGCACAACAGTGTGACAGTATCGCAGTTGAAACCTAACGAAACATTACTTTAAGTCCTTGTAAATTGGTAATCTGTTTTTTTTTGGTGGAAGTAATTTTAAAACAATTAGAGAAGTTGGAAACATTTACCCTACAGCTAATGAAGCAAAAGACCACAGTTTTTATATCACTGCACCTAAAATTCCCTTAATCTCTACGGAGAATAATATTCAGTTGCTGGTGCTCGTAGTAACATGTTTTAATTATTTTTGAATCCGTGAAATTCTTAAATTTATCAGTCGCTATTTTTGGATGAGAATCTAAATAGTTTACCTTGATTTCTTTGAAAGTCGGTAATCTCTTCTCTATGGAAGTAATTTTGAAACGATTATAAAAGTTCAGTTTTGGCTTATTTCACAGTACAACAGCCAATCTGGGGGGTGAGAAATTCCAAGTCAGGGTGATGGTACTAGGTCAGTATATTAAAACCCTCAAAGGGTTTTGCGTTCGTATGTGCCAGTTTTTTTATGACCTTTTACATTTTTTCCTTATCTTGATGTTTTTTCGCTTAGTTGTAAAATTTTGGCAAAAACGTAGTTTAACATAACTCGAGAACAACTAGTTCGATTTTGCTGAAATAAATTGAGAAAAATTAATAATTACATTTTCTTTAATCCATTAATATACTGTTTCTCTACCAAATCAACATTTTTGCAATTAGAAATAAATTTATGAAGAAAATTTTGCCAAAAAAAATTTTTTTTTTGTTTTAAAACATATAAATCCCAAACGGAAAAACGTGTAGAGTCTTATAACTTTCACGTAAAGTCACATAACCTATAAACCAAATGCGACATAGATCATAGAAATCGATTAACGCGTTCTGTTGTTCTGCTGTAGAACAACGTTTTCTTATCATGCTTATAATAAGCTTATTTTTGTAAGTGTTTTTCAAGCTTATGAATACAAATAAGCAATAAGCTATTATAATAGCCTTGTTCATAATGAATGGCTAATGTTAGCATACGCCAGCTGTTATGAATTAGGTTGTTCTAATTTTCAACTAGTTTTTAAATATTTAGGTTTTATTTATTATTTTTTTTTTAATGCTCACAGGTTAACAGATTAACAGGTTTACTCTCTAGTTTTGGCAAATTAAAAAAATGATTTTGTACTGTGGAAAAAATTATTCTCGTTCAATTTAATAGAAATAGCAACACCTTTAGAATTTAAAAAGAGATTAAACTTTAAATGCATAAATTTAATTTAAATGAATATTTGAAATAACTTATGTTCATACTTCTTATGGCAAATCATTTACAGCTCGATTTGTTATAGTATGTTTAACAGCCCAAGCAGCAATTTGTCTTTTTTTCACTTTACTCTCTTCCAACTTCACGTATCAACCTAAACAAGAAGACTGAGAACTTTAGCAAATAAAGCAAAATTTATGCTTTCGAATAACGGCACATTATATGCAAAAACACTTACAAAACTATTGTGAGCATAAGTCTTTTGCAATCAGCAAATGTTATTGCAAATACTGTTGAGATGGGAAGCATTTTTAAAACACTGTTTAAAAAGGCTATATTTTGCACATTAGTAAACCTATTATAAGTACGAGGGCGACCGCAAAAGTAACTGGCCTAACATAAAAAGAACCGTTTTTTTTGGAATTATTAATATTTATTTTTCAACATAATCTCCTTTCAACTCAATACACTTCATCAAACGTTTTTCAAGTTCTTTAATTCCATCCGAAAAATAAGATTTTTCAAGACCTTTAAAATACGCTCAGTTTCAGCAATAACCTCGCTATTGGACGAAAATTTTTCGCCATCGAGAAATTTCTTTAAAGTTGGAAACAAGAAATAATCAGAAGGAGCTAAATCTGGTGGATGCGGAGCAATTTCAAATCGTAATTCGGCCAGTTTTTGTTGAGTTAAAAATGCAGTGTGTGAAGAAGCATTATCTTGATGAAAAAGGACTTTTTTTCTAAATGCGGTCGTTTTATTATGATTTCTTCACTCAACCGATCCAATAATGCACAATAATATTCACTATTTATAGTTTTTCCTTTCTCAAGATAATCAATAAATATTATACCCCTTGCATCCCAAAATACTGTGGCCATTACTTTTCCTGCTGACTTAACAGTTTTCGCCTTCTTGGGACCACTTTTACCAACATCTATCCATTGTTTTGACTGTTCTTTGCATTCTGGGATGTAGTATAAGATCCATGTTTCATCAACAGTTATGAATCGGCGCAAGAACTCTATTGGATTACGCTGATAAATCGCTAAAAGCTCCTCGCAATTGGTCCAACGGACGATTTTTTGGGGCAAAGTCAACAAACGCGGCAAACATCTTGCGGATAGCTTTTTCATGTGGAGTTCATCATGTAAAATACTCCAAACTTGTTTTCGTGTATTTTAACAATATCAGCAAGTTCTCGTCTATCTTTAGTCACTCCATTAATATTTTCAATAGTAGTAGCAGTTTTCGGTCTTCCAGAGCGTTGTTCATCTTCCGTACTTGAACGACCTATTTTAAATTGTTGAACCCAGGATTTCACGGTGGAGTATGATGGTGCATTATCACCATGAACAGAATCCAATTCATCTTTGATTAATTGTGGCGTATAACCTTTCATTTAAAAGTGTTTAATTACCGCACGAAACTCTTTATTTTCCATTTTTCAAAAATTATAAAACTTGTTTACTTCAATCACCTGTAACAAAGAAAATAATTATTAAATATTTCGGAAATTTTGACAGATTGCTTATAAAAGATTGCTCTTAAAAAACAAAAAAAAAAAGTTGCTAGTAAAACAGAAAATGTGTCAGGCCAGTTAGTTTTGCGGTCGCCCTCGTATGTTTATGAAAAGTTGTAGAAATTTGTTAATAGTAAGCTTATTCTTCAATTCAATTGCATTATGCTTAGGGATTGGTTTGTTGGGTTAACTTAGATTTACTTTATTAATCGAACTAGACATATTCGTATGTCCATCTCTTATTGCAATGAAAATAATCGGTCGACTTTCTGATATAGCCTCCTCATAAATGTACCTTAAATTGGGGATTTAACTGAAATGGTTGTGGCATTAGTTTTGATGAAGGATATTTTTTTTTAATCTGCCAGATTGGTGCATTCTTTAATTTAGCCCTCAGGCAAATACACCTCCCGTTCTAAAAACGGCAAATACTCGTATAAGGTTTCAATATATAGTGCTTTGTGGCGTTAGTTTATACGAGTATACAGGATCAACAATCTTCAAATCAAAGCGATATTTTATATAGCTCCAAGTTTCCGGGTTTGGGTCCAATTGTGCTAATTTCATCAGATTTTTGAAAAAAAAAAAACAAAAAGCCTCAAATTTTACCTGACATGGGTATTTAAATACCCTTGCAAGGTGTTTGTTTGAAGTACAAGGCTAGTTTGCATCCCGCTACTTGCTTCCTGGATTATCACAACGGTGTTGCACCAGATCAAAAGAAAATTGCTAAGACTAAGTGATTTATTTCTTTTAAGCACCATGTTTTCTTAATCAAATTACCCAATTGCATTTGACCGGATCTGGAGGCCAGGTGTGTGACGTATCGCTGCCTGACTTTTTTTTATTACATAGTAGAAATTTTTAATTTGTACCATTTTCCTATGTTTGACAGCACTTTTCTGGAGCATTTTCCGAAAAAAACTACAATTGTTGTCTGCAAAAAACAAAAGATAAAAAATCCTGCTAAATGCTTTAATCGCTGACCTGGCCCACGCTAAAATTATTTATGTATCAACACTTTCTTGGGTATTTAAATACCCATTGGGCAGGATTGGGTAATTTCTTCATAAAGCAAAGGTTGTGATTTGTTTGCTTTAATAGGGAGAACTTGGGTATAATTATGGAACAGTGTCGTGATCTTATTATATAGTCGGTCCCTCCGGTCCTTAGACTACTCATCGAATCAAACAAAATTAAAAGCAAGTGATTTTGAATATATCAAATATCCAAAGAAATACAAATTTCCATCTGGACTATAGGCAACTGATCAAATCCACAAAATTAAAAGCGAGTGTTTTTGAAAAGTTCAAGTAGCCAAAGAAATAAAAATGTACACCTACAAATAATCGTATTTTCCCAGTGGACTTTAGATTACACAATGTGGCGCAAAATTAATCTCCCAATATTGTTTTTTAAAAACTTTTTTAAGTGTTTTTGTTAAGTGGGAATGATTACAGCTCTGAAGCGGCTGCCGTCAGTGTTCATTCACACATCCAATTTTTCATTCACACATCCAATTTTCCATGACTTTCCGCAAGATTGTCGATGATAACTATTCGCATTCGTGTCGATTATTCTTTTTAAGACTTGCGATTGTATTAGACTTGGTGAATGGTTTAATCGGGAGGTCTTGTTGGTCATGCCAATTCGTCAAAACAGAAGATTACGCGGATACATAGCTTCTTGCAATCATGTGTGTGGTTCCAGCCCCTAGATGTTAACATTAGCCGCCAAGATTGAAATGGGCTTTGTCAGAAATTATGTTATGTCGAATAAGTTCATTGTCCATTTCGAGACCCAAACTGAGAAGTGTTACCGCATGGTCCTGTGCCTTTAATTTCTGGGTCAAGACTACAGGGTCCAAAAATCGGGGTTTTCAACCGGAATTACGGTTTTTTTTCAAAACCGTATTTTTTATAAAATTATAAAAGTGAAGTCGGCTTTTTTTAAAAATAAAAACTTTCCATTTACCGACATTCCGATTAAAGCCTTTTGCCTCGAGTGGAAAATGAAGTCAAGTAATTGTCTCCATTTTTGACAATATGAATGAAAAAATCAATTGCTACAAATAGAGGTTTGCTTTAATTAAAAAATAAGGTAGAGAAGTAGCTTGGGTCGGTCGTGGCCGACTATATTGCACCCTCCACTTATTGATGTGCAAAAAGGGCAATTAAAACAGGGTTTTGATTGAGAATAACATTAGGCTTGGTACCCATATGCCCATGCAAAAATTGGTCAGATTTTAGGAATAGGGTTCGTCTACTAAATATAGCCAAACTATAAAAATAATTTTATTTTAGGCTTCGTGAGAAAATTTAATAGATATTTTATGTTATACTTATATAAGTATTTCCATGCAGTTTTTTGGTCCCAAGATTATATCAAACAAGTAAAGACGTCTTTAACTTCGGCCACACCGAACCCTTTAACCCAGCAAAGCTTCGCGCTACAAAAGCGAAATTGGTCTATTTTGATTGGTAGCTAAATTTGCTTGCATAACCATAAGTATATATTGACTATTAATCGTCTGTGTGGCCCAACTTAAAGTATAAAAAATTATGATTTGTTACGCAAATACATAAAATATTTTACTTTTTTTCCGAGGTACCGTTAAAAGGAAACTTTTTCCCTCCTGTGTCGATTTCGCCTATTTACAATCCAAAATGGGTTTTAAATATTTTTGAGAACCCGACTGTCAGGTCTGGATATAAAAACCGGAATGCCAGTTTCGTTTTCGGTTTTGGACACTCTAGTCAAGACCTTTCAAACAATAACTGTAAGGTCAGTGTTCAAAATTCTCATCTGACCGGTGCACGAGTTGTTGAGATCAATGTCAAATTGATGTTCCATTCTTGTATGTGCACAAGTTATGTTTTTTGTGTTGTTGTATTTTCTCTTCAGAGAAAAATTAAAACAAACAGAACTTTAATTCCGTTTACTTGACTTTATTTCTTGAATGTGGTCTTAAGACTAACTATTACAAAAATCTTCAAAAATATTCTTACTCGAATGTTCTTACTTTGTGTGGTGGACAAAATATGTCCACTCAGCACATTTATGTATTTGTGTACAGCAAACAGGGCAACGGAAACGATCGCAGTCGTTGCCCTTAGCTATTGCTGTGCACAGCAATTTGATCATTCGAAATGTATCTGTTTACAATTCTATCCACTTCAGTGGCGTAGAAGACAGTGGGGTACGGATACGTAACTCCTCCCCCATTTGTCTCAGAATTCTCCTGAATTCTTTTGTTAATTCTAATGTCTACAGTTTTTGGTCTAAAAATGTAACATATAACCGTAAAACTTATGACTGTAGATATAAATACAAATACAATAAGTGAATATGAAATTTGTTGATGGGTTTTCAATTCATAAATGTCTCTGATATTTTTAAAATTACTTAAGGCTATATCGTTAAAAGTTAGTTTATTTGAAAAATTTTTCCTTTCGTAATCTGTAAAATCTGGAATCTTTTCTAGGTAACTTTCTTTTTGGTTATAGAATATTTCATTTTGAATAGTTATTTTACAATTTGAAAACATTACGATATTATTACCATCTATTACAGAAGTTGTGTTTGAATTACAATTGTTATCGATTTTCATATTCACGGCATTTTTCACTAGTACAGTTTCATCGTCCATCAATTCAAAAGATGTTTTGTTGTTAAATATTAATTTACAATCATCTTTAAGGACACAATTTTTTGTTAATTTTAATTCTTTTAACATTTTATTAGTGCTGTAAGTATATGTATTGTTGTCTATGTTCACAATCATTTCTTGTTCCTCTTCGATTTCATAATACATATTATTAGGCATGGGTAGAATTAATCTGACTTCCACTTTAATAAAGTTTACAGGTATTTTAATTGAGAATATTAAGCAATCATTATTGTATAGTAATACACCCATTCTGATTAATTTTAATTTATAAAAATCAATATTGAATTTATCTATTTCTTCGGAAGTCAGAATTGAGGGGTGAAAAATGTTATATTTAGCAGAGGATATATTGTCTAGAATTTGATTTATCTTATTCTCTAAAAATCTTAATTTCATTAGTTGGTCGTTAAAGAGCAATTGACTTCTTATTTCCGAATTTTGTGTTTGAATGTTATTCATGGATAAATCGATTTTCTTTCTATCATCTAATATACTGGATCTTATCAGATTGATGCTATCATTAAAGTGATTATTTATAATTACTTGTTGATTAACTGTTTTAATGACATTATGATTATTGCCATTAGCAATGTCTAGTCGACCTATAATATTCTGTCTATCCTCATCGTCCATTACACCAAACAGCCATTTGCCCGCCGATCCGACTATATTCAGTAGGCCACGTTTTTGGCGGTTACTCAAAGGCATTATAGACTTCAGTTTAGTCCTAAGGGTGATAATTTCAGATTGGATAATGTTTCTATAATCGCTTCCCAATCCTATTGTATTTTGCTCTAGATCATCTATGATGTGGTCTATCTCGATCGGTCTGATTATGTGTAGTACTATCCTAGTCTCGTTTACTATTTCAGTATCAAACATTTTCAGCACAGTGTATCCATCCTCGTTATTAATTGGTGTTATTTGAATGTTCGCCTTGGAAAGCGTTGGCAGGTTAACTATTATTAACAGGATTATCGTCTGAAATTAATGGGAATTTATTCGGTCTCTTAATATTCGTGTAATGTATTCCAGTAAGATTTCGTTTTCTGAACTTTGGCTCCTCCTTATGCCTGACGCTTTTATAATTCTTTATGTAACCTTCTTCACGATCCTCATGATATTCTTCCCTGTCATCATTCCGTTTATCGATTACTTTCCTTTTCGCTCTGTCTATTCTATCCCTAAGAACCTCAACTTCAACTTTTCCATATTGGGCCTCAAGGGGTGTACATTTTATTGTACTATGGAAACTGTTATTGTAAAACATTATGGCTTTGGTCATTTGTTCTGTAATACCTAGTTTTTCTTCTAGATTAAGGCTTCTGATTCTTTCAGTAATTGTGTTATTCAGTCTCTCTATGTCTGAATTACCAGTATGGCTGTTAGGTTTCGTCACGTGGAACTCTATTTGCTCTTCCTTTAAGAAATCGATGACGTTTCCGGATTTAAATTCATTGTCAAAGATGAATTTTCTAACCTTGCCCTTTATGGCGAGAAATTCTTGAATCTTCTGGACAATTGTGTGACTATTTCTATCGGGAAGGTGAAAACAAACTGCATGCTTCGACAGTTTGTCAATAAAAATAATAAAAGAGTTTTTGCTATTGGTATATGTATCGACATGGATAACATCATCAACCCTAAGTGGTGTCTCAGTAAAAGCGAATTTCGGTTTGACAGGTTTCCTGTCGTATTTGGAAGAAGAGCATATATGACAATTATTAATTATTTTGTGAATCGTTGTTTTAATATTGGGATTATAAAGTCTGAATTTTAAACCCTCAAATGTGGGCATTATTCCTGAGTGTCCCGTTTCAATTTTATGAAAATAGGAAATCTGAGTCTTCAGTTGTTCTTCGTCCTCAACGTCTTTAGCAAAATAAGAACATCTTACAAATTTGATATCACTGTTACCAGGATACATCTCCATTAGCTTCTTCTGTACTTTATAAAAGAGGTGGTCTCCAATATCTGAGAATATAGCGATTTTGCCCTTTCCCAGATTCCGGCGAAATATATCATCTAAATTGTTCGATATTATATCGTTCTCATCAATATAAATACGTTTGTTCCCGAAAATGGTTTTCATTTCCTGTTCTTTATGGTGCACAAGAAGAATTTGAGTCCTAAACCTATTAACAATTGTTTCCAAAAATGGGAAGTGATCATTCAACTCTTCCTCCTGAGAGTGGCACGTCTCAACATCTAAAGATTCACATATTTCTTGATCATTACCCGTATGGTCATAGTCAACATCATTTTCTGTATGGTCAGTGTCAACGTTGCCAGGTGTAACACCATCTGCATCAATTGGATCTATTATGTTTATCTCACAATTATCCGCATCAATCCTGCTTAGGAAGTCTGCCATATAGTTATATTTGCCTTTGATATATTCAATCCTGAACTGATATTCCCCGAGTTCAATTAGCCATCTTTGAAGCCGAGGACTTATATCCCTTCCAGAATATTTCGCCATTAACCACTTCAGTGGTTGGTGGTCGGTTTCTAGGTCAAATTCCCTACCATAGACATAGGGCCTGAAATATTTCACTCCCCAAACTATTGCTAACAACTCTTTCTCGACAGTAGCATAGTTTGTCTCGTGAACATTAAGTGTTCTAGACGCATAAGCAATTGGGTGACATTCCTGAGTTAGGACGGCACCAATAGCAAAGTTGCTTGCATCCGTAATGATTTTAAACTTTTTCCCAAAATTCGGGTATCTTAAAATTGGGGGTCTAGTTATCATATTCTTTAATTTGTCATACGAAAGAATATAACTAGGATCGTCCATATTGACCTGTTCTCCTTTCCGCAGGTATTTAACCATAGGATGAGCGATTTTCGCATAATTCTGAATAAATTTCCGATAAAATCCGGTCATTCCTAAGAATGACTTAATTTGCTTCTGAGTACTTGGACATTTAAGGCCTTGTATCACCGCAGTATTATTCGGATTAGGTTTAACACCCTTGTCAGTCAAAATGTGACCTAAAAACTGTGTCTCCTTCTTAAGGAAGTCACATTTGTCAATCTGAATTTTTAGCTTTGCGTTTCGCAAGGCTTGGAATACTAAAGTTAAATTGTTCATATGTTCTTTCAATGATGTGCTAAACACCAGTATGTCGTCCATATAGACCACGCATATTTTGTTGATAAATTCACGAAGCACTGAATTCATAAGCCTTTGAAAGGTTGACGGCGCATTCTTAAGGCCGAATGGCATACGAACAAATTCATAATGCCCGTATGGCGTTGAAAACGCAGTTTTCTCTCTATCCTGTTCCCTGACGAGGATTTGGTGAAAACCTTTGGCCAAATCAATCGTTGTGAAATACTGAGCCGTTCCTAATCTATCGAGTATATCGGTGAGGTTTGGAATAGGAAATTTGTCACTCACTGTACTTTCATTCAGCCTTCTGTAATCTATGACAATCCTCCATTTCCTTACACCTGAATTATCAATCTTTTTCGGAACTATCCACAGTGGACTATTATATGGTGAATTGCTTTCCCTGATAATTCCCTGTTGAAGCATTTGTCCGATTTGTGACTGAATCTCTTTCTCGTGTATTTGGGGGTATCTGTAAATTTTGGAATATAATGGTCTATCGGTAGTAGTGTTGATCTCATGGAAAATTTCCGTAGTGGCAGATAGTGTATCCCCATCTCTGTAAAATAGTTCCTTGAAATTAGATAACAAATTCCTAATATGGTCCGTTTCCTCTCCGTTTAAATGGGAGATATCGATATTATTATATATATTATGACTTTCAATTTTCTCAATGTTACAAATTTCTTCAAATTTGAAGGGGTATATGCGATCCTCGAAAAAAATTCGGTTCCCAAATATATCAATGAATCTTTCCGACATATCAATCTTTGCCTTAAATAGAATAAGAAAATTTGAACCAATAATAGCATCATATTTTTCGCTCTGGAGGTTAATCACCCTCCAAGTTAAAGTGCCTTCCGCAACAAATTGTTTCGGAATAGGTGTAATTATCTCAAATTCAACCTTATCGATTCCCGTTAACGTACGATATGTCAAAGGTTCCTTTAGTCTATGTTTGTGGAATCCCCTGAGAATTCCAGGTTTAATTATACTGGTATCTGACCCAGTATCTATTAAGCATCTAATAGTCTGCTTACCAATAGTAATGGTGATCAAGGGTAGTCGGCATTTTGAGGCGGACTTGAAAAATTTACTTGCTCTATATCCTCTTGTTGTTCCTCTATGTTACTAATATCCATAGGGTTTTGATGGGATGTCCGAGTATCCACGCTCATAAATGATATTTTTGACTGGCCTGAATTATTGTCCCTGGCTGCCCTACCTTGGTTGTAATTCCTATTGTCGTTACCTTTCCGATAATCGACGTAGCCATTATTATTTTTCGCCTGAGAATTATTATAATTACCAGTATATCTATTCTCGTTATGCCTATCATTCGCGTTAAAATTTCTAAATTTGGACGAGGTATTTTCTCCTTTTTGTGGGGTATTACTTTTAGCGTTGGAACTCTCTGGCTCATATTGTCTAGCATTTCTATTGGGAATTATTCGGTGTTCGTAGTGAATTGCCCTTTTATCTTCCAACAAACCAAGCTTAGAATACTTCAAAATTATGTCCATCATATTTTCATTTACATTTATGTGTGCCCTTAAGGGACCATCAATTTTCCCTATCATAATGTTAACTAGATCTCTGTCCACACATGATGATGAATAGATTCCAGGCTTTTCCGAATCAAAGTCATATATTTCTGCCAAACTCTGTTTTGCACTTTCGAATACACTAAACAATTCACTTAGATTTCTCACCTTAATCATTCTGCAATGGTTGAATATTTCTGCATATGTTTTCTTCGGTTGAAGATGATGTCTCAATGTATTTTTCATCATCTCCCACGTTGGTTTAGGGCCCAGTTGCCTTATTAAATATGAATAGTCACCACTGATCTTCTCATTTGCCACAATTTGAACTCCGTATTCCATCAGTTCATTGTTGTCTTTGCACAGAACGATTGTAGCCTCTACAGATGCAATGAACTGGATCAGTGTTCCTTTCTCCAAGGGTTTTAGTCTTCGGAATTGTTCAATAATGTCCCTAGGTGATAGGTAAAAATTATTTAACTGATTGACATTATTATTCTGTTGGCCCTGTTGTAGCTGCTGGAGTTGGGTTTGTTGTTGCTGGTACTGCCACTGTTGCTGTTGCTGTTGTTGTTCCAACTGTTGCTGTTGTATCCTCTGTTCCTGTTGTAGTATTACAGCCTGTGGTTGATCGATTTTTACTTTCAATCTTTCCCAATCCGTTTCGTCGTCAATTTGGCGACTCTGGTCAAATGTCTCTTGTCTTGACATTTTTTTTTTTTTTTTTTTTTTTTGTTTCTAACTGTTTTATCTTCAGATAAATCAGAATTTTTTTTTTTTTAATTTTATTTCGGTTCGAAACCGACTGCGCCAGTTATGTTTTTTGTGTTGTTGTATTTTCTCTTCAGAGAAAAATTAAAACAAACAGAACTTTAATTCCGTTTACTTGACTTTATTTCTTGAATGTGGTCTTAAGACTAACTATTACAAAAATCTTCAAAAATATTCTTACTCGAATGTTCTTACTTTGTGTGGTGGACAAAATATGTCCACTCAGCACATTTATGTATTTGTGTACAGCAAACAGGGCAACGGAAACGATCGCAGTCGTTGCCCTTAGCTATTGCTGTGCACAGCAATTTGATCATTCGAAATGTATCTGTTTACAATTCTATCCACTTCAGTGGCGTAGAAGACAGTGGGGTACGGATACGTAACTCACACAGTTCGATAGGTGCGGTGGGTGCTTCATTTTGACCAGAACTCCTTTTTCTCTAAAAACACTTTTTGGGCTACATGGCTTTGACTTTGGAAATAACTTTTCAACGTTGCTCATATCCTTCCAAGGGGATATGTTATGACATTGTGTTAAGATTTCGAGTGGGAAAGAACTGCCACTGTCAAAATAACATGTTAAAAACCACCAGATGTATCACCCGTTACTGCTTTTGGTATTTAAAATCCCCCATAACATCGGTAGTTTTTTACGTTTTTAAGTGTGACTGATTGTTAACTATTTTTTGATCTCCCACTAACTTTTAAGAACTTGATGGGAGTTAATGAGGGTTTTTTAGATCAAATGATGTCGAATTTAAAATTGGTGACGAATTGGATTTTTCTACAATCCTGATATATTTATTTATATAGACCCTTTATATTCAATTAAGGAACATATATTAAACCGGCGAGTCCTCTCAAATCAGTGAGCTGTGCACATTATAATTTTTCGACACACAAACCGAGACCTTCTGTCCGGCTTCAAATGGCTGAAGGTAAGGAGATTAATAACTTACTCGTTAAGTCTTCTGCAATTACGAGGTATAAGCCCGCCTTTAAAAAATGTTAGGTGTTCTAACCCGGAGTTGAACCTGTTTTTACTTGTATGATAGTCATGTACACTAACCACCACATCACTGAGACCTACAATTGACTTTCAAATAAATATTTTCAAGAGTAAAGCGATTTATATACTTCACGTTAAAATTCACTTTTTGTTACAATTTCTAGCGGAAAAATAGCTCTCACTGTCAAAACAAGTTACAAACCACCAGTTATCGCCGCTTGGCATATAATATTCTCCGTAAACAAACCCGTAAAATAATATTTTTTTTTTGGGCGTAGAAAATTATCTAATATTTCCTTTTATCCCTTCGGCTATTAAGAAATTACTTAAGGATCGGTCATTTACTGCCTTGAATCTGACGCCGCAGCCGAAATTGGTGTCCATTTGGAATTTTCTTCAACTTTAAGATAATTTGCTGTCTACAATTTCTTGCCCTTCAACTATTCGCTTTCCACTCGCTACGGTCCCATTACAGTGGGACTGGGTACAAAACAAGGAAATCGAACATTAATTATTTAAACAACTCCTTATGTAATCTATCAAACTATCCTTTCCTCCATGTTTAAGTTATGCCCAAGCAACACTCCTCGCTCACATTAAAACCATACATCCTTTTATAGATCCACATGCCAAAAATCATGTCATGTCTTTCTTTTCTCTCTTTTCGGTCTTAACGTTCTTTTGGTTACTCTTACACCTCACCAGTTCGGAAAGAAACGCAAAAACAGAAAATTTAAGAAATTTGGAATTTAATATTGAAAAATACAGAAAGAATCATTGTAACATTACCATCATCGAGAAGCTGCTGCTGCTACTGTTGGATTTTATTTCAAGACTTTCCTCATCCTTCTCATCTTCTTGTGGATTTATTTTATTTATAAAGGTAAGTTTTGATGTTTTACTTTCTCCGTATTTCTTTATACATACAGACGTACGTACACCTTTAAATGTTTTATTTATGTCTATACACACATAAGTATGTTTCGGTATAAACTTCTCGAAGAAGTTTTGTGGGCCCAAGGCAAATGCTGTTTTTGGAGGGTAACCGTTGCGTTCGTTCGTCCACTGGGTCGCATGAGTAATATTTTATTCATATTAAAGCAGCCCATGGAGCGTATACGTGATATTTATTAATATTTTAAGTCACCAATAGAACTTTTAAACTTTAAATGTGAATTGTACATTCTGTGATTTTTTTTTTCTTTAAATAGTTTAACATTTATGTTTTTCCACTTTTCTTTTGATTTGAGAATTCCGGTGTATGAATTCACTGGAAATTTAATTTCATTGTTTTTCAGCTACTCTATAAATGGTTTCAGTGCTTTTGGTTTTTATATAGTATTTTTAAATTGTGATTGCTTTTTATACATACAATTTTCTCATTCCAATTATGTCGAATTTTGGTTGTATTATGTCCTTGAGACCATTAAAGATCAGCCTTACGTTGGAAGAGTGCGTATAAAATTGATTATAATTATAGATATATACTTTTAATGGGGATTTGATTTTAATTAGTTTGGATTTAAATTCTTATAGTGTTAGATTAAATGGGTTACCAACTCGTGCACAGTAATATGGAGCATGAGTGAGGGATTTAAAACAATTTCGAGTAAATGGCTAGTCATAATAAGAATGTCACAGGCACGCTAGGTAGCTGTTTATATAGGCATCTACTTTCGAGATAAGTGAGACGATGTTTCTGTAGAGATAACTTACGAGTAATTCGACGGCAAAGTATCAAAGAAATGCATTTCTTACTCGTTGAATCGCTAGATTTTACTAGTTGAAAAAAAAATTTAAATGTTCTTTCCCGGAAAAATTGTACATGTTCTTAACCGGACCTAAACACTTTTTTACTTGTACGAGGGCTGCTATATATGTCTGGTTTTATTGTTCTTCAAAGTAATCTCTAGCACGATTTATACACTTTTGCATGCTTTCAAACCAATTGTCGAAGCACTTTTTTCACTTCGATTGAGACACCCCCAAAACATGGTTTTTGAACGCTTCAACAGCATCTTCTGGCGACGAAAATCGTTTACCACGCATTTTGTTCTTGATGTGCGGGGAAAAAAGAAGTCATTGGGTGCCAAGTCAGGGCTGTACCGCGGATGACCCATCAATGCGAAGTTTTGGCCGGTCAAAAAGGCGCTGGTTTAAGCCGATGTGTGAAAGCTCGCATTGTCATGGTGCACAATTATTCGTCTTCTCTTGTTCGTTTTATGAATTTCTCCGAAGACTTCAGGCAAACAAATTGTGGTGTACCACTCAGAATTGACTATCCTTCGTTGCTCAAGCGGAACAGTCGCCACATGACTGATGGTTTGCCGAAGAAACAGGCGACCATTTGCTTCGAAGTGGTTCTTCCACGAACAACTTTCGTTGGATTGGCTCGTCTTCGAAGACCCACACAGTTGATTGCTGTTTTGTTTCGGGCTTATACGCATAGATCCATGATTCGTCACCTGTGACGATCTTATAAACGACTTTTGAAGCACCGCGATCGTATTTTTTCAAAATTTCTTTGCACCAATCCTTACGAGCCTTTTTTTAAGCGATTGTCAAATTGTGCGGGATCCAACGAGAACAAACCTTTTTTTGGAATGCTGCATGCTGGTGTAAGAAATGCCCAAGGATGCCTGTACTTCAAGGTATGTCACAAGACGATCTTGCATTATCAGTTCACGCACGGCATCAATGTTCTCTGGCACAACGGCGGTTTTTGGACGACCTTCGTCTTTGAGCGAGCGTCGCCACGTTTGAATTCATTAAACCAGGTTTTCACAGTGCTAAAAGGTTGTGCTTCATCGCCATACAAAGATTCAAGTTCATCGATGTACTCTTGTCGTGATAATCCACGTCGAAAGTTGTGAGAAATATTCGTACGAAAATGTTCACGAGTTAATTCCATTTTTTGTGCCAAATTGATTTTTTCAAGTCTCTTTACAGTGACTTGAAACACAACACAAATTATGGTTGTACGTCAAAACTTTCTGAGTACTTTAAATGTAAAACTGCTAAAAACTGTAAAACTTTCCAATGAAAATGTCAGTTAGTGCCAGGCAACCGCATGCCATCAAAGCCGTTAAATCAAGAATTCACAGAAATCCGCTCGGAAAACAGCAAATCATGGCCCGTGAGATAAATATCACGCAAAAGTCCATGATTCGAATCATTAAAAAAGACTTGGGACTTGAGGCTTTCAAACGACGTACCGGACATTTATAGACTGCAGCTTTACAAAAAATAGGATTGAAAAATGCAAACGTCTTTTGGTGAATGAAGCACGCTGATGGCTTGCACAGAAAAATTTTGTTCACCAATCAACAAATTTTTACCGTTCAGGAAAAATTTAACAAGCAAAATGTAGAGTGTATGCGCGGTCATCTAATGAAGCATCTGAACTGATCCCAAGGGTGGAAAATGGTCATCTCCCAGCTTCAGTCATGGTTTGGTGAGGTGTCTATTACGATGGGGTCACTGACCTGTATTTCTGTGGACAAGGAGTCAAAACATGGACCAAAGTTTACCAAGAAACCGTTTCGGAAGCTGTTGTGAAGCCTTTTATCAATTCCCTGTTCCAAAATCAGCCATGGACTTTCCAGCAGGATTCCGCGCCGGTCCATAAGGCTTAAACGTCCCAGGCCTGGCTTCGAAACAATTTGTCAGCCTTCATTTCCTCTGAAGAATGGCCCTCAGGCAGTCCAGATTTGAACCCATTGGATTACAAATTGTGGACGGTTTTGAAGGTTTTAAAGGTTTGTCACAAAAGATACCCCAACATTGGATCTCTTAAGACTGCTTTGGTTCGAGCTGTGGCCAATTTTCTACTGGACGAGGTTAAATATATAAAAAAATATTTGGTCCAAAAACATTCAGTACTTTTATTTTACAGCATAAAACGTGTGTGACAGTATTTATGCCCCTACTAAGTACATACTCAACTAAAAGCTAATTTTTCTACGAACTATTTTGAAGTTTTGGCTAAGATTTGAGTCGAAATCACGTGTCAAAGAAGCCCCAAAAACTGGCCCCTCATGTTCGAAAGATGAGACCACCGGAACATGTGGGGCCCACATTGTGGCATATAAATACTGAAACTAAAGCCGGATTTTACTACAAATTCAAATATGGATCTTTTTAAATATTTGTCTTAGACTGAGGTCGGACACAGAACATTTCAATAGGAGAAAATTTTGCTTAGCCTCCTACCGGCGAAACAGAAAAGTTAATTAATTCCTTTTAAATTTACATCAAGTTGGCCATAAGACAATGATGAGTTTGCTTTAACTTTGCTGACTTACTTTTTCTTCTCTCTTTGACAGACAACAGCAAATCTGATCTTATTAGATTGTGGACAAATTCACTCTTTCAAAAATAAAAAAAAAATTAAATGATTACATGATTACAAAACAAAAAGTTTCCAGAGAATTGTCTTAATATTTCTGTATTATCTTATAGGGATCTATGATAATTATTTGTGATGCAAAATATAAACCAAATGCTAGCCACGGCTGTGGCGGCATTTCTCTACAACATGAGGGAGATTCAGTGTCGTTAATGTGCCGACCTATCTCATCCTTTACCTCTTGAATTGTTCTTGGCGTATTGACGTACACTTTTTCTTTTAAATACCCTTAAAGAAAGAAGTTTTACTGTGTCAAATCACATAATCGTGGCGGCCAATTAACATCGTCACGACGTGAGATAACAATGCCATTGGATTTCTCGCGCAAAAGTGCCGTTGTTACATGGGCTATGTGACAAGTGGCACCATTCTCTTTGAACCACATATCGTCCTGGTCCATATCCTCAATTTCTGGCCACAAGAAGTCCGTTATCAGCTCGCAATAGCGAACACCATTCACCGTAACTGCTTGGCCGACCTCATTTTTGAAAAAGTACGGCCCAATGATGTCGCCAGCCCAAAAACAAAGAACCAGGTATGCACTTAAACATTTCCTACATACCAGGATTACTGAAATTTGCGCACGATTTTCCCGATTGTAAATATATTTGGTCCATGTCCAAGTATACGAAATGCATATTGATCTGAACGCCCAATTTCATATGAGGTTTTAACAATCTTAATGCCTTTCTCAATTGTGTACCTCTTCATGGTTTAATTTGTCAAACACTGAACCAAAGAAATAAAATTAAGTTGATCAAAAAACTTGACATTGAGGTGTGACTCACAATTTACATCATAGCATTATGGTTGGACCACCCTTTACATCGGTTTAAGTAATCATTTACTTTGCTCTTCTGCTGAAAATTTTAAATTTTTGGGTTATTCCCTTTCAACAACTCAGGGGTTACAAATGTTTCTTAATTTCTTGATCCATAAACATTTTTCGAATATTTCCTTTTAAAAACTTCTGCACTGAAGGCAATGTTTCACATTAAATCTATTTATTGCATTGATTTTAATGAAAAGCTGAATTTATCACTATTTTGCTAATTGTCCTTTTTATAAATTTTTCTCAAGATTTTTGTCTGGATTTAACGGGTTTTCCAATAAGCACATAACAATTTCGTATCATTATATCAAAGCACCCTTAAACATTTTTAATGATCTTTAAGTGTTAAAACGTCAGTCGAAGTCAACATTTTCATCATGGTAAAGTTCACTTACGAGCAGCGTTTGTAAACCATTAAAAATTACTACCAAAATTCTGAGTCGGTGGTCGCATCTTTAAGAGCGCTTACTCCTTATTTATGCAGTAATAAACGTCCCACCCGACCGGCTGTGCGTGCTATACTGCATAAATTTGGATTCAAATTTTTACTTTTGGATGTGCGGGAGCCAAAGAGACGCTGTACCGCTCGAAGCGACGAATATATCGCAGACATAAGTGTATCCGTTCAAAATAAGCCAAATCAATCGATTCCACGTCGTTCTCAGGAGTACGGAATCTCTCAAACCACACTGTGGTGTATTTTGCGAAAAGATCTTGGCCTTCATCCTTATAAGATCAAACTGACTTAAGAACTAAAGCCACTTGATGATTTAAAACGCTGCAACTTCTCCGAGTGGGTTCTGGCAAAGTTTCAAGAAATTCCAGAATTTCACAGAAAAATCATCATCCGCGATGAAACTCATTTCTGGCCGAGTGGTTTTGTCAACAAACAAAATATGCATTACTGGACAGCAGCAAACCCACATGTGCTTTAAAACACACAATTGCATCCTTAAAAAATAACTGTGTGGTGTAGTTTTCATGCCGGATATGTGATTGGGCCGTATTTTTTTAGTCGATGAAAGCAATTGTCATGTTACCGTCCTGTTGAAACCAAATGTCGTCAAGATTACGGGCTTCAATTTCAGGTAGCAAAAAGTACGATATCATGGAGCGATAGCGAGCACCATTCACGATTACGTTTCGGCCATCTTTATTTTCGAAATAAAATGAACCGATTATTCCACCAAACCATAAATATAATGGCGCCTCTTAAACCTCTTTAGCCCATGTGCGGCAATATTGTTTATTGACATTAGCGTTGAGCCAGAAATGGCCTCATCACTGAACAAAAGTTTGGCCGAAAACAGAGGATCTTCTTCGAGCTTTTGAAGAGCTCAAACACAGAAACGGCGACGCGCCGAAATACCGTTAGGTCTTTCCATGTTGAAGTTACGTGTAATATGTGAAAAAAACCTACTGAAAAAATATCTCTAGATTGATCACCCCTTATTACGTTGGGGCAATATGTGACAGCGCATAGACAAAGGGACCTTAGGGTAAAAAAAACAATTTTCAATTGAATTTTTTTTTGATGTGGGCAACATCTGAGCATCGAATGAGACCGATCCCATGCCCCAAAAGTATTCCCTCCCAGAGATATGCGCGATTTATGAAAGTGATGGTACACCAAAGATACACGTATTTAAATCTTTAAAATGGCTCTCCTGAACAAAACTGGTTTTTCACCTTAGGTCCCTTTTTATTTTGCGCGTTACATATGGAAACATACTTGCAGACCGATAAGATCTAACTAAATTAGGAAAAAAGAATATTGGTCACACTTCACGAGCTGTTTTTTATTTGAATCGAAATTAAAGTGTTTTTTCTTAATCCAAATTAAAGTGTTTTCTGTAAAGCAAGGACGAACTTCAACCTCTTTAACCAGAGGCCAGGTCGCTTCTCACACGTTAGCCGTAAGACTTACCACGCGATTGTCTGCCAGACAAATTGTTACGGGTACTCAATCTAGGGGTCTATTTTCAATGGGATTTTTTTCCACAGATTACGCGTGAGTTGGGTTAAACTTTATTTTTTTTCTTTTAGTATTATTTGCCATTTCATCGTGAAAAGACTACCAGCGCGAAAACCACGGTTTGTTAAGGTTTATGGGCTAGTGGAATCATCGATCCAGGTATTATTTTTTCAATAGGGGGTTTTTAGTCCACAAGGATCGCACTAGGTTCAACGAGTTGAACTGATCAGCTATTTTATCTTACGACATACATCACCAATAACTTCCAAAATCAATTCCGCATTCCATAAAACGAACTGAATTTGAGCAGAAATGTCTGTGATGACCTGTTTTGAGAGCAAAATTCAACAATTAGAAATTCAAACACGTACTCGTACATGGACCAACAATTTTCTTTGAAATATTTTTTTTTTATTACAAAATAGCTTAACTTAAAAATAAATATGTATCACAATAATATTGCTTGTTCTTAAAATACAAAAAAGGATAATCTTAGTTTTTACATACAAAAGGACAGAAAATCCATAGAATCCTAATGCTTTCAATTAAAACAGAAGAAATGCTTGTACAAATGTTTAAAATGTTACCGGTTAACGGAAGTCCTTTCACAGCCTCGTCCTTTTTTTCTTTTATGGTTTCTTTGAGTGTATGTGTGCCGTGTCTTACAATAGCTCAGCTGATTTAGGGTGGGAGAGACAATGACAATGCCGCTCATTAGACATGACCAAACGCTCGTACACGTTCTCTTCTTACATTAGACATAAACTCGTTCGTGTGTCATAGCGTGATTCCATATCCTTGATATCCCGATATAGTTGCTCGATAATAATCGCCTGTTTACTTTGCGGCACTTTCGACAGGAGTGCCAGCATATATTTGGGCGTGACGGCGGATGCCGTTGAAGATGTTGGCGCTGGAGCCAGCGAGTTGTAGGTGACAATGGTGGTGGTGCCGAGAGTTACTTTTTTGGCCAAGTGCTCAGGTATGTACAGCCTGTTGTGCTGTTGTTTTGCTTCGGGTTCGAGCTGAGATTGCGCCATTGGACTTGGCTGAGCTGTTGGTTTCGGTTGTGCCTCTGTATTGTCATTAATTGTCGGGAAGTTTTGCTCAGCTTGCGATCTCTCCTGACATTGTGGGGATTTTTTTGCTTTCTTTTGTGATGATGGTTTTTTGCTTCGCTTCTGTATGAAGGCTGGGAAGCCTTTTGGCGTCAAGTGTCCACTTACGGCCGAACTCATATTGTGTACCCGTCTTCTCATGTGTGCCAGTTGATATTGCACCACTTCGTCTGGCTTGATACGACGCTGTTCGAAGGCCCTCTTCCATAGAAGATAGGTGGGATCATTGTCGACTTTCTTAGAGGATGGCAGTATGGTGGAAAGATCTTCAAAGGAAGAACAGCGTGGCATGGTGTTGAGGACCATGTATTTCTTGCCAGGCGATGTGGTTGGTGAATTGCATGGCGATGATGACTTTTTGCTACTCTTGCGTTTCGTTAGACCGGGCGACTTCTTGCCGTTGTCTTGGGAGGTTAGCACGCAGTTAATGGTATGAACGTTTCCCATTTTCCAAGCAGCTAAAATTGACAATTTCAGATGTTTACTGTTCTAAAGACGTTAGAAAACTGTCTGAGGATTGTGGGTATGCGAGGCTATTTATACAAATGTTTGCCCAAATTCAGATGAAATGCAGGTACTGTAGTTCGCCTGCAACAATGACCGGTTTGCCATATGCAGGAAGTACCATTTTCACCTACAAACGATAGATACGCGACAACGACCGCGGTGGCGCAGGTAAATTACAGCAATCAAAGAAACGCCAATATTCGCCATTCCACAAGGACCTTTCTTATTGCTGCTGTAAATCCCTTAGGAAACTTATGAGATTTCTCAATCTATTGATTAGCCTCAGAAACACACTCTCTCGCCTGTCAACCTTCCAACACATCCTCCTCGCTGCTCTTAATCTCAATCCTATCGATGTTTGTCATCTTTGAGGTGACTTAATATAATTAATCCTTTCGGTTAGCCCAGTTACTCACTCGCTTAAAGACGCTGCTAATCGAAAAAGGAGAAAATAGAATTTCCCTGCGCCACATATGGATATTTTTGAGTTTCCTTAAAGTGTCATTGGTTCTTTTCCGTTATACATTCTAACATTGTGGGTAATTACCTTAAATTAACGTAAGTTACGCTTAAATATACGTTCGTAAAAATGAAAACCAACTTTATGTGTTTATCTTTGAGATAAATGACATCATAAAGTCAAGATTAAGTCATAATACAACAATACTAATTTTGAGCTGTGTTATTTTATGATCCAGTCTTTTTTTCCTTGTAAGCTATTATGACCTAAAACAATTTTTGGTTATTTCTATTCTTTTGACCAATTTTTTTATATCATCGGAAATGTCTGGCATATTTCAAAGAAATTTTTATTTAAACATTTTTACGGATTTTTAAAAATTTGTAGTCCTTACAGATGTCAATCTCAACACCCTTTATAACAAAAAAGATTATTTTATTATTTGGTGTTTTAGATTAACAAATCGCTGTTCTGTGGTAATAACTAACAACCCTCTAGCATCCTTGGTCTTTCCTATGGTTTATGATTATTTCATAATAGTTGTTTTTAATCACCAACAAAGAATAGAATGGGATTAACTTGCAATGCATTTAAACAGGGTTAAACCTGGATTTGAATGGTCCTACTTTCCTTAACGAATCGTTTAAAAGTACTGGTTTTTCGTGTTGTTGAACAACAAACCCAAAGTTGTCGCGTCTGTAACCTAGGATCCACATAAACCTACTAAAGGTTTCCCTGTCGCAATGTTGCGTAAATATGACAGATTTTCCTAGAAAATCTGAATGTAATGAAGGCAAAAGCTTGGCTTCTGTGGCCCTTTTTCTACAAAATCAAGGTTGTTTTCGCTTTTGTAAACAAAGATCCCTATAATCTTATGAAAAGATTCCGTGAGGCAATATTGTATTTTACTAACCTGGTCTGCCGAAGAATAAAAGATCAACTTGTTTTTCAAAAGAAGTTACAATAAAACAATCTCCTTGCCACACGCAGAGAACAGATTTGTTGCGAAAAGCGAATTTGTAGCGAACCGAATGGTGGTGGTTTCACCTACTATCCACGTATTCCATCGCTACTACCGAATATTGATTGACTACATGGCCATTTTCAGTAGTAGGAATGTCAATTCAAGTATCGGTTAAGCTTTAAGAACTCTTTGAATTCGGCTGTCATTAACACGAGCATTTGTTAACTGGACCAACTGATGGTTAAATTTTATGTATCCAGTGCGCGACCGAAAAAAATATTTTTTTCTTTTTAATTTTTTGTTTAACGATTTAAAAATATTGATCAGGTTTTTTTAAAGGTAATTTGTAACTGGTTTTCTAAAGGGGACATAAAAATTTCATATATTTATGTCACCGCACCCTCAAACTTTTTAATGATCTTTCAGTGTTAAAACGTTAGTCGAAGTCAACATTTTCATCATGGTAAAGTTCACTTACGAGCAACGTTTGGAAATCATTAAAAATTACTACCGAAATTCTGAGTCGGTAATCGCATCTTTAAGAGCGCTTACTCCATATTTTGGCCGTAATAATCGTACCACCCGACAGGTTGTGCGTGCTATAGTGGATAAATTTGGATTCATTTTTTTTACTTTTGTATGTTCCGGCGCTAAAGAGACGCTGTACCGCTCAAGGCGACGAATATATCGCAGACATAAGTGTATCCTTTCAAAATGAGCCAAATCAATCGATTCCACGCCGTTCTCAGGAGTTGGGCATCTCTCAAAGCACACTTTGGCGTATTTTGCGAAAAGATCTTGGCCTTCATCCTTATAAGATCAAACTGTCTCAAAAACTAAAGCCACTTGATCATTTAAAGCGCTGAAACTTTCCCAAGTGGCCTCTGGCAAAGTTTAAGGAAAATCCAGAATTTCATCGAAAAATAACGATGAAGCTTATTTCTGGCTGAGCTGTTTTGTCAATAAACAAAATATGCATTATTGGTCAGTAAAAACCACACATGTGCTTCCAGAGACTCAATTGCATCCATAAATTACTGTGTAGTGTGGTTTTCTTGCCGGAGGTGTGATTTGGCCGTATTTTTTCGTCTATGAAAACATTCGTCATGTTACCGACAATGTACTTAGTAGGGACATGTATACTGTTACAACATTGAACACACCCATTTCAATAGTAGAACTGAACATACCCAGTTAATGTCATATGTGTTTTAAAAGCTAACCTCAATAGCGTTAGTCTGTAACGCGATTTTACAACTGTTTCAACTTTCATCATGAAGTGGCCGTATCGCTTTAATAGCGCTTTTCAAGTGTGAAATAAAAAAGCGATATTTTGTAAACGCTCCCGGCCACTAGGAATTGATTATCCGCATGTTTGTCTACCGATGCATAAAACTGTTTGAGGAGACTGGAGATGTAAAAGACCGCCAACGGTCGGGCCGCCCACGCTCTGTTCGAACACCGCATGTCATCAAAGCCGTTAAATCAAGAATTCACAGAAATCCGCTCCGAAAACAGAAAATCATGGCCCATGAGATGAATTTCACGCAAAAGTCCATGAGTCGAATCGTTAAAAAAGACTTGGCTTTCAAACGACGTACCGGAAATTTATTGACTGCAGCTTTAAAAAAATAGGATTGAAAAATGCAAACGTCTTTTGGTGAAGCACGCTGATAACTTGCACAGAAAAATTTTGTTCACCGATGAAAAAATTTTTACCGTTCAGGAAAAATTTAACAAGCAAAATGATAGAGTGTATGCGCGGTCATCTAAGGAAGCATCTAAACTGATCCCAAGGGTGGAAAAGGGTCATCACCCAGCTTCAGTCATGGTTTGGTGGGGTGTCTCTTACGATGGGGTCACTGACCTGCACTTCTGCGAACAAGTAGTCAAAATATCGACCAAAGTTTACCATGAAATCGTTTTGCAAGCTGTTGTGAAGCCTCTTAACAATTTCCAGTTCCAAAATCAGCCATGGACTTTCCAGCAGGATTCTGCGCCGGCCCATAAGACTAAAACGTCCCAGGCCTGGCTTCGAAACAATTTGCCAGCGTTCCTTTCCTCTGAAGAATTGCCGTCAGGCAGTCCAGATTTAAACCCATTGGATTACGAATTGTGGACGGTTTTAGAGAACAAGGTTTGTTACAAAAGATACCACAACATTGGTTCTCGTAAGACTGCTTTGGTTCGAGCTGTGGCCAATTTTTCAATGGACGAGGTTCGTGCAGCTATCGACGATTGGCCAGTGCGACTTAAGGCGACATTTTGAATAAGTAGATTCTTTTTGGATACAATATACATCAATAAATATATTAAAAAATATTTTGTCCAAAAACATTCAGTACTTTTTATTTTACAGCATAAAACGTGTGTAAAAGTATTTATGTCCCTACTAAGTAGAGTGTTATCGTGTCATGTTAGTAAATGACTTTTGGCCAGAATTGGATGAGCTTGATATCGCCCATATGTGGTTTCTCGGTACATGGCGGTGCCACTGGCCACACTGCACGCGTTATAATCGATTTACTGAACGGCAAATTCGGCAAAAGTGTTATCTCGAGAAATGGTCCGCTCGAATGGCCACCGATCATGCGATTTACCTCCATTGGATTTCCTTTTATGGGGCCACATCATGTCATTGGTCTATGCCAACAAGCCAACAACTTTAGACGAGCTCTGGTGTTGTCTCAGACCCAACGTTCCGGTAGAAATGTGCGCAAGAGTGGTGGAAATCTGGACCGAAAGAATAGATCGCTCGCTGTACACGGGCTTGTAGTGGTCATATGACCGAAATGGAATTTCATTCTTAAAATGTAACAGCTGCACTACACCTGGAATAAATTAGAACTATATGTCATTAATATTCTGTGTTTTATTAATATATGTGACGCTCAAAATAGAAAGAGAACTAAGGGTAAAAACCAGTTTTGTTCAGGAGAGCCGTTTTAAAGATTTAAATACGTGTATCTTTGGTGTACCATCACTTTCATAAAACGAGCATATCTCTGGGAGGGAACACTTTTGGGGCATGGGATCGGTCTCATTCGATGCTCAGACGTTGTCCACATCAAAAAAAAAGTGGAAATTGATTTTTTACCCTTAGGTCCCTTTCTCTATGCGCTGTCACATATTCAATTGTTATGTCTTTAATGGAAAACCCTGTACTTCCTTATAGTTGGCATTGATTTTAATTCCAGTGATGTTTTTGTGGGCTGTGATTGCTGTTTTTTATGTGCTTAAATCGAAACAAGGAAAAGTAGTAAAATTATAAAAATCAAAGTGATTTCTCCGTTTTATGTGTATTCAAACTTATTAGTATAAAAACAATAATGCTTTCGCAACTAGACTCAAGGACTCACGTAGAAAAAGCTTGCAATGAAGAAACGTTCGATAAATTAAAATCAGTCATAAAATGCAAACATGTGCAGCAGATAGATTGAATGACTGTTTTAAAAACTTTGATGGTCTTTTCCTAAGACCATTTTATAGTGAGATTTTATAGTGAATTTTCTCAACGAACTTGTTTTAACGATAAGCTGTTAATTAGCTGTGAAAGTTTAAATTTCTCTATGCGAATATCCTTACACACACGATGCCATTTGCAGTTGTGATACTTTGCCAGATTGAAAACGTTGAAACACTTTAAGGCATTTCTGAGAATAAAGCGGACGAAAGTTTTTCAAAATACTTGACGTGCATAAAATTAAGAAAACATTGACAGTGAATAAAACACTGACATCACTACAGTATAGAATTTTCCATTATCCTTGCTGAGATCATAGATGCCGGGGAAAAACGGGGATACTGATGGCAGCAGATGGTGGTGGAAGTGATTTACATGTGTGTCACATAGGAAAGTGACGCTTGTTGAATTCATACAAACTCAGTTGCTTTAAAACTTTAAGGTTTAAAGAAATTTCCCAATCTATTTAAGAAAAATTTTAAACTATGGATAAACAGCAACCAATGTAAAGGCTCTACTTCTCTTTCTTTCCAAAGAAAATCTAACCACATTATTATGTTGCAACCCATTCCATTAACCTCAAATTGACTGCAATTGAATCGTTGTAACATTTCTTTTTTCGAATCTGTGGCTTGATTTTATGTGCATCACAAATGTCATCTCATGCCCACGTTCGAAAAATATTATGGAAACCTAAGGAGAGATAAGGAAATATATGGCATCTTGAAAGGACACTTGTATAACGATGACGCATTACTGTTCCTTCATTCAATCCTTGCAGTTTCTAATGTCAAATGGCATAGACGCTGACAACAACGAGAGTGTGTTTCGCTGTCTAGAAACTTGTAAAAAGACTGATACGATGAAAGGGTGCACCAAATGCAATTATCTTTTTAACTTTACAACAAATTAATCGCCTTACTTCGCTGGCAGTGCTTCAAGCGCTTGATTCAATTTCGAATGGCAACAGCAACATAAATGTTGGCCTACACACAGAGAAAAAATTACTCTAAAAAAAAGATATTGAGCTATGAAGATTGCTCTTCGCCCAGTTCGAAGACTATACGCAAAGGGTAATTCTCATTTATCACAGTGAGACCCCCGTATAAGTCATTTGATTTGTAAGCGAAGTAATAGCTGCCAAAGACTGCTGAAGAAAAACCTTGGCGGGTTTAGAAACAGTTGTACAGCCTGCCCGGCAACTGTAGCCAATACATTTTTGATGGACGAACAAAAAACATATATTGTTTAGGTGACTGCCCCTGGCCGAAGAGTTTCGGGTCAATCCGGTACATAGAACCGGCAGTCGCGGGATTGTATTCCGCAAGCAGCACAGCACAACAACTGCTTTACACGCCATCACCACACGTATAAGTCGCGGCCTTAACCAGAACAAGCCTAACGACAGGACGGTCCTCGTGGCTCTTGACCTCACAAAAGCCTTCGACACGGTCAATCATGCCACTCTGTTCGAGGACATTGAAGAAACGTCCCTTCCGCCCAGTTTGAAACGTTGGGTCGTAAACTATATGTGTGGGCGCCAGTCATATGTAGAATTTAGAGACAGAAAGTCGAAGCCCCGTAGAGTTAAACAAAGAGTTCCCCAGGGTGGAGTTTTATCCCCGGCTCTGTTTAACCTCTACCTCTCTAAAATTCTTGCACCACCAGACGGCGTTGAAATTGTGTCGTACGCTGACGATTGCACAATTCCTGGCGTCAGGACCTAAAGTGGATGACATTTGCGAGAAAATCAACTATTACCTCACTGACTTAGCACGTTTCTTCACTGCGAGGAATATGAAAATATCCGCCTCCAAATCATCAGCCACACTGTTTACTGCTTGGACCGCAGAGGTGCGGTTGTCACTCAATGTGAAAGTCGATGACATCAACATCCAGACCACCAACTACCCCAAAATCCTTGGGGTCACATTGGACAGCCTTTTTAGATCCTCTGCACATGCTACAGCTATCTGCGATAAACTCAAAAGTAGGAACAAGGTCCTCAAGTCACTTGCCGGCAGTACTTGGGGAGCCGACAAAGAAACCTTGTTGACCTCTTACAAAGCGATAGGTCGGTCTGTAGCAAACTACGCAGCACCTGTATGGTCGGCGAACGTGAGTACGACGCAGTGGAAGAAAATTCAGACATGCCAGAATGCCGCCCTTAGAACATCAACAGGGTGTCTTCTTATGTCCTCTGAGGACCATCTACATGAGGAGACGAAGGTCCTTACCGTGCGCAGACACAATTTCCTGTTGTCTAAGCAATACCTGCTAGGGTGTTTTCGCAGCAGTCATCCTAACCACCATCTCTTGAACAGGATGCCTCCACCCAGGCAGATCAGGTACGATCTTCATGATCTAGAGAGAGAGGTCCAGCGGTATAAGAGAGAACCTTTAGATCATCGAAACTATCAGGCAGGTTTGAACAACATTCACGCCGATGATGTCGCAGCAGCAGTATCCAGCTACCGTGTGAATGCAGTGCTAGGGGAACATCCCCCGGAGATTTCACCTGAGGAGAAGGTAGTACCTCGGCAGACGCGCGTTGTTCTGGCACAGCTGAGATCCGGATGGTGCAGCCGCCTCAATTCTTACTGGGCACGAATTGATGCTAACGTTCCGGACATCTGTCCCGCCTGCCATCAGGGACCACATGATGTACTGCACCTCTTCAATTGTCCGGCCAAGCCCACTCAGCTGACCCCCAGGTCTCTGTGGACGCATCCAGTTCAAATGGCGCGTTTCCTTCACCTGGATATCGAAGCAGATCCCCCATAGACGAACAAGACTTCAAAATAAATATATTGTTGTTACAACAACAACAACAATACATTTGATCATTTTTTTAGTTTATTCTGAAAAAGAAGAAACAAAAAAGAATAAAAACTTTTCAAGTCATAATCAGTTGGAAATACTAAATTTCCGTTGCAAAATAAGACTTTCTGTTGCAATCACCGAATGTTTATAATCGTCATTCATATTCGGTTCGACATACCACAAGATGATAAATAAATTCATCTATTGTAGACGCTAATAAATGATACGCATAAAATTTATTTATTTGTCATAACAGGAAGTTGTGGCAACCAATAGTTTTGCCAAAATTTTGTTGTTCTAAACGCATTTTGGTGATGATATCTAAACTTTTATCATAACCAAAAAGCGAAACTAATCCTATTATTACTGCTTTAAGCAAAGCATTCATCATAATTTTTTTTCTTTTTCCTCAACATGACCCTCCCTATGCTTAAGAGTACTTCAAGTATATAAGGGAACATATTTTTTTGCCTCCACCGAATATTAACTATTTTTTCCTCAAAGAAGTGATCCAAAAATTCTCTTTTAAAGGATCGAAAACTTGGTATGTTGCACCGATTCTACGGTTACAATAACAGAAAATAACAAAGCACCAACTAACATTCAGTTGTACTAGTGGACTCCTCGAGGTGCATATAACCTCAATAATTCGATGGGTAAAATAATTCGGTTTTCGCAACGAATTTCTTCTCTGTGTGTAATACTTATCCAATGTGTTTGACCAGTTTTCGTAAACCAACGACTTAACGTAAAACCTGAAAAAATAATCGAAGGTTGTCAGTTGCCAATTTTTTTCCTTCACTATAGGGATAATGTCCAGCTCTATGCACAAAGAAAAAAACAGTTGAAAATCGGTTCGAACTACAAATATTCGGTTGGTTAAACATACTTTCTGTTGCTACCACCAATATTTCATGGTACTAATGGCTACATAGTTAGACCTACAAAAACATGGTAGCTACACCAATATTACGATTGTTACTGACTATAAGTCGGTTATGCCAACCGAATTCAGAAAAACTATTGCTTGCCACAATTGGTGGATATGACAACCAACCAATAATGAAGTACATGTTACATTAGTAACAATAACACGGTGGTACAAAATTGAATGAAATAGAAAAAACCTGGGCAGTGATATTATTTTTCTTGTAGGTCTTGTCGAGTTAAAGAAGAATCCAATAGCGAAATATGCCGGACACCTCCAAAATCCGGATTTACGGTTAAAAAAACAGTTTTTGTACCTTTGCGCACTTGTAAGTCTGTAATTTTGTTGATAATGATCCGATTTTGTTTTCATGAAATATTGTTCTCATGAAAAGTTAAATAACTCTATTTTAAGCCCAAATATGCGTTGTAATCGTAAATACACGTAATTTTTGAATAAATTCAATAGTATTATAGTTTCTTAATAAAATAATGTATAAAAACGTCACCAACGTTAAAATTTTTTTTTGAAAAATCTACAAAATTTGTGTTTGCTGGACAATTACACCCAAATTTCTCAAGTTTTCTTAGATAAATTATATATTATTCGAAACATCTCAGTTTATTTTTTCCAAATCTAGTAAGAAATTGAAAATCGGATCATTATCAACAAAATGACAGGCTTATAAGTGCGCAAAGGTACAAAAACCGGGTTTTTAACCGTAAATCCGGATTTTGGAGGTGTGCGGCATATTTCACTATTGGAATCTTGTTTTACTCGACAAGCCCTACAAGAAATATAATATCCGGTCCCAGGTTTTTTGGACTGTCGCACCGTGTAATAACTTCTTTGTAATATCTAAATCTCCGGTTAATTTTTAAGGGCCAAGGGAATTTTCCCTTTGCAACCCTATGAACATAGTTTCTGTTGCAATATCACCAACATTCCATGGTAATGATTGTTACATGGTTGGTATGAGATGGTACCAATAATATTACCATTCGTACAGCTAACAAGTCGGTTATACCAACCGGAATAAATATTATCAAATCCTTTATATAAAAAATTTAAAAAAAAATTAACCGTCAGTTGGCCCAGTAAACAAATGCTCGTGGCAATGACACCCGAATTCAAAGAGTTGTTATAACCAATAATCTATAACAACAACCAATATATGTATAAATTTAGTTCAAACAATCATCCTTATTAGTTAGGGTTACCCTTACTTTGTTTTTTTTGGCAACACTGTCTGTTCCTACTACTGAAAATTGCCAAATTTCAAAAAAATTGCCAAATTACCAAATCAACATACGGCTGTAGAAATGGAATACATGGATAGTATGTGAAACCATCAACATTCGGTTTGTAAAAAATTCGATTAAAGCAACACATCCGTTCTCTGAAATTAAATACTGACTGGATTTGCTTGTTTTGTCCCCGTTCACCAAGCACAGACAACAGATTCATGGCAACAATCGATTTTTCTTGCTAACAGAATGATTAAGTTTGCATAGCCCTACAAGAAGTGTAGAGTGGGTAAGGACCGGTCCCAGTACCGACCCAACTATATGAAAGGAACAAGTAACTTTACATGGCTTTGTCATCGGTAGGAGTCTATTGATACTACTCAGATACCTGTGATATATAACCGAACTCAAAAAGGGCAGGTGCCGAACATGTCATTATATCCATCGTATCTATCCAATAAGATGAGCTTAATTTAACGAATATGTCGGCTATAATATTCGCTCAGGCCGAATGTCGTTTCTTTTTGTTCCGAATCTTCTATATTTTACAATAGGTTGCGATGGATGGCGAGTCGCTGTAAATCGATTGGTCACATTCCCCAAATTTTGGTCGGGATGCACTGTTTACTTGCAAGCCTGTCTCAGAAACATTTCGCAGACACTAGCGTGCCACACAGGCGCCTGGCATTTCAAATAGATCAAAATATATTAAAAAAACTCACAGATTAGGTAAAAGCTCTTAATTTCAAAATAAATTTGGCAATAAATCTCTACTTATTTTAAACAGAAACCTCCACGTATTTCACCCTGTGTTATGAAAATTGCATTACTATCTGGACAGACAAAAAAAAACATGAGACACGACATGCATTACGATGAGTCAAGTGTTGCGTTGGAGCCGAGATACGAGTAGCAAGTACGAAAATTGAATATAAAAACACAAAGTGGAAAATATATTCAACTCACTTGACACATTATAAACTTAATATGCTTTAGGAAGCGCCCGACAATTAAGGCTAGGGCGATAGACGTGATGGGGACCACTGCGCGCAATGCTAAAGAAATGGGTTGGGTTGTAAAAATATGTGCAGAATTTATGTATAAATTACCGGAAACTATTACAGAATTAACATTTTAAATGAATTTTTGTATGCATTGATTTTAAATGTACTTGTACGATTTTTGTAATATCTTTTAAGAAACCATTGTATTGTAATGTAATATCTTTAAAGAAACCAATGAGACGTTTTTATTTTTATCATAAAAAAATAAGAATTCGTCTGTTAAACGCCGCCAAGTTTGGCCAAACTGATACTAGCTTCTTACAGTTCGTTAAAGTGTGAATATCGAAAAACAGACTGCATTTATTTCTCTACCGTGCGCTGTGGGCGCAGGAGTCATCGTGTACATTTCCATATGGAGACATAGCTCCTTAAATCTTATTGTGCCCTTGAGAACTGGTTTTTCTATGGTTGAAACTAGTTTGTGCTTTAATCGCCCTTATCTTTTATTCGGGCTTCGGGTTACTTCTGTGTAAACTTAATTCCTAGCTCTAGTTCCGCATTACGAGGGTTGCTATATATATTTCTGGCCTAGGCAACACTAAGTATTGCCTGGCGCCATCTGACAATTCCATTGGAAAGTTTGACATTTTTTAGCATAAACGTTCTCAGAACGTTTTGACGTACGGCCATCATTTGTGTGGTTTACAGTGACTTGAAAAAATCAATTTGGCAAACAAGTGGAATTAACTCGTGAACAATTTTGTGCGATCATTTTTCACTACTCTCGACGTGGATTTTCACGACAAGAGTGCATCGATGAACTTAAATCTTTGTATGACGATGAAGCACCCTACTATAGCACGTCGCTCAAAGACGAAGGTCTTGAAGTTCGTCCAAAAACGGCCGTTGTGCCAGAGAACATTGATGCCGTGCGTAAACTGATAATGCAAGATCTTCATGTGACATACCCTGAGATAGAGGCATCCTTGGGCATTTCTTCCACCAGCAGCATACATTCGATATTGCATGAACACCTACCTGGCCGTTAAAAAGGTTTGTTCTGGTTGGATCCCGCACAATTTGAAAATCGCTCGAAAAAGACTCGTGTGGATTGGTGCAAAAAAATTTGGAAACATACGTTTTGGTAAAATACTTCAAAAGACTTTTATAAGACACAGGTGACGAATCATGGATCTATGCGTAAGAGCCCGAAACAAAGCAGCAATCGTACGTGTAGGTCTTCGAAGGCGAGCCAAATCCAACAAAAGTTGTTCGTGGAAGAAGCCCTTGGAAGCGAATGGTCGGTCGCCTGTTTCTTCGGCAAAACTGGGCATGTGGCGACTGTTCCGCTTGAGTAGGATGGTCAGTTGTCAATTTGTTTGCCTGAAGTCTTCGGAGAAATTTCAAAAACGAACAAGAGAAGTCGAATACTTGTGCACCATGACAATGCGAGCTCTCACACATCGGCTGAAACAAGAGCCTTTTTGGCTGGCCAAAACGTCGAATTGATGGGTCATCCGCCGTGCAGCCCTGTCTTGGCCCGCAATGACTTATTTTTATTCCCGCACATCAAGAAAAAAATGCGTGGTCAACGATTTTCGTCGCCACGAGATGCTGTTAAAACGTTCAAAAACCATGTTTTGGAGGTGTCTCAATCTGAGTGGAAAAAGTGCTTCGTCAATTGGTTTGAGCGCATGCAGAAGTGTATAAATCATGCTAGAGAATACTTTGAAAAACAATAAAACCATTTTTGATGATAAATATTCGTCTTTTTATTATTAGGCCAGAATTATATATCGCTGCCTTCGTTCTATAAGGCATTTTCTATACTAGTATGTATGTACAAAATTGGCAACGTTTGTAAACAAATGGCTTACGTTTTGCCTTTTGTTACCACTCTAATACTCATAGGCATTGAGACTTCACCAAATCAACGTCTGTATTTGGACCATCCAATGATCTCATAAATTAACTAAGTCATTACAATAAGCGTTCTGTTTTCCCTTTGCGATATACTTAAATTGATTTTTATTTTGTAAAACAACTTTGTTTACGGTTTTTTTTACAGAAAAGTGGGTTTTTTGTAGAAAAATACAACCATACGCAACTTAACCGATAGTTTCAGTAGTGTTCACAAAAACTATCGAAACTATCGAACGGGGGGCAACTATCGATAGTTTTACAGCTCTATGCCCACGACTACAGGGTTGAGGCACCGTATTGACCCGAATCAGCAGTTCTTAGGTCAAGCGCAGTTACCCCTACAACAACGAGGGCCTGCAGTCAATTGTAGTGATTAGATAATAATAATAGCATTTCCAATTACTACACACAGAGAACAGATTTGTCGTTGCTAGCAAACTTTTTTGCCAACTTAATGTTGGGGGTTGCACGTCCATCGCTACAACCGAATGTTGATTTGCTACACGGGAAATTTCAGTAGTGGGAACTGTCAGTTCATCAGCTAAAGAGACAAAGGGTCTCATGTATAAAACGTGAGCTTGAGCTCGGACTCGATTTTTTGAGTAAAAGGCGCTTGTCGTATGCATAATAAAATTTGATGTATTTGCTTTTACTCACTGCTCACGTTTGATCTCTTCTTGCTCAGTTTGAACTTAGAAGTTGAAGTTAGATGAGATTGTTCTCATTTTCATATGCATAAAAACAAGCTTTTGCTTACTTTTGTGAGCTCTTGCTTAAATTTTGTGGAGCATGCGTTTTAGTTGACTCGCGTACACTATAAAGGAATCATGGCTGAATATTTGTACCACAAATAAATAAAAAATGTAATCAACAGCGTAAGACGAATTTGGCAAGTGAGGATAAAAAATTGTACAGGTTCGTAATCTTAATTATTATTATTTTTTATATAATTAATAATAAAATGATAAATACATAGATTTGATGGTAGTAGCATTTGCTGGTTAGCGAATTATTTTTTTGAGGATTCAGAAGAAAGACTTGGTGGTGCCCTCAGCAACATTGAAAAAATTCGACTCTATTTAAGATTCTGTGCAGATCCTGGATTCCAAAATGGTATAGCCACAGATATTGGAGTCCATCAATCAACTGTGTCGCGAACAATTGCGGAAGTTGCAAAACTTATATATGCTAAAGCAAGCGAGTGGATAAAATTCCCGAAAGATGCAGATCAAATAGAAGATGCACAAATGAAATGGCTATTTTTTTATTATATTTTTTCCCGTTATTTCTATTCCAAAAGTTTGGTTAAATGCTTTGACACATGTTTCTTTTTTTTTTTCTTTTTTCTGACTTTTTTCAAGTAAATATTTATTTTCTTTCATTTTTTGTACTAAAAATTTAGATATATCGTCAGTTTCTATTTTATTATTATTATTTGCTTCTACTTCTACCTTACTTCCACTTGACGACATGTTTGCACTTCAATAACAATTAGACGTTTGATCTCAATTTGCTCAAGTAATTGCAATTGGTTTGAACTCATTTTTATGCATACGAAATTGAGCAAAAGCTGTTGCTGTTCGATCCAACTCAACTTACGAGCAATTGCTTACTTGACTCAACTCATCGCTTTTATTCGTTTTTATGCATGAGACCCAAAGTGTCGTTAACCCTAACTAAATAGGATGATTATTGGAACTGACGTATACGTTGTTGTTGTAGATTATTGGCTATTAGAACTATTTAAATTCGGTTGTCGTTACCACTAGCATTTGTTAAGTGGACTAACTGATGGTTAAATTTTATGAATTCGACGAAATAATTATTTTTAATTTTTATATTTAACGATTTGAAAATATTTATTCTGTAACTTTGGAAATTAAAAAAAAGTTTGTATGCACAAGTGGAATGATTTTATGCATCAAATTTGGTAAAGTCGGTACACAATTATTTTAAATCGACGATGTCTCTGAAGATGTCGACAAGCAATTGACGAAACGACGTTGAAATGTTTCAATTACTACTAAGAGCGTAGTTCTTATTAGCTTGATTTAAAAAATCAAAATTAAAATTCAATTTTAGTTTTAAAGTGTCAAAAATTTTAAGATATAGCTGATCATTATACATTTTTTATGTCAAGTAAAGTGGAATATTTTAGCTAAACATTATTTCTTTAGAGCTGGCAAGAGTGAGTTGTATTTTCGTGGGCAATTGTGTGAAGAAAACTTGAAAAGTAAGGTTTACAACAGTAGTTCTCATTCGTTTGTGGAGAGCCTGGCCTTATAGAGTTCGGTTTTACTTTCAACAATTGCAGCAAGGCTTTCTGAAGATGGTTGTCACGGACCCGAAATCATGATAAAAGTAGTGTGCAGCCACGAAAATCAATGTCACTTTGCCATTATGTTAAAAACTTGTCTTCTATTTAAATATAGAAGCAAGAGGTCTTGAGCCGGTTTAATCCCTGTTCAATGTGTAAAAGCAACAGACCGAAATAAAACAAACGAGCTAAACATTATCGAAAACTTCAGGTTAATGTGACACAAATACCTCAAATAAATTCTTCAAGTCTTGGCTACATGTGATAAAAAATAAATACTTTCATATCGGTCATATTTTGTAGGTTATTTAAAAAAATGGGTGGAAAAAATTTATTTAATAACACGGTGGTAAAAAATTGAATGAAATAGAAAAAACTGGGGAGTGATATTATTTTTCTTGTATGTCTTGTCGAGTTAAAGAAGAATCCAATAGCGAAATATGCCGGACACCTCCAAAATCCGGATTTAAGGTTCAAAAACCGGTTTTTGTACCTTTGCGCACTTATAAGCCTATAATTTTGTTGATAATGATTCGATTTTCAATTTCTTACTAGAATTGGAAAGAAACTGAGATCTTTCGAAAGATATAGAATTTATCTTAGAAAACTTGAGAAATTTGGGTGTTATTGTCCGGCATACACAAATTTTGTAGATTTTTCAAAAAATGTTCAACTTTGGTGACGTTTTTATACATTATTTTATTAAGAAACTAAAGGGTGTCCCAAGAAGAACGCAATTTTTAAATCTGGCAACATTCGACGTGTCATTGTTTGACATTTGAACAATTGTTATTGTTTGTTAGTAGAAGGTACGAGGTTAGTAAAAATGGAGCGCTACACGAATGAACAACGCATTCTCATTGTGAAATTGTTTTACCAAAATGGTGAAAGTTTTGCGGCTACAGTTCGCAAATTGCGATCAATTTGGGGTCACAATAATGCTCCAAAAGAGTCAACTGTAAAGAGATTAATGGATAAATTTGCCGAAACTGGGTCTGTTAGTGATGTAAAGACAAAAACGCGCCATCGACCAGGTCGATCGACCGAAAATGTCGCAGCTGTACGTGATGATGTCGCTCAAACTCCATCCACCTCAATTCGACACCGAGCTCAGCAAATTGGTGTCTCCAAATCCACTTTGCAGCGAATTTTGACGAAAGATTTGCATCTTCATGCATACAAAATTCAATTGACTCAGGAACTGAAGCCAGCTGACCATGGACAGCGAAGGGAGTTCGTTAATTGTGTATTGGAGAGACAACATGAAAATGCTGATTTTGCCGATAAAATCATCTTCAGTGACGAGGCCCATTTTCATCTTGATGGCTTCGTCAATAGGCAGAATTGTCGCATTTGGGGTGCGGAAAATCCTCGAGTGATTCACGAGAAGCAAATGCATCCTCAACGTGTATCTGTGTGGTGTGGTTTTTGGGCTGGAGGAATCATTGGACCTTTTTTTATGAAAATGAGGCAGGTCAAGCGCAAACAGTCAATGGTGTTTGGTATCGTGAAATGATAACCAGTTTTTTCTTGCCTAGAATTGAAGAAATGAATGTGGAGGGCATGTGGTTCCAACAAGACGGCGCCACATGTCATACAGCCAGAGAAACAATTCAATTGCTGCATCAGTCATTTCCCGGTCGTGTTATTTCGCGTTTTGGAGATCAGAATTGGCCGTCTAGATCGTGCGATTTAACACCATTAGATTTTTTTCTTTGGGGTTTTTTGAAGTCGATGGTTTACGCGAATAAGCCGACGACGAATCAAGCCTTAAAAGACGAAATTGGACGCTGCATTAATGAAATACCGCAGCATTCATGCAAAACGGTCATTGAAAATTTCATTAAAAGATCGCGTGCATGCCAGCAAAGCCGCGGCGGCCATCTGCACGATATATTGTTCCATACATAACCTCATTCTGTCTACTTTACGATATAATAAAGTTTCACGATTTTTTTCTTAAATATCTGTGTTTTATTTAAAATTTAAAAATTGCGCTCTTCTTTGGACACCCTTTATAATACTATTGAATTTATTCAAAAAGTAAGTTTATTTACGATTACAACGCATATTTGGGTTTAAAAATAGATAAGCAATTGAGCAAAATCGGATCATTATCAACAAAATTACAGGCTTATAAGTGCGCAAAGGTACAAAAACCGTTTTTTTAGCCGTAAATCCGGATTTTGGAGGTGTCCGGCATATATCACTATTGGAATCTTGTTTTACTCGACAAGCCCTACAAGAAAATTAATATCCAGTCCCAGGTTTGTTGGGCTGTCGCACCGTGTAATTCGCCCATCTGTCGGTTTTTGTTTCCTTATTGAAAGTAACTTATTCATTAAAAATTTGTTTAATTTTTTTTTGGAGATCGATACTTTAATTATAATAATAATAATAGTAGTTTCGTAGAACTTTTTAACCCTAAAACGACCATTTTAATTTTAAAGAAATTAATAGGCAATTTTTTACTTTTTCGAAAAAAGGACAACAATTTCCTTTGTCCATAAAATATAATAGGGACCTACGAGGGCGGGCTGTCCTGTTAGGAGTTTACTATAATCACCTTAGTCATTCATTTCTAGAAGAAATCATTAACCCCCTTGAGAAAGTCCGAACTTTTGTGAAATATGTTAAAACAGCGAACTAACAGGGTTTTGGTTACTACAAACAATTTATTTGTTGTCACCGCCAATTATTGGTACCAAAGTAACATAAACTTCATAATTGGTTTGTTGTTATTACCACCAGTTGTGTCAACCAATAGCTTTACTGTATACGGTTATTATTACCGATTAATTGGCTGTAAGAATTAGAATATTATTGTAGCTATCATTTTATGGTTAGTCGAACCATGTAACCATCAATACAATGGAATGTTGGCAAGTTAAACGGAAAGTATGTCTATCCAAGCGAATATTTGTAGTTCGGACCGATTTCCAACTGATTTTGTCACTGGGCTATTACTAAGGGTTTTTGTAGATATGAGCCTGAATTTACATTAGGCCATAATTCGCAATTTGATCGCTGCAATATTGACTGAATATTTCGATTTTGGCCAAGAAGTCACCTACTCGGATGTGATCAATTTTTAGTTCCGCTTTTGAACATTTTTTTAGATTTTATGGAATAGGCTATTTTTTCTTCCAGCTGTCAATTTAATGTCGTTTATATTCATTAGCAAGGTTTTTTATTCATTCCCCGACTATGCAAAACTTATAATTTCTGTGTAGGCTGCCTTTCGCTAAACTTTGCGCTTTTTTGCGCTACCCAAACAAATAATTCTTTCCTTGTAATCCCACTTTGATTAATTTTGACAAATCTTCATGTACACTGCGGACAGAAAATCTAAACATTCTTTATTTAAAATTAATACAGCAACAAAATGCTTCCAATTTTTCAAAATTAACCCTTTTGAAGATGTTTTTGATGTACGCACCACGAGTACGTGCGTTTCAAATGAAATATTTCCTTAAACAAACTTTCTAAATTTAGTAACATTCGGTCGAGTCTAAAGTGGAGCAACCACGCTGTCTGTGGTGTTTATTTAGAGGCATCATCTTCAGCCTACGCAGCAGCGTAAGCATCAGGTTAAATATATTTGAACGCAACTACACCGCAACCACTGACAGCAGCAGCGGCGACGATGACGGCGGCGGCGGCGGGAATATGAAAATGAGCAAAAATTTATGGGAGGAAGTTCTGGTGCGCAGCTGAAACATAACAAATTATCGCCGCACTTGTTCGGAGGCGCGTCGCACAGTGGCACATATTTTTGGTAAAGCTTAAAAAAAACTAAATCCATTGTATGGGAGATAAGATATATCAGAGCTGTAAGGGTGTTAGTGATCTATATCGAAGCCATGGTTCTTTATAAAAAGTATTAGCCTACAAAATATTTTACGAATTCATTTGAGGTATTTTGTGTCACATTTCCATAAATTGGCCGGAAATAGAAGTTTTAAATACCACTTTAGTTCACTTAAATAATATTTTTTTTATCTTTAAATTCTTTTGAAAACCAAAAGTTAATTTTTTGACTCGCTTCTTTAAAAACGTTCCACTTGCACATACAAACTTTATTATATCGAATGTAAAAAACAAGTTTTAAACAAACCGACTCATAATATAAATAACAGAATAAATATCTTCAAATCGTTTAATGTAAAAATCAAATAATAAAACTTTTATAAATTAGCAGGATAACCGAATACATAAAATGTAAGCATCAGTTGGCCCAGTGAACATATGCACGTGGTAATGGTAATAACGTCGAAACGACAACCGATTTCAAAGAGTTATTTACGCCAATAATCTTTAACAACAACCAGTACATGTACAAATTCAGTTCCAATAATCATACAAATTATTGTTGTTGTAGCGTCACACGTAATGCCGGAGAGACAGCCCTTGGCCGAATATTGCTGCTTCGTGTCAATCCGGTACATACTTTAGAACCGGCTGTCGTGGGGTCGCCGATACTTTATCTCTTCAACCTATACTGTCAGTTCCTCCTACTGAAAATTGCCTCATACCCAATCAACGATTGGTTGAAGCTATGGAATACATGGATAGTACGTGCAATCAAAATTCGGTTGGTCAAAACTTCGGTTGTAACAACAAATCTGTGTGTGTATTTTTTGTCAAAAGTAAAGATAAGTTTTGGATTTGAAATATTTTATAGACTAAAAAAGGACTCAACCTATATATTTTAGGTGAACTCGTCAGAAGTTTTAATCTGTTTCCGAAACTGGATTTCTTGTGTGATGCCTGCACCCACTTTCTTTTTAACTACACGCAGAGAAGTAATATAGTGGAAATCGGTTGGAACTACTAAAATTCCGTTGCAAAAACAAAATTACAGTTGCAATCACCAAATGTTTATTATCGTAATAGATATTCGGTTCGACATACCACAAGGTAATAAATATGATTGCATATTGTAGACGCATTTAATTGATCGGTCGTACAAATGGACCGCATAAAATGTATTAAGTTGCCCGAACTGCTGGTTGTGGCAACCAAAAGTTTTTCCAACATTTTGTTGTTGTAACTGAGTATTGGTGATACCATCTAAACTTTTATGATAAGCAAAAACAAACTAATCAAATTATTAACGCTTTAAGCAAATCGATTAATTTCATTTATTCAATAAAAATCTTCCATCGTTTTTCCTCGACATGACCCTCCCTATGTTAAGAGTACTTCAAGTATATTAGGAAACAGTTCTTTTGCCTCTACTGAAAATTTTGCGACATGTTAACTTTATGTTCCAAAATTTCTGTTCTCGAGGTTCGGATATTTCGCATTTTCTACCAATACTTGAGTTACAATTACTGAATAGAGCACCAACCTACATTCGGTTGTACTGATGGAACACTCGAAGTGCATACAACCTCGATTGGCAAACACATTCTGTTGTGGCAACGAATCTGTTCTGTGTGTGTACGACGTGACAAAATTTTTTGAACTCGGTCAAACAAATTAACCTAGATCCAAAAATCTTGTATGATGATGACTTATAGTCCTAAACTGTTTGGGATTATCTGAAATGTTCCAGAAACATGTGTAATTGGCTGAAACGGTTGATGGATTAAAAAGGGTCCAGATCAGTCGAGAGGTGTACATTTTTCCCTCACCAGAATTGGGTCAATCTCTGGAATGATTCACATTCCTGGACATGAAAATACTTAGTAGGGACATAAATACTGTTACAACATTGAACACACCCATTTCAATAGTAGAACTGAACATACCCCGTTAATGTCATATGGGTTTTGAAAGCTAACCTCAATAGCGTTAGACCGTAACGGGATTTTAAAATTGTTTCAACTTTCATCATGGAGTGGTCAGATAATGAGAACCGTATCGCTGTAATAGCGCTTTTCAAGTGTGAAATGAAAAAAACGATATTTTCAAAACGCTCCGGCCACTAGGAATTAGCCGCATGTTCGTCTACCGATGCATAAAACTGTTTAAGGAGACTGGAAATGAAAAAGACCGCCACCGGTCGGGCCGCCCACGCTCTGTTCGAACACCGCATGTCATCAAAGCCGTTAAATCAAGAATTCACAAAAATCCGCTTCGAAAACAGAAAATCATAGCCCATGAGATGAATATCACGCAAAAGTCCATGAGTCGAATCATTAAAAAAGACTTGCGACTTGGGGCTTTCGAACGACGTACTGGACATTTATTGACTGCAGCTTTAAAAAAAATAGGATTGAAAAATGCAAACGTCTTTTGGTGAAGCACGCTGATAACTTGCACAGGAAAATTTTGTTCACCGATGAAAAAATTTTTACCGTTCAGGAAAAATTTAACAAGCGAAGTGATAGAGTGTATGCGCGATCATCTAAGGAAACATCTGAACTGATCCCAAGGCTGGAATAGGGTCATCACCCAGCTTCATTTATGGTTTGGTGGGGTGTCTCTTACGACGGGGTCACAGACCTGCGTTTCTGCGAACAAGGAGTCAAAACATCGGCCAAAGTTTACCAAGAAACCGTTTTGAAAGCTCTTGTGAAGCCTCTTAACAATTCTCTGTTCCAAAACCAGCCATGGACTTTCCAGCAGGATTCTGCGCCGGCCCATACATAAGGCTAAAAGGTCCCAGGGCTGTCGTCGAAACAATTTGCCAGCGTTCATTTCCTCTGAAGAATGGCCCTCAGGCAGTCTTGATTTGAACCCATTGGATTACAAATTGTGGACGGTTTTAGAGGACAAGGTTTGTCACAAAAGATACCCCAACATTTTATCTCTTAAGACTGCTTTGGTTCGAGCTGTGGCCAATTTTCCAATGGACAAGGTTCGTGCAGCTATTGACGATTGGCCAGTGCGACTTAAGGCGTGTGAAAAGGCAAAAGGCGGACATTTCGAAAATGTAGATTCTTTTTGGACACAACATACATCAATAAATATATTAAAAAATGTATGGTCCAAAAACATTCAGTACTTTTTATTTTACAGCATCAAACGTGTGTAACAGTATTTATGTCCCTACTAAATATAATCGTACCTACGCTACTAAAGCGCAAACAAGTTTTAGGTCCTTTCGGACCATGTGCTATTAAAGCGCAAAAAATTTCCGTTTTGTTGAGTGATCCTAATCTCAGCCCAAACTTCAAAATAACTCTATATATAAAAAAAATAGCTAAATTGGCTTTTATTACCATATGTGACGCGCAAAATAGGAAGGGACCTAAGGGTAAAAACCAGTTTTGTTCAGGAGAGCCATTTTAAAGATTAAAATACGAGGGCGACCGCAAAAGTAACTGGCCTAACATAAAAAGAGCCGTTTTTTTGGAATTTTTATTATTTACATAATCTCCTTCCAACTCAATACACTTAATCAAACGTTTTTCAAATTTTTAAATTCCATCCGAAAAATAAGATTTTTCAAGACCTTTAAAATATGCCTCAGTTTCAGCAATAACATCGCTATTGGACGAAAATTGTTTGCCACCGAGAAATTTTTTTAAATTTGGAAACAAGAAATAATCAGAAGGAGCTAAATCTGGACTATATGGTGGATGCGGAGCAATTTCAAATCGTAATTCGGCCAGTTTTTGTTGAGTTAAAAGTGCAGTGTGTGAAGGAGCATCTTGATGAAAAAGAACTTTTTTTTTCTAAATGCGGTCGTTTTATCTTGATTTCTTCACTCAACCGATCCAATAATGCACAATAATATTCACTATTTATAGTTTTTCCTTTCTCAAGATAATCAATAAATATTATACCTCTTGCATCCCAAAATACTGTGGCCATTACTTTTCCTGCTGACTTAACAGTTTTCGCCTTCTTGGTACCACTTTTACCAGCTTCTATCCATTGTTTTGACTGTTCTTTGCATTCTGGGATGTAGTGATGGATCCATGTTTCATCAACAGTTATGAATCGGCGCAAGAACTCTATTGGATTACGCTGATAAATCGCTAAAAGCTCCTCGGAATTGGTCCAACGGACGATTTTTTGGGGTAAAGCCAACAAACGCGGCACCCATCTTTCGGCTAGCTTTTTCATGTGGAGTTCATCATGTAAAATACTCCAAACTTGTTTTTCGTTTATTTTAACAATATCAGCAAGTTCTCTGAGCTTTATTCGTCTATCTTTAGTCACTTCATTAAATATTTTTCTAATGTTTTCAATAGTAGTAGCAGTTTTCGGTCTTCCAGAGCGTTGTCCATCTTCCGTACTTGAACGACCCATTTTAAATTGTTGAACCCAGGATTTCACGGTGGAGTATGATGGTGCATTATCACCATGAACAGAATCCAATTCATCTTTGAATAATTGTGGCGTATAACCTTTCATATAAAAGTGTTTAATTACCGCACGAAACTCTTTATTTTCCATTTTTCAAAAATTATAAAACTTGTTTACTTCAATCACCTGTAACAAAGAAAATAATCATTAAATATTACGGAAATTTTGACAGATGGCTTTTAGAAAACAAAAAAAAAGTTGCTAGTAAAACAGAAAATGTGCCAGGCCAGTTAGTTTTGCGGTCGCCCTCGTACGTGTATCTTTGGTGTACCATCACTTTCATAAAACGCGCATATCTCTGGGAGGGAACACTTTTGGGGCATGGGATCGGTCTCATTCGATGCTCAGATGTTGTCCACATCAAAAAAAAGAAAAAAATGAAAATTGATTTTTTTTACTCATAGGTCCCTTTCTCTATGCGGTGTCACATTTTGACCACGCGAAACATTTCTTGGGCCACATTAGCCAAAAAGTCCAGAAACTATGCATTTTTTGAGGTATTAAGTGCGTCTCAGCTAACTGTACCCATTGTCCTTCCATAAAAAATATAATTAATTAAGAAAGTGCCGAAAAAAGTGTAATTGTATACCGAAGTACCTTTACTCTCTTAGAGGATAATTATTTTTCCCTAAGCTGATTTCGGCCATTTACTAACTTAAACAGTTTATGATCATAAGCGATCATCATGCAGAATTGCAGGCTCCTAGGTTGATTCGTTTGGCCACTTTCTTCGTTTCTACATCGTCCAAGAATTTTACGACGATCAGTAATATATATTTCTATAGGGACCCCAATCAATTTTTCGTGGTGTTGCAGACGAAAGGACAAATTTATTATACAATCCACTCTTCGGTGGAGTGTATAAAAAGTGAGTAACAGCGGGTAAAACAAAGTTTGGTTCGTAGCTTAACATGGATTAATTTTTAAAAATTTTGCTAATATTATGATCGGACGTACGAATCCAAGGGGCCTAAAACAAAGGGTCATTTTTTTTCTTTTTGTGGCCCAAGGACTAAAGGGTTCATCAAAAAGGTTACAAAGACGTTCAGTTATGGCTCTTGCTGTATGAGCAGTGGTTCCATCTTGCTGAAACCACGAAATGGTCCTAAACAGAGCCCCGATCATGATAGTCCTATACAAAGCCCCGTTTATGGTTTCTGGTTGACCCTCCTCATTCTCCAAATAAAATGGACCGCTAACTTTTTCAACCATAACACCGCACCAAACAGTACATCTGAAGGGGTATAATTGACGCTGATGTAATACCCTGGGGCATTGGCACTAAAACCTGTTCCCCGGGAATGGGAGACTAAGTTCCTTATCATGTGTTGATGGGTGCAGTTCTGACATTAAAATAACCACGATAATTTCGTTGCGATAATAGAATAATTTCGTTAAAAAAAGAATAATAAAATTCAACAATTTAAACGCCTTGTTGTAGATCATTTGTAGACACCATAAATCTCCATAAAAAACGTCATAACTTCTGTTTATATCTTTTTTCATTTTTCTTTTGCAGGTTATACAAAAAAAAATGAAAAAATTATAAACAGAAGTTATGAATATTTTTAACCCTTCAGTCTTATTTGGGCCACCCTGTACTTAAATAGCGAGGAAAATGGCCGACAGTCTTTAAGATTGTCGGCCAGGACAGACGTTTACTTTTCGCATACTTTTGGCCAGTGCATAACGACCTCGACGGCGATTATGAGTGTTACCCACTAGCATGTCAGTCCTACGTGCTGTGCTGTTGGACACAAAGCAGGCGCGGAGCGTGCCTCATACGACCAAATCATTTTTTTTTCAATAAATGCGGTGTTTGGGCTACACAGCATAGTTTTTTGCCAATAACTTTGCAATATTTCTTATAACAATCCATTTTGTTTCCAGAGATATGATACTGAGTTTCTGTGAAGATTTTGAAAGTAAATGAGACATTACCATCACCACTTTTCAGAAAGAAGCAACTTTTTGGACCTCTATTTGTAGTGGTTAAGCCCTTAGCAAGAGCGAGGGTTGACCACACAGTCAATCTGAGAAACCCCTTCTTTGGTAACAAAGAAACCATTTATTTGTTCATATTTTCACAAAATATCTGCCATAGTGCCACGGCCAATGTAGAATACCCAATATATGCTGGCAGCCAGACAGGGAAACATCAAGTTTTCTTTCATTTTCAACAATTTCATGCAAATTTTTTATTCGGTTTCCTTTAGATAAACCCCCTCCAAAAAAACATGTACAAAAGCATAGCAATCCCGTAGAAATATAGCAGCAACATGAGCGGACTGTTGCTGCTTTGTGGACCACTACGCATACCTCGTGGTAAAGTGACCATTAAATAGAGGGCATCAACGTGGCTTTTTATTATTTTCTTAGAGAAAAAGCAAACAATTTTTAATGGTGAAACTTTTTTTTCGTGTTTTATCTTTGGCCTTTTGATTCGTTGCTCTCGGTGGAAAATGTTATTAAATTTAATGTTTATAAAAATAAGCAAGGAAGTTTCAGACGGTTAATTCGACTTACATACACCCTTACCTTAATATGGATTTAAAATTTCGTTCCGTTCTTCACTGCCTGAAATTTATCGGTTTCATTAAAATCTCCTAAAATATCGTATGTGTAAACGGTGCAGGCGGTGGGGCGGGCATGGCTCTTGCATATATCAAAAGTAGGCGCCAGAAGGGGTGGGCGATTTAGTCCATTTTTAATCCCATGTGAAGTTTTCGAAACAAATTATAAGAAATTTTTGATCATTTTCAATTTCTTGAGAGCAATTTACCCGATTTTTCCATATGAAGTTTTGGAAAAAATTATAAGAAATTTTTGATCATTTACAATTTCTTGAGAGCAATTTAGGCGATTTTTCCATATGAAGTTTTGGAAAAAATGATGGGAAATTTTTGATCAATTGCAATTTCTTGAGAGCTACGAGGGCGGTTCGGAAAGTTCTTAGCCTATCAATGAAAGAGAATAGTTAGTTTTTCAAAAATATTTTTATTTTTCAATATAATCTCCTGCAACTTCAATACACTTAGTCCAACGCTTATCTAGCAATTCTATCCCTTGATTAAAATAGTTTTCCTCAAGGTCTTCAAAATAGTGGTTTACAGCTGTAATTGCATCTTCATTTGAGGTAAAACGCTTGCCAGCAAGGTTTTTTTTTTAGATTTGGGAACAGGTAAAAGTCACTGGGAGCTAAATCAGGAGAATAAGGTGGGTGGTCAAGCAACTCGTACTTTAATTCGTTGATTTTAGCCATAGTTAAAACACTCTTGTGCGCTGGTGCGGTGTCCTGATGAAAAATTATTTTTTTGTGTTGTAAGCCAGGACGTTTTTCTCGAATTTGTACATTTAATTGATCTAAAAGGTTGCAATAGTACTCTGAATTTATTGTTTTACCCTTTTGTAGATGGTCAATCAATAAAATACCTTTGAAGTCCCAAAAAACCGTTGCCATAACCTTACCAGCCGATTGAATTGTTTTTGCCTTCTTTGGGGCACTTCCTCCAGCTTCAGTCCATTGTTTGGATTGTTCTTTTGTCTCTGGAGTATAGTGGTGGATCCATGTCTCATCAACAGTTATGAAACGACGCTTAAAATCCATTTTATTTCGCTGAAAACGATCCAAACAATCTTGAGAAATGTTCATTCTTATGCGTTTTTGGTCGACTGTTAACAAGTCCGGCACCCATCTTGCAGAAAGCTTTTTCATCTGTAGTTCTTCATGCAAAATTAAATGGACTCGATCATTTGAGATGCCCATGATATTAGCTATTCCACGCACTTTTATTCGTCGATCATTTAATACCATATCATGCACTTTGGCTACAATTTCTGTTGTTGCTGTTTTTGGACGTGCACTACGTGGTTCATCTTCAATGCTTGTACGACCACGTTTAAATTCAGCAACCCAATTTTTTACTGTTGCATATGAAGGAGCACTTTCACCTAACACATTCACCATATCATTATGAATTTCTTGTCCCGATAAACCTTTTTTATGTAAATATTTAATGACACCACGCATTTCTAATTTTTCCATTGTAAAAAAGTCGCGAATGCGTCTTTTGTGAACACCTGTTTCTATATGAAGGAGTTGCCAGATCGAAACAAAATTTAACATGTGTGCATAGCAGAGATGGAAGTTTCCAAAACACTTAACTTTTTTCTGTTTATACCGCGCTTTTTGTGCTAGGCTAAGAAGTTTCCGAACCGCCCTCGTATTTAGCCGATTTTCCCATATGAAGTTTTGGAAAAAATTATGAGAAATGTTTGATCATTTAAAACTTTTTTAAAGTAATCGTGCGAATCAGTTGCACAGACGGACAGGGCTCGAATAACTTAAAAAGTCATAAAACGGATTTGGTCAAATCATATGTAGGGTGTAATGCTTTTCCTAAAGCGTTACACTTTTTGCCCGTACCAAATGATAAAAACCCCGTACCAAATGATAAAAACCCAGTAGCGTGAGGGTATAAAAAATACTCCAAAAAACAACCTACAGAATAATACCACAAAGTAATATGAATTTAACACGAACATAAAAAATGAAGAAAAAAAATCGTGCGACTATTTGTAAAGTGCCTTTTGATTGGTGGTCCCTGTGATAAATGGTCTTATCTCATTGCCGGTAACATTAACATTTGTAAGATATCCTCTTTTGGGGGGAAGGCGAAATTTAATTGTTAAACAAAAGCACATTTTATTTAATGAATCTAATTAGGGTTTTTTGTTTCTTTAAAACTATCTGAATTTTTGAGAAAGGCCGTGTTGTTGGATTTTGTTAATATTTATTAATTAGGAAATTATTTTTGGCAACTTGCAACTAAATCCTATTATAAGATTCCCCATCTACAAAGTAAGGAGTCACCACAACTTCCTCGCGTATAACAGAAAGGCCAGATAGGAACGATATAAAGAATGACAACTTCATGTTCGCTGGCAGTACTGATTTCTGTAATAGCACCTCGTATATTGACCTCCATTTCGTCCAACGCTTTGTGTTTGTTAGTAAAGACTATGTTCTATACGCAGCACCAGAGAAAATAATCGAAAGGTTTCTAGAGCACAATCGCTGCCTCCAGTTAATAAATGCTTACCATAGGATGATTAAGTCGTAAAGTTTCTCCTTCACTACTACGGGCTTGACATGTAACAACTTGTTGTTGGCACCACAAACGACAGAAAGTCATTGAAGATCTCTCTATAGGCTAGGACTCTGGACAGCATCCTAGTGTTTAACATGATTCCCGCTGTTCATAGACATGGCTTTCTCACATCATCAGTGCGATGTGTATTTCTACCTCTTCCGACGGTAGACGGCAATCATTTATTAAGGCTAGGCCCGACCAACCAACCGTGACCAAGACCCGTGGGTCTGTAATGACTGGGTGAAGTCTTAAGAAGACCCCCTTATTTCCAGTCTACCGTGGTACCAGATTACCTCCGGTCAGGTTTCGGAACCAAAGTTAATCTTAGAAAACTGGTAACCCCCCGTAGCAACAGATGTCGAAAGTCAAAGGGAAACACATGGCTGGTTACAATTGGAACGCGAGCAAACAACGAGAACACGACTCCTAAAGAAGGTCTGACAGGCGAACTGACTAATTTAAGCTTGACATGGGGGGAACACCCTACTGACGTTCTACTGACCATCCCTTCCCACTGACCAGGTCCCATATTCCCCCATAAAGACAGCATTCGCACAAGACATGCAGCTAGTCCTAGCGCACCACAACTGCATGACTAACTAGCGCTAAGGGCCTTCTTATTCAAAATATTATTAAGAGACCCCTGCCCGGTCAGCAAGAAACCCAAACAGTAGCCAAAGCCAAAATCTGTATTACTCCCGACAAAACTAGCAATGCCAATAAACCTGTAGGCTCTTTGGCATCCCATCCAGCCTGCCATCTAGATGTGACACACACGCGCAACAGCGCTTTGTGTTCGGCGATACTCTTCACACCCTTTCGTACCAATCAATCATTAGACAGCAACCTGCCAACCTTCTCTTAAACTTAAAATCAATACCGCAACGTATTACCTCAAGGTCAAGAGTAGCAACACTCAGCAGCATTTGAAGAGCCTTAGTAGATACCGTGAGACACTGGTAGACAAGCCAGCAAAACAAGCCTCTGGCACGAGAGTACCTTACTCTCGATACCCGACAGCTGACTTAACTGCCTTGTACCAGACCGATTATCCATAAACTACACAGGCAACGAACCGGTGCAGTAAGTCTACTACTACCTCACACGGACAAGAAGAGGTAGGAATTTTGTCCTTTCTCCCATCGTTATGCCAAGTTACTTGACTTGACTCTGTGCAAGGCCCACTCTATCCAACCTATACGAGGGCGGTTCGGAAAGTTTTTAGCCTATCAATGAAAGAGAATAGTTAGTTTTTCAAAAATATTTTTATTTTTCAATATAATCTCCTGAAACTTCAATACACTTAGTCCAACGCTTATCTAGCAATTCTATCCCTTGATTAAAACAGTTTTCCTCAAGGTCTTCAAAATAGAGGTTTACAAGTGTAATTGCATCTTCATTTTGAGGTAACACGCTTGCCAGCAAGGAATTTTTTTAGATTTGGAAACAGGTAAAAGTCACTGGGAGCTAAATCAGGAGAATAAGGTGGGTGGTCAAGCAACTCGTACTTTTATTCGTTTAATTTAGCCATTGTTAAAACACTCTTGTGCGCTGGTGCGTTGTCTGGATGAGAAATTATTTTTTTGTGTTTTAAGCCAGGACGTTTTTCTCGAATTTGTACATTTAATTGATCTAAAAGGTTGCAATAGTACTCTGAACTTATTGTTTTACCCTTTTGCAGATAGTCAATCAATAAAATACCTTTGAAGTCCCAAAAAACCGTTGCCATAATCTTACCAGCCGATTGAATTGTATTTGCCTTCTTTGGGGCACTTCCTCTAGCTTCAGTCCATTGTTTGGATTGTTCTTTTGTCTCTGGAGTATAGTGGTGGATCCATGTCTCATCAACAGTTATGAAACGACGCTTAAAATCCTATTTATTTCGCTGAAAACGATCCAAACAAGCTTGAGAAATGTTCATTCTTATGCGTTTTTGGTCGACTGTTAACAAGTGCGGCACCCATCTTGCAGAAAGCTTTTTCATCTGTAGTTCTTCATGCAAAATTAAATGGACTCGATTATTTGAGATGCCCATGATATTAGCTATTTCACGCACTTTTATTCGTCGATCATTTAATACCACATCATGCACTTTGGCTACAATTTCTGTTGTTGTTGCTGTTTTTGGACGTCCACTACGTGGTTCATCTTCAATGCTTGTACGACCACGTTTAAATTCAGCAACCCAATTTTGTTACTGTTGCATATGAAGGAGCACTTTCACCTAAAACATTCACCATATCATTATGAATTTCTTGTCCCGATAAGCCTATTTTATGTAAATATTTAATGACACCACGCATTTCTAATTTTTCCATTGTAAAAAAATCGCGGGTGCGTCTTTTGTGAACTTATATTTCTATATGAAGGAGTTGCCAGATCGAAACAAAATTTAACATGTGTTCATAGCAGAGATGGAAGTTTCCAAAACACTTAACTTTTTTCTGTTTATACCGCGCTTTTTGTGCTAGGCTAAGAAGTTTCCGAACCGCCCTCGTAAATGGGATGACGGTTCTGCGAGATTCTGCCTTTCAGCAAAATTGTCACAGACTTGTGTCGTTCTACGCCAACACCAACACGAAACCCCTAAGGGGAGGACTCTAGACAGTTAAGGGGTCCTCGTTGTCGTTACAAAGTACAACAAGAACAAATTTAGTTAAGTTTGGCCGGGCTGGACCTTATAAAGGGTGGTCCAACTAAAACGCAAGATGGTAACAGTAAATAAAATAAAAAAGTTTTCAGAGACTTAACTTAATATTTTGTATTACGAGGGCATATAAATAATTCCGAATAATGTTTTTTGCAGTTTTGTTTGAAAAAATATATTTATTTTTCCACATAATCTCCTTTTAGCTCAACACACTTAGTCCAACGTTTCTCCAATTCGTGTATCCCTTCCAAAAAATAGAATTTTTTGAGGTCCATAAAAAAGGCATTTGTTTGATCAATATTTTTATCATTGGAGATAAATATCTTTTCACCGAGCCATTTTTTTTAAGGTCTGGAAATAGTCACTGGGGTCTAAATCCGAAGAATATGGCGGATGAGGTACAAAATCGTAACCCAATTTAACAAAATCGACGAGGTTGTATGTTTTGAAATATGACAGTAGTCTATTAACAGATAGTACTTGATGGGGACAATGTTGCCCTTTATATAACTACGAGGGAAGTTAAACAATTCACGGAACTATTGACGCCGTTTCTGTCATTTTTAAATGTACTCGTATTATCTATAGTAAATATGGAGAAATTCTGTAATCAAAAATTCTTTGAAGCATTAGTCTTAACTCAGTTACAAGCTTCTTAGGGATTTTGACTAATTTGTGCACTATAATATTTTTGTCGCTATTGTTTATGTTGTAAATTTACGTATATCTAATATAAACAAACCGTGTCGATTACATTTTAAATAATCAACATTTCCGAAGGAATAATAATTCTGTTTGTAAGACTCTTAATCAAAGGAAATAAGCCATTGAAGTGTTTTACGCGATGGGCGGTGGCTGCTTAGAAGGTGAATTTTACTTTTTGTACATCTTCCAAAATCAAACCTAAATTAAACTAAATAATACCTTAGACAGACGACAGCGTTAATGTGCTTTAAAAATCCACTAATGCAAATTAAACTTTTATGGTGACAGGCGACAGTATCTACATTTAGTAAACAGCTGTTTGATTGTAAACAACAGTTTGTCAACTAAAGGGTGTTTTTTATTGAGGTATAGAACTTCGAATTGAAATAAAACACAAGAAAAACGTTTTAATGTCCATCAATTTGGCTTTATTGGAAGGATAATTTTATGCCATTAATGTTTAAATATGATTTCGGGCATGTGGCCGCCGCGGCTGGCTCGAATAAAGCCAATTCTACAGGTCCAATTTTCAACCACTTTTTCGAGCATATGGGGCCGTATGTTGGCAATAACGCCACGAATGTTGGCTTCCAAGTCCCCTAACGTTTCTGGTTTGTTGGCGTAGACGAGCGACTTCACATATCCCCAAAGAAAATAATCCAGTGGTGTCAAATCACACGATCTTGGTGGCCAATTGACAGGTCCATTCCGCGAAATTATGCGCTCATCTAATGTTTCCTTCAATAATTCGATTGTGACGTGCGCTGGGTGGCATGTAGCGCCGTCTTGTTGGAACCACAACTCATCCACATTCATGCCATCCAATTCGGGAACAAAATAGTCGGTTATCATGGCTCTATACCGGTCTCCATTAACGGTAACTGACTCTCCAGCATTATTTCGGAAGAAGTATGGCCCAATGACTCCACCAGCCCATAGAGCACACCAAACAGTCAGTTTTTGTGGATGTAATGGCGTCTCAAGGGTCTCATGTGGATTCTCTTCACTCCAAATGCGGCAATTTTGCTTGTTGACGTAGCCATTCAACCAAAAATGAGCCTCATCACTGAACAAAATTTTGTGATGAAAATCAGCATCGAGATGAATCTCATTTTCGACCCATTTTGCAAGCGTTGTTCTTTTGTCAACCTGTTCATGATGAAATGGCAGACCAAACTAAATATTAATCACTTGACAGCTGACAAAATGGCCGCCAGTTAAAAAAGTGATGCCAACTTAAAGTTCTATACCCCAATAAAAAACACCCTTTACATATATTTTTTTGCCATTTTGCTCGATAAAAGGGAGAAATAACGATAAGCAGCTATGCTGTTGGCAAAAAATAACAATTTATTTAAAAGAAAGCTGCAACTATTTTTGCTGAAATGGGTCCATAATGTAAAAATTGTAAATACTTAGTAGGGACATAAATACAGTTACACACGTTTTATGCTGTAAAATAAAAAGTACTGAATGTTTTTGGACCAAATAGTTTTTAATATATTTATTGATGTATATTGTATCCAACAAGAATCTACTTATTCGAAATGTCCGCCTTTTGCCTTTTCACACGCCTTAAGTCGCACTGGCCAATCGTCAATAGCTGCACGAACCTCGTCCATTGGAAAATTGGCCACAGCTCGAACCAAAGCAGTCTTAAGAGATCCAATGTTGGGGTATCTTTTGTGACAAACCTTGTCCTCTAAAACCGTCCACAATTTGTAATCCAATGGGTTCAAATCTGGACTGCCTAAGGGCCATTCTTTAGAGGAATTAAACGCTGGCAAATTGTTTCGAAGCCAGGCCTGGGACGTTTTAGCCTTATGGGCCGGCGCAGAATCCTGCTGGAAAGTCCATGGCTCATTTTAGAACAGGGAATTGTTAAGAGGCTTCACAACAGCTATCAAAACGGTTTTTTGGTAAACTTTGGCCGATGTTTTGACTCCTTGTTCGCAGAAATGCAGGTCAGTGACTCCATCGTAAGAGACACCCCACCAAACCATGACTGAAGCTGGGTGATGACCCTTCCTCAGATGACCGCGCATACATTCTATAATTTTGCTTGTTAAATTTTTCCTGACCGGTAAAAATGTTTTCATCGGTGAACAAAATTGTTCTGTGCAAGTTATCAGCGTGCTTCACCAATAGACGTTTGCATTTTTCAATCCTATTATTTTTTAAAGCTGCAGTCAATAAATGTCCGGTACGTCGTTTGAAAGCCCCAAGTCCCAAGTCTTTTTTAATGATTCGACTCAGGGACTTTTGCGTGATATTCATCTCACGGGCCATGATTTTCTGCTTTCGGAGCGGATTTCTGTGAATTCTTAATTTAACGGCTTTGATGACATGCGGTGTTCGAACAGAGTGTGGGCGGCGGTCTTTTACATCTTCAGTCTCCTCAAACAGTTTTATGCATCGGTAGACGAGCATGCGGCTAATCCTTAGTGGCCGGAGCGTTTTGAAAATATCGTTTTTTTATTTCCCACTTGAAAAGCGCTATTACAGCGATACGGTTCTTATTATCTGACCACTCCATGATGAAAGTTGAAACAATTTTAAAATCCCGTTACAGACTAACGCTATTGAGGTTAACTTTCAAAACCCATATGTGACAGCGCATAGAGAAAGGGACCTAAGGGTAAAAAAAATCAATTTAAATTTTTTTTCTTTTTTTGATGTGGACAACATCTGAGCATCGAATGAGACCGATCCCATGCCCCAAAAGTGTTCCCTCCCAGAGATATGCGCGTTTTATGAAAGTGAAGCCGACGATACTAAACGCAAATAGAACCTAATCTTTAAAATGGCTCTCCTGAACAAAACTGGTTTTTAACCTTAGGTCCCTTTCTATTTTGCGCTTCACACATGACACTAACGGGGTATGTTCAGTTTTACTATTGAAATGGGTAACAGTATATATGTCCCTACTAAGTAGTTTCTGTTGTCATTGTCCGCTTTTTAAAAACGGATATTTTACACACATTTTCAGGAACGGATATCAAAAAAACACCAAAAACTGTGTTAAAAGCCGCAAAATGGCGGCGCTGTATATCTGCCGCACTTCACTCTAGAGTCTTATTAAGGCCAACCTTGCTCAAACTACAGGTAGTGGCGCGGAATCTTCTAAATAAAAAAGTGGTGTTGGGTATATCATATTCGGCCCCCGACCAACTGAAACTTTTTCACTTCTTAACTTTTAATCTTCCAGCATATAAATGCTGTTCGACAGAAAAATCATGCGCACTCTACTGATTTGAGGGAAGTTCTCCGTTTGTTTTATAAATTTGAAAATAATCGCAGCCTCAAATTAACCCCACTGATAACATGTTTTAAAAACGTTTTCGTAATCAATACAGACATTTGTTAACATAATCCAAACAGAAACATTACAACATTCTGTTTTTGTGATTAGGAAATAGTTGCCCTCTTAAATAGGATGTCCTTAAACTTTGATATACTTTGAGTGAATTATTCTAAGCCGGCTTTGTTCGTTTTATTTGTGGCCCAATTTATTTTTTCCCGCCGCCATTGCAGTCGGAAAACAAAGAAACGTTAAGTCTTCTTTATGGCCATAAACTGAAAAATATCGAACATTTGATGTAAAGAAAAAGATAAAGAAAACCGCACTGCACGACCTTGGATATAAACATTTTGCTCTTGTATTGAATATGTTTAGAGACGTTTGTCCTTGCTGAAAATTTCTGAGCACCAGAAACAATTGTGTGTGTGTGTGTTAAATAAATTCCCATCACTTTCGTTATTTCCTCGAGTTTCCTTCCTTTAATTTCCGTCAATGTCTGCGACAATTCCATTTCCCCTTTGTTGCCAATGGCGCTCATCCTCGTTCTTGCCTCCCGTCACTCAACTAATTTCAGCCAGTTCGAGAGAATTTTCTCATTTAATCCAATTAATGAAAATAATACAATATTTATTTCTGTTTTTTTCTTCTTTTTGCGCCTAATTTATTCGTATCTTTAAATTGAATATTCTAATCAAAAGCTGGAGAAACAAATGGGAAAAGGAAAATAACTTTGCACGAAGTTGTCAGGCATTAAAAAGGGAATTGAAACAAGTAATAAGGACAAAATATGATCGGCCCAATCGGTAGCATGGGTTCTTAAGGAACATGTTGAAAAGTCATTAATGGCAACCACTTCCAGGGTGGATCAATAAAAGTGAACTATATATGTTTTTTTAATATGGGTGTCCTTGGGGGCTTAAAATTAATCAATCCAGCCCTTTTTTGTATAAAACTGTTTAAAACTGTTTCAGTGTTTTTTAAGACGCGTGGTTTTCAATCTGGCCACACTTTTTTCGGAGTTGGCCTTTTTGACAGCTGTCACTTGATTTATGCTCAGTTTGGTTTGCCCATTTATAATGAATAGACTTACTTAGGAACATCATTTGCGAATCGTGGTGAATGGGCCCGAAACGAGATGGCAACCGATTCTGATTTTTACAAGAAAATTTTGTTCAGCGATGAGGCTTACTTTTGGTTAAATGGTTACGTTAATAACCAAAGATAGCGCATTTGGAGTAATGAAAATCCAAAAGCCATTGTTGAGCCGACATTAGATCTTCTATGGGCAGAGGGAATCACTGGTCCAAATTTCATCACAAATGAAGACAGTCATAATGTTACAGTCAACGGGGAACGCTATAGAGCCATGATTAATGACTTTTTCGTGGCAGAATTGGAAGATGTTGATGTGGGCGACCTTCGGTTCCAACAAGACGGCGCTACATGCCATACTGCCAAGGAAACAATCAATTTATTGAAGGAAAGTTTAGCGCTTTACCTCGCGTCGTGGGCCTGTGGCATGATCTCCAATATCGTGCGATTTAACACCGCTGGAATATTTTTGTGTGGTTATGTGTAGTCGCTTGTCTAAGCAGAGAATCCCAATGCGATTAACGCCTTGGAAGAGAATATTCGACTCGTTATTGCGGCCCAAAATGGTGCAAAAGTGGGTGAAGATTGGGCCTCTCGGCTGGGATTTATACGAGCCAGCCGCGGCTGGCGACCACTGACTCGAAATCATTTTTAAAACATAATGCCATTATGTTTAAAAAATGAATTCGAGTAAGTGGTCGCCGGCCGCGGCTGGCTCGTATAAATCCCACCCTTATCTTCAGAAAAAAATATATTTCTGGCCTAGGCAACACTAATTATTGTCTGGCGCTATCTGACAGTTCCATTGGAAAGTTTGACATTTTTAAGCATAAACGTACTCAGAACGTTTTGACGTACGACCATCATTTGTGTTGTTTACAGTGACTTGAAAAAATCAATTTGGCATAGAAATGGAATTAACTCGTAAACATTTTCGTGCGATCATTTTTCACAACTTTCGTCGTGGATTAACACGACAAGAGTGCATCGTTAAACTTAAATCATTGTATGGCGATGAAGCACCATCCTATAGCACTGTGAAAAACTGGTTTAATGAATTCAATCGTGGCCGACGCTCGCTCAAAGACGAAAGTCGTGAAGGTCGTCCAAAAACTGTCGTTGACCATTGATGTCGTGCGTGAACTGATAATGCAAGATTGTCATGTGACATGCCGTGAGATAGAGGCATGCTTGGGCATTTCTTCCCCCAGCATACATTCGATATTGCAAGAACATCTGGCCTTAAAAAATGTTTGTTCTCGTTGGATGCCGCACAATTTGACAATCGCTCAAAAAAAGGCTCGTGTCGGTCCACCTATCCTATTGGAAGTTCAGGTCGCCAAGACAAATCCTATTTAAATGGGTCTATAATAGCCCATTTTTAATATCATTCATAGGTCCTTCCAGATTTCAGAATTTAAAGCTTTAGAAGCCACAGATTACTACCGGTTCCGACCAAAGTTTGTATCAGTTTCTCTGGCGATACTGGTTTTATATCGGTCCATGTTTTTATATTGCAAACAATACCTAATTTCAAACCATTTTCTTCTAAATTGTACCTGATCCTGGTAAAGGTAAAGGACCACAATGTCAATCCGATCCTGTCATTCATTGGGATGTGTTTATACTAGCTGATGAAGAATTAAGATGGAATCGAGCTAGAGCTTTCAAATTTTGCATACATCTTTCATATTGCCAAATTAGATTAAAAAAGTTTTTATAACCTCCACCATACAATGGAGGGTATATTAGTTTTGTCATTCTGTCTGTTACACCTTGAAATAATCATCGGAGACCCAACAAAGTATATATATTCTTGATCCTCTTGAAATTCTAAGAGCCATGTTGTCCGGCTGTCCGTCTGTTGAAAACAAGATAGAGCCTGCATGAAAACAGCTAGGGAGCTGAAATTTTTGTAGTTAACCTAGCATGGTTTGTATTGAAAATGGGCTATATAGCTCTACGGAAAGTTGGTGTTGGAGACCCTCAACTGAGACTCCACCTCACCGACCACACCTCATAAGAATTAGTTTTTTATTTGGAAATATCCGCCAGTTTCTTGAGAAAAATCACTGAAATTTTGCAAATAATAATCTCTATATAGGCGCAATCATCTATGTAAAAATGGTTTAGATTGGGCCACCATTTCTTGTACCTCCCATACAAACGACCTTACGGGCCTTGAGAAATAATATGACTATAACTCACCACAAACTTGACCTATCGAAATTAAATTTTAAACATCAATATTTCTATATACAACACACTTCTACGCTGAATTTGTTTGAGCTCGGAAAAGTCCTACTGGTACTTCCCACACTAACGGTCTCATGGGACTTGAAAAATAATATGACAATCTGGCTATCCATGTGACTTCTATACAAATAATAGTTTAGTAACCCAAATTAGATTTAAAAAGACATTGTTTAAATCCGCCCACAGCCACGCCTATCTCTAATGTAATGTAAAATAAAAAAAAAACGTAGCTTTTCCTAATTTTTATTTTTATTTAATAAAAATTACTACCAGTGTTTGCATTTGAGTCCTCAATTATACTGCAATTTCTAGTGCCACGCCCAACGCCCATATACAAATTTTAGCGCCAATAGTTTGACAAACATTTTGTTGCTGCAACTAATAAGTAGTGATGACCATAACTAAACATGGGTTATTTAATGATATTCTTTATAATAAAATAATTGGATCATTACTGACTGTTAGCCAAGCCAATCATTTTTCCAGTAAAAGATCATCTATCATTTTCCACTTAAGCCTCGTCATGACCATCTCTACGAGTATTTCAACTATGTAAGCAAACAGTTTTTCGCTTTTGACTACAATTTTAATTGTTTTTGTTGAACAAGTGTGGTATTCTTAAAAAAAATCTTTCTTAAGTTTCGGATACGTGGTATGTTGCACCGATATTACAGTTGCAATAACTGAAAATTACAGAGAACCAACTAACATTTGGTTGTACTGATGGACTTCTAGAGGTGTATGCAGCCTTAACCAAATTCGGTAGTGGCAAAGAAACCATAATCAGGTGTGGTAACTGTTTTAAAAAAACAAATGGGTATTTTTTGTTAGGTCAGTCTAAGTCGGCTTGATTAGTGAAATGCTTTATTGCGTCACGGAAAATGTTTATAAGACCACAGGGATCTTTGTTTACAGATGCGAGGACAACTTTGGTTTTGTAAAGAAGGGCCACAGCAACCCAGGTTGCGCCTTCATTAAATTCAAGTTTTCTAGGAAAATCTGTCAAATTTACGCAACATTGCGACGGGGAAACTTTTCGTTGGATTATGGGTATCCTAGCTTACAGACGCGACAACTTTGGATTTGTTGTTCAACAACACGAAAAACCAGTCATTTTAAAGCATTCGTTTAGTAAAGTAGGACCGTACAAATCCAGGTTTAGCCCTCTTTAAATCTATTGTCAGGTAATCCCATTCAATTGTTTGTTGGTGATTAAAAACAAATATTATGAAATCATCATAAACCAAAGGAAAGACCAAGGATTCTAGAGGGTTGTTAGTTATTACCACACAAAAGCGATTTGTTAATCTAAAACACCAAATAATTAAATAATCTAAAAGGGTGTTGAGATTCTAAAAGGGTGTTGAGATTAACATCTCTAACGAATACAAAATTTTGAATATCTGTAAAAATGTTTAAAAGAAATTTTCTTTGAAATATGCCGGAAATTTTCGATGATTTTCAGAACAAAAAAAATATAAAAATTCAAAGCAAGTGTGGAATCTTTATTGGTAGTTTGAAAGGACATTTTATGGCATTTATTTTTTTAAACTTATTACCTTCAAATGTTGGCAACTGTACTTCTATTATGGAAATGAGCGTTCGGTGAGAAACGGGAAGATCCGCTGTTTTCGACCAAAATTTGGTTCGGTGATGAGGCCCATTTCTGACTCAACGGCAAAGTCAATATACAAAATTGCCGCATTTGGGCTGAAAACCAACAAGAAGAGGTTCAAGAGGTGCCATTATACCCAGAGAAAACCACAGTTTGGTGCGGTTTATATGCAGGTGGAATCATCGGTGCATATTTTTTCAAAAATGATGATGGCCGGAACGTAACCGGGAATGGTGCTCGCTGTCGCGCCATGATATCGATCTTTATGCTACCTGAAATTGAAGCCCGCAATCTTGACGACACTTTTTTTCAACAGGGCGGTGCCACTTGCCATACAGCTGCTCAAACAATGAATCTATCGAGAGGTCATTTCGAAAAGCAGCTAATTTCACGTTTTGGACAGATGAGCAGGCCGATTAGATCGAGTGATATCACACCTTTAGACATTTTTCTTTGGGGTTACGTAAAGTTCAAAGTCTATGCTGACAAACCAGCTACGATTCAGGTTTTTGAAGCCAACATTACAAGTGTCCTTAAAGCCATACCGGTCGAAATGCTCGAACGAGTCATACAAAATTGTACCCTCAGAATGGAAACCCTGAGGCGTAGTTGCGGCCAACATTTGAAAGAAATTATATTCAAAAAATAAATGCCATAAAAATACTTTTTAATTAACAATAATGATTCCACACTTGATGTGTTTCTATATTTTTTTGTTCTGAAAAAATACCTCTAGATAGATCAACCTATACAAGAAAAAAAGAAGACTGGACCAAAAAAAAAAAACATAGCTTTAAAATAGTTTTGTTGATTATGACTTAATCTTGACTTCATGATGTCGTTTATCTCAAAGATAAACACATAAAGTCGGTTTTCGAAAACGAGGTTGTTTATGAAAACATAAACATCCTTACGAATGAATATTTTGGCGTAATTTACGCTAATTTAAGGTAATTACCCACAAGAATGTAAGAATGTTTAACGGAAAAGAACCAATGACACTTGAAGGAAACTCAAAAACATCCATATGTGACGCAGGGAAATTCTATTTTCTCCTTTTTCGATTAGAAAAACCATTGAGCAGCGTCTTCCAGCGAGTAAGGAAGTGGGCTACCCGAAAGGATTAATAATATTAAGTCACCTCAAAGATGACAAACATCGATAGGATTGAGATTAAGTGCAGCGAGGAGGATGTGTTGGAAGTTAGTCAGGCAAGATAGTGTGTTTCTGAGGCTAATCAATAGATTGAAAAATCTAATAAGTTTCCTAAGGGATTATCAGCAGCAATAAAAAAAGGTCCTTGTGGAGTGGCGAGTTTTAGCGCTTCTTTTAATGCCATAGTTTACCTGAGCCATCGCGGTCGTTGTCGCGTCCAGTTTAGTATTGCGTATCTACCGTTTGTAAGAGGAAGAAGGTACTTCCTGCTTATGCCGAACCGACCATTGTTGCAGGCGAACTAAAGTACCTGCATTTCATCTGAATTTGGGCAAACATTTGTATAAATAGCCTCGCATACCCACAATCCTCAGACAGTTTTCCAACGTCTGTAGAACGGTAAACATCTGAAATTGCAAATTATAACTGCTTAGAAAATGGGAAACGTTCAAACCATTAACTGCGTGCTAACCACCCAAGACAACGGCAAGAAGTCGCCCGGTCTAACGAAACGCAAGAGTAGCAAAAAGTCATCATCGCCATGCAATTCTTCAACCACATCGCCTGGCAAGAAATACATGGTGCTCAATACCATGCCACGCTGTTCTTCCTTTGAAGATCTCTCCACCATATTGCCATCCTCTAAGAAGGTCCACAATGATCACACCTATCTTTTATGGAAGAGGGCCTTCGAACAGCATCGCATCAAGCCAGACGAAGTGGTGCAATATCAACTGGCACGCATGAGGAGACGTGTACACAATATGAGTTCGGCTGTAAGTGGACACTTGACGCCAAAAGGCTTTCCAGCCTTCATAGAGAAGCGAAGCAAAAAACCATCATCACAAAAGAAAGCAAAGAAGTCCCCAAAAGACGAGAGATCGCAAGCTGAGCAAAACTTCCCGACAATGAATGAGAATATAGAAGCACAACCGAGACCAACAGCTCAGCCAAGTCCAACAGCGCAATCTCAGCTCGAACCCAAAGCAAAACAACAACGCTACAACAGGCTGTACATACCTGAGCACTTGGCCAAAAAAGTAACTCTCAGCGGCACCACCATCGTCACCTACAACTCGGTCGCCCCAGCGCCCACATCTTCAACGGCATCCGCCGCCACGCCAAAATATATGCTGGCACCCTTGCCACTTCTGTCGAAAGTGCCACAAAGTAAACAGGCGATTATTATCGAGCAACTATATCGGAATATCAAGGATATGGAATCACGCTATGACACACGGACGAGTTTATGTCTAATGTAAGAGGAGAGCGTGTACGAGGTCATGTCTAATGAGCGACATTGTCATTGTCTCTCCCAACCTAAACAGCTGAGCTATTATAAGACACGACACACAGACACTCAAAGAAACCATAAAAGAAAAAAGGACGAGTATGTGAAAGGACTTCCGTTAACCGGTAACACTTTAAACATTTGTACAAGCATTTTTTCTGTTTTAATTAAAAACATTAGGATTCTATGGATTTTCTGTCCTTTTGTATGTAAAAACTAAGATTATCCTTTTTTGTATTTTAAGAACAAGCAATATTATTGTGATACATATTTATTTTTAAGTTAAGCTACTTTGTAATAAAAAAAAATATTTCAAAAAAATTGTTGGTCCATGTCATTATCTTTCTAATTGTTGAATTTTGCTCTCAAAACAGGCCATCACAAACATTTCAGCTCAAATTCAGTTCGTTTTATGGACTGCGGTATTGATTTTGGAAGTTGTTGGTGGTGCACGTCGTAAGATAAAGTATCTGATCAGTTGAACTTGTTGAACCGATCCTTATTGAAAAAAAAAATACCTGGACCGATGATTCCACTAGCCCATAAACCGCACCAAACCATGGTTTTCGCGGTGGTAGTCTTTCCTCGATGAAATGGCAAACAATACTAAAAGAAAAAAAATAAAGCTTAACACAACTCAAGCGGAATCTGTGAAAAAAACCCTATTGAGAATAGACCCCTAGATTGAGTACTCGTAACAAGTTGTCTGACAGACATCCGCGTGGTAAATCCTGGTCATCGGTGTTTTTACAGCCGCCAAAGCAACGGCTAATTTAGTTAGATCTTATCGGTCTACTAGTATGTCTCCAAATTGCCTCAACTTAATAAGAGGTTTTTTTCAATAGGTTTTTTTCACATATTACGCGTAGTTGTGTTAAACTTAATTTTTTTCTTTCATAACTGTTTGCCTCTTCATCCTGGAAAGACCTAACGATGTTCCTGTGCGTCGCCGTTTCTGTGTTTGGGCTCTTCAAAAGCTCGATCCGCTCTTTTCGACAAAACTTTTGTTTAGTGATGAGGCCATTTCTGGCTCAACGGTAATGTCAATGAACAAAATTGCCGCACATAGGCTGAAGAGCAGCCAGAAGAGGTTCAAGAGGTGCCATTATATCCAGGGAAAACCACGGTTTCGTGCGGTTTATTGGCTGGTAGGATCATGGCTCCATATTTTTCAAAAATGATGATGGCCAGAACGTAATCGTGAATGGTGCTTGCTATGGCGCCGTGATATCTCCCTTTTTGCAACCTGAAAATGAAGCCCATAATCTTGACGATAATTGGTTTCAACAGGACGGTGCAACTTGCCATACAGCTGCTCAAACAATGGATCTTTTGAGAGGTCATTTCGAAGAGTAGCTAATTTCACCTTTTGGGCCGGCAAGTTGGCCGCTTAGATCGTGTGGTATCACAACTTTAAACTTTTTTCTTTAGGGCTACGTTAAGTCCAAAGTCTATGCTGACAAACCAGCTACGATTCAGGTTACGCGTGTCATTAACGCCATACCGCTCGTAATGCTCGACCGAGTCATCCCAAATTGGACCCTCAGAATGAACACCCTGAGGCGTAGTTGCGGCCAACATTTGACGGAAATTATATTGAAAAAATAAATGGCATCCAGGAAACATTTGCCTCAAACAATTCAAGGTAACCCTCGCTGTGTGTGCAGTGGCACCATCCTGTTAGAACCATGTTTCCTCTAGTTGCATTGCCTCAAAAGCCTTCTGAAAAAAACCTGTATCATAGTCAAGTACCATTCGGAGTTCACAGTTTCGGCAAAACGGAGATTCTCTCGATGTTTTGTGGTGTTGTCATCCTTCTCTCAGGTCTCCATCGTACACATGACACATTCCCTGCTGTTCTTAATGAAGTTTTCCAATTTACAATTGCCTTCCAGAAACACTTTCGTGTGGGAAACAGCGAATCGTAAACGAAAAGCACGCTGCACTGCAATGATCGAGTGCGCATTTGAAAAATACGCTTCAACACAAAATGACCTGTCCTCACGTGTCCAATGCATGATGGCAACTGAAAGACAGACGAATACAAATCTCCCGTCAGCCACTATAAGCTAGGCACACTCTCTTCGACCAACAGTGCAGCCACAGCCTGCAATGCAAAAAAACCAATTTCCGCGCTCCACTCAGTACTAAGTGCAAATTAGCTCAAACTTAAAAGCGTAATCTTTAGAAAGACGTAGTGGAGTTGGGTATCCTTCCTATAGCCATAAACTGTTTGGGATTGTAAATAGGTAAAATTTGCCACGGGGAAATTAGCGCTAGGCTGGACGATGTATCTTTATAAAAATGTAATGTTCGGTGTATGAGCGACTAAAATTCGAGAACTAGTTGACCGATACACCAAACTGGCACCACATCGAGCCCTTACTGCGAAAAAGACATAAGCCTCACTCGTTTTTTAATGAAATTCCATAGAAAATTGCACAATGCTTTTAAGCTTTTATATTAAAAATTAAATTTTAATATTTACAAAGATATGGCAAATTCAATTGTATCGGAATCCTTCAGATGAATTAGACAACAAATCCCTCTCCTGTAAAATTTTCTGCTTAGCGCTTAATTCTTTTTTTGGCGGTTATGACTCGACACGTTACCTAAAGGTTTCTCATAAGTTCTCTTCCAGTAGATGATGTTCAATGAATCCTTAGACAGGCGCGAGGAGGCGTGGCTAAAGTAGGGTTTTGAGCTAGAAAAACAAAAATTGTTACTGATTAGTACAGCTAGCGTAATAGATCACTGTAAAGTCAGAGCTGTGATTTTCGAAATTCAAGCGGAGAAAACGGTAACTTGAGACGTTTCGATATAGATTAACTTGAAACCGGATTTTTAAATTTTATCAAATGCTGGACATAATGCGAAAAAAACAAGCAACGTACAAAGCTGAAAATTGAATAATATTGGCTGTTTTCTATTCGCAACTCGCTTAGGAGGCCGCAACTCGCTTAATAACTTTACCCCAATGTACAAGAATATAAAAATTAATTGGTGTCCAGAAAACTAAACTAAAGAACTAAAACTTTTGGAAAATAAGAATAGCCTTTCGCGAGTTAAAGCAAGCTCGGTTACTACTCGCTTATAATATTCAAGAAGGCTATTTTTTTTCTACAAATACTAAAATCTCAAATCAAACGGTTTATGATGCATACTGACTTTATGCATCAGTTACTTTGTACAAAGTAATTTTAAAAAAATACTTGAAAAGTTTCGTAGTTAGCGACCACTTACTCTTTTAATAATCAAGTACAAAAAGAACACGCCTATTATAATAACGAATATATTCAAATTTTCTGATTAAAAGGAGATGCGCTGCCAAAGTGTCTTCGAAGCTACATTTTTAGAAGCTGGTATAAAGCTCCAGCTTTCATAGAATTAGTAAAGGATTTATGGGCCGTTAAATAATTGCAGAATTAGAAGGTTGTAACATAAAGGATGAAGACACCAACCATTGTTTAAGTTTTCCGACCTAGCGATTGAAGGTTTTAACAAATATGTTTAATGTCGTGGGAATACATTTTTTTTGTTTTTTGCAAAATCAAATTTTTTATTTTTTTTTTCCAAAAACGGTCTTTTTTTGCTCAAAAGAAAGCTTAGGTCTTTTTCTGGAAAAGCTTTATGGTCTCTTAGTGGGATGCGACCTTTTCATTTATAAAAAAATGTTTTGTAACTTAAAACAACGTTTTTTTTTAATTTTTAACTTATGCACTATTTTGAAATTTTCCCTATTTTTGTTTAAGTGTTTCTTAAACCTTAAAAATAAATCTTATACTGAGAGACTAGACAAATTAACTTTTTCAACGGTTTGTGTTACATGCATAACTAAAATTTCATACCCTCGATAATGTAATACCCACAGTTTGTTCACCTAAGGGATAAAAACACTCTTTTTATATAGAAATGTTGAAAAATTAATTTTTAAATAATCTTTGTACTTAAATATTGAAAATTTTTCAATACTGAGTATTTCATCCGCTTATTATTGAGGCTATTTTGTCAATCCCATAGGTAGTTCTAAACCCACGTTATATTGAATGTGATTTTTACTGTTAAAATATCAGGTACCCCAGAGACACATTGTTGAATGAGGTGGAAATAATTCTCCGGAATTTATGACACTCAACTTCAAAAATTGGGAGGAGAGGAAGAAGTTAACAGGTAGTTTATTTTAATATTATGTTTAAGAGTTAAACATAAACATTTGGTTAATTTTCACCTTAGTTAGTTATCTTTTATTAGGGTCAAGAATGCCCTAACAAAAGATTATAGACTTATTCATTAAAATATTGTCAATTTGCAGAGATTCGGAAATGAGTGTTTTTAGAAACAGTGTTAAAGTTTAGACATATGCTATTGATATACGAGGGTTGTTATATATATCTGGCCTAGGCAACACTAAGTGTTGCCTGGAGTCATCTGACATTTCCATTAGAAAATTTGACATTTTTTTTAAGCATAAACGTTCTCAGAACCTTTTGACATACGGCCATAATTTGTGTTGTTTACAGTGACTTAAACAATCAATTTGGCAACAAAAAGGGAATTAACTCGTGAACATTTTCGTGCGATCCTTTTTCACAACTTGCGACGTGGATTATCACGAGTGCATCGATGATCTGAAATCTTTGTATGGCGTCATGTGACATACTGTGAGATAGAGGCATCCTTGGACATTTCTTCCACCAGCATACATTCGATATTGCCTTACATGGCCGTAAAAAAGGTTTGTTCTCGTTGGGTTTTTTTTGAGCAATTTGACAATCGCTCAAAAAAAGGCTCGTGTCGATTGGTGCAAAGAAATTTTGAAAAACTACGTTCGCGGTGCTTCAAAAGACGTTTATAAGATCGTCACAGGTGACGAATCATGGAGCTTTGCGTATGAATCCGGAACAAAACAGCAATCGACCGTGTGGGTCTTTAAAGACGAGCCAAATCCAACGAATGTTATTGGTGGAAGAAGCACTTCAAAGCAAATGGTCGCCTGTTTTTTCGGCAAGACTGGTCATGTGGCGACTGTTCCGCTTGAGCAACGTTGGCGGTCAATTCAATTCAATTTGCCTTCGGAGAAATTCGAAAAACGAACAAGAGAAGACGGACCATGACAATGTGAGCTCTCACACATCGGCAAACCAGCGTCTTTTTGACCGGCCAAAACGTCGAATCAATGGATCATCCGCCGTACAGTCCTGACTTGGCACCCAATGACTTCTTTTTATTCCCGCACATCAAGAAAAAAATGCGTGGTCAACGATTTTCGTCGCCTCCAAAAATCATGTTTGGAGGTGTCTCAATCGAAGTGGAAAAAGTGCTTCGACAGTTGGTTTGAGCGCATGTAAAAGTGTGTAAATCATGCTGAAGATTACTTTGTAAAACAATGAAATCATTTTTGATCATAAATATTCGCATTTTCATTACTAGGCCAGAAATATATAAAGCAGCCCTCTTAGTAATCTTTAAAATACCGATGGCTTCAAAAAAAGCGAAGCTTGAAAAAGAAATTTATTCTTCGTTTTGTTTTAAAAAGAAGCACAGATCATCAGATATGCGACATATTTCCGACGCCTACTAAAAAAAATTCCCTACGCTGTTGAAACGGTTGAAAATTTGTGGATCCAGCAAAAACTAAGCCTGGGAAGTTGAAGGAAGTACCGAGTTTTAATAGTAAGGGGCCTTGCGTTAAACTTATTACAGATGGAGAGAAAAGTAATTCTGAAAATGATGACAGAACAGTTGATGATAACGGCAATTTTAGCTTTTTAAAAGAAGTTATAAGTTCAAAGAATGAGTGTCAAAACCGATACCATAAGGATGCAGTAGAAGTTCTTGAACAAATAAAAGAGAAATACAAAACGTCTCAGAGTAGAGCTTAAGGAATTACGCCTGATCCATCAAAATGAAGTTGTGCAAAAATAATGACGAAGTTTGGAACGTCTCAACGAAAAGCATGAGATGCTCACACTCCACAACAAAAGGGCAAATCTTAAGAGTGCAACACTCAAGCTCTAATAACTCAGTTTTATAAGCGAAATGATACGAGTCGCCTGATTCAATTACAGAAGAGAATGGTTCTCGGCAACCTGAATGTGTTATTCGCAACATTTCAATATAAAACCTAGTAACGCCAGGATTGGAGATTGGATTGGCAAATAAATACATATGTGACGCGCAAAATAGAAAGGGACCTAAGGTTAAAAAGCAGTTTTGTTAAAGATTAGGTCCCTTCTATTTGCGGTTAGAATCGTCGACTTCACTTTCATAAAACGCACATATCTCTGGGAGGGAACACTTTTGGGGCATGGGATTGGTTTCAATCGATGCTCAGATGTTGTCCACATCAAAAAAAGAAAAAAAATTAAAATTGATTTTTTTCCCTCAGGTCCCTTTCTCTATGCGCTGTCACATATAACGAAAGACTGGGTATTTGAAAATTTACAAAACTTAAACACTTCGTCATCATCAATAAAGTAAGTGTAAAAAAAAAACAGTTATAATATAGGGTGATCCATCTAGAGGTATTTTTTTCAGAACAAAAAAATATATAAAAATGCAAATCAAGTGTGGAATCTTTATTTGCAATTTAAAAGTACATTTTATGGCATTTAATTTTTGAATATAATTTCCTTCAAATGTGGGCCGCAACTACGCCGCAGAGTTTCCATTCTGAAAGTCCAATTTTGGATGACTCGTTCGATCATTTCGACCGGTATGGCTTTAATGATACGCGTAATGTGATGCATTCAAAACCTGAATCGTAGCTGGTTTGTCAGCAAAGACTTTGGACTTTAAGTAACCCCAAAGAAAAATATCTAAAGGTGTGATATGACTCGATCTAGGCGGCCAACTCACCTGTCTAAAACGTGAAATTAGCTGCTTTTCGAAATGAGCCCTCAATAGATCCATTGCTTAAGCAGCTGTGTGGCAAGTGGCACCGTCATAAAGATCGATATCATGGCGCGATAGCGAGCAAAATTCACGGTTACGTTCCGGCATCATCATTTTTGAAAAAATATGCACCGATGATTCCACCAGCTTATAAACCGCATCAAACTTTGGTTTTCTCTGGGTATAATGGCACCTCTTGAACCTCTTCTTAATGCTCTTCAGTCCAAATGCGGCAATTTTGTTTATATACTTTGCCGTTGAGCCAGAAATGGGCCTCATCACTGAACAAAATTTTGGTCGAAAACAGGCGATCTTCCCGTTTCTCACCGTACGCTCATTTCCATTATACAGTTGCGATCATTTAAAGGAAATTATCTTCAAAAATTAAATGCCATAAACTGTCCTTTTAAATTGCAAATAAAGATTCCACACTTGATTTGAATTTTTATATTTATTTCGAAGGTATAACATTTTAGTCTGGCATGTTAGAGACCGTTAACAGTTTTAATTTGTCTAGTTTCTCAGATATTTATTTTTAAGGTTTTAGAACCACTTGCAGAAAAATAGTAAAAAAATTCAAATAAAAATTGTAAAAACGTTGTTTTGAGTTAGAAAACATTTCTTTTGATAGATACTCGTATAAAGGTCGCATCCCACTAAGAGACCATAAAGCTCTTAGAGGAGAAGTTTTAAACTTTCTTTTGTGAAAAATTACACTTTTTGTAAAAAAAAAATAAAAAAAGTGATTTTTTTATTCTTTCTAAAAAGATTTAACAAATACTATCTAAACCACTCTGGACAAATTTAACTAGGAACAGTAGGCAATAAGTTACATGGCTGCGAAAAACAAGTGTTAGGCCAATATGTCAAAATTCGACCATTACTAACTCAGAAAGTCCTCGACCGATCTCATTCAAAGTTTGTGTCTAAACTACTATCCAATAGGACTAACCTTGGTTTTAATCGCTTTTAATAGTTGGTTTACATGACATAAAATCCCCCATATATATTAAGATGTTCTATTAATATGATTGTATTTTAACAGATTCAACTAAACAATTCATGTAAAACTGTCGTTATAGTTAGGGATATTTGTTTTTTTTTTCTCCCGAACTAATCATCGGCTGTCTATTTATAAAAGTACACACCTTGTCTAACCTGCCATAATCCCTTTGATACACAAACGTCAAGAATAATACCTTCAACAAATTGTCTCTTCCTCCCCCCCCCAAGTTAAATGATAAATCACCACCTCTGTTGTAGGGTGAACTTAAAAATACCAGAAGAAAACACAAAAAGACTAATTGCAGAGATCAGTTGAAAAAAGATTTGGCTCAGAGACGGACCGCAGCTGTTGTCGTGTCACTACTCAGACGGTGACAAACACACGAAGCGACAAAATCAAAAGCGAACATTTCACTTCTTTGGCGGGACAACGCCAAGACGGACAACATGAATTTTTGTGTTAAAAAATAGAGCACAGTGGTTTCTACGAAATTAACATAATCTAAAGGAGATTTTTAGGATTTCTCATTTATTAGCTTTTAGCCGTTTAGTTTTATAGACCTCACTGAAGGATAGAGTGTTTATGAAATTTGTCAATCCGTTTGCGACACCTCGAAATATTTATCACAGACACTTTAAAGAAAATAATGTTTTTTTGTGGAAGTGTTGTTTTCAATCGGGCCGCACTTTCTTCGGAGTTGGTCTTTTTGACAGCTGTCACTTGAGTTATACTAAGTTTGGTTTGCCATTTCATAATGAATAGACTTACTGCGGATGAACGTTTGCAAATCGTGGTGAATGAGCACAAAACGAGATGGCCACCGATCCTGATTTTTACAAGAAAATTTTGTTCAGCGATGATGCTCACTTTTGGTTGAATAAATACGTTAATATCCAAAATTGCCGCATTTGGAGATAAGGAAAATCTATTGATCCATATTTCTTAAAAATAAGCCGGTCATAATGTCAATGGGGAATGGTACATAGCCATGCTTAATGTGGAGGACCTTTGGTTCCAACAAGACGACACTACATGCAATACATGCCATCGCGGGCCTGTGGCGTGGCCTCCAATATCGTGCGATTTAACACTGCTGGACTATTTTATTGTGGCAAAGTCGCTTGTCCACGCAGATAAGTCCGACGCGATTGACGCTTTGCATAAAATATTCGGGGCGTTATTGCTGACGAAAATTTTGCCTCTCGGCTGGAAGTTATTCCAGCCAGCCGCGGCGGCCACTTGCCTGAAATAATTCTTAAATCATAATTGCAAACCCTTATCTTTATATTAAAGCTAAATTCTTGGCCATAACATTAAATTATAGGCGCTTTATTTCTTCTTGAAATCCACACGTCCGAAAAAACACCCTTTACATATACATGTATGTGACGCGCAAAATAGAAAGGGACCTAAGGGTAAAAACCAGTTTTGTTTAGGACACCATTTTAAAGATTTAAATACGTGTATCTTTGGTGTACCATCACATTCATAAAACGCGCGTATCTCTGGGAGGGAACACTTTTGGGGCATGTTGTACACATCAAAAAAAAGTGAAAATGGTTTTGTTTACCCTTAGGTCCCTTTCTCTATGCGCTGTCACATATATTATTCAGCGAAGTAATATTCTATGCCTAGTCCGTCCGTGTGTCTGTTGGAAGCACGATAGCAAGTCAAGCTCCAGTGTTGCCAACTCCTGGACTCTAAATTTGCAATTAAAAGTCGCTGAAATGGTTAAATATCAAATTACGCTTATAATTACAAATCAGGAATATAAACCATTGCAAGGTTTGATTTGGTTTTGTTCTGTGGTTCAGAGCAGGTCGGAACTAATGGTTCGGTGTTACAAATGGTTTATTTTCTCTTGAACCGTGGTTCTATCTCGTCTTACTGGTTCAAAATTTGTGCAAAAATCATAGGAAGAAAATATCGTTTAATGTAATTTATTTTCATTAAAACAAAAACTTAAATTATAGCTTAAATTTGTACCTAAAAAGCAACAACAATTTCAAGTACACTTATAGAATACGTAACATTATTAACATGCTCGTACAGGGTAGGCGATTTAACATTTTTAATTTGAATCGGCTGTTAAAAAAAATACTGATAAGAGAATTTTCTGGTTTTATTGGAAAGGTTGAACTTTGTCATTTAATAATGGATCATAATATCATTCATACTCGTATGACTACCACAACTGGCTCGGCAGTATCTCATCCGATCAACCCAATTTTAAGTTCTTTTTCGACGCTTTTCCGGCTGTCGCGGTTTTTTAAAAGTAAAAAACCGGAATTAACCGACACTCAGGTTTTAGCATTTTGCTAAGAAATAGAAACTATTTCCCCAATCATAATTGAAGTAATTGACTCCATTTCTAGACTCTAGAATGCAATCAAACATTTGCTGTTTCTTTTTTGTTTAAAAATTAACCTGTAAAATGCCTGGCATGGTCGACATTATTCTGGATGTGCAGAAGAGCACAGATTTAAAAAAAGGTCATATTTAAATTTGTCAGAAAATTTCATTGCTTTTGGTACCAATATGTCCATAATAATATGGGTAAGACATTTGAGCTTGGGGTCCGTCTTTTTTTAAAATTATTTCAATATTTGATTAGTTCAATACCTTATAAAGGATGCTTAAATTTTAAGGGCCGATGGTGATTTTGAATAAAACACGAATTATTTAGGAAATTATTGTCATTTCATTTTAGTATGCTAACATTAGTATGCTTCAATTATGTGTGGAACAAAATATCGGCCAAATGGCCGCCGCGACCTCGGCGGCACACCTCCATCTGATGGTCCAAATTTTCGATGACGCTGAGGCATAATTGAGGTTCTATGCCGCTAATGTGCCGAATTATCTCAACCTTTAGCTCTTGAATTGTTGCTGGCTTAACGACCTACAACTTCTTTTTCAAGAAAGAAGTCCAATGGTGTCAAATCACATGATCTTGGCGGCCAATTTATATCGCCATGATGTGAGATAACACGGACATTGAATTTGTCGCGCAAAAGAGCCATTGTTTCGTTTGCTGTGTGGCAAGTGGCACCGTCCTGTTGAAACCACATATCGTCCACATCCATATCGTCCAATTCGGGCCATAAAAATTTCGTTATCATCTTACGATAGCGAACACCATTCACAGTAAATATCTGACCGGCCTCATTTTTAAAAAAAAATACGGCCCGATGACAGTCACTCTTTGTGGGTGCATTGTTTTTTCAACAATCACTCACTCTGGGATTATCATTCGCCCAAATGCGGCCAAATGCGGATTCGTCAAAAAGCAGATTGACGAATCCAGTGAGGTGAAAATGTGCCTCGTCACTAAAGATTATTTTCATCGTCCATTTTCATACTAAGCCTGAATAACTTAAACGCGTTGCTCGCTTGTGTATCTTTCCTTGGATTAAATTCAGTTAGTCTGAAATTGAGAAATATCAAATGAAATGCAGAACAAAAACTTGACGTTTAGGTGTGGTTCACATTCAACATCAGCCCTTAAAATTTAACCACCCTTTATAATTCAATTTTAATTTGGAAAGTTGACCGAATTGAATGGTAAACGTCTGTTTGGACGCTTCCCCATAAATAATAAAGTTGACGAATTGGACGACCTACGTCTGTTCTATCTCTTGAGTAAAAAGTAATAAATAATTTCCGCTGAGTCTCATCCCGAGCATCTTACTATTATTCCCCATTACAATTAAAATTAAGTTTAACTGGATATATAATTTTATGAATGGCTTTGTGATAAAATGTTTTAGGTAAAGCCATATTTCCATTTATGTATGTTGAAAGCCAGATTTTGGGCCCCGAGCTTATGTGATCCAAATCGGTTCAAGATTAGTTGTTTGTCCATCATTATCTACGATACAAGTACCAAATGTAATTGAAATCGGAATTAATTTAATTGTTTTAGATCGGTTGTATGTATTAATAGGTATGACCCATTTTTGTCTGATCTGATTACTTATCGATTGTAAAGAACTGACCCAAATTTGATCAAGATGTATTTAAGAGCTTCAGACATAAAATCGGTTAAACATATGTGTGCGAGCTAAACCAAACAGCCCCTGTTCCTTGTCCAAAAAATTAGTTCTGCCAAATTTTAGGAAGATTGGATTTTATGTGCGTTTAGAGTCAGAAACATAAAATCGGAGCTATGTCTAAATCTAAACCAACCTTTCTCTTATTTCCATAGCGTCTGTCCTTGGCACAAAAAACACACTTGTACCAACATTCATGAAGGTTTAAATAGACAGAAATCGTTAAATGGCATCGACTGGTGATTCTGAGTCTGTTGGTTCCCTTAAAGGTGTGTCTAGCTCAAATACCACTAGAGCATTCCGTACGTCAAATTATGTATTTTCTCTGATTTTACAATAAATACAATCAACAAAAAACACAAAAACCCGGTAACAAAAAACCGCACGCAGAGAAAAGATATGCGACAGCGCATAGAGAAAGGGACCTAAGGTTAAAAAAATCAATTTTAATTTTTTTTCTTTTTTTGATGTGGACAACATCTGATTATCGAATGAGACCGATCCCATGACCCAAAAGTGTTCCCTCCCAGAGATATGCGCGTTTTATGAAAGTGAAGTCGACGATTCTAAGCGCAAATAGAGAGGGACCTAGTTTTTAAAATGGCTCTCCTGAACAAAACTGGTTTTTAACCTTAGGTCCCTTTCTATTTTGCGCGTCACATATGCTTACTATATGGTCACTGCAATAATAATGTGGTCTTTGCAATAAACGTATGTTTGTCACAACCATATGTATTGGTTTTTTAAATTTAATTTTGACAATAGTTTGATAGCCGCAATATTAAGGTTGTTGAAATGTAACTTAAGTATTATTGCCCAATTTAAATGAGAATTTGGTTGTAGCAACAATATAAATATGGTTGGTGCGACAAAAGTTTTATGTTAACAATAATATGATAATGGCAATCGTACTGTATGATTGTAATTTTTCTTCATTTGTTTATGCTTTTTAGAACAATGTTTTTGTTACGGATCTAATGCAATAATAGCACTTAGTAGGGGCATAAATACTGTTACAACATTGAACACACCCATTTCAATAGTAGAATTGAACATACCCCGTTAATGTCATATGGGTTTTGAAAGCTAACCTCAATAGCGTTAGTCTGTAACGGGAATTTAAAATTGTTTCAACTTTCATCATGGAGTGGTCAGATAATGAGAACCGTATCGCTTTAATAGCGCTTTTCAAGTGTGAAATGAAAAAATGCTATATTTTCAAAACACTCCGGTCACTAGGGATTAGCCGCATGTTCGTCTACCGATGCATAAAACTTTTTGAGGAGACTGGAGATGTAAAAGACCGCCGGTCTCCCAACCGGTCAGGCCGCCCACGCTCTGTTCGAACACCGCAAGCCGTTAAATCAAGAATTCGCAGAAATCCGCTCCGAAAACAGAAAATCATGGGCCATATCACGCAAATGTCAATGAGTCGAATCATTAAAAAAGACTTGGGACTTGGGGCTTTCAAACGACGTACCGGACATTTATTGACTGCAGCTTTAAAAAAAATAGGATTGAAAAATGCAAACGTCTTTTGGTGAAGCACGCTGATAACTTGCACAGAAAAATTTTGTTCACCGATGAAAAAATTTGTACCGTTCAGTAAAAAATTAACAAGCAAAATGAGTGTATGCTCGGTCATCTAAGGAAGCATCTGAACTGATCCCAAGGGTGGAAAAGGGTCATCGCCCAGCTTCAGCCATGGTTTGTTGGGATGTCGCTTACGAAGACCTGCATTTCTGCGAACAAGGAGTCAAAACATCGGCCAAAGTTTACCAAGAACCGTTTTGGAAGCTGTTGTGAAGCCTCTTAACAATCCCCTGTGCCAAAACCAGCCATGGACTTTCCAGCAGGATTCTGCACCAGCCCATAAGGCTTAAACGTCGCAGGCCTGGATTCGAAACAATTTGCCAGCGTCCATTTCCTCTGAAGAATGGCCCCCAGGCAGTCCAGATTTAAACCCATTGGATTACAAATTGTAGACGGTTTTAGATGACAAGATTTGTTGGAGCTCTAAAGACTTCTTTGGTTCGAGCTCTGGCCAATTTTCCAATGGACGAGGTTCGTGCAGCTATTGACGATTGGCCAGTGCGACTTAAGGCGTGTGTAAAGGCAAAAGGCGGACATTTCGAATAAGTAGATTTTTTTTTTGGATACAATATACATCAATAAATATATTAAAAAATATTTGGTCGAAAAACATTCAGTACTTTTTTATTTTACAGCATAAAACGTGTGTATTCATGTATTTATGTCCCTACTAAGTAATTTTTGTATGAAAATTAAAATATGTTTAACTGAAATAATATTAATAAAATTCTTTTTTTTAACTTAGTTTTTCTACTTTTAAATAAATCACTCATATTATTTTGAATTTAATATATTTTTAAATAATTTACTTCAAATTTATTGTTGAAAACGTAAACGTAAATTCTAAAAAATTAGTTTTGGGGATAATAGTATAATTGTGTGTGATCATACTATTGTTGTAGGGATCATAACATTGTTGTGTGTGTACATACTATGGTTGTGAAAATCATACTATGGTTATATGTGAAACATACTTTGGTTGTGAGGATCATAATATATTTGTGGAGATCACATTATGGTTGCGTGTGAATCATACTATGGTTGTGGGGATCATAGTATGGTTGTGGGGATCATAGTATGGTTATGTTTGAATCATACCATTGATTTGAGGATCATAGTATGGTTGCGAGGATCATAGTATGTTTGTGAGGATCATATTAAGGTTTTATTTAAATCATACAAGTGTTTAATCAATATGTGACAGCTCATAGAGATAGGGACCTAAGCGTAAAAACAAAATCAATTTTCACTTGTTTTTTTTTTGATGTGGACAACATCTGCGCATCGAATAAGACCGATCCCATGCCCCAAAAGTCTTCCCTCCAAGAAATATGCGCGTTTTATGAAAGTGATGGTACACTAAAGATACACGTATTTAAATCTTTAAAATGGCTCTCCCGAACAAAACTGGTTTTTACCCTTAGGTCCCTTTCTATTTCGCGCGTCACATATATTGTGCCACAACCATATACCCAACAATAGTATGTTGCTCCCGAATTTTGTTTCTCCAAGCATATATTTTTTTCTACGTGCGGGTAAGACAATATTTCGGCTTTAGTCTATTTTTGAGAAATCGATTTCTCGAAATCGGAGTAGATTTTTAAGAAATCTACTCCGAAGTGTGGACCGAAGGTGCAAACAACATGACCCGTATGGGTAAAACGAGCGCCTGCTAATAAATGAGGACATTTGGCTACTTAAATTGAAGCAACTTTTTGCATATCTAGTGATTTCTTTAAAAGGAAAGCAGCTCAATTCAATGCTATGATTTCCAAACAAAACCACTGTGCATTTGTTCGTTAACGGAATCGTCTCTTTGTGGGATTTAAAGAAAATAAGTCCTACAACAACAGTCCAGACAATTGTTGGCGAGAAATAGGGGAAATTTCGGAATTTATACATTTAGGTTTCAGTCATTCTAAGTAGAGACCGTTTAGACGGACGGGCATTAAATTAGGCAACTTAAGCCACCCCCCCACCCTCCATTCAAAAGCAACAACAAATAGGTATTTGTTTTTAATGTTTTATTTTGTTTTTTTTTGGGATTTTTCTATGCGTGTGAGCATGAGTCCGCTTTTGTTTGTCTTGGCCTTATGAACATTGACGGGGAAATTCCGCGCTAAGCTCAAATCAATCAAAAGAAATCGCTCATACTGAGAGGTACAATTTTCTGGCCAACACCAAGCGACATAGGGGAAGAGGAAAATAATAACAGCAACTACAAAAAATAGAAGAAAAACAAAAACATTTGCATGAATTTGAGGCATCTTAAGTGGCAGTTTGTTTATTAAATAAATCATCCAGCCATTTCGTCTTCGGTAAATATTTACTTCAATCGAAATGGAATCAATCCCACCATCGCCCGCCGCCCTCACATTCAAGTGACCGGAAAACCGCCGACAGTGTTGCCCACCGTATCTGTTGTTGCTGTTAGTTTTGCTAATCAAATATCTATCAATCACTCCGACCGAATGTATGTGTCTAGTTAAAATAAACATTGTAGCGGCTCAGTTGATTCAAATAAATTTGAATATTTTCCCCGGCAATTAATCATTCAACAATCGACAATTTTCATTTAAATATATTTAAAATTTCCTAGAATGAGAAGTGATGGAAGTGAGCACGCATTCGTATGTTTTTCTTAATCTATTTTCGCTTTTCTCGTTGACATGTGAATGAAATTGAATTCCATGACACAACGTGTGCGTCATATTAAATTTCAAGCATGTTGACTGATGGAGGGACAAATTGACTTTCAGTCATTTCGCGGCGAATTGTACAGGGTGGGCGATTTAACATTTTAAATTTGAATCGGCTGTAAAAAAAGTACTGATATTTTTTTCAAGATTCTGGTTCTATTGGAAAGGTTGAACTTTGTCATTAAATAATGGAACACATTATCATTCACAAGACTGCCACAACTGGCTCGGCAGTATCTCACCAGATCAGCCCAATTTTTCAGTACATTTTCGATTATTTCGGGTCGAATCTCTTCAATGACAACTTCGATTTAACATTTATCCTTAATGGCTCCCCACAAAAAATAATCCAAAGGGCTCAAATCACAGCTCCGCTAATCATTCGATTTTCAAAAAAAGCATACAATATCGATGGTTGGTTGTGTGACTAGTGGTCCCGTCTAGTTGATCTAACTCTCGTCCATGTCATTCTCTTGAACTTTTGGAAACCGAGATTAAAATGAGCTTCATCAAAAAACTCGATTTTTTGAATTTACGAGTATCTTCTTACAGTTAATCGATATTTTCCAGTTTTTGAAGTAGGATACGAGTTCCCAAATGGCAAACTGAAAGTTGTGCGTTAAAATTGTAGCCAGTACCCTTGAACATAAAATGGCCGAGTCGTCTGCAAATATAGACGTCTTGCAGTTGTCCATTCGAGAAAGGTCCGCAGTGACTGGAGATAAACAAGAACCCTGTCACAGTGAATAGATTTGTTGCCACAAGCATATTTTTTGCCAACGGAATTTTGGTGGTTGCACGTACTATTCATGTATATCATCGCGTCAACCGAATGTTGCTTGGGTACACAGCAATTTTTGGTAAAGGGAACTGAAACTTTATGTTGAAGAAAACAAGTATCGGAAATGCTAACAGAATAAGATGATTATTGGAACTGAATTTGTACTTGTATTGGTTGTTGTTATAGGCTGTTGGTTATAAGTACTTTTTAAAAAAAATGTAATATTTTAATAATATCTTTGTAATATTTTAATATAATCTTTGGATGAATGTTTTGATAAGCGTTGCAATGATGCTAATTTTTGATATATACGAGGGCTGATCTATATATATTTCTGGCCTAATGAAAATGCGAATATTTTTTATCAAAAGTAGTTTAATTGTTTTTCAAAGTATTCTCCAGCTTGATTTATACGCTTTTTCATGCGCTCAAACCAATTGTTTTAGAGGTGTCTCTGATTAGGACAACTCCAAAACATGGTTTTTGAACGCTTCAACCGCATCTTCTGGCGACGAAAATCGTTGACCACACATTTTTTTCTTGATGTGCGGGAATAAAAAGAAGTCATTGGGTGCCAAGTCAGGGCTGTACGGCGTCTGATCTATCAATTCGACGTTTTGGGCGGTCAAAATGGCGCTGGTTTGAGTCGATGAGTGCATTGTGCACAATGATTCGTCTTCTCTTGTTCGTTTTTCGAATTTCTCCGAAGACTTCAGGCAAACAAATTGTGGTGTACCACTCAGAATTGACCGTCCAACGTTGCTCAAGCGGAACAGTCGCCACATGACCAGTTTTGCGGAAGAAACAGGCGACCATTTGCTTCGAAGTGCTTCGTCCACGAACAACTTTCGTTGGATTTGGCTCGTCTTCGAAGACCCACACGGTCGATTGGTGTTTTTTTTCGGGCTCATACTCATAGAACCATGATTCTTCACATGTGACGATCTCATAAACGTCTTTTGAAGCACCGCGATCGTATTTTTTCAAAATTTCTTTGCACCAATCGACACGAGCTTTTTTTTGAGCAATTGTCAAGATGTGTGGCATTCAACTAAAACAAACCTTTTTTACGGCCAGGTGTTAATGAAATATCGAATGTATGCTGGTGAAGGAAATGCCCAAGGATGCCTCTATCTCACGCCACGATTGAATTCATTAAAACAGTTTTTCACAGTGCTATTAGATGGTGCTTCATTGTCATACAAAGATTTAAGTTCATCGATGTACTCTTGTCGTGATAATCCACGTCAAAAGTTGTAAAAAATGATCACACGAAAATGTTCACGAGTTGATTCCATTTTTTTTGTCAAATTGATTTTTTCAAGTCACTGTAAACAACACAAATGATGGTCATTCTGAGAACGTTTATGCTAAAAAATGTCAAGCTTTCCGCTTGTTGCCTAGGCCAGGTATATATATATATATATATATATATATATATATATATATATATATATATATATATATATATATATATATATATATATATATATATATATATATATATATATATATATATATATATATATATATATATATATATATATATATATATATATATATATATATATATATATATATATATATATATATATATATATATATATAGCAACCCTCGTTTATACTGCAAGACTGTAAGGATCTAATTTACATCGCCTAATAAAATGAAATTAAATACGGCAATTTTGCTTATTGAAGTATCCATTTAATCAGAAATGAGCTTCATGGCTATAAATAATTCTTTGATTAAAATGCTCTATGAACTTTGCGAACAGATTTTTTATGTAAATTTCCACAGTTTTGAAAAATTGTTTTGTTCTTAAACAATTCAAGATGTCTTGCCAAACTTTAGTGAACAGAAATGTTTACACAGTTTGACATTATCAGCTGTCGACCCATAGTTATCGATATCGACTGGTCTTATGCAGCTATAATAACACCCTATACTTACTAAAGTCCCGCAACATCCCATTAAGCAACCAATTGTTCCAAAAATGAAATGTTGAATGTTTGCTTGTTCCCAAATATTGGTTATTTATGATAAATGTAATATGTATTCAAGCTAAAATTGCCATAAATAGTGCTAATAAACGGATGTCTTTAACGGCGGTATGACATTAGGCCCCACGAAAATACACCCTAAACCAAATATAATATTGGGGAAATTAGGCCCCAAAATCGGGGTGTAATTGTATTATGAAATAGACCCCACGAGAGTACTTATATACTCCAAACACAAGATGAAAATAGGCCCCAAAAACATTATTGGGGCCTAATTTCGTAGTGGTTGTTTGAAGGTATGCAAATACAACCCAAAACAAACAAATATGCCCCAAAATATCGAGTCAATTTTCATTTTTTTCTTTTTCTGATGTGGACAACATCTGAGCATAGAATGAGACCGATCCCATGCCCCAAAAGTGTTCCCTCCCAGAGATATGCGCGTTTTATGAAAGTGAAGTCGACGATTCTAAGCGCAAATAGAAAGGGATCTAATCTTTAAAATGGCTCTCCTAAACAAAACTTTTCATCAACTTCTCACTTTTTTTTGATGTGGACAACATCTGAGCATCAAATGAGACCGATCCCATGCCCCAAAAGTCCCTCCCAGAGATATGCGCGTTTTATGAAAGTGAAGTCGACGATTCGAAGCGCAAATAGAAAGGGACCTAATCTTTAAAATGGCTCTCCTGAACAAAACTGGTTTGAAACCTTAGGTTCCTTTCTATTTTGCGCGTCACGTATAGTTTTCAATAAAAAACCAAAGCTTTCTTTTCTTCGCCGAAGGAAATTATACCCCAAAAATATTTAGTGTGGCCCTAAAGTATATCGAAATGAAATTGGACCCCAAAATGCGATCATAGACTCAAAAATTTTTATGAAATCATGCCAAAAAATTTGTTGGGGTCTATTATCATACAAACATTTGGGGTCTAATTGCATTATAAAAATATACCCCAGTAAAAATATTAAAGTAGGCCCCAAAAAACCATAAAATTTCGTGTTGCTGTTTTCCATATTTTTTTTTGGGGCCTAATTTCATTTTCACTTGGGGATGTATTTTCATGGAGCTTAATGGCATAACAACTTTGTAATCCACTTATAAAACTCCATTTAAATTTTCTTATATTAGCTTTTAGCAACAGTTTTCAATTGCAACATTCAAATTTCGTTTTTAACACTTGCCTCCAAGGCCTTGCGGTGTAGTCGTCTCCAAGCTAAAATGAATTATTTCCCCCCACCCCCCGACACACATGATGTTGTAGTGCAAATCGCCTTTGGCGAAATACAGCAGCTACTAATGATGTGGGAATATTAGCGGGTGAGCGGATGATTTGCTCTGTTTCAATACAATTTTCTTTCAAATTTAAATCAATATTCAAAATCAGGAAAAAAGAAAAATTACAAAAAAAAACACACACACACACACACAAAACAAAAATCGATATTCGAAAAAATCTCAATGTTTTGATGGAGAACAGTTTCTGACACTTTGATAAAGAAACAAACAAGCCAACACACTCACAAAGAGTCGGAAGCGTAGACCGAGCAGACAAGACCGACCGCCTGTCTAATTGACACAAAATTTAAATTTCAAATTACATTCCAAGGTCAATGTTAAAAAAACAATAAACACAGAAAGGCAACATTTTGACGATGGCATTTAAAAGCACAAAAAAAAACATACAGAAAATGTGGAAACAACTTCCGAAATAATGGGAAAATGACAAATTGTTTATGTCTCATAGCAATCATTAGAGTGTGGGTAGAGGGGGGGGGGGATACATTCATTTCCAATGTTGTCCTTGCCATTGCTGTCAATAATAGTGTCCCGTTTCGGTCTGTCTATATGGGGTACGGAAACTGTCTGTATGTGTAGTGCTTTCCAGTGCTGTTGCTCCAATTGTTGTTGTTGTCGAAGTACTTAGATTTATGTCCTGTGTACTTGTAATGTGGCCATAAAAGCATGTCTGTATGTGTACACAACAATTTCCTCTTCCCCCGTTCCCGGTTCCCTTTTTACACATGAAGTACAGCCATTATTGGATACATCCACCCGTACTCCGAGAAGGAAAAAAAAAACAAAAATACCCTCGACATTGTGTCTCCGTTGCTCAGGTCGAGGGTATACGGAAGGAAAACAACAACACGTAACACGTAAATGTCCATAACAATAACATTGAAACTGAACGTAAGAAATCGGAGAGAATGCTAGTTACGAGATATTAGATAAGTTCAAGGACCAGGGGGGAGGTACTTATTTCTGTGGTGGTCGATTACTCGTACCTTATGTCGGCCTCCGTCAACTGTCATGTGGTGTGGGAGGAGCAGAAGGAAAGGCACACATACGAGGGCGACCGCAAAACTAACTGGCCTGGCACATTTTCTGTTTTACTAGAAACTTTTTTTGTGTTGTTTTTTAAAAGCAATCTTTTATAAGCCATCTGTCAAAATTTCCGAAATATTTATAATTTTTGAAAAATGGAAAATAACACTTTTATATGAAAGGTTATAAGCCACAATTAATCAAAGATGAATTGGATTCTGTTCATGGTGATAATGCACCATCATACTTCACCGTGAAATCCTGGGTTCAACAATTTAAAATGGGTCGTTCAAGTACGGAAGATGAACAACGCTCTGGAAGACCGAAAACTGCTACTACTATTGAAAACATTAGAAAAATATTTCATGAAGTGACTAAAGATAGACGAATAAAGCTCAGAGATTTTGCTGATATTGTAAAAATACACAAGAAACAAGTTTGGAGTATTTTACATAATGAACTCCACATGAAAAAGCTATCCGCAAGATGGGTGCCGCGTTTGTTGACTTTGCCCCAAAAAATCGTCCGTTGGACCAATTCCGAGGAGCTTTTAGCGATTTATCAGCGTAATCCAATAGAGTTCTTGCGCCGATTCATAACTGTTGATGAAACATGGATCCTTCACTACATCCCAGAATGCAAAGAACAGCCAAAACAGTGGATAGAAGCTGGTAAAAGTGGTCCCAAGAAGGCGAAAACTGTTAAGTCAGCAGGAAAAGTAATGGCCACAGTATTTTGGGATGCAAGGCGTATAATATTTATTGATTATCTTGAGAAAGGAAAAACTATAAATAGTGAATATTATTGTGCATTATTGGATCGGTTGAGTGAAGAAATCAAGATAAAACGACCGCATTTACGAAAAAAAAGTTCTTTTTCGTCAAGATAAAGCTCCTTTACACACTGCATTTTTAACTCAACAAAAACTGGCCGAATTACGATTTGAAATTGCTCCGCATCCACCATATAGTCCAGATTTAGCTACTTCTGATTACACTAGCCAACAGTCGTTTTGTTATTTGGTTCTAGCATAATTTTTCTCATTGATTTTGACCTACTAAACACGAAAATGAGTTTTAAAAATTTTTCTGTCGATTGGTTTTCGAGATACAAATTTTTGAACTTTTTTTTTAAATTTTTGGAGGTACACTTACAATTTTGAGCATATCTTTCGTCTTCTTTGACCTATTTGATCCTACTACTACTCAAATTAAAGAAAATTGAGCCGTCTACAACATATAAATTTAAAACTCATTTTCGTGTTTAGTAGGTCAAAATCAATGGGAAAAAAGTATGCTAGAAACAAATAACAGAGAAAATTTTGTTATTTGTGACCTAGTGCTATTTCTTGTTTCCAAATTTAAAAAAAAAATTCTCGGTGGCAAAAAATGTTCATCCAATAGCGAGGTTATTGCTGAAACTGAGCCATTTTTTGAAGGTCTTGAAAAATCTTATTTTTCGGATGGAATTAAAAAACTTGAAAAACGTTTGATGAAGTGTATTGAGTTGGAAGGAGATTATGTTGAAAAATAAAAAAATAATAATTCCAAAAAAAACGGTTCTTTTTATGTTAGGCCAGTTACTTTTGCGGTTGCCCTCGTACACACTCACATACACAGCTACAATCAAATAGCCAACAAGCAGGACATTTTAATAACGTTATGTTACAATTACTGCCATTGGATTCTAAGCCTTAAAGAATGAAATGATTTCTGGGGGTGACAGTAGAAAAAAGTTCATGTACAGGTTTTTTTTTAAAAAAAAAACTTCAGAAACAGTGAGTCCTTTAAAACCGGCTCTATATCATTACTAATCTGATTAAATTTTATCAAGAAGCGCTACTGAAAATAGCCATCAAAAGAGTGAGTTTCGTGAAAAAACGTTAAAATAAAAGAGTTGCGAAATCCTTAGCCCTTACATTAAGGATAGATTCAATCGAGTCAGATACGAAAATGAATTCTCCGAATTATAGCCTATAACTTGAGTTCCTTGAGGAAGCACTCTAGGATGCTCTACCTTATTTACACATACGATATGCCTCGTAATAATAACTGTTTGATCGGTACATTTACTGATGACACCGTCCTAATGCCGACTAGTCAGAAGAACACCGAATCTACACAAAATTTGCAAATTGCACTGTACAGCAAAGGTCTATGGACTGGGGTCTTAAACTAAATAGCAGCAAGTCCATACATGGTAACTTCGCCAATATACAGAGTGGCTCATGAAAATTGCTACATTGAGAAACTCAAATAACGTTTTTTTTTCAGTGTACGGATTTCATTTTTCTTTTATTCATGTTAAAGCTCATTCAATTAAATATAGCTTAATTAGTTGTAAAACTAATGGAATTTAAAGGCTCCACACCTACACGTTGCTGCAAGTGCGGCAACTTAGCAAAAAGTTGTAAATTACTGCTAGGAGAGTTGAGACATAGCCGCAATTGTTTCTCGAAAAGATTGCTTTGGGTCATTCAAATTTGCTGGTTTTGCTTTGTAGACTTCCTGTTTGCAATAGCCCCACAAGAAGCAGTCAGGTGCAGTAAGGTCAAGCGACTTGGGAGGCCAACGAAATGTGGAGTTGCTGGATATTAGCATATTGGGAAAATTTCGTCGCAAAATAACAGGCCAGGCTATGTGAGGAGTTGCACCATCTTGCCGAAACCGCACAGAGTTGAAACAAATTCTAATTCGGCGTAATTCTGGATAGAAAAACTCTCAACATGCTCAAGTAACCGTAACGGTGTGACCGTTTTCTTCGAAGAAAAAGGCCCGACAATGCAGCGTGATGAAACTGCATACCACACAGTGACATGAAGTGGATGAAATTCCGTCTCATGGAGTATCTGTGGATTGGAAGCACTCCATATTCTACAATTTTATTTGTTTATGTTGTCGTTTACTTCGAAACGGGCCTCGTCAGACATGCAAAGACAGTTCAACATGTTTCCGTCCTCTTCCACCATTTGATGCAACTTCTGGCAAAATTCTGTAGCATGGAGTATCTGTGGCTTGGAAGCACTCCATATTCTATAATTTTATTTGTTTATGTTGCCGTTTACATCGAAATGGGCCTCGTCAGACATGCAAAGACAGTTCAACATGTTTCCGTCCTCTTCCACCATTTGATGCAACTTCTGGCGAAATTCTGTCTCATGGAGTATCTGTGGGTTTAAGGCACTCTATATTCTACAATTGTATTTGTTTATGTTGCCGTTTACATCGAAATGGGCCTCGTCAGACATGCAAAGACAGTTCAACATGTTTCCGTCCTCTTCCACCATTTGATGCAACTTCTGGCAAAATTCCAAGCGATTCGGGAAGTCGTCTTTTGCATTAAGGTTGCTGGTCATTTGAATTTTGTATGGAAATAAGTCCAAATCTTGGTGCATAATTGACTGCAATGGCTATCTGCTTATACCCATTTGAGCAGATAAGCTTTTTGTCAAAACTCCTTGATTGTTTTGTATGGCAGCAGCGACAGCAGCGATTGCCTCCTCCGTCCGAAATAAAGGGTTTCGATGGTAAGGTCTGTCCCTGTCCCATGCTGGGTAAAAATGTCTCATTATGGTCCATCTTGGAGGATTGGTGCGCCTATACTCTCTTTGAACCGAAACTACGGACTCCAGTGCTTGATAGCGCGGACAATCCAAATTATTGTTTCAGTGTCCCAGTTATCCATTTCTGTTAAATCTAAAGATCAATCTGCAGAATAAAATAAAAATTAACCAGACTCATTAAATAGAAAAAAAGTTATGATTTTTTTGTAGCGGCTTTCTGCAGCCACCCTGTAAATGGGAAGCTATTTTTTTTGGCCCCAGACATTCTGTATGGGACTATATCAAAAATAAGACTATATGACTCAAATCGGTCCAAGATTGAAAGTTTCTGAATCGTTATATACCATACCAAATTTTATATCGGAAATAAAATGGATGTTCTAGGGCGGTTGTACTTATATGTTATATCGGGATAGATCTTTGAAATGGGGCTATAGCAAAACGTGAACAAATATAACACATTTTTAGCTGATCAATCGTAATGAACTGTGCCAAATTTCATTAATATTGAATGTCCTTACTATGTTGCGTCTAGAGCTAAGGACATGCAATCGGTTGAACATGTGTGTGGGACTGTATCGTAATTTTGACCGATTTTCATAAACATAACCAACTTACCTCTGGCAAATTTCATGAAGATCAGACAACAACCTGTAGTTGGAAAACTAGCTTTAGATACGCGGATGGAGGTACGGCGAGGTAGATATCGTTATATCGATCAACTGTGCTTCTGAGTTGATCAGCACATTTAAAGGTGGATCTAGCTTTTTTAATACACGCCGAAAAAAAGTATGGTTGGGGTAACAAAATTCGAAGAGCATCATACTACGAGGGCGGTTCGGAAAGTTCTTAGCCTATCAATGAAAGAGAATAGTTAGTTTTTCAAAAATATTTTTAATTTTTCAATATAATCTCCTGAAACTTCAATACACTTAGTCCAACGCTTATCTAGCAATTCTATCCCTTGATTAAAATAGCTTTCCTCAAGGTCTTCAAAATAGTGGTTTACAACTGTAATTGCATCTTCATTTGAGGTAAAAAGCTTGCCAGCAAGGATTTTTTTTAGATTTGGGAACAGGTAAAAGTCACTGGGAGCTAAATCAGTAGTATAAGGTGGGTGGTCAAGCAACTCGTACTTTAATTCGGTGATTTTAGCCATTGTTAAAACACTCTTGTGCGCTGGTGCGTTGTCTTGATGAAAAATTATTTTTTTGTGTTGTAAGCCAGGACGTTTTTCACGAATTTGTACATTTAATTGATCTAAAAGGTTGCAATAGTACTCTGAATTTATTGTTTTACCCTTTTGCAGTTAGTCAATCAATAAAATACCTTTGAAGTCCCAAAAACCGTTGCCATAACCTTACCAGCCGATTGAATTGTTTTTGCCTTCTTTGGGGCACTTCCTCCAGCTTCGGTCCATTGTTTGGATTGTTCTTTTGTCTCTGGAGTATAGTGGTGGATCCATGTCTCATCAACAGTTATGAAACGACGCTTAAAATCCATTTTATTACGCTGAAAACGATCCAAACAAGCTTGAGAAATGTTCATTCTTATGCGTTTTTGGTCGACTGTTAACAAGTGCGGCACCCATCTTGCAGAAAGCTTTTTCATGTGTAGTTCTTCATGCAAAATTAAATGGATTCAATCATTTGAGATGCCCATGATATTAGCTATTTCACGCACTTTTATTCGTCGATCATTTAATACCATATCATGCACTTTGGCTACAATTTCTGTTGTTGTTGCTGTTTTTGGACGTCCACTGCGTGGTTCATCTTCAATGCTTGTACGACCACGTTTAAATTCAGCAACCCAAAGGAGCATTTTCACCTAACACATTCACCATATCATTATGAATTTCTTGTCCCGATAAACCTTTTTTATGTAACTATTTAATGACAACACGCTTTTCTAATTTTTCTATTGTAAAAAAATCGCGGATGCGTCTTTTGTGAACACCTGTTTCTATATGAAGGAGTTGCCAGATCGAAACAAAATTTAACATGTGTTCATAGCAGAGATGGAAGTTTCCAAAACACTTAACTTTTTTCTGTTTATACCGCGCTTTTTGTGCTAGGCTAAGAAGTTTCCGAACTGCCCTCGTATTGTTGCTTATATGGTTGTGCCAAAACAATATTATGATCGTCACAGCAACAGTATGGTTCAAACACAACCATACTATGATTCCCATAACAATATTATGGTCCTCACAACAATAGAATTATTTATACACAACCATACTATGATCCCCACAACCATATTATTATTCACATTCAGCCATACTATGATCCCCACAACAATATTATGATCCTCATAACCATAGTATGTTTAACGTACAACCATAGTAAGATCCTCACAACCATAGTATGACTAACACACAATCATACTATGATCCCCAAATTTTTTTTGTAAAGATTGGATTAAGTTGTTATTTAACAATATAAAATTTTATTAAATAAATTATGTAATTAAACAGTAAAAAAAAATATTAATTTAAAAATTTTCAGTTATACTAATTCGTAGTTTTGTTTCGAAAAAATTTAATTATTTTTACAATTATTGCGTAAGATTCGTAAAAATAACATTGTCATATTAAAAAAAATAAGGTTTTGCCGGTATGATTGCCGTAATCATGTTATTGTTAACATAAAAAAGATGAAAACAATACTTTTATCCCACCAACCATATTTATATTGTTGCTACAACCATATTTTCATTTTTAAATTTGGCAATAATACTATTGTTACATTTTAACAATATTAATATTGCCGCAATCATACTATTGACAATACTATGGTTGCGACGACCATACTTTTATTGCAGAGAACATACTATTGTTGCCGTGACCATATAGTAACCATATATTTTCTCTGCGTGTAGTTTCGTATTCCGTGCTTGAAAATTATGAATTTTTTTTTGCTTTTACATAAAAATGCCAAAAATGTCGGGTTTTAGTCAGTTTTTGGTTTTTGACACTCTTTTGCGGATCTGAATTTGTGCTTTTATTTTAGTTCTTTCGGCGGTCTTTTATTGTTGAAAAACTACAAGCCTCTTAATTGTTAGGTCACCTTTGTATGGGTGCTGTATAAAAACGTGGACTTATACTCGTATGGTTGATTACCATTACCAAAATAAGATCTAATTGGCCCATGTTTTCAAATAGGCCACAGAGGCCCTTCAGATTCGAAGTCCTTATATCGATCCATGTTTTTATATTGCCCCCATGCAAAAATCCCCCCGATTAGAGGTCCTGTCACTCAATAAGCCACATTTGTACCGAAACAAAATGTACCATTTTGGTAACTACTTAGTAGGGACATAAATACTGTTACAACATTGAACACACCCATTTCAATAGTAGAACTGAACATGCCCCGTTAATGCCATAATATGACAGCGCATAAGGAAAGGGACCTAAGCGTAAAAAAATCAATTCTAATTTTTTTTTCTTTTTTTGATGTGGACAACATCTGAGCATCGAATGAGACCGATCCCATCGCCCAAAAGTGTTCCCTCCCAGAGATATGCGCGTTTTATGAAAGTGAAGTCGACGATTCTAAGCGCAAATGAGTGGGACCTAATCTTTAAAATGGCTCTCCTGAACAAAACTGTTTTTTAACCTTAGGTCCCTTTCTATTTTGCGCGTCACATATGGGTTTTGAAAGCTAACCTCAATAGCGTTGGTCTGTAATGGGATTTTAAAATTGTTTTAGGTTTCATCATGGAGTGGTCAGATAATGAGAACCGTATCGCTGTAATAGCGCCTTTCAAGTGTGAAATGAAAAAAGCGATATTTTCAAAACGCTCCAGCCACTAGTGATTAGCCGCATGTTCGTCTACCGATGCATAAAACTGTTTGATCAGACTGGAGATGTAAAAGACCGCCACCGGTCGGGCCGCCCACGCTCTGTTCGAACACCGCATGTCATCAAAGCCGTTAAATCAAGAATTACCAGAAATTCGCTCCAAAAATAGAAAATCGTGGCCCGTGAGATGAAAATCACGCAAAAGTCCATGAGTCGAATCATTAAAAAAGACTTGGGACTTGGGGCTTTCAAACGACGTACCGGACATTTATTGACTGTAGCTTTAAAAAAATTAAAAAATGCAAACGACTTTTGGTGAAGCACGCTGATAACTTGCACAGAAAAAGTTTGTTCACTGATGAAAATATTTTTACCGTTCAGGAAATATTTAACAATCAAAATGATAGCGTGTATGCGCGGTCATCTAAGGAAGCATCTGAACTGATCCCAAGGGTGGAAAATGTTATTACCCAGCTTCAGTCATGATTTGGTGGGGTGTCTCTTACGATGGGGTCACTGACCTGCATTTCTGCGAACAAGGACTCAAAACATCGACCACAGTTGACCAAGAACCCGTTTTGGAAGCTATTGTGAAGCCTCTTAACAATTCCCTGTTCCAAAACCAGCCATGGACTTTCCAGCAGGATTCTGCGGCGGCCCATAAGGCTAAAACGTCCCAGGCCTGGCCTGGTTTATTGTACAAATTTGTAAAATGTCTTTAAACTATTAGTTTGAGTGGATTTTTAGTTTTACTTAGCCCATCTTGTGCAGATAAACCCAAACGAATTCGCCGATGAGACCTCCTCCCGTTTCATTATTTGTTTTTTATACAAATAAAAAAAAATCTATTTTTTAATATCAGGACAAGTCATGTTAGACTTTTTGTTGGAAAAAGAAGTGTGTCTCATTTCATTTGCGAGTTAAGGCCAACTTGCTTATTAACCGAGTAACTGCCATACAAATGCCAGTTGAGTAACCCGAAATGAACACAGCTACGAGGGCGACCGCAAAAGTAACTGGCCTAACATAAAAAGAACCGTTTTTTTGGAATTATTATTATTTATTTTTTAACATAATCTCCTTCCATCTCAATACACGTCATCAAACGTTTTTCAAGTTTTTTAATTCCATCCGAAAAATAAGATTTTTCAAGACCTTCAAAATATGCCTCAGTTTCAGCAATAACCTCGCTATTGGATGAACATTTTTTGCCACCGAGAATTTTTTTTAAATTTGGAAACAAGAAATAATCAGAAGGAGCTAAATCTGGACTATATGGTGGATGCGGAGCAATTTCAAATAGTAATTCGGCCGGTTTTTGTTGAGTTAAAAATGCAGTGTGTGAAGGAGCATTATCTTGATGAAAAATAACTTTTTTTCTAAGTGCGGTCGTTTTATGTTGATTTCTTCACTCAACCGATCCAATAATGCACAATAATATTCACTATTTATAGTTTTTCCTCTCTCAAGATAATCAATAAATATTATACCCCTTGCATCCCAAAATACTGTGGCCACTACTTTTCCTGCTGACTTAACAGTTATCGCCTTCTTGGGACCACTTTTACCAGCATTGTTTTGACTGTTCTTTGCATTCTGGGATGTAGTGATGGATCCATGTTTCATCAACAGTTATGAATCGGCGCAATAACTCTATTGGATTACGCTGATAAATCGCTAAAAGCTCCTCGGAATTGGTCCAACGGACGATTTTTGGGGCAAAGTCAACAAACGCGGCACCCATCTTGCGGATAGCTTTTTCATGTGGAGTTCATCATGTAAAATACTCCAAACTTGTTTTTCGCGTATTTTAACAATATCAGCAAGTTCTTTGAGCTTTATTCGTCTATCTTTAGTCACTTGATTAAATATTTTTCTAATGTTTTCAACTGTAGTAGCAGTTTTCGGTCTTCCAGAGCTTTGTTCATCTTCCGTACTTAAACGACCCATTTTAAATTGTTAAAACCAGGATTTCACGGTGGAGTATGATGGTGCATTATCACCATGAACAGAATCCAATTCATCTTTGATTATTTGTGGCGTATAACCTTTCATATAAAAGTGTTTAATTACCCCACGAAACTCTTTATTCTCCATTTTTCAAAAATTATAAAACTTGTTTACTTCAATCACCTGTAACAAAGAAAATAATCATTAAATATTTCGGAAATTTTGACAGATGGCTTATAAAAGATTGCTTTTAAAAAACAAAACAAAAAAAGTTGCTAGTAAAACAGAAAATGTGCCAGGCCAGTTAGTTTTGCGGTCGCCCTCGTTATGTCATTCATGCCGCGCAAATTAAGTTTTAAGTGTTTTAAATTTTTGGTCGCTTTTTATCCACTGTGCAGCGCTTACTTTAAAGTATCTCATATTTTTACACAATACTCGTACGAGTAAATGGGCAATATTTGCAAATGAAAGAAAAAATCTCAGTAACCACTCTCGAACATGCAGCAAGACAGACAGACATCTAAAGCCGTCCAGATTTACTCAACGAGAGAGCCTCCCAAAGTCAGCATGTACACAGTTCGTTTCGATGCTTTGTTACGATTCTGGCAAATGCGAGTATCTGCAAATGACAATAACACTCTGTTGGGTAAAAGGTAACATGAATGTTTGCTAACTAATCCCTCCACAAACAACAACAATTACACAATTGCGAACGATGGGGGCACTTGGACCCAGAAACATACACAGAAAAAAAGACAAGCCTTACATTTCAACCAAAAAATTGGTAGTATGTGAATCTAAACAATGAAAAATTTTGTATACTCGTATAAGATAAACTATTTGTAATATATTGCAACGATATTTAATTAATAGAAGCCACAACAAAATGTATGTTCTGTATCGTGTGTGTGTGGGTGTATATGTTTTAGTATGTGTGCAGTGCGAAGGTATTTTCAGTGTGTTCGGTGAAAAACTCCACTGCCGGCAATTCTCGTTAAATGCGAAACTGCCTGCCCTTAAGTGTATAGCCGCTAAACATAGTTAAAAATTAAAAATGGAATCGAATTGACATAGTTAAAGCAAATCGGTTGATTGGTGTCTAAGGCTGATGGCAGAGTGCGCGCTCAAAGCCGAGCCGAACTTATTTTATGCTTATATGAAATTTGGAGATGGCAGAGTGAACGCTGAAATCGGCGCTGAATCTGCACTGTTTTTGCTGTGATTGCTGAGTGTTTTGTGTTTTTTTATATTTTATTATTTATGAATATTATTTTGTAGCATGGTAACTGACAATGCAGAGAAAGCCGAACTTATTGCAGACCATTTTGCAAACGCTCATTATACTACGTTCGGTTCTCGAAGCTCGATGAACAGGAAAGTGGACTCTACGATAAAGCTGATCGAAGAGAATACTTCATTAGACATTGATCAGGACTCCTTAACTACACAAGCCGAGGTTAATTTTTTCATTAACAGTCTTAGAAACTCTAAAGCGGCAGGATTCGATCAGATAAAAAACATTTTATTGAAAAAGCTTCCACATTCTGCTTACTCGTTTTTGGTTAAAGTTTTTAATTTTTGTATCGAAAACTCGTACTTCCCGAAAGCATTTAAAAAAGCTAAAGTAATACCAATAGGCAAAATTGACAAAGACCTAAAGCATCCCTCAAGCTATCGTCCAATCAGTTTGTTGAGTTCCCTTGACAAGGTTTTGGAAAAAATTGTTTTTGAAAGATTAAAAACGTATACGGAAAACAATGATCTAATCCATAGTTGTCAATATGGTTTTAGGGCGCACCACTCGACGACACATCAGATAAAAAGAGTTGTAAATTTTATTACGTTAAATAAAAATAGACGGTACTCCACAGGGATACTGTTTTTAGATATTGAGAAGGCTTTTGATTCAATTAGGCACAATGGAATCGTTTACAAGCTTCACAAAATGAATTGTCCAATATATTTAATAAAGCTGATCAAAAGTTTTCTCAAGGACAGATCATTTGTTGTCGAGGTCAACGGGGAGCAATCCTCCCTAAAGAGTATCCCAGCTGGAGTGCCCCAGGGATCTGTATTGTCCCCACTGTTGTACATATTGTATATCTCGGACTTCAAAATCTCTGCAGGGAACGATGTGACTTTCTATGCAGATGAAAGTGCATTTATTTGTCACGGCAAGGTTTCAAAAGCACTCTCTTCTGCAAGCAACTATTTCTCCAAGTGGAAGATTAAGATTAACGAACAAAAATCGCCGGCCATACTGTTCCCGTACAATAAGTCTCCAAAGAGAGTTCCTTCACGAAGTCTTACTATACAGGGAAGACAAATAGCATTGTCGGGATCATTAAAATACTTGGGAATTACCCTTGATCAGAAACTAACGCTTAAACAGCATGTGAACGATGTGTGTCTTAGAGCTGTAAGGTGCGGTCAAGCATTGTACCCACTTTTGAATAGAAAGTCTAAATTAAACATTATGTACAATGTGTATAAGACCGATTCTTAGCTATGGATGTCAGGTGTGGATGGACTGCGCTAAGTCTCACAAAGACAAGCTACAAGTGATTCAAAACAAAAATTTGAAAATTATATACAACTTGCCTAGAAGATTCTCCACCGCCGAATTAAACAGGATGTCTGGACAAAAATCGATTCAGGAATTAATAACTGACATGAGTCTGACATTTAATGATAAATGCAGAAGATCAAGCTACGCACATCTAAGGAGCTTAATATAAGAAGGTCTAATTCTGCTTTTAAACATAGACTTAATTAGCTATTGTTTGTAAATAATTTTGTTCAATATTCGAAAAATTTGTCAAACAAAACACAGAGAATTGTTAAAACCGTATCAAAACGTCAAGAATCGTTTACAAATTACAAACGACTTAATTCTTTACACATACAATCAAACATCAGCACCAATCAGCTCGAAAAAACGCTTCAAAACAGTTTTGTTCCATTCAATCAGCTTTCAGCTCGGCTCGGCGCGCACTATGTCATCACGACGCTGATTTCTACTAATTTGTATGGACGCAGTTTTAAGAATTTCAATAACCTTTACCTCCTCTCGGCTTTGAGCGTGCACTCTGCTATCACCCTAATGATGGTAAAGTGGCACTCACCGAAAGAGCAGTCACCCCTATTTGTGACTATAAGTCCTTCCGACAGCTTTTTTAAAAAAAAATTTTACAACAGTTTTGTAAGTATGTAATTTTTTTAATCGCCTCTTTACGAAAATATTTTCAGTAAACGGCGTACAACTTTTTTTGTAAACATGGGAAGTTTTACCGCGCTTGATACGAAATTATTTTCGATAAACGGCTTACAACTTGTTTTTTGTAAATATGTGTATTATTTCCTTACCCGATAACAAAAAAATTTTCTATACAGACATACATTTTTCTCTCCAAATATTTGAATTTGTTTATCGCTTGAAACTGAAAATATTTTCGATAAACGACACAGGACTATTTTTCGAGGGTTGCTATATATATTTCTGGCCTAGGCAACAGTAAGTGTTGCCTGGCGCCATCCGACATTTCCATTAGAAAGTTTGACATTTTTTAGCAAAACCTACTCAGAACGTTTACAGCAAGGGTATCAAACTCGCGGCCCGCGGGCCGCATGCGGCCTGCATTGTATGACTTTGCGGCCCACTCGGTATAATAGAACAAAAAATAAGCGAAAATTTAAATTGCATAGTAACCATAGAATTTTTGCATTGCCTATTTTAATATTAAGTCTGTGTTTTGCGTTTTCTTTTTGCGTTTCTTTGCTTTTGGGTAAATGAGAGTCATTTTCAGCGTTTGAGAGAGAGTTTAGATCTTACTCTCATTTACTTAAACTTTATCCAAAAAACAGACAGTAAAGAAACAGACTTATTGTCATTCATATTTTGTTTAAGTAACGGTTAAACATCTCTTTCAGCCACTGCGTTGATATCAGCGTTGCCGTTTTGGTCATTTCCGACCAAATTCGGTCGGATGGATGTTAAATTTTAGGATTTGTTCAGATGGTCGGACCAATCAGATTTTGGTCGATTTTAAACATACGCATTTCATTGTCGTATGATTGACCACATTTATAATCTGATCTAGATCAAACTTTTTCACATTTATCAATAACCAACTTTAGGTCCTATACAAGGTGAAATTTTGCCTGAATTCTGTACACCAGAGTGGTTGAGGGTATCATATAGTCGGCTTTAGACTTTCTTTACTGGTTTTTACTTTTAATTTGTATTTATTCATTTATTTCAAGCCTTTGTGTTAATTATGTCTTCACCGGCTACAAGTGGCAGTAAAACTAAACGAAAAATTGGTGAGGAGCATCGAAATTTCCAAGAAAAGTGGGAATTGGAGTATTTTTGCTCTGAAGTAAACGATAAATTCATCTGCTTAATATGTAATAGTGGTATCAGTGTACCAAAATTATATAACATTAAACGTCACTATGAGCAACATAAATCAAAATATGATAATTACGAAGGATTAATGAGACATCACAAGTTAAAAGAGTTAAAGATGGGACTGAAAAAACAACAGTTTATGTTTACTAAAGTATCACAAGAAAGTGAAGCGGCGGTGCATGCAAGCAACGTTTTGTCGGACTTAATAGCTAAACACTCGAAACCTTTCACCGAAGGTGATTTCTTCAAAGAATGCATAATTAAAGCTGCAGAAATTGTTTGTCCTGGAAGTGTGAAGGCATTTCAAGTAATCTCTTTGTCTCGAAATACCGTTGTGGAAAGAGTTACTGATATGGCCAGCAATTTAAGTGATCAGATTAAAGCAAAATCATCTTGTTTCGAAGCGTTCTCCATTGCTTGTGATGAGAGTACGGACATTGGGGGCGTTGCCCAGTTAGCTGTTTTTTTTCGAGCGTGCGACACAAATTTCAATATATCCGAAGAATTATTGGAATTAGTACCGAAGCATGGCACTACTACAGGAGAAGATATATTTAATTGCGTTTATGAACTTTTGCAAAAATACAATTTACCTCTGCCAAAATTGATTTCTGTAGCAACAGATGGAGCTCCTTCAATGACTGGCAAAACCAACGGTTTTGTGGCATTGCTGCAAAAAAAAAATAAGTGGAATATATGATGGGACCAAGATTCATCACACCCATTGCATTATTCATCAGGAAGTATTATGTACGAAAGTAATAAAAATGGAAAATGTGTTGAAGCCTATAAAAAAAATTATCAATTTCATAAGATCTCGAGGGTTAAACCAACGACAGTTCTCTAGATTTATATCTGAATTAGAAAGCGAATATTCAGGTTTATCATGCTATACCGAAGTGCGTTGGTTATCATGCTCAAAGGTTCTTAAACAATTTTGGGATTTGAAGGAAGAAATATGCCAGTTTTTATCATCCAAGAATCAAGACATCAGCTTGTTTTCTGATGCAGTGTGGTTGCAAGATTTATCCTTCATGGTTGATATAACGAAACACTTATCCGATTTAAATTTGAAACTGCAGGGAAAGGATCAGATCATTACCAACATGTGTGATCAAGTTAATGCATTCAAATGTAAACTAGTTCTTTGGGAAAAGCAGTTGAAAATGAAAATTTAATGCATTTTCAGACATGCAACATGTATAAATCCAGCTTAGGTGTTACTGTATCCTATGAAAAATACGCGGATAAAATTTTAAGTATAAGAACTGAATTTGAAACAAGATTTGCTGATTTCAAATCGTTGGAAGAGAAGTTTTCTTTGTTTTCTTCAATTTTCTCAATAGATATAGAATCAGTACCTAACCATATGCAAATGGAGGTTATTGAGATACAGTGTGATTCTAATTTAAAGGCGAAATACATTGAAGTTGGAGTGCCTGAATTTTACAAATATTTGCCTGCCAGATTTGAAACCATTCGAAATTTCGCATGTGAAATTATGTCCATGTTTGGAAGTACTTATCGGTGCGAACAGTTATTTTCTCTTATGAAAGGAAACAAGTCTCCACTCAGATCCAGAATTACTGATAGTCATCTCGGGTCGGTTTTAAAATTAATCACTGCGAACAAGATTGCCCCCGAAATAAGATGGTTGCAGAGAAAAGGTGCCAAATATCTGGGAAAAAATATTAATTTTAAATTTTTTTCAACTTTTTAAAATAAATCTATGTATATATAATTTACTATAAAATTTAAAGTATTTTATTTTTTTGTGGCCCAAATAATATTTTACATTTTTTATTTGGCCCTCGTTAGGCTTTGAGTTTGACATGCATGGTTTACAGTGACTTGAAAAAATCAAATTGGCAAAAAATGGAATTCACTCGTGAACATTTTCGTGCGATCATTTTTCACAACTATCGACGTGGATTATCACGACAAGAGTGCATCGATAAACGTATATCTTTGTATGGCGATGAAGAACCATCCTATAGCACTGTGAAAAGCTGGTTTAATGAATTCAATCATGGCCAACGCTCGCTCAAAGATGAAGGTCGTCCAAAAACGGCCGTTGTGCCAGAGAACATTGATGTCGTGCGTAAATTGATAATGCAAGATCGTCATGTGACATACCGTAAGATAGAGGAATCCTTGCGCATTTCTTCCACCAGCATACATTCGATATTGCCTGAACACCTGGCCGATAAAAAGATTTGTTCTCGTTGGATCCCGCACAATTTGACAATCACTCAAAAGAAAGCTCGTGTTTGGTGCAAAGAAATTTTGAAAAAATGCGATTGCTGTGCTTCGAAAGACGTTTATAGGAACGCCACAGGTGATGAATCATTGATCTATGCATATGAGCCCGAAACAAAACAGCAATCGACCGTGTGGGTCTTCGAAGACCGAGGAAGAAGCACTTTGAATTAAATGGTCACTTGTTTCTTCGGCAAAACTGGTCATGTGACGACTGTTCCGCTTGAGTAATGTAGGGCGGTCAATTCTAAGTGGTACACCAAAATTTGTTTGCCTGAAGTCTTTGGAGAAATTCGAAAAACGAACAAGAGAAGACGAATCATGGTGCACCATGACAATGCGAGCTCTTACACATCGGCTCAAACGATTTCAACGATTTTCGTCGCCAGAAGAAACTGTTGAAGCGTTCAAAAATAATGTTTTGGAGGTGTCTCAATCGGAGTGGAAAAAGTGCTTCGACAATTGGTTTGAGCGCATGCAAAAGTGTATAAATCCTGCTGGAGAATACTTTGAAAAACAATAAAAACAATTTTTGATGATAAATATTCACAATTTTATTATTAGGCCATAAGCCATACCGGTCGAAATACTCGAACGAGTCATCCAAAGTTGGACCCTCAGAAGGGAAACCCTAAGGCGTAGTTGCGGCCAACATTTGAAGGTAATTATTTTCAAAAAATAATTATCAAAAAATGGCCTTTCAAATTACCGATAAAGATTCCACACTTGATTTGAATTTTTATATTTTTTTCGTTCTGAAAAAATACCTCTAGGTGGATCACCCTATACTTATATATATATATATATATATATATATATATATATATATATATATATATATATATATATATATATATATATATATATATATATATATATATATATATATATATATATATATATATATATATATATATATATATATATATATATATATATATATATATATATATATATATATATATATATATATATATATATATATATATATATATATATATATATATATATATCAGCCCTTGTAGTAATTATGTGAAGTTTTTGAGCATATATATATATATATATATATATATATATATATATATATATATATATATATATATATATATATATATATATATATATATATATATATATATATATATATATATATATATATATATATATATCAGCCCTTGTAGTAATTATGTGAAGTTTTTGAGCACGGTGTACAAATACATTTTTTGTTTGAATTTTTTAGTCGAACCGAAAAAGATTTTTTTCTGTGTATACTTTATACGACGTCTAACTCAAACATCCTGGTTGAAAAAATACAGACGAAACAGAGGGACATCAATGCCGGAGACTCAGTCACATACAGGCACACTTGAGCTCCCTCTCACCACCATAGACACCACAAGCTACATAACAGTAGCCAGTGGCGTAATGGGGTAGGTCTTCTTTGATTAGGCCTCATAGAAGCCTCTTCGACTCATTTCCAAGAGTTTAGTTATAATCTGCAAAAAGAAAAAATAAATTATGTTAAAAAATAAAAAAGTTATTTGTGTTTCACATTAGCTGGTCTAATTTGGGCCACCCGTTAGAACCAAAGATATAGTTTTCTACTTTGAAGGAGTTTACAAATAATGTAGAATGTAGAGAGAAATAATGTAGACATTTTAATTTATAACTCAAAAAATTGAAGCGTGGCCACGAAAAACTTTTACTGTGTCATTAGCCAACATAAAAACCATTTATCAAAAAAAAATTGAAAAAAATCGAAGGAACTTTTTTCAAAATCGGGGTGTTTTTTTTTATAAAAAAAAAATTTAAAGATTTTTTTTTAAAAAAAACCGTGTCTTCAGTACCGTTTTGATCAAAACAAGTTTTAAAACGTATCCCTCTATGGGTGAATATAAGTCGCTTACCTTACTACAACTTTTTACTTATTTTAGTGCTTATTTATTACTTATTGTAGCTATTTGTAATGGAAATAAAAAAGGCTCATGTATGAGACAAATAGATAATTATTGAATTATATTTGATAATTACTGTGGAGACCGACATACCTTTTTATTTTAAACTCGAAAAGTAGAAGCGTGGCCACCAAAAACTCTTTTTGCACCATTAGCTAACATAATAACCATTTGCCAAATTTTTTTTAAAAAAAATCACAGGTAAATTTTTTCCAATACCGCGAAAAAAAATATCGTAACTACTTTAGAACAAAAGTTATGAGTTTTTAAAAAAAAACATTAAAAATGTTGCCACTGCAGTAATTTTCAGAATTCTGAATTTGTTAATGTTTTCAAAGCATTTTCATCTTTGTTGCTTCACAAATTGTTTTTTTGTCCGTTTTGTTCTTTTGAATTATTATTTTTTTCGAAAACAATGTAAATGAACACGGTGTTTTGTTTTTTATGGTTTTTCTTATAAGAGATTTTTTTTATCCCTTACCTTGTACAACCTTTCGCCTCCATAATCAGGCCAGCTATGCCCTCATTGCCACCTGTGGCTACCTATTACAGTTCACCATGACATGTTAGTGGGTATTGCGGAGACGAAAAAAGCATCGTTGAAATGCTGCAGAATTACCTGAAATGAAGATATAAAAGTGGAGATTTTTACATGAAATTTCCTTGAAAGAGGTTATTTCAATGTAAACTTGGGTAGTAAAAAGTAGCAGACAGTCAACAAAATTGGCAATGGCATATGGTCGTTGCGTGAAACGACATATTTTTAAAGCTTGGCATTTTTCTTTCAAAGGAGTCCGTTATAACACGAATTATTCTATGGCATTGTTCAGGAGTACCGTGGTTTTGTCTAAAGCCGAATTGGTATTCCGGAAGATAGTTGTGGCTGTTAAGTACTGGGATTAAGCGCTTCAGGAGTAGTCTTTTAAATTTTTTAGAAAAATCACCAGCAAACTAAGTTTTTTATGATGACACTATATTTTCTAGCTTGTTTAGTTGAGGGACCATACTAATCTCCGCGCATTTCCATAGAGTTGGAAAATGCTGAAGCCTGAGAATCGACTTATATATTAGTGTCAAGAAAATAATAGCTTATTCTGCAATGCCTTTAAAGCCTTAGCGTTGATTTTATCATAACATGTCGATTTTTTATGGTTCAGCTTTCCAATCTGCTCTAACCTCGGTTGGCGATATAAGTTTTATTGGAAAAAATCCATTTGACATGGGGACTCCAAAAAGCTCTGTATTTCGTTAGTGGCAGAGTTGATATCGTGCGGCTTAAATGTTCGCTCCAGATGTTCTAAAGGGTGGTTACATTTTAAGGGCCGATGTTGAATGTGAACCACAATTAAACGTCAAGTTTTTTTCTGCATTTCATTTGATATTTCTCAATTTCAGACTAACTCAATTTGAACCATGTAAAGATACACAAGCGAGCAACGCTTTAAAGTTATTCAGGCTTATTACAAAAATGCATATCGGTCAATTTAGTCGTCCAAATGAGCGTACAATCGGAAAAATCGTGCAGAAATGTGAGCAGACCGGGTCTGTACACGCAGAAAAAAAGTATGGTTGGGGTGACAATATTCGAAGAGGATCATACTATTGTTGGGTATATGGTTGTGACACAACAATATTATGATCCTCACAACAATAGTATGATTCACACATAACAATACTATGATCCCCACATCCATAGTATGATTCACACATAACCATACTATGATCCCCACAACCATAGTATGTTTCTCATACAACCATAGTATGATCCTCACAACCATAGTATGATTCACACGCAACCATACTATGATCCCCACAACCATAGTATGATTCACACTCAACCATACTATGATCACCAAAATTATTTATTAGGTTTGGTTATTGTTGTTATTCAAAAACAGAGGTTTTTATTAAATTGTTTTTATTAAAATAAATTGCATTACTATTAGTTCATAGCCAGAATTGAAGCCATGTTTTTATCAAACATTTCATTCAAGAAACAAAAATATATATTCCAACGGTCAAAAATACTTTTATATGCCAGCAGGGGTGAATGCTACTTCACCATCCGTAGACACCAAGTAACGAATGTGATTAAACCATGATCGATGGTGTCGATTAAGTGTAGGCAGACTTTAAATAAACGAGAACCAGTCGTTATTAGAGTATTTCACCGAACAAAGTAAACACAATAAAAATCCCTCGAACTACCTTCCGACTGTTGTTGTTTTTTTAATGGACAGCAACCATTCACTGTTTCGTGTGCATGTGTTTTTTTGTTGTATATCAAAAAAACATACGCACACACATACATGTATGCTCTACAAAACCTGTTTTGTTATGTTCATAATCACAACCATACTGTATGAATGCCGTAATCATATTTTTGTTAACGTAAATGTTAAACAACAATACTTTTGTTGCACCAACCATGTTTATATGGTTGCTACAACCATATTTTCATTTCTAAATTTGGCAATAATACTATTGTTACATATCAACAATAGCAATATTGTCGCAATCATGCTATTGTCAAAATGAAATTCAAATAACAATACTATGGTTGCGACGAACATGCTTTTATTGGAGAGAACATATTATTGTTGCGGTGACCATAGTGTAACCATATCTTTTCTCTGCGTGTAGGAGATGTGAAAACACCAGTGCACGTTCGTAAAGCTCGTACTGCAGAAAATATTGCTGCTGTTCGCGATAGTGTGGCTGAAGAGCCGTCCACCTCATATTGTCGTCGTGCCCAACAATTGCACCTCTCACGCTCGTCGTTGATGAACAATATGCATAAAGACTTTTTACACGCTTAGAACTAAGAACTAATGCCCCTTGACCATTCCAAACGTCATCAATGGTCAGAATGGTGGCAAGAAAAGGCATCGGCCCTTAAAATTTAACCATCCTTTACAAATTTCGTTGTTTTTTTTCTACTTCCGTTCCACACCAGGATTTTTAAAATATTTTGTAGCATTGAAAATATAATCTTCTTGATTCGGTTTTCTAACGTTTTTTTTAGGTACTGACTAGTGTTATTGTTTCATTCTTTTTTATGTAACTCCATATATAATTTACAAGCAAGATTCAAATTAGTTTTGTCCGACGAATTCCTTGTCTTTTTCCTTATTGTTCTTAATCTTCTCATATATTGCTGAAAATATGTGCTGAAAATTTAAATTGGGAAAAATTTGTTTCAGTAGTAGAGGTGGATAGAACTGCTGATGAACTAATGCCGTGAACGCTTCATCTGTATCGTCTAATAAAGGGTTTTCCAATAGCGACATAACAATTTCGTATCTTTATGTCAACGCACCCTTAACCATTTTTAATGATCTTTCAATGTCTAAACATTAGTCGAAGTCCTCATTTTTATCACGGTAAAGTTCAATTACGAGCAACGTTTGGAAATCATTAAATATTACTACCGAAATTCTTTTGCGATGAGATCTTGGCCTTCATTCCTATAAAATCATAATGACTCAAGAACTAAAGCCAAACGATAATTTGAAACACCGAAACTCTTCCGGTTGGGATCTGGCAAAGTTTTACGAAAATCCAGAATTTCATCTCAAAATAATCTTCAGCGATAAAGCTTATTTCTGGCTAAGTGGTTTTGTCAATAAACAAAATATGCGTTATTGGACAGAAGAAAACCCACATGTACTTCAATAGACACAATTCCAACCGCATACAATTTTTGTGTGGTGTGGTTTTTATTCCGGAGGTGTGATTGGGCCGTATTTTTTGTCGATGAAAACAATCGTCATGTTACCGTCAATGAAGAGCGCAATCGTGCCATGTTAGAAAACTATTTTTGGCCAGAACTGGATGAGCTAAACACCGCCGGTATGTGGTTTCATTTGAACTACGCCTGGAATAAATTTGAACTCTATATCTTAAATATTTGGTGTTTTATTAATATACTGGGTGTCCGCCGGGAAGGTATACTACTTTGTTTGGCAAATTTATTTTATAAAAATATTCGATAAACTAATCGTTAAAATTATTTTAATAAAATCAATCATCGATTACTGTGACGATGAGAAAGTTTCGTGAAATTTTTGGGAGAAACAACGTGCCAACAAAACGCACTATTTATCGTGTAGTCTATGATTTCAAAGAAAGAGGGTCTGTAGCTGATAGGCCCAAGCATGGACCACAACTTATTGCAAGATCGGCTGAAAACATTACTGCTGCTCAAGAAAGTGTTCAAAACAATCCATCGACCTCAATTCGATGCCGTGCTGTTGTGTTTTGACGCCATATTGGTAAACATTTTTCTCGACAGTTCACATTTGGCAGTCGTGAAGGAGAGACGTGGCAAATTTATTTTATAAAAATATTCGTTAAAATATTTTATCAAAATCAATCATCGATTACTGTGACGATGAGAACGTTTCGTGAAATTTTTGGGAGAAACAACGTGCCAACAAAACGCACTATTTATCGTGTAGTGAATGATTTCGAAGAGAGAGATAGGCCCAAGCATTGACCACATCTTACTGCAAGATCGGCTGAAAACATTACTGCTGCTCAAGAAAGTGTTCAAAACAACCCATCAACCTCAATTCGACCCCGTGCTCAGGAGCATGGTCTTTAAAGAAGAACTTGGGCCACAATTTTGCACAAGGATTGATATGTTTCCATTTAAGATTCAGTTGACACAAGAGATTCTTCCACAAGATCATTTAGGCCGCCGCACATATGCCAATAGGATGTTAGAGCTCGTCCATGACAACCCCGATTTTCATGAAAAAATCATAATGAGTGACGAGACACATTTTCATTTGAATGGATATGTGAATAAACCGAACAGTCCGGTCTAGGCAATGGAAAACCTTCAAATTATTCAGCAGTCACCTTTGCATCCATTAAAAGTGAGAGTCTGGTGTGCAATTTGGTCAGGAGGAATCATTGGACCTTACGAGTACTTCTATGGAAATGAAAACGGCGTAACGGTAACTGTCAATGGAAACGATATCGTGATATGATTGAAAACTTTTTTAAACCAGAACTGCATGCTTTGGACTTGATTAACATGTGGTATCAACAAGACGGTGCCACAACGCATACAGCCAGGATTACAATGACATTACTGCGAGACTTCTTTTCACAACAAGTTATCTCAAGAAATGATGATGTTGATTGGACTTCTTTTTGTGGGGATATTTGCAAAGCAAGGTTTATGCAAACACACCAGAAACGCAAAGGGGTTCGCATTTGTGAGACTAACAGAGGCTGACATTTATCTGATATTGTTTTTCCATACGTATTTGCCGACATTAAATAAAACATTTTTTAATATGAGATCCATTCTCTTTCATTTAATAAAAAATTATAAACAAAGAAAGTAGTATACCCTCCCGACGGACACCCGTTATAAAAATGTTATGTCCTTAATGGAAAACGCTGTATTAAATTAACTCTACTGATTTAATAATAATTTTTAGATCCACGTTTTTGTCTATCCATTCACCAAAGAAATGAACATTTATTTTACGTGTGATCAATTTTTCATTTCTTTGGTCTGACGATAAGTCATCTTTGTTGGATATATCGAGAGAGGTACTGCTGATACCCCTGTGGACCACAAAATCGAACTGGTCTGGTAGTTTCTGTGGATTGTAGGTTAATTCGTTGGACTTCCACCGGATAGAGTATTGTAGTTGTTGTTGGTTATACACTGATAACAATTTCATCCTTTTTGGTAAGTTAAACGTGAGCTCCACCATGGATGTTTCGCATTGAAGTCCCCGGCGACAATCAAGCGAGAACTCAAATTTCCAAAAAAAGTTAGCATAAAAATTTCCAAAAAAAGTTAGGATACGAGGGCGGCCGCAAAAGTAACTGGCCTAACATAAAAAGAACCGTTTTTTGGAATTATTATTATTTATTTTTCAACATAATCTCCTTCCAACTCAATACACTTCATCAAACGTTTTTCAAGTTTTTTAATTCCATCCGAAAAATAAGATTTTTCAAGACCTTCAAAATATGCCTCAGTTTCATCAATAACCTCGCTATTGGACGACAATTTTTTGCCACCGAAAATTTTTTTTAAATTTGGAAACAAGAAATAATCAGAAGGAGCTAAATCTGGACTATATGGTAGATGCGGAGCAATTTCAAATCGTAATTTGGCCAGTTTTTGTTGAGTTAAAAATGCAGTGTGTGAAGGAGCATTATCTTGATGAAAAAGAACTTTTTTTCCTAAATGCGGTCGTTTTATCTTGATTTCTTCACTCAACCGATCCAATAATGCACAATAATATTCACTATTTATAGTTTTTCATTTCTCAAGATAATCAATAAATATTATACCCCTTGCATCCCAAAATACTGTGGCCATTACTTTTCCTGCTGACTTAACAGTTTTCGCCTTCTTGGGACCACTTTTACCAGCCTCTATCCATTGTTTTGACTGTTCTTTGAATTCTGGGATGTAGTGATGGATCCATGTTTCATCAACAGCTATGAATCGGCGCAAGAACTGTATTGGATTACGCTGATAAATCTTCCGTACTTGAACGACCCATTTTAAATTGTTGAATCCAGGATTTCACGGTGGAGTATGATGGTACATTATCACCATGAACAGAATCCAATTCATCTTTGATTAATTGTGGCGTATAACCTTTCATATAAAAGTGTTTAATTACCGCACGAAACTGTTTATTTTCCATTTTTCAAAAATTATAAAACTTGTTTACTTCAATCACCTGTAACAAAGAAAATAATCTTTAAATATTTCGGAAATTTTGACAGATGGCTTATAAAATATTGCTTTTAAAAAACAAAAAAAAAAGTTGCTAGTAAAACAGAAAATGTGCCAGGCCAGTTAGTTTTGCGGTCGCCCTCGTATTTTTTAAATAATTTTAATAATTCAAATTTTTTGTTTGACACCTTAACCCAATTCTAATAAATAATTTTGGTGATCATTGTATAATTTTGTGTGATCATACTATGGTTGTTTTGATCATAACATGGTTGCGTGTGATTCATACTATGGCTGTGAAGATCATACTATGATTGCAGAGGTCATAGTACGGTTGAGTGTGAATTATACTATTGTTGTGAGTATCATAGTATGGTTTTGATGAACATAGTATGGTTTTATTTGAATCATACTATTGCTGTGAACATCATAATATTGTTGTACCAAAACCGTATACCCAATAATAGCAAGATGCTCTTCGCATATTGTTATCCCAACCATACTTTTTTCTACCTGTAGCGAATTAAAGATTTAATAAATAATGCAGCACGAGCATCGGTTGCTGCCGATGGTTAGTGGCTATCAAATCATATCCCCATATCTTTACCAGAGACTAAGAAAACATCGATATGTTTTGTGCTCAAAAATAAGGTAAATTTATTAAGTTTAGTCGGGCGGATGAACCGAAAAAGACCAAAAAAGATTTTTTTTTAAATCAAGATTAAAAAACCTAAATGCGGTTTTACTGAAATCGTCCATTTTACAGACACGCTGGTACGAACACTGTAATGGCGAAAGGGCTAGAAAAATCCGCATTTTTGTATATACAATAATACCCTACCCTCGATATGTTCACCCTATAAGATCTCTTTCTTTATTTGTGTCTTAATTGTGTATTGAGGTAAATTTAGTGAAATGTGTTTATTTGACATATGTACGATGTGCTGTCATTAGCATTCGAACTTTTTCAAATCTAACCAAATTTGATACACCCCATTCCCGAGACGTCGTCGAACATCGTTAGACATCTGTTGATGACATGACAATTCACCCAAAACATATGAGTCGATGGTTTTTTATGAAAAAAACCCACGCAAGTATTCTTCGTCTACACATGTCTGCGGTTTAAATTCAGATTCTCGTTTTCCCTTTTCATTTGCAGGACTTTTCCTTTTTTGTTTATTATTTTGAAGTCCTTGTTGTGGTTGATGAATACCCCCCTTCCTGTTCTTATTAAGTCATCATTTTCTTGTTTGCCGGTTGTTGTCTCTCTGGTTGGCAACAATGTAATATGATAATATTTTCCTCATCATCTTCATCCATCCGTAGCCACGTTTCTTCTCATGTTCATTATTGTTTGCGTTTTTTTTTATTTTTGTTTTTGGTTAGGATTGGAACGCTCCTCGAGGATGGTTTGGAAACATTTAATACGCCGTATCCTTTTCAAGTACACAATAAAATGGCACCAGCAATGGCAACGAAGCAACCAAACCCACGTTGCCATGATCATCTTCAACTTTATGATGCTTAACAATTTTGCTCCACAAACTCTTTATTGTGGTCGATGTTCATATTTAGAAAACAGACATAAACCTAGATTGTTGCGATGAATGTTTTCTTTTCATGATTTGGCTGTGTGTATAGAATTTCTTGGCAAGTGATTATTTTAAAGTACCGGAAAAAAAATGTAAACGTGTGTGGAAATACTACAAGAAGAAGTTTTGGAGATTTGCTCGAAATGTCACTGTTATTGCTAAGATTTAACCGAAATCTCGTTATCAGTAGGATAAAGCTTTGTTCGAAGTGATTGTTATGCTGGGTGTTTAGTTTTGAACCCATTGGGTCATGGTTTCAAATTTTAGCGAAACGTAAAATTATTGTGATTCTTAACAAAATTGTATAGTTTTTAAATAGCCATATGTTTACAGTTTTAGGCATATTTTTGGGTTCCTTGGGCCTTTGAACCATACCCCCATGGGTTAGGTCAACGCCTCAAATTACTTCGAATCGTAAAATTAATGCGATTTTCTTCTTCGTGGCGGGTTTTTATGTTTTTTTTTTAATGCCCATATGTCCATAGTTCATGGACGCCGATATTTTGGGCTCCTCGGGCGTATATGGTCCGAATTTCATATTGGTTCAAATCTTAGGTATGGCTACACTAGCTGTTCCCGATGTGCTTCGCTACCCGAAACTTGTAATGAAATTAATGAAACAGATTTTTTTTTATTTTTTTTTTATTTATTTACGAGGGCGACCGCAAAACTAACTGGCCTGGCACATTTTCTGTTTTACTAGCCCCTTTTTATTGTTTTTAAAAAGCAATCTTTTACAAGCCATCTGTCGAAATTTTCGAAATATTTAATGATTATTTTCTTTGTTACATGTGATTGAACATGTTTTATAACTTTTGAAAAATGGAAAATAAAGAGTTTCGTGCGGTAATTAAACACTTTTATATGAAAGGTTATACGCCACAATTAATCAAAGATGAATTGGATTCTGTTCATGGTGATAATGCACCATCATACTCCACCGTGAAATCCTGGGTTCAACAATTTAAAATGGGTCGGTTAAGTACGAAAGATGAACAACGCTCTGGAAGACCGAAAACTGCTACTACTATTGAAAACATTAGAAAAATATTTAATGAAGTGACTAAAGATAGACGAATTAAGCTCAGACAACTTGCTGGTATTGTTAAAATGCACGAAAAACAAGTTTGGAGTATTTTACATGATGAACTCCACATGAGAAAGCTATCCGCAAGATGGGTGCCGCGTTTGTTGACTTTGCCCCAAAAAATCTTCCGTTGGACCAATTCCGAGGAGCTTTTAGCGATTTATGAGCGTAATCCAATAGAGTTCTTGCGCCGATTCATAACTGTTGATGAAACATGGATCCATCACTACAACCCAGAATGCAAAGAACAGTCAAAACAATGGATAGAAGCTGGTAAAAGTGGTCCCAAGAAGGCGAAACCTGTTAAGTCAGCAGGAAAAGTAATGGCCACAGTATTTTGGGATGCAGGGGTATATTATTTATTGATTATCTTGAGAAAGGAAATTTTGTGCATTATTGGATCGGCAGAGTGAAGAAATCAAGATAAAACGACCGCATTTAGAAAAAAAGTTCTTTTTCATCAAGTTAATGCTCCTTCACACACTGCATTTTTAACGCAACAAAAACTGGCCGAATTACGATTTGAAATTGCTCCGCATCCACCATATAGTCCAGATTTAGCTCCTTCTGATTATTTCTTGTTTCCAAATTTAAAAAAATTTTCGGTGGCAAAAAATTTTCGTCCAATAGCGAGGTTATTGCTGAAACTGAGGCATATTTTGAAGGTCTTGAAAAATCTTATTTTTCGGATGGAATTAAAAAACTTGAAAAACGTTTGATGAAGTGTATTGAGTTGGAAGGAGATTATGTTGAAAAATAAATAATAATAATTCCAAAAAAAACGGTTCATTTTATGTTAGGCCAGTAACTTTTGCGGTCGCCCTCGTATATGTTGACCATTAAGCACCACTGGTGAAATTGGAATGAATCTGCTAGTGTTAAAAAGGCTCTGCTATTCTAAAAGTCCTTTGAATAATCCTATTTTCCAAAATGTTCTAAAGGTAGTTTTTTTCAGAAGAGATAAGGGTTTGCCATTATGTTTTAAAATGATTTCGGGCAAGAGGCCGCCGTGGCTGTCTCGAATAAATTCCAGCCGAGAGGCCAAATTTTCGACCACTTTTTGCAGTATTTGGGACCGTATGTCAGCAATTACGCCCCGAATATTCTCTTCCAATGCGTCAATCGTGTTGGGTTCATCTGCGTAGACAACATGAAGTAACCCCACAACAAACAGTCCAGCGGTGTTTAAGCGCACGATCATGGAGGCCACCCAACAGACCCTTTCTTGTTGTCCACATAAACATCCTCCTATTTAGGCACAAAAAGTCGTTAATCATGGCTCTATTTTTGAAAAAATATGGAAGAATGATCCCCTCTGCCTATAGAGCACACCCAACAGGGACTTCTTGTGGATGTAACGGCGTCTTAACAATGGCATGTGTAATTTCAATACTCCAAATGTGACAATTTTGGCTTTTGACGTACCCATTCAAATAAAAGTGCGCTTCATCGCTGTACAAAATTTTCGTGTAAAAATCAGGATCGGTGGCTATCTCGTTTTAGACCCATTTAGCACCATTTGCAATCGTTGTTCCGGAGTAAGTCTATTTATTATGAAATGGCAAACCAAACTGAGCATAAATCAAGTGACAGCTGTCAAAAAGACCAACTCCGAAAAAAGTGTGGCCAGTTTGAAAACGACACGTCTAAAAAACATCGTTTACTTTTAAAAATTCTTATCTCATCTTCAAACGACGAATGAACTAAATCGGCGCTAACATGAAACCCACCTAAACTCTCATGCCAGAAATTCCTTCAGCTTTCGCCCTCCTCAATTCATTCATTGAACGTCACATAATTATCTGTCTTAAACAAATACATGCAATAGCATGTGGGCTTTGGTCATGCCATTCTTATCGTCGTTTATTTTTTCGTTTAGGCAATACTGCCCAATTATCAATTAACCTATTTCCTGTTTGCTCTTGTCTCCATTCCAGTCAACTCGGCTCAAACTGTTTACAGCCACAAACTTATGAATACTAATTATAATTCACAATTTACTCAATAATCAGCCTCGTCCCTGTCGTGGGTCAAAGAGCCAAAAAAAAACCTGTAGAAACACCACTACCATGGTGGGGTATGTCGACCGAGTGCGAAACCTGCTTTCATGTTAAATTCATATAACTAAACCACTGGCCCAGGGCCAGGGGTATACGATACAATTACCATGAGGACATTCGTTTATATATGTTGGCATTATCGTTTATGTCAAAACATCATAATTTAATTAATAAACAAACACAAACAAACAGAGAAATATTATCACAGATATAGACTTAATTTACATACCGACATTTCTGTATCATGACTTCCACACACACACACGAGAACTTCCATACTCCTTACCTTGGTCAGCCCTTCTCACATGTAAGGCTGTGATGTCTACCCCAAAAAAAAGTATTAATAGGTTTGTTCACTCTTCATACTTCTCTGTGGGTGCTACAATTTACATCATGACACTGGCCAAAATATAAACAACCAACCAGTGTTGCCAAACCTGAAAGAAAAGTAATCCTTAAAGCGATTTGCAAAAAGAATTCCCTTTTGAAAGCAACTTCAAGTTTATTACAAAAACTGCTATAACTCAGGGAATAATTTACGTTGAGAACGTTACAGTACGTTCTTTATGACTTCAACAAAAAACAACAAAACTTTGACTTCTTTTGACTGTAAGACACTGTTTTTTCGCTTTAGGTATAAATTATGCTTTATACGACGGCTACTATACTTAGTACGGACATAAATACTGTTACAACATTGAACACGCCCATTTCAATAGTAGAACTGAACTTACCCCGTTAATGTCATATGGGTTTTGAAAGCTAACCTCAATAGCGTTAGTCTGTAACGGGATTTTAAAATTGTTTCAACTTTCATCATGGAGTGGTCAGATAATGAGAACCGTATCGCTCTAATAGCGCTTTTCAAGTGTGAAATGAAAAAAACGATTTTTTCAAAACGCCACTAGGGATTAGCCGCATGTTCGTCTACCGATGCATAAAACTGTTTGAGCAGACTGGAGGTGTAAAAGACCTCCATCGGTGGGCGGGCCGCCCACGCTTTGTTCGAACACCGCATGTCATCAAAGCCGTTAAATCAAGAATTCACAGAAATCCGCTCCGAAAACAGAAAATCATGGACCGTGGGATGAATATCACGCAAAAGTCCATGAGTAGAATCATTAAAAAAGACTTGAGACTTGGGGATTTCAAACGACGCGTCGTACCGGACATTTATTGTATACAGCTTTAAAAAAAATAGGATTGAAAAATGCAAACGACTTTTGGTGAAGCATGCTGATAACTTGCACAAAAAATGTTGTTCACCGATGAAAAAATTTTTACCGTTCAGGAAAAATTTAACAAGCAAAATTATAGAGAATATGCGCGGTCATCTAAGTAAGAATCTGAACTGGTCCCAAGGGTGGAAAGGGTAATCACCCAGCTTCAGTCATGGTTTGGTGGGGTGGCTCTTACGATGGGCTCACTGACCTGCATTTCTGCAAACATGGAGTCAAAACATCGGCCAAAGTTTACCAAGAACCCGTTTTGGAAGCTGTTGTGAAGCCTCTTAACAATTCACTGTTCCAAAACCAGCCATGGACTTTCCAGCAGGATTCTGCGCCGGCTCATAAGGCTAAAACGTCCCAGGCCTGGCTTCGAAACAATTTGCCAGCGTTCATTTAGCTCGTCTTCGAAGACTCACAAGGTCGATTGATGCTTTGTTTCGGGCTCATACGCATAGATCCATGATTTGTCACCTGTGACGATCTTATAAATTTCTTTTGAACCACCGCGATCGTATTTTTTTTTGCAAAATTTCTTTGACCAATCGACACAAGCCTATTTTTGAGCGATTGTCAAATTGTGCGGGATACAACGAGAACAAACCTTTTTTACGGCCAGGTGTTCATGCAATATCGAATGTATGCTGGTGGAGGAAATACCCAAGGATGCCTCTAGCTCACGGTATGTAACATGACGCTCTCTGTTCTCTGGCACAACTGCCGTTTTTGGACGAGCTTCACGACCTTCGTCTTTGAGCGAGTGTCGACAACGATTGAATTCATTAAACCAGTTTTTCACAGTGCTATAGGATTGTGCCTCATCGCCATACAAAGATTTAAGTTCATCGATGCTCTCTTGTCGTGATAATCCACGTCGAAAGTTTGCCAAGAATGCCAAAACTTTCTGAGTACGTTTATGCTAAAAAATGTGAGATGGCGCCAGTCAACACTAAATGTTGCCTAGGCCAGAAATATATATAGCAACCGTATCGTCATATCGATTTTCAAGATTTGGCCTTATTATATTTCATAAGATATTGTCTTTTTAAGTTCAGGGTTGTGTGGGCGGTGCCACGGCCCGTTGTCCAATTTTACCACAACATAGTATCTAATAACTTCCTGGTCATTGATTGACTATCGACGATCTAGCATGTATTTAGATGATTTCCATCATCATATGCTCCAAATATTATTGCCAGATCTCTAATAGTTCATGAGATGTTTCCCTTTTATACCCTGCACCACTCTGTGGAATAGGGTATTAATAGTTAGTTTCATGGTATATGTTTGTAACTTCCAAAAATATTTAAGCTAGACCCACTTTTAAGTGTACCTACTCAGAATCACTCGTTGGTTCGATTTAACGATTACTGTCCGTTCGTCCGTCAATCTTTAGCTTGTTGTCAAACTACAGGTCGCAATTGTTGTCCGATCGTGAAATTTGACAGAGGTAAGCTTTTTGTATTAAGGACGGACGCTATTAAAATTGAAGTAAATCGGTCCAGATTTAGATACAGCACCCATACGCAGAGAACAAATATGGTCACGGCAATAATAATATGTTTTCCACAATAAAGTTATGTTCGTCGCATCTATAATATTGTTTTCTGAATTTAATTTTAACTATAAAATGATTGCCGCCATATTTATGTTGTTAAAAAGTAACAATAGTATTATCACTTATTATCACAATTGAAAATATGATTGTAGCAACAATATAAAAATAGTTGGAGCTACAAAAATATTGTTTTTTGGGTTTTATGTTAACAAAAATATGATTACGGCCATCATACTGTATGATTGTAATTTTTCATCATTTGAATATGCTTTTTAGAATATTGTTATTGTAACGGGTCGTATGCAATACAAGTATTAGTACTTCCAATATGGAAAGTAAAATTTTTCAAATAATATTGTTGTACTACAGCCATATACTCAACAATAGTATGATGGTCTTCGAATATTGTTACATCCAATCTTGATAAAATGTGGCACACGTTGGTTTAGTTTTTGGGCCTAAAAATAATTTTTTGAGCTGTTAAAGCCACATTTTAAATCAACTATTTATGAAATTTAGCATAAGTAGGTTTTTTTGGGAAAAGGAAGGACGTTGTTCACATTGAAGCAAATCGGACCAGATTTAGGTAAATTTCTACAAACTGCTGTTCATTCGATTTTACTGTTTTTAATTCTGGAAGTCACATATTGCATTCAATCATCATAAAATTTGGCAAAAGTTACTTCTTTTTGCCAAGAACGGACACGATTTAAATTGGAGAAATTCAGTTCAGGTTCATATAGCTTCCACATGAACATACGAGTATATGTCTTTTTAACCACAAACAATGAAATTTTCTCACAAATTCGAATATGACAAAAGTTTTATAACCTAGGTAAGTTTAGAGCCCGCCTACTTTGGTCCAAAAACCAGTTTTAAGTTGGCTTTATCTAACATCCAAAAGTAAAGGGTATAATTGTCGGTCACGCCCTAATTTAGCCCTTCTACTAGTCAAGTTTGGGTTGCTGATTTTTCATGAAGTTAAATCAGATCTTGTGTGGGGAAATTGTTTTCCTCTTGGCCGATCTTGCCCATTTTCAGTGCCAGCCGTTTCAGAGCATCAACACATGCTGCCGCAAAATTGCAAACACCTTGCTTGGAATGTGCGTTCTAAAGTTTGCATTTCACAGGCAAACAGACGGACATTTCTAGATTAGAATTTCGTGACTATTCAATATATGTGACAGCGCATAGAGAAAGGGACCTAAGGGTAAAAAAATCAATTTTCATTTTTTTTGATTTGGACAACATCTGAGCATCGAATGAGACCGATCCCATGCCCCAAAAGTGTTCCCTCCCAGATTTATGCGAATTTTATAAAAGTGATGATACACCACAGATACACGTATTTAAATCGTAAAAATGGCTCTCCTGAACAAAACTGGTATTTACCCTTTGGTCCCTTTCTATGTTGCGCGTCACATATATACTTTATGGGTGTTTCGAGTTGTTGCAAATGGGAACCCAAAGTGAATATAACCTCTTCCCTATGATGGAGGGTATAAAAACACATTATGGTATTCTTATAATATCCTTAAAAGTTTTTGTTTGAAAAATCTCTACAACCTTAGTGTGGATCACCGTTTGGCAACACTGTTTTTAACTCTGTAAACCCACACAGGTAAAACATTAACTACCTACGATTGAATATTAATCAACTATGAATTGAAGGACATGAAGCAGGAGGGGAAAATATATTACCAGACTTTATGGCAAAAAAAGTCAGTTATTGGTCACATGCTGTGCAGGTAGATATGCCAGACATGTTTACATTCATGTGTGGCAAGTTTTTGCTAATAGGGTTGACAATTTTAGGGGATTTATTCACAGTTCGGTACAGTCTTTTACGATCAGACTAGTATATACTAAATCAGATGAACACACAACAGTGTTTTTTTCTATTGGTTGACATCCATGATACTTTTGACGAATTTGATTGAAATATTGGGATAAAGAAAATTAATCTAAAACCTAGACATAAAGTTTTAATACCTGGACATGGAGTTTAAGACCTTAAGCCGAAAACTAATTTTAAAAATCCAAGAAAAAAATTAAAATAAATCAAATTCACAAAAATAAATTAGCGCTTCCTGGAAAACCAAATATCCAAGATTAAAGCAGTGTGCAGCCACGAAAATCAATGCCACTTTGCCTTTTTTTAAAAACTTGTCTATTAAAATGTAGATGCAAGAGTTCTGGATCCGAATAATTCCTGTTTAATATGAAAAAAATATATAATATCGAATTTGATTATTATGCTTTACTAATTATGCTCTTTTTCTTTCCCACTTTCAGGTACGTACACTTACATTCGGCGAATTTTCCAATTTTCTTTTTTAAGGTAAGAAAATTATGCCAAATTCTGGTATAGACACTTTGTTAAAGAAGTCAAACAGTCGTAAATTTTTAATTTAGAACTGTTTTTGATATCAAATCTATATTTTTATCTTATGCTTCTGTTTCTGAGTAACCCTATGACCTATGGGTCAACACCTCAAACGTAGTCGAATCGTATAATAAATGTTGGTTTCGGATTCTTAACAAAAATGTTTGTTGCTTTTGAATAACAGGACTTGCCGCGTGCAAAATTTGCCCAAACCATGGAAAAAATGTCAAAAATTACAAATTTTTTAGGACTTTTTTCCCCCTTTGGACCAAATTAGTACACTTTTAGTACTAACACAACGTCGTCTATAAGATATAATATAGCTGGTAAGTTTGAAGACTCTAGGTGTTTTAGTTTCGACTGAATCGTGCCTTTATCTGACGTACATAGCTAGATTGTCTTAGAATTTTCTGACGATCAACAGTATTTCGATGTGTTGCAAACGGAATTACACCTTATATAGGGTGATCCATTTAGAAGTTTTTTTTTTCAGAACAAAAAAAATATAAAAATCTAGTGTGGATCTTTATTGGTAATTTGAAAGGACATTTTATAGCATTGATTTTTTGAAAATAATTACCTTTAAATATTGGCAACTGTATTATGGAAATGAACGTTCGGTGGGAAACGGGAAGATCCGCTGTTTGCGAACAAAATTTTGTTCAGAGATGAGGCCCATTTCTTGCTCAACGGCAAAGTCAATAAACGCATTTGGGCTGAAGATCAACAAGAAGAGGCTCAAGAGGTGCCATTATACCCACGGTTTGGTGCGGTTTATAAGCTGGTGGAATCATCGGTGCATATTTTTTCAAAAAGGAAGATGGCCAGAACGTGACCGTGAATGGTGCTCGCTATCGCGCCATCATATCGATCTTTATGCTACCTGAAATTGAAGCCCGTAATCTTGACGACACTTGGTTTCAACAGGACGGTGCTACTTGTCATACAGCTGCTCAAACAATGGATCTATTGAGAGGTCATTTCAAAAAGCAGCAAATTTCACGTTTTGGACAGGTGAGTTGGCCGCCAAGATCGAGTGATATCACACCTTTAGACTTTTTTTTGGGGTTGGGTAAAGTCCAGCTACGATTTATGTTTTGGAAGCCAACATTACGCGTGTCATTAACGCCATACTGGTCGAAATGCTCGAACGAGTCATCCAAAATTGGACCCTCAGAATGGAAACCCTGAGGCGTTGTTGCGGCCAACATTTGAAGAAAATTATATTCAAAAAATAAATGCCATAAAATGTCCTTTCAAATTACCAATAAAGACTCCACAGTTGATTTGAATTTTTATATTTTTTTGTTCTGAAAAATACCGCTAGAAGGATCACCCTATATATACTCCCATCCTATGGTAGAGACACTTTCGGCCTATGCGATAGTGCCCAAAACTTAAAAATTGCTCAGGTTTTGAATTAAAAGTACAATTTTCTTTTGTATTCATATTGACTGCTTTATTAATCGCCTGTTTTGAGCATATTGGACGTATTTTGAACTACTTTTTATAACCTCCACCATACAAGGGAGGGTATATTAGTTTTGTCATTCTGGCTGTAACACCTTGAAATAATCATCGGAGACCCAACCAAGTATATATATTCTTGATCCTCGTAAAATTCTAAGACGATCTAGCCATGTTGTCCGGCTGTCCATCTGTCTATGTGACCGTCTGTTGAAAACAAGATAGAGCCTGCATGAAAACTGCTAGGGAGCTGAAATTTGACATGTGCAGTTAACCTAGTATTGAAAATGGGCTATATAGCTCTACGGAAAGTTGGTGTTGGAGACCCTCAACCGACACTACCTCATAAAAATTAGTTTTTTATTTGAAAATATCCGTCCAGTTTCTTGAGCAAAATCACTGAAATTTTGCAAATAATAATCTCTTTATAGGCGCAACCATCTATGAAAAATGGTTTAGATTGGGCCCCTATTTCTTGTACCTCCCATACAAACGGCCTAATGGGCCTTGAGAAATAATATGACTATAACTCACCACAAACTTGACCTATCGAAATGAAATTTTACACATCAAGATTTCTTTATACAACAGACTTCTACGCTGAATTCGGTTGAGATCGGAAAAGTCCTACTGGTACCTCCCACACTAACGGTCTCATGGGCCTTGAAAAATAATATGACAATAACTCACCACAGACTTGACCTATCGAGACATAATTTTCGGCATAAAGATTAATATATAGAACATATTTTTGCGCTAAATTTGGCTAAGATCGGAAAGGCCCTACTGGTACCTCCCACACAAACGGTCTCATGGGCCTTGAAAAATAATATGACAATAACTCACTAGAAACTTGACCTATCGCTGACAAAATCACTGAAATTTTGCAAATAATAATCTCTTTATAGGCGCAATCATCTATGTAAAAATGTTATAGATTGGACCACCATTTCTTGTACCTCCCATACAAACGGCCTTATGGGCCTTGAGAAATAATATGACTATAACTCACCACAAACTTGACCTATCGAAATGAAATTTTACACATCGAGATTTCTTAATACAACAGACTTATACGCTGAATTCGGTTGAGGTCGGAAAAGTCCTACTGGTACCTCCCACACTAACGGTCTCGTGGGCCTTGAAAAATAATATGACAATAACTCACCACACACTTGACCTATCGAGACATAATTTTCGGCATAAAGATTAATATATAGAACATATTTTTGCGCTAAATTTGGCTAAGATCGGAAAGGCCCTACTGGTACCTCCCACACAAACGGTCTCATGGGCCTTGAAAAATAATATGACAATAACTCACTAGAAACTTGACCTATCGAGATGAAAAGATTTTTATATAGAACACACCTCTGCGCCAAATTCTGTTGAGATCGGAAAAGTCCTACTGGTACCTCCCACACAAAGTTTTTAAGCAAATACTCGAAAAAGTGTGCGATTTATCGAGTTACCATAAGTCGTTTAAAGGGAAACTTTTTCCACCTAGGCCGATGCTTATTTGCAATCGGCTTGTAGAATTCACTTCAGCCTATTGTTTATCAAACGATTTCCAACAATTAGTTCCAGAAGTTCTATTCGATCCTTGATCATAACATTTTATTTATTTTACATTTCTATTGTCTAACCAACTATATAATAAGCTAGTTGCGTCACAGCAATCTTATATGGATGTAGGGAGGAAATTTAATGCGTAATCGCTCTAATGAAACAAATTCAAGGGTTGTAAGATTGGTCCATTTCTATTTTCATATAGCCCCACGAAATATGCTTCTATTGAAATTGGTCTTTAATGGGATTTGTTTTACTATAATACGAAGAACTTTCCGATATCAGAATCTGCAGCAGTAGAAGCCACATATTGCATCCGACTTAGATCGAATTTTTCATTGAGCCAGGTAAAACATTACCTAATAAGGCTATACATCTGATAATGCCCCTCGCAAAGTTCCATTTCGATTTGGAGCTTATAAAGTAAATAGTAGATATGCTTCTTCAGGTCTACAAGTCGCATATTAGGTCGGACCCTGTTTAATTCTTAGAGTGGCAGAGTGATGTCTGGTATCTCTTACTCAAAACTAAGTGTTGCCTGGCGCCATCTGACATTTCCATTGAAAAGTTTAACATATTTCAGTGACTTGAAAAAATCAATTTACCAAAACAAAGAAATTTACTCGTGAACATCTTCGAGCGATGATTTCTCACAACTTTCGACGTGGATTATCACGACAAGAGTGCATCGTTGAACTTAAATCTTTGTATGGCGATAAATCACCATCCTATAGCACTGTGAAAAACTGGTTTAATGAATTCAATCGTGGCCGACGCTCGCTCAAACAAAGAAGGTCGTAAAGTTCGTCCAAAAACGGCCGTTGTGCCAGAGAACATGGATGCCGTGTGTGAGCTGATAATGCAAGATCGTCATGTGACATACCGTGAGGTGGAGGCATCCTTAGACATTTCTTCCACCAGCATACATTCGATACAGCATCAACACCTGGCCATAAAAAAGGTTTGTTCTCGTTGGATCCCACACATCTTGACAATCGCTCAAAAAAGCCTCGTATCGATTGGTCAAAGAAATTTTGAAAAAATACGATCGCGGAGCTTCAAAAGACGTTTATAAGATCGTCACAGGTGACGAATCATGGATCTATGCGTATGAGCCCGAAACAAAACAGCAATTGACCATGTGGGTCTTCGAAGACGAGCCAAATCCAACGAAAGTTGTTAGTGGAAGAAACACTTCGAAGCAAATGGTCGCTTGTTTCTTAGGCAAATCTAATCATCTGGCGACTTAGGCAATCGCATTTTCATTATTAGGCCAGCAATAAATATAGCAGCCTTGTACTAAAATTCTAAGTTGGCGTTTCAATCGATCTACTGAAAGGCAGATTCGCTGAAATGGTTCGGTCGAATGGCCACCTCGTGCATGCGATTTAACGCCATTGGATTTCTTTTTATGGGGCCACATCAAGTCATTGGCCTTTGCCAACAAGCCACCAACTTTAGACGAGCTCAAAGACAACTTCCAACGCGATATTGCCAACGTTGCGGTCGTAATGTGTGCGAGAGTGGCGGAAATTTGGCCCGCTGTACACGGGCTTGTGGTGGTCATATGACCGAAATCGGACTTAATTCTTGAAATGTAACATTTCACCACACCTGGAATACATTTGAACTCCATATCTTAAATATTCTGTGCTTTGTTAATATACGTATACTAAAATTGTTATGTCCTTAATGGAAAACCCTGTACTGTATTAATAGCTCTCTGCTAAAATATCCATAACAACTCTCCATCTACGTGGGATCTATTGTGATTGCAATGCTATTTCAATATTTTTAATCTTGATATGCAAATAGATTTTCTCAATGACATTTTTTAAGAAATGTCCTCTTCTTTGTTTACGTCAGAGACTTACACGTACAATTTAAATCGATTTTTTAAACGAAATTGAACATTTTAATGCCAACAACAACAACATTTAGCCTATTTAAATATTCTTTAGATTATCGAAGCAGACATTCAGGAGATTAAGAAAGAGTTTACGTGGTATGTAGCCTAAATCATCAGCAGATACGCAGCAAATCCTTACAACTATTTTTAGTTTGTGTGTATTTGTGTACTTTACTTTCAAAGTATTCGTGTGTGCGTGTTTGCCTATTCATTCATCCTCATTTGTTATTCATTAGATTCTGTCAACTTCAGCATTCACCCACTCATTCTCCCGTGGCTTTGTCACAAATACACGTACGAGTACGTCTAATTTTTTAACTTTTCCTGTCATTGGAAGATTTCCTCCAGCTCTCTCTCTCTCTCTCTCTCTCTCTCTCTCCCACACACATGCTCTTACTTAAAAATACTGTCATCCTTTGGCTGAAATGCGAATGCGTTTCGGAGGAAAAATGCAAACGCATCTTCGCACAGTGGTTGTAAACGCAAATGCAAGAAAATAAAAATGGAACGTTAAATAATTATATCTTCGGAATGTCTACATAGAAAGAGATTGGGAATTTGGACACCTGAAAAACAGCCCTTCATAATAGGATCAAAGAGCCGTAATAAATTCCTTTCATTTTATTTAATCTAAGGTTAAGTTTCTAATTTCTCGCCATATATAGCGTACTCTACTAGTGTTTCTGCATCTACCCGCTACCCTTAAGAGACGGTAACTAAATAATAGGCTATTTGCGTCACAGCAATCCTATATGGATCTAGGGAGGAAATTTAATGAGTTCTCGCTCTAATGAAACAAATTTCAAGGGTAGTATGATTGGTCCACTTCGATCTATTTTCATATAGTCCCACGAAATATGCTTCTATTGAAATGGGTCTTTAATGGGTTTTGTTTTACTATAATACGAAGAACTTTCCGATATCAGAATCTGAATCAGTAGAAGCCACATATTGCATCCGATTTAGACCGAATTTTTTTTTCTACATAGAAAGAGATTGGGAATTTGGACAACTGAAAAACAGCCCTTCGTAATTTTTAATAGGATCAAAGAGCCGTAATGAATTATTTTCATTTTATTTAATCTAAAGTTAAGTTTCTAATTTCTCGCCATATACGAGTATAGCGTACTACTAGTGCTTCTGCATCTACGAGTCGCTACCCTTAAGAGTTGGTCTTCCTCTTCTTTAACTAACATGCGGAATCCAATGGAGAACTGATCGTGCAATATCATAATGAGGCTTTCCAAGGGTATGACTTATCCACTTCCACTTGCGGCGTTTAAAGGCTATTGGTTGCTGGTGCGTAGCCGACCATAAAGCTGCGTTGGCGATGGTATTTGGCTAGAAAATGCGCATTAGTAGCCGTTAGTAATAAGGGCGGTTCGGAAACATCTTAGCCTAGCACAAAATGCGCGGTATAAACAGAAAAAAGTTAAGTGTTTTGGAAGCTTCCATCTCTGCTATGAACACATGTTAAATTTTGTTTCGATCTGGCAACTCCTTCATATAGAAACAGGTGTTCACAAAAGACGCATCCGCGATTTTTTTACAATGGAAAAATTAGAAATGCGTGGTGTCATTAAATATTTACATAAAAAAGCTTTATCGGGACAAGAAATTCATAATGATATGGTGAATGTGTTAGGTGAAAGTGCTCCTTCATATGCGACAGTAAAAAATTGGGTTGCTGAATTTAAACGTGGTCGTACAAGCATTGAAGATGAACCACGTAGTGGACGTCAAAAAACAGCAACAACAACAGAAATTGTAGTCAAAGTGCATGATATGGTATTAAATGATCGACGAATAAAAGTGCGTGAAATAAGCTAATATCATGGGCATCTCAAATGATCGAGTCCATTTAATTTTGCATGAAGAACTACATATGAAAAAGCTTTCTGCAATATGGGTGCCGCACTTGTTAACAGTCGACCAAAACGCATAAGAATGGACATTTCTCAAGCATGCTTGGATCGTTTTCAGCGAAATAAAATGGATTTTAAGCGTCGTTTCATAACTGTTGATGAGACATGGATCCACCACTATACTCCAGAGACAAAAGAACAAGCCAAACAATGGACTGAAGCTGGAGGAAGTGCCCCAAAGAAGGCAAAAACAATTCAATCGGCTGGTAAGGTAATGGCAACGGTTTTTTGGGACTTCAAAGGTATTTTATTGATTGACTATCTGCGAAAGGGTAAAACAATAAATTCAGAGTACTATTGCAACCTTTTAGATCAATTAAATGTACAAATTCGAGAAAAACGTCCTGGCTTACAACACAAAAAAATAATTTTTCATCAAGACAACGCACCAGCGCACAAGATTGTTTTAACAATGGCTAAAATCAACGAATTAAAGTACGAGTTGCTTGACCACCCACCTTATTCTCCTGATTTAGCTCCCAGTGACTTTTACCTGTTCCCAAATCTAAAAAAAATCCTTGCTGGCAATCGTTTTACCTCAAATGACGATGCAATTACAGTTGTAAACCACGATTTTGAAGACCTTGAGGTCTTAAAAATTGAATTGCTAGATAAGCGTTGGACTAAGTGTATTGAAGTTTCAGGAGATTATATTGACAAATAAATTTTTTTTTGAAAAACTAACTATTCTCTTTCATTGATAGGCTAAGAACTTTCCGAACCGCCCTTGTAGTTTGGAAAACCTGAATTTCTTTATTGGCTGTGCTCCAATGCACGTAGCCGTTGAGAGCCACCGATTTTATACTAGCATTGAATATTTTAATTTTTTCACAAATATTTTGAACAGGTATGAATCATGGCCTACTCACCTGGCTATCTAAATTTTTTGGGCTCACATATAGAACTATAAAAAGTTACATTTGGACATGACTGCAACAAAATCCTTCTTTGACCGAAACCAACTGATCCTTATCTAAAATGATCTCCGAACTGTCCGAATTATTTTGCCCCCTTACGAGATATCGTATGATTTAGAAAAACTGCGATAACTCAGGCAATTTTCGTCGGGTTGTCAAATGTTTTTCATGTTGGAAGCGGTGTCGTACGGTCTTTATGATTTTGTGCAAAAACGAGAATTGGGGTATGATTGGCTGTTGAATACAAAATGTTTCAACAAAGCAAACAGAATTTTCATTTCTTTTGGCTGTAACTTACACAATTTTACAAGTAATTCGATGTTTTTAAATTATAATTTATATGAAAAATCCCATTCATTCCAATTATGCGAATAAGAATTGCCGAAATTTAAGGCAAATTAATGAAAAAATCAGAAAAATTTTCTCGATATCTCCATATGTGACGCGCAAAATAGAAAGGGACCTAAGAGTAAAAACCAGTTTTGTTCAGGAGAGCCATTTTAAAGATTTGGTCCCTTTCTATTTGCGCTTAGAATCGTCGACTTCACTTTCATAAAACGCGCATATCTCTGGAAGGGGACACTATTGGGGCATGAAATCGGTCTTATTCGATGCTCAGATCTTGTCCACATCAAAAAAAGAAAAAAAATGAAAATTGATTTTTTAGCCTAGATCCCTTTCTCTATGCGCTGTCACATATAAAGATATAACTATAAGTGATGGTGCAAAACGGACACTAAATTCGGATTCAGGAGATTATTTTACATAAGGATCAGTTGGTTTTGTTCAAAGGAGGGCTCAAAAGTTAATTTTTGCTGAACAGTGTTATTTGATACCCTACACCACTGCGGTATACAAATCGCTTTAGTGTAAAGTTTAACAAAGTTCTGTTTAAAAGTATGACTTCTTGATATATAGGATGATCCATGGGGAGGTATTTTTTCAGAACACGCGATGTGATTTCACGCGATCTAGGCGACCAACTCTCGTGTTCAAAACGTGAAATTAGCTGCTCTTCGAAATGACCTCGCAATAGATCCATTATTTGAGCAGCTGTATGGCAAGTGACACCGTCCTGTTGAAACCAAGTGCCGTCAAGATTACGGGCTTCAATTTCAGGTTGCATAAAGATCGATATCACGGCGCGATAGCGAGCACCATTCACGGTTACGTTCCGGCCATCATAATTTTCGAACAAATATGGACCGATGATTCCACCAGCTTATAAACCGCACCAAACCGTGGTTTTCTCTGGGTATAATGGCACCTTTTGAAACTCTTCTTGTTGCACTTCAGCCCAAATGCGGCAGTTTTGTTTATTGACTTTGTCGTGGAGGCAGAAATGGGCCTCATCACTGAACAAAATTTTGGTCGAAAACAGCGGATCTTCCCGTTTCTCACCGAACGCTCATTTCCATAATACAGTTGCCAACATTTAAAGGTAATTATTTTCAAAAAATCAATGCCATAAAATGTCCTTTCAAATTACCAATAAAGATTCCACACTAGATTTGAATTTTTATAATTTTTTGTTCTGAAAAAATACCTCTAGATGCATTACCCTTTTTAATTCTGCCCTTGAAGTAACATTGGAAATCGTATTGACAATAGCAACATGAAAGATATATAAGAAAAAGAAAAAATGAATTGCGCAATTTATAAGGAGGTTGACAGTAGAAGGCATAGGACCAAGGGCCCAGATAAATATGTATATTTTTGTAGGCATAGAAATTAAAACTGGTACCGATAGTAAGATTCTCTTGGAAAAAACTACCAAGTACGATACAAATCACAGAAGATAAGGCAAGTCCTAGGCAAGGAAAAAAGACACTGAAGCTACCAACTGTATTTTACCTTAGACATTTCAGACTTAGTACATTTAACGTCCACTACAATAAATGCTTCATTAACTATATCTTTTATTAAAATAATTTTTTTGGTTTACATAGTCATTTTAGAGAAGGATTTATAAACACCTAACATTTACAGTCTTAAATAAATATGCACAAAATTGGAGAGTTAAAAGAGAAGGAAAATTTCTTGTAGAAACCTTCACTTGAATTATTTAAAAAAACGCAACCAGAATCCCAAAGTTACCAATTTAAGAATCCTTTGTCTTAATGAATCCTCGATCTAGGTGAGAGGTTTTTATCATACGTACATTCTGCTACTCCACGAGTTGTAGGTCGTATTCAACCGCAACTTATCTAAAGTTGGCTTTTTGACCACTGTGCCTCGATAGTTGATTTATTCTTTACCTCACACGTGTACAACTTTGCAAATTTCATGTTGTCAGTTGTAGGTATATTTCTGCATTTTATTCGAGATTTGAATATATTTTGAAAGTAATTCAAATGCGGGTGCTGACACTTGTCATGGCAGAATTGATGATTATTTCGTTGAATACTTCTGCTGCCTTGATTTGAATGGGTTTTATTTTAAAATGTATGTTTTTCATGCAGCCCAAATAGTTCATATTCACGCATACGAGTATACGAATCAAATTATTTAAGTTTTTGATAGGTTTGTAAAGGGTGTTTTTTCAGATGCGTGGTTTTCAAGTAGTAATAAAGCACATATAATTTGATGTTATGACCAAGAAATAAGCTTTATTATAAAGATTAGGGTTTGCCGTTATGTTTTAAAATTGATTTTGGGCAAGTAGCCGTCGCGACTGGCTCGAATAAATTCCAGCAGAGAGGCACAATTTTCGATCACTTTTTGCAGCATTTGTGGCCGATGTCAGCAACAACGCGCCGAATATTCTCTTCCAAGGTGTCAAAAGTGTCGGGCTTATCTGCGTAGACAAGCGACTTAAAATAAACCCACAAAAATAGTCCAGTGGTGTTAAATCGCACAATCTTGAAGATTGAAAACCACACGTCGAAGAAAATACCCTTTTTCAATGAAGTTTAGTTCTAAGAAAAAAGGCTCACAACATTATTTCTATGCTGCTTACGTTATTAAGTTAACCTTAAAAAATGTTTTTCTTTAATTTTATTTTTACGAGGGTTGCTATTTATATTTCGGGTCCTGACAATACTAGTGTTCCCAGATGCAAACTGGAACTTCCGTTAGAAACTTTGACATTTTTTAGCATAACTTCAAGCAGAACATTTTGTCATGTGAGCGCGAATTGTTTTTTTTGCAGTGTGTTGAAAAATTCACCTCAGTCGAAAAATGGAATTATCCCGTGAACATTTTCGTGTGATGATTTTTTACGATTTCGGTGTGGGTTTTCGAATCAAGAGTGTTAAAATCAACTAAAAAACAAAAAACCACTGTTAATCGCTGGTACCAAGAGTTTAGTCTCGGACGCTGTTTGCTCCAGAATGAATTTCGTGAAGGACGTTTAACTTCGGACGTTCACACTTTGCCAGAAACTATCGATGTGCTTAGTGTTGCCTGGCGCTATCTGATATTTCATTGGAAAGTTTGTCATTTTTTAGCATAAACGTAGTTAGAACGTTTGGACGTACGACCATCATTTGTGTTGTTTATAGTGACTTGAAAAAATCAATTTGGCAAAAAAATTGAATTAACTCGTGAACATTTTCGTGCGATCATTTTTCACAACGGTGGATTATCACGATGAACTTAAATCTTTGTATGGAGATGAAGCACCATCCTATAGCACTGTAAAAACTGGTTTAATGAATTCAATCGTGGCCGACGCTCAGCTCAAAAACGAAGGTCGTCCAAAAGCGGCCGTTGTGCCAGAGAACATTGATGCCGTGCGTGAACGGATAATGCAAGATCTTCATGTGACATACCGTGAAATAGAGGCATCCTTGGGCATTTCTTCCACCAGCATACATTCGATATTGCATGAATACCTGGCCGTAAAAAAGGTTTGTTCTCGTTGGATCCCGCACAATTTTACAACCGCTCACAAAAAGGCTCATGTCGATCGGTGCAAAGACATTTTGAAAAAATACGATCGCGCTGCTTCAGAAGACGTTTATAAGATCGTCACAGGTGACGAATCATGGATCTATGCATAAGAGCCCGAAACAAAACAGCAATTGACCGTGTGGGTCTTCGAAGGCGGGTCAAATCTAACGACAGTTGTTCATAGGACGGTCAATTCAGAGTGGTACAACACAAATTTTTTGACTGAAGTTCGGAGAAATTCGAAAAACGAACAAGAGAAGACGAATCATTGTGCACCATGACAATGCGATCTCTCATACATCGGCTCAAACCAGCGCCTTTTTGACCGGCCAAAACGTCGAATTGATTTGTTATCCGGCGTACAGCCCTGACTTGGCACCCAATGACTTATTTATATTCCCGCACATCAAGGAAAGATGCGTGGTCAACGTTTTTCATTACCCAAAACAGCTGTTGAAGCGTTCAAGAATCAATCGGAGTGGAAAAATTGCTTCGAAAATTGGTTTATTCGCATGCAAAAGTGTATTGATCTTAAAGGAGAACATTTTGAAAAACAATATAACCATTTCCAATGATAAATACATATGTTATTATTGCCGAACCAGAAATATAAATAGCAACCCTGTAGCCATACAATTAAAAGTGGGCTTCATCGCTCAACAAAATTTTCTTGTAAAAATCTGGATCGGAGGTCATCAGGTTTTGGGCCTATTCACCCCGATTTGGAAACGTTGTTCCAAAGTAGGTCTATTCGTTATGAACTGGCGAATCAAACTGAGCATAAATCAAGAGACAGCTGTCAAAAAGACCAACTGCGAAAAAAGTGTGTCTAGATTGAAACAACACGTCGAAAAAGCACTCAGTTTATGAGGAAGGATAGATTTGGATTTTGGCTTTAAAATCATTTATATCGAAGAAATTTTTGATTTGTTTGGAAAGTTTGTCTTTTGTTCAAATTTAATGATAATGAACTATATTTATAGGGCTTTTTATTGACCTACAGATCATTTTAGGCGTAACAAAATCATATCGTGATGATTACCCAATATGGTCTAAATCGCTCCAAATCATGTACATGTAGAAAAAAGTATGATTGGGATAACAATATTCGAAGAGCAACATACTATTGTAATGTATATGGTTATGGTACAAAAGTATTATGATCCTCACAGCAATAGTATGATGCATATTATGATCCTCACAACAATAGTATGATTCATACACAACCAACTGTGATACCCACAACCATAGTATGATTCACTCTCAACCGTACTATGATCTCCACTACCATATTATGAACCTCACAACCATAGTATGTTTCACATACACCCATAGTATGATTCACACGCAACCATGTTATGATCCCTACAACCATAGTATGATCACACAATATTATACCATGATCCACAAAATTATTTATTACTTAGTAGGGACTTAAATACTGTTACAACATTGAACAACATTTCAATAGTAGAACTGAACATAACCCGTTAATGTCAGATGGGTTTTAAAAGCTAACCCCAATAGCGTTAGTCTGTAACGAGATTTTAAAATTGTTTCAACTTTCATCATGGAGTGGTCAGATAATGAGAACCGTATCGCTGTAATAGCGCTTTTCAAGTGTGAAATGAAAAAAAGCGATATTTTCAAAACGCTCCGGCCACTAGGGATAAGCCGCATGTTCGTCTACCGATGCATAAAACTGTTTGAGGAGACTGGAGATGTAAAAGACAGCCACCGGTCGGGGCGCCCACGCTCTGTTCGAACACCGCCAAAGCCGTTAAATCAAGAATTAACAGAAATTCGCTCCGAAAACAGAAAATCATGGCCCGTTAGATGAATATCACGCAAAAGTCCATGAGTCGAATCATTAAAAAAGACTTGGGACTGGCGGCTTTCAAACGACGTACCCAACATTTATTGACTGCAGCTTACAAAAAAATAGGATTGAAAAATGCAAACGTCTTTTGGTGAAGCACGCTGATAACTTGCACAGAAAAATTTTGTTTACCGATGAAAAAATGTTTACCGTTCAGGAAAAATTTAACAAGCAAAACGATAGAGTGTATGCGCGGTCATCTAAGGAAGCATCTGAACTGATCCAAAGGGTGGAAGATGGTCAGACCCAGCTTTAGTCATGGTTTGGTGGGGTGTCTTACGATGGGGTCACTGACCTGCATTTCTGCGAACAAGGAGTCAAAACATCGGCCAAAGTTTACCAAGAAACCGTTCTGGAAGATGTCGTGAAGCCTCTTAACAATTCCGTTCCAAAACCAGCCATGGACTTTCCAGCAGGATTCTGCGTCGGCCCATAAGGCTAAAACTTCCCAGGCCTGGCTTCGAAACAATTTGCCAGCGTTCATTTCCTCTGAAGAATGGCAGTCCAGATTTGAACCCATTGGATTACAAATTGTGGACGTTTTTAGCGGACAAGGTTTGTCACAAAAGATAGCCCAACATTGGATCTCTTAAGACTGCTTTGGTTCGAGCTGTGGCCAATTTTCCAATGGACGAGGTTCGTGCAGCTATTGACGATTGGCCACTGCGACTTAAGGCGTGTGTAAAGGCAAAAGGCGGACATTTCGAATGAGTAGATTCTTTTTTGATACAATATAGAAGTACATAAATAAATATAATAAAAAATATTTGGTCCAAAAACATTCAGTACTTTTTATTTTACAGCATAAAACGTGTGTAACATTATTTATGTCCCTACTAAGTAGAATTTGGTTAAATTGTCAACAATAGCTTTGAATTATGAAAATTATTTAAAAATACATTAAATTCAAAATAATAAAAGTGATTTATTTAACAGAAGAAAAATTCAGTTTAAAAAAAACTTTGGCTTTTTTATTAAAAATATTTTAGTAAGACATAGACAAAGCAGCTTAAATTTTAATTTCCATATAAGAAGTACTATTATTGCATTAGATCCGTATTAATAACATTGTTCTAAAAAGCATATTCAAATGAAGAAAAATTACAATCATACAGTACGATTGCCGTAATCATATTATTGTTAACATAAAACCCCAAAAAACAATACTTTTGTCGCACCAACCGTACTTATATTGTTGCTACAACCATATTTTCATTTTTAAATTTGACAATTTTGTTAAAAACTTGTCTTCTATTTAAATATAGTAGGTTAATCCCTGTTCAATGTGTAAAAGCAACAGACCGAAATAAAACAAACGAACTAAACATTTGGTAATAATACTATTGTTACATTTCAACAATATAAATACTGCGGCAATCATACTATTGTCAAAATTAAATTTAGAATACGGTACTATGGTTGCTACGAACATACATTTATTGCAGAGAGCATATTATTATTGCCGTGTCCATGTAGTTACCATTTTTTTGGAATTATTATTATTTATTTTTCAACATAATCTCCTTCCAACTCAATACACTTCATTAAACTTTTTTTTAAGTTTTTTAATTCCATCCGAAAAATAAGATTTTTCAAGACCTTCAAAATATGCCTCAGTTTCAGCAATAACCTCGCTATAGGACGAAAATCATTTGCCACCGAGAATTTTTTTAAATTTGGAAATAAGAAATAATCAGAAGGAGCTAAATCTGGACTATATGGTGGATGCGGAGCAATTTCAAATCGTAATTCGGCCAGTTTTTGTTGAGTTAAAAATGCAGTGTGTGAAGGAGCATTATCTTGATGAAAAAGAACTTTTTTTCTAAATGCGGTCGTTTTATCTTGATTTCTTTACTCAACCGATTCAATAATGCACAATAATATTCACTATTTATAGTTTTTCCTTTCTCAAGATAATCAATAAATATTTTACCCCTTGCATCCCAAAATACTGTGGCCATTACTTTTCCTGCTGACTTAACAGTTTTGCCTTCTTGGGACCCATTGTTTTGACTGTTCTTTGCATTCTGGGATGTAGTGATGGATCCATGTTTCATCAACAGTTATGAATCGGCGCAAGAACTCTATTGGATTACGCTGATAAATCGCTAAAAGCTCCTCGGAATTGGTCCAGTGGACGATTTTTTTTAATCAAAGTCAACAAACGCGGCACCCATCTTGCGGATAGCTTTTTCATGTGGAGTTCATCATGTAAAATACTCCAAACTTGTTTTTCGTGTATTTAAACAATATTAGCAAGTTCTCTGAGCTTTATTCGTCTATCTTTAGTCACTTCATTAAATATTTTTCTAATGTTTTCAATAGTAGTAGCAGTTTTCGGTCTTCCAGAGCGTTGTTCATCTTCCGTACTTGAACGACCCATTTTAAATTGTTGAACCCAGGATTTCACGGTGGAGAATGATGGTGCATTATCACCATGAACAGAATCCAATTTATCTTTGATTAATTGTGGCGTATAACCTTTCATATAAAAGTGTTTAATTACCGCACGAAACTCTTTATTTTCCATTTTTCAAAAATTATAAAACTTGTTTACTTCAATCACCTGTAACAAAGAATATAATCATTAAATATTTCGGAAATTTTGACAGATGGCTTATAAAAGATTGCTTTTAAAAAACAAAAAAAGTTGCTAGTAAAACAGAAAATGTGCCAGGCCAGTTAGTTTTGCGGTTGCCCTCGTATCACTCGATCTAGGCGGCCAACTCATCTGTCCAATACGTGAAATTAGCTTTTTTTTAAATGACCTCTCAATAGATCCTTTGTTTGTCCTTCGTTGGATCTAAATCGCTCCCAAACCGGTCACAATTTGGTGCTTTATTTCACTACTCTGAATGATGTCCTTTTAATGGCCATAAACCAAAGCGACACTTCTTTGCCTTAGGCAATGCCTTAGACAATAGTTTTTGCTATCCAGCATTAAATGTCAGGGCTTCGTATAAGAAAACTACAACTATTTTGTTATCAGATATTGACTAAGCAGGTGCTGTAGACCAGGTGTCGCCTGCCAGCAACTACAAATTTTCAGCAAGACTTGGTTAACGGACATCAGGACCAGACATTTTAAGTATTTCATTTAATTTCTACAAAATGTCAACTATTCTTCGCTTTCTTACCCCAACAGCTTTTTCTCCAATCCTTCTTGAAAGCCTTTTTCACTTTAATCGCCTTTTGGCGTATGTTTATGCAATTAAAGGATTTTAATCGTTGTTCGCCACATTATCCTTCTTTTCACACAAGTATTTGAATGGCTTGACGCAACAAAAAGAGAAAAATAAGGACACCGTGGAACTTACGTAAGGAAAAAATGAAACGATACGAGCTCATTACGAATATTCTGCCACGTACCACATTTTGGGCCACGTGATCGGCTTTTCCAACCCACCGACCGACCGGCCAACCAACCAACCTCTGTCTCAAGGATAATTTGCATAAAAATAATTATGATTTCCATACACTTGACGCTCACCACCAGCTCTGGGCTTACATCAGCTTCCCCTTCTGGCCACTGTCCCGCCATAACGTCGATAATTAACGAAGACTTAATGGCAGACTGTCGCTGAGAGCTGTCGCTGTCGCCGGCATTAATGAAAAAACAGCGCTTTTGTATTGTGCGCTCTCATATTTCCACTTGGCCAGACAATGAAGTTCCGCGAGAAATTCCCGAAAAGGTCCTTCTTGCCCAGTGTGTGTGTGAGCAGGGTGGCGGCTGTTATGTCCTGCTCTACCTGTGTCTGCGTCACTCAAAGCGTAAAAGGTAATAATGATGATGTCGGTGTTGTTGGTGTTGTTATTTTAGGATGAAATTTTATTGATGCCCTGCAGGGTTTGTTGTTTCATGTCATCACCGAAATTCCCATGACATCACTTTATTAAAGGTTCCTTTTTTCCCTCAGCGTTGTTGTTTATAACCCGCAGCCCAGGGATTTTTTTGGTACTTGCTCTAATTTCAACGGAAACGGATGGACAGCCAGGCCAAGGTGTTAATTGAGTTTGTGATACGTGGAACGTGCTACAGAGTGTGGTGGTCTGTTTCACGTGTCCTTATTACATGGGCTTACCTCACAATGGCCCGACTCGTATCGTATGCAATTAGAACAATTATTGACCTATAATCATATCATATGTAGTCTAGAGCTAGAGGGAATAGTCTGAAGTACATTCTCGTCTCATAAAATAATAAATACCAAATTGCAAGTGTTAGAAAAGGGTTAAACACAAATTTCATTTTGCCACTGGCAATATTTTTGTCATTCATCCTCAGAATTTAGCTGGAAAGGAAGTGGACGTTACAGTGGAAAAAGTTAAATGTTAAACTGTAAGATTAGAAAAGAATGAATGAAGAACGTTCTTTGAAACTAACAGATGGGCTGTAAACTGAGTTCTTTTTGACAGTGAAATCATTTTCATGAAATCATGAAAAGTCAGTCAGTAAAAAAAATCTCCGTGGGAAAGAATGTATTGCTCGGAGTTAGGGGTTTTTCAGCAAACCGGTATTTCGGAAATTTTGTTTAAACCATGTTCTGCGCTGTGGAACAATTTTTCTTTACCGCTCATATACGAGTAGTTAAGTCATTGTGCTTGTAAATGATAAATACTTAGTAGGGACATAAATACTGTTACACACGTTTTATGCTGTAAAATAAAAAGTACGGAATGTTTTTGGACCAAATATTTTTTAATATATTTATTGATGTATACGAGGGCGGCTCGGAAAGTTCTTAGCCTATCAATGAAAGAGAATAATTAGTTTTTCAAAAATATTTTTATTTTTCAATATAGTCTCCTGAAACTTCAATACAATTAGTCCAACGCTTATCTAGCAATTTTATCCCTTGATTAAAATAGTTTTCCTCAAGGTCTTCAAAATAAACAGTTTACAACTGTAATTGCATCTTCATTTGAGGGAAAACGCTTGCCAACAAGGATTTTTTAAGATTTGGGAACAGGTAAAAGTCACTGGGAGCTAAATCAGGAGAATAAGGTGGGTGGTCAAGCAACTCGTACTTTAATTCGTTGATTTTAGCCATTGTTTAAACACTCTTGTGCGCTGGTGCGTTGTCTTGATGAAAAATTATTTTTTTGTGTTGTAAGCCTGGACGTTTTTCTCGAATTTGTACATTTAATTGATCTAAAGGGTTGCAATAGTACTCTGAATTTATTGTTTTAACCTTTTGCAGATAGTCAATCAATAAAATACCTTTGAATTACCAAAAAACCGTTGCCATAACCTTACCAGCCGATTGAATTGTTTTTGCTTTCTTTGGGTCACTTCCTCCAGCTTCAGTACATTGTTTGGATTGTTCTTTTGTCTCTGGAGTATAGTGGTGGATCCATGTCTCATCAACAGTTATGAAACGACGCATAAAATCCATTTTATTTCGCTGAAAACGATCCAAACAAGCTTGAGAAATGTTCATTCTTATGCGTTTTTGAAAATGAAGGAGCACTTTCACCTAACACATTCACCATATCAATATGAATTTCTTGTCCCGATAAACCTTTTTTATGTAAATGTTTAATGACACCGCGCATTTCTAATTTTTCCATTGTAAAAAAACGCGGATGCGTTTTTTGTGAACACCTGTTTCTATATGAAGGAGTTGCCAGATCGAAACAAAATTTAACATGTGTTCATAGCAGAGATGGAACTTTCCAAAACACTTAACTTTTTTATGTTTATACCGCGCTTTTTGTGCTAGGCTTAGAAGTTTCCGAACCGCCCTCGTATTGTATCCAAAAATAATCTTCTTTTTCGAAATATCCGCCTTTTGCCTTTACACTCGCCTTAAGTCGCACTGGCCAATCGTCAATAGCTGCACGAACCTCGTCCATTGACCACAGCTCGAACCAAAGACTACTTTGGATCCAATGTTGGGTTATCTTTTGTGACAAACCTTGTCCTCTAAAACGGTCCACAATTTGTAATCCAATGGGTTCAAATCTGGACTGCCTGAGGGCCATTTTCAGAGGAAATGAACGCCGGCATTGTTTCGAAGCCAGGCCTGGAACAGTTTAGCCTTGTGGGCCGGCGCATAATCCTGCTGGAAAGTCCATGACTGGTTTTGGAACAGGGAATTGTTAAGAGGCTTCACAACAGCTTCCAAAACGGTTTCTTGGTAAACTTTGGCCGATGTTTTGACTCCTTGTTCGCAGAAATGCAGGTCAGTGACCCCATCATAAGAGACACCCCACCAAACCATGACTGACGCTGGGTGATGACTCTTTCCACCCTTGGGATCAGTTCAGATGCTTCCTTAGATGACCGCGCATACACTCTATTATTTGCATTTGTTTGCATTTTTCAATCCTATTTTTTTAAACCTGCAGTCAATAAATGTCCGGTACGTCGTTTGAAAGCCCCAAGTCCCAAGTCTTTTAATGATTCGACTCATGGACTTTAGCGTGATATTCATCTCACGGGCCATGATTTTCTGTTTTCGGAGCGGATTTCTGTGAGTTCTTGATTTATCGGTGTTCGAAAAGGCGGGGGCGGCCCGACCAGTGGCGGTCTTTTACATTTCCAGTCTCCTCGAACAGTTTTATGCATCGGTAGACGAACATGCGGCTAATCCCTTGTGGCCGGAGCGTTTTGAAAATATCGTTTTTTTTTTTTATTTCACACTTGAAAAGCGCTATTACAGCGATACGGTTCTCATTATCTGACCACTCCATGATGAAAGTTTAAAAAATTTTATTTTTCAGTTATTGTTAGGCTTGAGGTCATAAGCAAAAAACAGATGTTGGTGTTTTTATAATTTATTTAATTTTAAATAACCCAATATTTCGAACTGACTTCGTCGTTCATCATCAGGGGTAATCAATTTAAATAATTGTTTTACTTCTGTCCTGTTGTACTTCTAATATTCAACAGTGATGAAAATTTTAAAATCCCGTTACAGACTAACGCAAGTGAGGTTAGCTTTCAGAACCCATATGACATTAACGGGGTATGTTTAGTTCTACTATTGAAATTTGTGTGTTCAATGTTGTTATGTCCCTACTAAGTATTATATTTAATCGACGGTATTCAATCGCAATTCCTTCCTAATTAGTAGAAAAACATAAGGCAGTTTTTCAAATTGTAAATTGAATGTTTTGAAAAACATAAAACCATTACTAAGTCACAGATCTTTTAAACTCTTCAAGGGGACAAGTGAACAAAGCAATCCAGTATTTTAAAAAACATGGAACTTTTGAGAATTTACCTCGTAAAACCCCAAGGAACACTTCATCAGCTAATAACAGGAACTTGGTCAGGTTGAGCAAGTCTGATCCGTTTTTGACTTCAGGGCACAAAAGGAAGAACATCATGGAGATAAAATATCAGCACCAAATGGTTGTCGACGCTTGAAAAATATTCAATGAACGGCAGAATTGAGCTAGGGAAACAGTTCGTATCAAAAAAAAATTACCCGAAAAAGTATTTACTAAGCAGCCCTTTCTTGAAGACTTGAAGTTTAGAATCTAAGTTCAATGTGTTCGCACGCAGAGAAAAGATATGGTTACTATATGGTCACGGCAACAATAGTATGATCTCTGCAATAAAAGTGATCGTCGCAACCATGGTAATGTTTTTGAATTCCATTTTGACAATTGTTTGATTGCGGCATTACTAATATTGTTGAAATGTAACAATAGTATTGTTGCCAAATTTAAAAATGAAAATATGGTTGAAGCAACAATATAAATATGGTTGATGCGACAAAACTACTGTTTGGATTTATGTTAACAATAATATGTTTACGACACTCATACCGACGAAATCATAATATTTTTTTAATTTGACAATGTTTTTCTTACGAATATTCCGCAATAATAGTACCTATTATATGTAAAATATTTTTTTTCAAAACAAATTACTTTGGATTAGTAAAACTGAAATATTTGTAATAAGTCAATTTTTCGAACTGTTTAATAAATCACTTATATTATTAAGAGTTTAATGTATTTTTACATAATTTACTTAAGAAAAATCTCTATTGTTGAATAACAACTTAATTCAAGCCTTACAAATAATTTTGGGGATTATAGTACGGTTGTGTGTGTGAGTCTTACTATGGTTGTAAGTTAAACAAACTATGGTTGCATGTTAAACATACTATGTTTGTATATTAAACATTCTATTCTAATATGGTTGTGGGGATCATAGTATTGTTGAGTGTGAACAATAATATTGTTGTGGGATCATAGTATGGTTGTGTGTGAATAATTGTATTGTTGTGAGGACCATACTATTGTTGTAGGGATCATAGTATGGTTGTGTGTAAACCATACTTTTATTGTGATGATCATAATATTGTTGTGCCACAACCATATTACCCACAAGAGTATGATGCTCTTTGAATATTGTTATGCCAACCATTCTTTTTTCTGCGTGCGTAAACGATGGAAACCCACACGCAGAAAAAAAAGTATGGTTGTGGTGACAATATTCGAAGAGGATAATACTATTGTTGGGTATATGGTTGTGGTACAACAATATTATGATCCTCACAACAATAGTATGATTCAAATACAACCATACTATGATCCTCACAACAATAATATGATTCACACATAACCATAGTATGATCCCCACGACCATAGTATGATTCACATGCAACCATGTTATGATCCATACATGTGACCATGTGATGATACTATGATCCCCAATATTATTTATTAGAATTGCTTTAAGTTGTAAACAAAAGATTTGAATTATGAAAATTATTCAAAAATACATAAAATTCAAAATAATAGGAGCGATTTATTTCACAGTAGAAAAAATAAGTTTAAATAAACGTAAGCGTGTTTATTAAAAAACAAAGCCAAAGCAGCTTGTTTAAAAATTTTTAATTTCGATAAAAAAAGTACTATTATTGCATTAAATCCGTACTAATAGCTTTTGTTCTTAAAAGCATATTTAAACGAAGAAAAATTACAATCATACAGTATGATTGCCGTAATCATATTATTCTTAAAATAAACAAAATACTTTTGTCGCACCAACAATATTTATATCGTTGTTATAACCATACTTTCATTTTTAAATTTGGCAATAATACTATTGTTAAATTTCCACAATATTAATATTACAGCAATTATACTATTGTCAAAACTAAATTCAGCTAACAATGCTATGGTTGCGACGAACATACTTTAATTGCGGAGAACATATTATTATTGCCGTGACCATGTATTAACCATGTTTTTTTTCTGCGTGCGTATGTCAAGATACCGACCCAAAGCATTGTTGACGTGTCGTAAGAAACTGGATTAGTGACAATCGTATCAAAACTCTAAAGTGGTCACCCGAAAGCCCTGACTTAAATCCTATAGAGAATCTGTGGGAAATTATAAAAATAGCCGTTGAGATGAGAAAATCTGTAAATAAATCCTCATTGTGGGAGATACGATGGTTGCTATATATATTTCCTAGGCAACGCTTAGTGTTGCCTGGCGCCATCTGACATTTCATTAGTTCTGAGTGGTACACCACTCAGAACTAATCTACATTCGCTATATGTGATGCGCAAAATAGAAAGGGACCTAAGGGTAAAAACCAGTTTTGTTCAGGAGAGCCATTTTTAAGATTTAAATACGTGTATCTTTGGTGTACCATCACTTTCATAGAACGCGCATAGCTCTGGGAGGGAAAACTTTTGGGGCATGGGATCGGTCTCATTCGATGTTCAGATGTTGTCCACATCAAAAAAAAATGAAAAATGATTTTTTTTACCCTTAGGTCCCTTTCTCTATGTGAGGTATCATTACTTACTCTGCCAGAACTGCACGCATGCGTTTCCCAATATAATTTGAAAACACTTTATTCCAATCCGATGTTACTTTTGGCTTTATCGTGGGAAAACCCGCAGGTAGAAAAATATCCCTTGAATGAATCTACTCATCTCATTAAAAGTACCGTGGAATTGCGTAGGTAAAAAATAGTGCAACAATTTTTTATTACCATCGGTGAAAAATATTGGGAAACCCCAAATTTTTATCAACCAACGTTTCCTCGCGTGTGGAAGAAAGTGCTAACCTTTACAGGTACTCTGTAATTAACTACGATGTTCCATTCAATGTACGGGAATTCCGTTTTCTCATTTGTGCTTTAATTACTTATTAGAAGACATTAATGAAACGTATTTAGGTAACTGCGCCAATTTTGCACATGGTCACAGTGGTCCAAAGATCAACCTCGTTCTACTTTGGGCATTTGGGTTTTCAAAAACAACAACAATGTTTGTCACACATCCGATAACAACATTAATTCTATGATTCGAATATATATTTAAGGTCTTGGCCCACAGGTACCTAGAGCTCCGAAAAATAAGATCCCTTCATAGTTCGTAGTGTGATGGTTAGTGTACATGACTACGAGGGCGGTTCGGAAACGTCTTAGCCTAGCACAAAAAGCGCGGTATAAACAGAAAAAAATTAAGTGTTTTGGAAACTTCCATCTCTGCTATGAACACATGTTAAATTTTGTTTCGATCTGGCAACTCCTTCATATAGAAACAGGTGTTCACAAAAGACGCATTCGCGATTTTTTTACAATGGAAAAATTAGAAATGCGTGGTGTCATTAAATATTTACATAAAAAAGGTTTATCGGGACAAGAAATTCATAATGATATGGTGAATGTATTAGGTGAAAGTGTTCCTTCATATGCAACAGTAAAAAATTGGGTTGCTGAATTTAAACGTGGTCGTACAAGCATTGAAGATGAACCACGTAGTGGACGTCCAAAAACAGCAACAACAACAGATATTGTAGCCAAAGTGCATGATATGGTATTAAATGATCGACGAATAAAAGTGAGTGAAATAGCTAATATCATGGGCATCTCAAATGATCGAGTCCATTTAATTTTTCATGAAGAACTACAGATGAAAAAGCTTTCTGCAAGATGGGTGCCGCACTTGTTAACAGTCGACCAAAAACGCATAAGAATGAACATTTCTCAAGCTTGTTTGGATCGTTTTCAGCGAAATAAAATGGATTTTAAGCGTCGTTTTATAATTGTTGATGAGACATTGATCCTCCACTATACTCCAGAGACAAAAGAACAATCCAAACAATGGACTGAAGCTGGAGGAAGTGCCCCAAAGAAGGCAAACACAATTCAATCGGCTGGTAAGGTTATGGCAACGGTTTTTTTTAGACTTCAAAGGTATTTTATTGATTGACTATCTGCAAAAGGGTAAAGCAATAAATTCAGAGTACTATTGCAAACTTTTAGATCAATTAAATGTACAAATTCGAGAAAAACGTCCTGGCTTACAACACAAAAAAATAATTTTTCATAAAGACAACGCACTAGCGCCCAAGAGTGTTTTAACAATGGCTAAAATCAACGAATTAAAGTACGAGTTGCTTGACCACCCACCTTATTCTCCTGATTTAGCTCCCAGTGACTTTTACCTGTTCCCAAATCTAAAAAAAATCCTTGCTGGCAAGCGTTTTACCTCAACTGAAGATGCAATTACAGTTCTGAACCACTATTTTGAAGACCTTGAGAAAAACTATTTAATCAAGCGATATAATTGCTAGATAAGCGTTGGACTAAGTGCATTGAAGTTTCAGGAGATTATATTGAAAAATAAAAATATTTTTGAAAAATTAACTATTCTCTTTCATTAATAGGCTAAGATCTTTCCGAACCGCCCTCGTATCACACATGTTACCTCAGTTTCAACTCCGTGTAAGCACATTTAACAATTTTTATAAGCGCACTTCCTTCTCGCTGGCGTTTTTAAGATGAGTATATTATATCCATAAACCATTTAAAAAATGATATATTAAATTCATTCAGAGGTTATTTTATAGAGATGACCTTATGATTGGGCATGGAAAAACCAACATCCTGGTGAAAATACTGACGGTACCACGCTCTTTTAAAACCATTTTCATATTGGCCACGGTAATGTGTCCATGATTACAAATACACAAACAATGTCATATTCTGTAAAGGATCATAGTTAAACAATAAGGCGTGGAATTTAGACATTTTAATGTCTTCTGAACAGGCGATTTGTATGTGTACCGACTATCGTATTTTTGGCTGAAATCCATGATAATTGGAAAATTAGCTTTGGCCTTTTCGAACTAAATTTGCTGACTTGTTTTATTTCAATGGCATTAGTGTATGACCACGGCCGGTGACATCTTTTTGTTAGGCTTGTAGTTTTATTGATTGTTTTGCATAAACTAGCGGAAGACGAATATAGGAGCTAAAGCAATCCCGCGACTGCCGGTTCTATGCACCGTATTGACCTGAAACAAACACTCTTCGGCCAGGGGCAGTCACCTCAACAATATGTGTTTTTTGTTCGTCCATTTTTTCATCGTGGGAGCAGCACTTTCCGGAATGCCTGCTCCGAATATTACTGGTCCTAGCCGTGATCGAACAAAACCCCGGATCTTGGATCTACTCGGTTTGTCAGAACCGTATACACCATCGTGCTCCCGCAGTCTCCTTCGCAACAGCATCAACATATGTGACAGTGCATAGAGAAAGGGACCTAAGGGTAAAAATAATCAATTTTCACTTTTTTTTTGATGTGGACAACATGTGAGCATCGAATGAGACCGATCCCATGCCCCAAAAGTGTTCCCTCTCAGAGATATGCGCGTTTTATGAAAGTGAAGTTGACGATTCTAAGCGCAAATATAAAGGGACCTTATCTTTAAAATGGCTCTCCTGAGCAAAACTGGTTTTTAATCTTAGGCCCTTTTTTTTGCGCGTCACATATACAGCATCTTACACCACAGACAGTGCATTAATTTTGCAATTTAATTGCAATAACCTACGCAACAAAATCAGTGAGGTAATAGAATTTATGAGTCGGAGAAACATCTTGGTCGCTGCGATCCAAGAAACTAAGCTGAATGCCACCTGCAGCCTGCACAGTTATGAGGAATGCTACGTAAGGGTCGCTATCGGATTGGAGGTGGGGGACTTGCTTTCCTGTTACACCATTCTGTGCAGTTCAGACCTATTTCGGCTGAGCTTGACCCTAAAGACTCACACATAGAATGTATAAAGGAACTGCCTATATAGAGCTGTACAACGTATACATCCCGCCTGACAAGGAAACAACCGCTTGGCCCTAGGAGACTGCAATGCTCACCATGAACTGTGGCATTATCTCCTAGACAACGACCTGGGGGGCATAGCTTTAGCAGAGCAAATTGATAGCGCTACGTTCTGCACCGTGAGGACGCCTCCATGCGGATTATGGGCGATTGCCATAGCTCGCCAGACATTACTATGGCATCGCCTGGCCTGATCAACGACAACACCTGGTAACCCGTCATCTCACTAGGATCGGACAACCTTCGCATAATTCTCTCTATAAATAGACCATCCGACTTTATAACCTTTGAACGCCGTACGTATCTCAATGAAAACAGGCTGATTGGAATGCCTTCAGGGAAGCCACCAACCGCAGCTTTAATAATCTAGGCATTCTGTCGGATTTTCGGTTAGCCGAGAAAAAGTTGAGGGCTATAATCAATGCAGCTGTCGCTCGCCATATTCCTGCTGGTCGAATACCCGTTGACCTCTTGCAAAGCGATAGGTCGGTCAGCGAACTACGCAGCACCTGTGGTATCGGCGAACGTGAGTACGACGCAGTGGAAGAAAATGCAGACTCGCCAGAATGCCGCCCTCAGAACTTTACCAGGGTGTCTTCTGAAGAGCATCTATAAGAACATGAGGAGACGAAGGTCCTTACCGTGTGCAGACAGAATTTCCTGCTGTCTAAGCAATACCTGCTCGGGTGTTTTTGCTGTATTCATCCTAACCACCATATCTTAGACAGGATGACTCCGCCCTGGCTGAACAGGTACGGTCTTCATGATCGAGAGAGAGAGGTCCAGCGGTACAAGAGAGAGCCTTAAGAGCACCATAACTATCAGGCAGGACTCAACAACATTCACGCTGATGAAATAGCATCACCAGTATCCAGCTACAACGTGAATGTAGTGCTAGGGAAACATCCCCGGAGATTTCAGCTGAGTAGAAGGTGCTACCTCGGAAGACACGCGTGGTTCTGGCTCAGCTGAGATCTGTATGGTGTAGTTGCCTCAATTCTTATTGGGCTCGAATTGATGCTAACGCCCCGGACATCTGTCCCGCCTGCCATCAGGTACCAAATGACGTGCTGCACCTCTTCAATTGGCCGGCCAAGCCCACTCAGCTGACCCCCCAGGTCCCTGTGGGCGCATCCAGTTCAAATGGCGCGTTTCCTCCACCTGGATATCCTGCACCCATAGACGAAGAGAAATTCAAAATAAAATTATGTTGTAACAACAAAAACAACAGAATCTGATATCGGATCTTGTGCTAGTGATTCTGAGTCATTAAAAAAATAATGGGTAACCAACGTTCGAATCTATTTGATTTATTTTTTTTAAAAAAAAATATTTTATGTTGTTCGCTTTTGATTGGTACTCGTATCCAACCAAAACCATATGACCTTTTAATTAGAAGCTATCTCCCTGAAGCTACCTTACCTGAAGCGGCTACTTATTAAAACTAATATTTTCCGTTTAAGATAAATTTAAAAGACTTGATTAATTGTTGTTTATATATTGATGTCCTTTGGGTATTCCGCTTTATTGATTCAAAGTGGCGATTTTCAATAATTATTTCCTTGTTTGCTATCTTTTATTTATTATTATTCTTTATGTCGCAGCTCTTTAAGGACAATACACAACTTTTGCACGTGCCGTAAGTGCTAAGATATCATTAGCCAATTAAAAATGAAAATAGAAAATAAAATCCTTTAAGAAAAGCTGTCCGCAAATATTGAACTAAAAACCTTCTGCAGCGAATGAATGCCACTCCTGGCGATAGTATCGCATTTCCTCCACAAAGGATGCAATATCAAGTGTATCGGTTTGTTTTTAAAACAAACGACGGATTTCGCTAGCCCACTGGGTCACACCATGAAATTGAATATTATTCAAAGAGACGTTCAGCTACCGTGCACACATACGGTGAACCTCCCTCAAGTTGTACTACTTCAGCAGCAAATATAGGGGGATTTTCTAGCAGGCCTCTGTAGCGAGTCGAAAGGCCCACTCACTTGATAGCAAAAAAAAATGATATAATAGTCATCATTACATAAAAACCACTATAGCTGTTCTATTATGTATTATAATCTTGTTATCGCTCCTGATACGCTTTTAGTGTAACTCTTCGAGCATCGGCAATTTATCATTGGAAATGATTTTATTGTCTTTCAAAATATTCTCCTTTAAGATCAATAAACTTTTGCATGCGCACTAACCAATTTTCGAAGCACGTTTTCCACTCCGATTGAGACACCTCCAAAACATAATTTTTAAACGCTTTAACAGCTGCTTCGGGCGATGAAAAACGTTGACACGCATTTTTTTCTTGATGCTAGGGAATAAGAAGAAGTCATTGGGTGCCAAATCAGGGCTGTATGGTGGATGGCCCATCAGTTCGACATCTGGAGTGGTCGCAGAGCTCATCGTTTCAGCTGATGCTTGAGAGCTCGTATTGCCGTGATGCAAAATGATCCGTCTTCTCTAATAATCTTTCCTCATTTCTTCGAACACTGTTGGCAAACAGATTATTGTACGAGGGTTATTATATATATTTCTGGCCTAATAATGAAAATGCGAATATTTATAATCAAAAATGGTTTATTGTTTTTCAAAGTATTCTCCAGCATGATTAATACACTCTTGCATGCGCTCAAACCAATTGTCAAAACACTTTTTCCACTCCGATTGAGACACCTCTAAAACATGGCTTTTGAACGCTTTAACAGCATCTTCTGGCGACAAAAATCGTTGACCACGCATTTTTCCTTGATGTGCGGAAATAATAATAAGTCATTGGCCATAAAGGCAGGTCAGGACTGTATGGCGAATGACAAATCAATTCGACGTTTTGGCCGGTCAAAAAGGCGCTGGTTTGCGCCGATGTGTGAGAGCTCGCATTGTCATGTTGCACTATGATTCGTCTTCTCTTGTTCGGTTTTCTAATTTCTGGGAAGACTTCAGGCAAACAAATTGTGGTGTACCACTCAGAATTGACCGCCCTACGTTGCTTAAGCGGAACAGTCGCCACATGACCAGTTTTGCCGAAAAAACAGCCAACAATTAGCTTCGAAGTGCTTCTTCTATGAACAACTTTCGTTCGATTTGACCCGTCTTCGATGACCCACACAGTCGATTGTCGTTTTGTTTCGGGCTCATATCCATAGATCCATGATTCGTCACCTGTGATGGTCTTACAAACGTCTTTTGAAGCACCGCGATCGTATTTTTTCAAAATTTCTTTGCACCGATCGACATGAGCCTTTTTTTGAGCGATTGTCAAATTGTAAGGGATCCAACGAGAACAAACCTTTTTTACGGCCAGGTATTCATGCAATATCGAATGTATGCTGGTGGAAGAAAGGTCCAAAGACGCCTCTATCTTACGGTATGTCACATGAAGATCTTGCATTATCCGCTCACGCATGGCATCAATGTTATCTGGCACAACGGCCGTTTTTGGACGACCTTCGTCTTTGAGCGAGCGTCGGCCACGGTTGAATTCTTTATACCAGTTTTACACAGTGCTACAGGATGGTGCTTCATCGCCATTCAAAGATATAAGTTCATCGATGCACTCTTGTCGTCGAAAGTTGTGAAAAATAATCGCACGAAAAGGTTCACGAGGTAATTCCATTTTTTTGCCAAATTGATTTTTTCAACTCACTAATAATGGTCGTACGTCAAAACGTTCTGAGTACGTTTATGCTAAAAAATGTCAAACTTTCCAATGGAAATATTAGATGGTGCCAGCCAACACTAAGCGCATCGATGGTTTCTGGCAAAGTGACCAAAGTTAGACGTCCTTTACGAAATTCATCATGGAGCAAACGGCGCCTGAGACTGAACTCTTGGTACCAGTTGGTTTAAACACTCTTGTGTCGATGACCCGCGGCAAAAATCGTAAAAAATCATCCCCCTCAAATGACAAAACGTTCTGAGTAAAGTTATGCTAAAAAATGTCAAAGTTTTTAATAGAAGTTCCAGTTTTCATCTGGGAACACTAGTACTGTCAGGTCCCGAAATATAAATAGCAACTCTCGTAAAGGAAAGAAACTAAGTAATAGGTTCTTTCAGCAAGTGAGGTGAATTATTATTGCCAATTATTATCTTAAATTTCCAGTTTACAACTCGACACCGGCTCCAAATAGAAATTCTAATGAAATATACACAGAATGTTCTTTGGGATCGTTTACCAACCTCTAAATGTTGTTTGATTTTAAATCTTTTTTGCACGTCTATTTTCCTCTTCAAGAGAAACAAAATAAGCTACTATGACATAAGATACCACAAAACTTTTTTCTTCCCATTATATCGTGAACAGCCCTAATGTAGACCGACAGTACATATGTTTTGACCGTCTTTCGGTCTATGCGATTAGTTCGCCCGGTAGGTATCAAACAATCGGTTCAAAGTTTGCATGCAATAATATTTTTTCTAAAACTGCCTATGAGATTAAAAATTGGCCTTATCGCTCCAACCCTTCTGGTACCTCCCACACAAATGTACCATTTCGCCCACTTTTGGTATTCATGAAATATCTTTTATCCCATTCATATGATCTAGCCCAAAATTAACACTTAAGAACCGGGTTATAAGCCTTACTTAGTGACAAATAAGTATAAGTAGATTTCTATCCACGTCCCTTCTGGTACCTGCCACACAATTGACTTTTGTTCAGTGCAGATGATAACTCAAAGAACTTGTCGCTTATGGCGAGAAAATCGCTTAAATTATGAGCACAGCGTCCGAGTGTTTTACATGATTCTCGCTATGATAGCTTCAACCATGGTGCGCCATAAATATTTTTAAAACGGCCCTGTTCTTGAATATCAAAAAAAGGCTGAGGCACACCCCTTCTTACCATACAAATGCACCATTCCGCCCTCTTTTTATACCCTCCGGCATAGGATTAGAATATATATAAGTTTGTCATTTCGTTTGCAACACATCGAAATACTTATCTGCGATCATACTAGGTAAATGTATATGTGACACCGCATAGAGAAAGGGACCTAAGGGTAAAAAATCAATTTTCATTTTTTCTTTTTTTTGATGTGTACAACATCTGAGCATCGAATGGGACCGACCCCATGCCCCAAAAGTGTTCCCTCCCAAAGATATGCGCGTTTTATGAAAGTGAAGTCGACGATTCTAAGCGCAAATAGAAAGGGGCCTTATCTTTAAAATGGCTCTCCTGAACAAAACTGGTTTTTAACCTTAGGCCCCTTTCTATTTTGCGCGTCACATAAACTATTGATCGTCCAAAAAGTCTAAGACGATCTAGCCAAGTTCGCCAGTCCGCCTCTCCGTATCTTGAAAGCACTATTCAGTCCTCAAAAAAGAGCTAGAGTCTTCAAACTCGCCAGATATGTGTCCCTTAGTTGGCGTTGAATTGGTATTGAAAATGGACTAAATCGGGCAAAGGGGAAAAAGTTCCGTTTTAAGGGACTTAAATAAGTACTGTTACAATTGTTAATGTTTTGACATTTTTTCTATAAAATTTGATTATATCACTTTAAAATCATTTTTGTTGGAAGTGGTAGGCTTAGATTCTTTATCCTGTGGCTCCAAGGGCCGAAAACCGTCCCTTCTCTTAAATTTAAATGTGTTCCAATTTAAAAGATTTGGACTAATTTGGGACTCGAACCATATAGGCCCAAGGGACCCAAAAAATCTGCCTATTTGAACTATGGACATAAATATCAATATATAAAATAATAAAAATTCGTCACGAGTCAGAATATATCATTTATTTTAAGATTCGACGAAATTTGACGACTTAACCTATAGGAGTATGGCGCCGAAAATTAGGTTCCTTCGAAAATAAACATATACACAGGAACTGTGAAATTTTCTGAATTATCCTAATATGACATTAATTTCATGATTCGGCTGAATTGTTGGCCTTGACCCATGGGCGTGGTGTATTGATCCTGGGGCCCACAAACGCCCAAGGACATATGGGTATCCAGAAACACAGAATATTTTTTCGCAAATCCAACTATGTATCTTTGTTTAGGTTTTGTGCCAATTCGGAACACAGACCGGCCCATATCGACCTTACGGTATCAAAAATCGGAAACCATGTGTATCAAAAGGAACCTAATAGCACATTCATTAACTTTAATATTTGATTTGTTTTAAGACATTGACCCATGGATATAAGGTCACAGAAATAGTGGCATTTTCTAAAAAAATTGAATTTTACCATTTGGCTGAATTAGAAAACCTAAGGGGTCGGCCCCCAAAAGTCATTCCTTCATGCCGGGGAAGTATTCTGAACCAGAAACAGTAACAGTTTCTTACAAATCCAAATATGTACCTATACGAGTATTCAATATGGTCCGAAAAACGCCCTCCTGCAACTCTGAGCAAATGTGAAGCGCAAAATAGAAAGGGACCAAAGGTTAAAACCTAGTTTTGTTCAGGAGAGCCATTTTAAAGATTAGGTCCCTTTCTATTAGCGCTTAGAATCGTCGACTTCACTTTCATAGAACGCGCATATCTCTGGGAGGGAACCAGTTTTGTTCAGGAGAGCCATTTTAAAGATTAGGTCCCTTTCTATTTGCGGTTAGAATGTCGACTTCACTTTCATAGAACGCGCATATCTCTGGGAGGGAACACTTTTGGGGCATGGGATCGGTCTCATTCGATGCTCAGATGTTGTCCACATCAAAAAAATGATTTTTTTTTACCCTTAGGTCCCTTTCTCTATGCGCTGTCACATATGGGTATTGAAAAGCAACAAACGCATCGTGACGAATCCGAAAATAACATTTAATCCACATTTGAGATCAAAGGTCTCCAGAGTAAAGAAAATAAGGTGCTTTCGAACATCGACAAATGTTACTCAGAATCACTGGAATTATCTCAGTTAACTTTTAAATTTTTAAGAATTGTCTAAATTTATGGCCCTTATCTAGGGGCTTCATTCGACCCGAGATGTCGAAATACTTCTCATTGCACAAAGTGTGTCGAGTTGTGGACAGTTACTTCTCGATATTCTTTCACTAATGGATATTCTAAAATTAATCAAATATTAAAAAGGGTACATTTAACTGATGTACCTTTAATCCCTTAAAGGGCTAAAGGAAAAATTTTGCCACTGGGCTGATTTTGCCTATTAATTCTCCTTATGCTACATTTCAGGATCCTAGGTTATCGCTATCGTGCTTTCTAAAAACACAAAGACGGACGAGCACACGGACTAACTGACACATGGACAGACGGTCATTGCTAGATTGCTATAGAATTTTACGACGATTCTATAGAGTCCCCGATCACTATTTTGTGGTGTTGAAAACGGATTGATCCTTCAGTGGAGGGATATAAAAGGGTCCCCTGACAAGCCAACTAAAGGGTGGTCCAACTAAAACGCACGATGTTAGTTGTAAATAAAACCAAAAAGTTTTCAGAGAATTATCTTAATTTTAGTATTATAGAAGGACCTATGACAATAATGTGAGAAATAAAGTATCGGGCATTTAATGTAACTGCTTGGCCGATCTTATGTTTGAAAAAGCACGGCCCGATGACGCCGCCAGCCCATTAACTGTACCAAAAAGTAACTCCTTCTGGATGCATCGGCTTAAATTCGGCAATTCTGCTTGTTAACGAAAGCACATTGGACACATTTATTTGGTTGCTTATGCTGACCGAAAAAAGAGGTTAGGTTCGGGTAGGTTACCCAACCTACCCGAACCTAAGAAGGGTTGTGTTCTTCTACTTTTGTCCAGGGAATTAAGCATCTGCATAAACTTATATTTTAGTCTGTTGTAAGGAGTCTGTATCGAAAAAAAAACAACACGAAGTGCACGCAATGCAAAATGATTTGAACTCCCACTTCCGCAAAAGGCTTTAACAATCTTTCACCTCTCTATGGTTGGATTTGTCAAACACTAGAACAAAAAAATGTCAAATTTAGTTGGGCAATTTACTTGCATTATGGTCGGACCACTCTTTAAATTCGTCTAAAGGCCCTTCAGGGAAGGCCTCTATATTAGCGCAACTGGAGATCCAAACCTTTGTTTATGTGTGTTTGCATATCCACGTACGAGTATTAATGGGTGTGTGTCGGTATGTGGAAAAGCCACAGCATCTAAACTATGCCAAACACTTTTAGTGGATGACACACTGTAGGCGCGCTGCCGTGCTCACATTTCATCCATGCACAGTGGGATTTTTTTTGCTATACAAGTAAACAACAAAATATTAAATGAATTGAGCTTGGGCTTTGCAATTTTGCACACATTGCCAAAAAAATCAAAACCGACGACAACCACCCCTACCATCCATATTACGTAAAATAAAAAATCGTTGTAATTTCTTTATGTTCATATCTATCTGTGTTAAACAACTACCAGTGTTTGCATTTGAGTCCTTAATTACAATAAAATTTTAAGTGCCACGCCCATATAACAATTTTAATTTTTTTCGATTCTCGAAATCATATCAGTGTAGCTTTTGATCGATGTCAAGCAGCACTTACATCGTTATAAATAACTAAAGCCTAATATGTTAGCTGAACATTTGCAAAATATTAGGGGTCCATCCATGATTTGTCACTTTCTTTTTATCCTTATTGTTTGCGCCTAACCAAGCTTTGGAAAACAGATATACCAGCATGTGTAAAAAAGTACTAACCGAATTCGATGACCATTGGCAGAGAGAAGCGGCTAAAGCGGGCTTTTAGGCTAGATAGACATAATTTATTTATTATCCACCTAGAGGTATTTTTTTTTTAAATAAATAAATCCTAAAATTCAAATCAAGCATGGAATCTTTTTTATTCACTCGAAGGAAAGTTATGTGAGTGAAGATAAATTCGAATTTAACTTTCAAAAACGCAAACAATCCGCGACCCCCAGTGGGTTAAAAAAGTTAAATTCGAATTTATCTTCACTCTTTGACGAGACAGTAGTGTATGCACAAATTGCTGTCTCGTCAAGAGTGAAGATAAATTCGGTCTTCTAGCGATACTGGCTACTATCGCTAAAAGGCCGTTTGTCTGAAATAAAATAGTATAGCGATAGTAGCCAGTACCAATAATCTGGCAGTAGTCTGATTGACGAAAGTATTTTCAGTTGTCCTCCATGGACGCACTTAGATCCACTCTAGAGCAATTTTCCCAAAATTTCATATTCCAGGTGGAGAATTCAATATTCTGAAAATTATTTCAGACAAACGGCCTTCTAGCGATAGTAGCCAGTACCAGTAGCAATAATCTGGCATTAGTCTGATTGACGAATGTATTTCCAGTTGTCCTCCATGGACGCACTTAGATCCGCTCGAAAGCAAATCATACAATTCTGTCTTGCTATGTGAAGTTAAATTCGAATTTAACATCGCTATGCGCACATAGCTGCCTCGTCAAAGAGTGAAGATAAATTCGAATTTAACTTTTTAACACTCTGGGAACCGGGGATATTTTGGGTTTTTTAAAGTTAAATTCGAATTTATCTTCACTCACATAGGAAAGTTTATGCCATTTATTTTTGGAATATAATTTCTTTCAAATGTTGGCCGCAACTACGCCTCAGGGTTTCCATTCTGAGGGTCTAATTTTGGATGACTCGTTCGAGCATTGCGACCGGTACTGATTTAATGACACGCGTAATGTTGGCTTTTAAAATCTGAATCGTAGCTGGTTTGTCAGCATAGGCTTTGGACTTTACGTAACCCCAAAGAAAAATGTGTGATATCACTCGATCTAGGAGGCCAACTAACCTGCCCAAAACGTAAAATAAACTGCTTTTCGAAATGACCTCTCAATTGATCCATTGTTTGAGCAGCTGTATGGCAAGTGGCACCGTCCTGTTGAAACCAAGTGTCGTCAAGATTAAGGGCTTCAATTTCAGGTAGCATAAATGATCGATATCATGGCGCGATAGCGAGCACCCTTCACGGTTACGTTCCGACCATCTTCATTTTTGAAAAAATATGCACCGATGATTCCACCAACTTATAAACCGCACCAAACCGTGGTTTTCTCTGGGTATAATGACACCTCTTGATGCTCTTCTTGTTGCTCTTCAGCCCAAATGCGTCAATTTTGCTTATTGACTTTGCCGTTGAGCCAGGGTGTAATGGCACCTCTTGAAGCTCTTCTTGTTGCTCTCCAGCCTAAATGCGCCAACTTTGCTTATTGACTTTGCCGTTGAGCCAGAAATGAACAAAATTTCGGTCGAAAACAGCGGATCTTCCCGTTTCTCACCGAACGCCCATTTCCATAATACAGTTGCTAACGTTTGAAGGTAATTATTTTCAAAAAATAAATGCCATAAAATGTCCTTTCAAATTACCAATAAAGATTCCACACTTGATTTGAATTTTTATATATTTTTTTTGTTCTGAAAAATACCTCTAGATGGAGCACCCTATATTGCGTTTCTGTATTGCCATTACGATTTGAAAAAAAATCACACAATCAGTTATCAAACTGAAGAAAAATTTTATTCTCACTTTTGAACCTGCACAGTGGCAGAGAACTTGAGAAATGTACTAACCAAAAATATAAATATTGATATCCTTATTGTGTGCACCTAACCAAGTTTTGGGACACAGATATATCAGAATCATTATATGTGACAGAGCATAGAGAAAGGGACCTAAGGGTAAACAAATCAATTTTCATTTTTTTTATGTGGACAACATATGAGCATCGAATGAGACCGATCCCATGCCCCAAAAGTGTTCCCTCCCAGAGATATGCGCGTTTTATGAAAGTGAAGTCGACGAGTCTAAGCGCAAATAGAAAGGGACCTAATCTTTAAAATGGCTCTCCTGAACAAAACTGGTTTTTACCCTTAGATCCCTCTCTATTTTGCGCGTCACATATAAATAATGGAGAGATTCACAACTGAACAAAGAACCAGACTTATAGAATTTTATTATCTAAATCAGCGATCAATTAGTTTAACGCGAACGCATGAGTGATTTGAATGGCTTTGTTAATAAGCAGAACATTAGGTTCTGGGGTTCTAAAATCCAAGAGCCATTCATCAACGCCAATTGCACCCCATTAGGTGTACAGTATGGTGTGGGATCACAGTAACCGCAAATAGAGAGCGGTTTATGTAGAACTTTTTTTACAATCTGCTCTTGAAAAAAGTCCTGAGATGTGATTTCAGCAGGACGTAGCCACTGCCCACACTGCCCTAGACACAATGGCACTTTTAAGTCAAAGTTTTGGAGAGCGAAATCCAGAAATTCGGAATTTATTTGGCCAGCGCGATCGTTAGATTTGTCAGCAACCGACTATTTTCTTTGGGGTTATTTGAAGGAGCGATTATATGTGAACAAGTCCGAGACAATCCTTCAAATCATGTGTTATGGAAAATGGTCTAAAACGAGCACAAAATTGCAAAGCTGAAAATAGGGGTGACATTATTTTTCATACTTAGTGTACAAAAATTTCCATTATGTACACGCAGAGAAAAGATATGGTTACTAAAGGGTGTCCCAAGAAGAACGCAATTTTTAAATCTGGCAACATTCGAAGTGTCATTGTTTGACATTTGAACAATTGTTATTGTTTGTTAGTAGAAGGTACGAGGTTAGTAAAAATGAAGCGCTACACGAATGAACAACTCATTCTCATTGTGAAATTGAGACAACATGAAAATGCTGATTTTGCCGATAAAATCATCTTCAGTGACGAGGCCCATTTTCATCTTGATGGCTTCGTCAATAGGCAGAATTGTCGCATTTGGGGTGCGGAAAATCCTCGAGTGATTCACGAGAAGCAAATGCATCCTCAACGTGTCACTGTGTGGTGTGGTTTTTCGGCTGGAGGAATCATTGGACCTTTTTTTATGAAAATGAGGCAGGTCAAGCGCAAACAGTCAATGGTGTTTGGTATCGTGAAATGATAACCAGTTTTTTCTTGCCTAGAATTGAAGAAATGAATGTGGAGGGCATGTGGTTCCAACAAGACGGCGCCACATGTCATACAGCCAGAGAAACAATTCAATTGCTGCATCAGTCATTTCCCGGTCGTGTTATTTCGCGTTTTGGAGATCAGAATTGGCCGTCTAGATCGTGCGATTTAAGACCATTAGATTTTTTTCTTTGGGGTTTTTTGAAATCGATGGTTTACGCGAATAAGCCGACGACGACTCAAGCCTTAAAAGACGAAATTGGACGCTGCATTAATGAAATACCGCAGCATTCATTCAAAAGGGTTATTGAAAATTTCATTAATAGATCGCGTGCATGCCAGCAAAGCCGCGGCGGCCATCTGCACGATATATTGTTCCATACATAACCTCATTCTGTCTACTTTACGATATAATAAAGTTTCACGATTTTTTCTTAAATATCTGTGTTTTATTTAAAATTTAAAAATTGCGCTCTTCTTGGGACACCCTTTATATGGTCACGGCAACAATAGTATGTTCTTTGCAATAAAAGTGTGATCGTCGCAACAATAGTATTGTTTTTCGAATTTCATTTTGACAATGGTAAGATTGCGCCAATATACCGACGAAATCATAATATTTTTTTAATTTGACAATGTTATTGTGACGAATCCTTCGCAATAATAGTACTTTTTATATGTCAATTAAATTTTTTTCAAAACAAACTACTTTTGATCAGTATAACTGAAATATTTTTAATAAATGATGTTTTTCCACTGTTAAACAAACAAATCACTTCTATTATTAAGAGTTTAAAGTATTTTTACAAAATTTACTTAATAAAAATCTCTATTGTTGAATAACAACTTAACTCAATTCTTAAAAACAATTTTGAGGATTATAGTATGGTTGTGTGTGAGTCATTCTGTGGTTGTGAGGATCTTGCTATGGCTGTATGTTCAACATATTATGGTTATGAGTATCATTATATGGTTGTGGGGATCATAGTATTGTTGAGTGTGAATAATAATATGGTTGTGGGGATCATAGTATGGTTGTGTGTGAATAATAATATGGTTGTGGGGATCATAGTATGGTTGTGTGTGAATAGTTCTATTGTTATTAGGACCATAATATTGTTGTGGGGATAATAGTATGGTTGTGTGTGAACCATACTATAGTTGTGATGATCATAATATTGTTGTGCCGCAACCATATAACCAACAATAGTATGATGCTCTTTGAATATTGTTATCGCAACCATACTTTTTTTCTGTGTGTACATTATATTATTTGAGAAAAAAACTAAAAACAAAATTAATAAACGAAAAAGTAATTAAAGTTTTAAACACAATAAAAACAAATTATGTTTCCAGCTTATTGAAATGCATAAAAATATGCGATAGTTACTGCAAAGTTTCATTTAGATGACTTTGCCGCACTGTTGTGCACAAAAAAAAATATTGGAAAAAAATAACGCTGTTCATGTTTTCCTTAATTCAACAATTCTCTACAAAACTGCATCATTACATTTTTGATATTTTACACTTGAAAAACGGTATTTGTGCCAGCCTTATCCCACTGTGCGACGGTCTGCGGTCGTTGGTGGGCTTAAGGGCATCAGCATAGCAGCAGGTGATACTTTAATTAATTCCATTTACTCTATTGTGCTCGAAGAGACAGTAGGACAGAAAGTCTACGGCCGAATGTGTAAGCGTGCCTCCGTCTGGCTTCAGTTGTTGATGATACGGACGTCCTAGGCTATCTATCCCATGCTTTCAGTTTGGTGCCCATTTTCAGAAAAGGCTTAAAATATAAATAATTCATTATTTGGCTGTTTCTTAATTAAAACTCGAATGCTGTGTGATGGATGATAGTATTGCATTTGTAGTTGTGATATTTTAGTTTGTGACGGTAGGATAAACATCAGCCAGTGCTCATTATTCGAGACAATTTCCGGTTGGAGAAAATTTTTTAAAATTTAGTTAGTTTCGTGTAGGTTGGGTAAAAGGGGGGTTGTATTTTCGGACTTTTGTCCAGGGAATTTTGCATCTGCTTAAGGTAACATTAAAGACAGTTGTGTGGAGTTTGTATTTACTCAAGTGGTACCTGCTGTCCCAATCATAGTACATAAAATCTTGCTTTACTCGTATGAGAATTATTTTCATTTTGAGATAACTCACCGTCAGAAAGTTAAGCAGTTATGAAAGTCGAAAGTCAGGCGATACCGACAGCAAGATACCCTCGGCACGCGCTTTAGGCTAGACAAGCTTAATTATTGTATTTCCTGTATGCTAAACAACGGCCAAACTGCAAATTTCGTTGAAATCTGGTGATACTTGCCGCCGTATAGCCGATTAGACCCAAAATCGGCAGAAACATTTGTATGGGAGCTATATGAAGTTTTCACTTATCTGTTTTAATTCCATCGATGTTTATTATCCTGTGTGGAGAATGACGCCACAAACCAATTTTGGTTACAATCTGATGAAATTTCCGGCTGTTAGACCAGCAATCAGGATGGACATTTGTATGGGGCAATATCAAGAATAGGACCGACCTTTCCTATAAATCTGATGAATTTTCTGCTATTAGGTCGGTTAGACCCTAAATCGGAAGTGGTCGACTATTGACTCCCTACAACACTCTAATAAAAAAAATTGGCGCCTCTAGGGCTTAAGCAAGGTTGGACTTAATATGTTACTTCTGAAAAAGAAGGACATATTTCGTGGTACTGGATTTCTCCCAACTTCAGCAGCAACCGTCACAAGCCGAAAAAACGCCAGAAGGTGTCATTGAAATCGGTTTTTATATGCAATCTAGACTTTGATTACAAAAATAGATGGTACAAGTCTAAATCGACTCAAAGTATAATTCTGATCTATGACACATTTTTCTGGGAGTTACAAACATCAAGCCCCCGCGCAAACTTATAATACCACAGCTTCACAATCTGGTGAGAATATAAAAACTGCTAATACACCAGATGATCCATCTAGAGGTATTTTTTCAGAACAAAAAATAAATATAAAAATTCAAATCAAGTGTGGAATCTTTATTGGCAATTTGAAAGGACATTTTATGGCATTTATTTTTTGAATATAATTTCCTTCAAATGTTGGCCGCAACTACGCCTCAGGGTTTCCATTCTGATGGTCCAATTTTGGATTACTCGTTCGAGCATTTCGACCGATATGGCTTTAATGACACGCGTAATGTTGGCTTCCAAAACCTGAATCGTAGCTGTTTCGTCAGCATAGACTTTGGACTTTACGTAATCCCAAAGAAAAATGTCTAAAGGTGTGATATCACTCGATCTCATTGTTTCGTTTCGGACATCATCATTTTTGAAAAAAATAGGGACCGATGATTGCATCAGCCTAAAAACCGCACCAAATTGTGGTGTTCGCTGGGTATAATGGCACCTCTTGAACCTTGCTCTTCAGAAGATGTCGGATTTAACGTGATTATCGCCGAAATGGCCTGAACCACGGTGTGCCATCACACTGGGGCCGTAACGATGCGACGGCCAACGCCCCATTGGATTGATTCCGCCGGTACCAATTCGAAGCATAACAGTTATGGGTCATGGCTTCCCTCTTGGTTAGGGGTCGAGGACTATCTAACCCTCTACTGTTCTATGGGTCACAGCACCCGGTCGCAATGCAACTCCACATCGAACCGAAGTTCTTCCCGCGATTTGGGTATAAACCACAGCCACCACGATACTCCCCGAGGGGCCGCACCATATAGTGAGGCCAGAACAAGTTCTGGGGGCTCCTGACTACCCGTGGTACCAGATTTGAGTCTCCGGTCAGACCTCGTAACCAAAAGACTACTCCCAGTTTTTGTTCCATACAACATGGGACTGGTCACCCATAGCCAACGACATCCTAAAACCAACAATCAACCTCTACTCTATACTGCCAAACTCGCCCTAGCACGCCGCATCAAGAAAACCCTATTCGCGAACTAATTCGCTCTGGCCAAAACCTCTTGTGAAGCAACCATCCCTCTAACATCCCACTGTCCGTCCGTCATTTCAATTCCTAACCGACCTAAATCCCTAACACTTTCATAAAGAGTACATTCACAGAGAACATGCAACCAATCCTCAAGAACCGCACCACAATCACACGACTCCCTATCGCTTAGGGTCCTCTTGTGCAAAAATGCATTAAGGGACCCATGACCAGTCAGCAAAAAGCCGAGAAAAAGGCCAAAGCTAAAATCTGGCTGACCACACACTAACCTCTTGCTCTTCAGTCCAAATGCGGCAATTTTGTTTATTGACATTGCCGTTGAGCCAGAAATGGGCCTCATCACTGAACAAAATTTTGTTCGCAAACAGCGGATCTTCCCGTTTCTCACCGAACGCTCATTTCCATAATACAGTTGCCAATATTTGAAGGCAATAATTTTTTAAAAAAAAATAAATGCCATAAAATGTCCTTTCAAATAACCAATAAAGATTCCACACTTGATTTGAATTTTTATATTTTTTTTGTTCTGAAAAAATACCTCTAGATGTATCACCCTATATTTAGGAGGGTGATGTTGAAGGAAGATGTTACTTCAAGATTGAGAAGGACATATTTCGTGGTAATGGCCCAATTTCATTTAATAGTCAAGACCTCAAAATTAGTCCTAGCACAAATTTGAACAATGTACCAAGTTTCAACGAAATCGTTCAATAATTTCGACCTGTACTTCGTCCACATTTACACGAGGCAACTTTACTTGTGTCACTTTTTATGATTCCCTTTTGAACTTGCCTCTTGTGTTTACACAAGCCAAATCGGTAAAGGCAGCTTTTGTTTTAATTATTGGCTTTTCTGACATTCTGTGATGTATTCGTTCTGATTTTTGTGTGACAAAAATATTAAACTAAACTGCAGCCAACTTCACACTACGTAAAAAACAATAGGAATTGACTGTACGTGCAAGTTTTTATCCTTTCAATTCCTCTCATCGCTCTCTCTCCTACAAACTGGGAGTTGCGGCAAGTAAAGTTGCCTCGTGTAAATGAGGACTTTGATAATCAGATGTAATATGTGGCTTCTGGTGCTGCAGATTTTGATATTGGCTAAGATATTTGTACTTGTAGTGTCAAACCATAGGCCAATATAGACACCTTGTAATTGGGTTTGTCTTTGGCCCAAATCTCAAGAACGTTGAATTCGTCTAACACTTGCGACCTGAACATTGATTACAACGATAGAAGGGCAGAAGAATTGACAGTTGGTGTAGTCTACCAATAGAATATATACAGTAGGACAGGACCGACTATATGATATATCACGCTGACATACATAATTACTATTACCTCTGTAAGGAATTAAGAACAAATCTGTTTTAATTTGACTTTTCCTGCGGATTAGCCTCAAATCTTTTGGATTTTTTTAATGGAAATGTATGAGCACGGATATGATCCGTTTGTGCTTGTTTTTTTGTTATAGTTCTTACATCAAGCAGTTTGCCTAATAAGATCAAGCTCGGATTACAAATTTTGCTTGGTTGGCTATTGGTTTGTCGTCAATAAGCGCCTTCTACGGCGGCAGGGCCTCAAATCGGGACTTAACGCATGATTTTTTGTAGGTGCTATAAAAAACATGCCTCGAAATTGTCGAATTCTATCATGATTGGTTGTAGATGTTTCATAATGCACTATTTTAAATTATACTAACATCGAAAACTAGGAGGGTCCAATAAGGTCCAATATTGCAACAGTTTGTTACTGGTCGCTAATAACCTTCCATGCGAAATTTTATTAGTGTCGCATTTTTTTTGCAGCTTCTAGAGCTATCTGAAATCGGATAGAACCTTTGTTTAGTATAAAAACAAAACCATTATGCTCCAATTTCAATACAATTCGTCCTTAGCGAAACCTGAACCGTGTAAAAGGTTTCGGTTTATTAACGGAAGTAACATTTAAGACCAACCTACATACGATTTTTGTATGCCCTCCATCATAAGATAAAGATTACAATCATGTTGTCATTCCGTTTGCAAGAATTCGAAATACTGGTCCAAAAGTATAGTATATGTGACAGCGCATAGGAAAGGGACCTACGAGGGCGGTTCGGAAACTTCTTAGCCTAGCACAAAAAGCGCGGTATAAACAGAAAAAACTTCCATCTCTGCTATGAACACATGTTACATTTTGTTTCGATCTGGCAACTCCTTCATATAGAAACAGGTGTTCACAAAAGACGCATCCGCGATTTTTTTTACAATGGAAAAATATCAGAAATGCGTGGTGTCATTAAATATTTACATAAAAAAGGTTTATCGGGACAAGAAATTCATAATGATATGGTGAATGTGTTAGGTAAAAGTGCTCCTTCATATGCAACAGTAAACAAATGGGTTGCTGAATTTAAACGTGGTCGTACAAGCATTGAAGATGAACCACGTAGTGGACGTCCAAAAACAGCAACAACAACAGAAATTGTAGCCAAAGTGCATGATATGGTATTAAATGATCGACGAATAAAAGTGCGTGAAATAGCTAATATCATGGGCATCTCAAATGATCGAGTCCATTTAATTTTGCATGAAGAACTACAGATGAAAAAGCTTTCTGCATGATGGGTGCCGCACTTGTTAACAGTCGACCAAAAACGCATAAGAATGGACATTTCTCAAGCTTGTTTGGATCGTTTTCAGCGAAATAAAATGGATTTTAAGCGTCGTTTCATAACTGTTGATGAGACATGGATCCACCACAATACTCCAGAGACAAAAACACAATCCAAACAATGGACTGAAGCTGGAGGAAGTGCCCCAAAGAAGGCAAAAACAATTCAATCGGCTGGTAAGGTTATGGCAACAGTTTTTTGGGACTTCAAAGGTATTTTATTGATTGACTATCTGCAAAAGGGTAAAACAATAAATTCAGAGTACTATTGCAACCTTTTAGATCAATTAAATGTACAAATTCGAGAAAAACGTCGTGGCTTACAACACAAAAAAATAATTTCTCATCAAGACAACGCACCAGCGCACAAGAGTGTTTTAACAATGGCTAAAATCAACGAATTATAGTACGAGTTGCTTGACCACCCACCTTATTCTCCTGATTTAGCTCCCAGTGACTTTTACCTGTTCCCAAATCTAAAAAAAATCCTTGCTGGCAAGCGTTTTACCTCAAATGAAGATGCAATTACAGTTGTAAACCACTGTTTTGAAGACCGTGAGGAAAACTATTTTAATCAAGGTATAGAATTGCTAGATAAGCGTTGGACTAAGTGTATTGAAGTTTCAGGAGATTATATCGAAAAATAAAAATATTTTTGAAAAAATAACTATTCTCTTTCTTTGATAGACTAAGAATCCGAACCGCCCTCGTAAGGGTAAAAATAATCAATTTTCTTTTTTATCTTTTTTGATGTAAACAGCATCTGACCATCGAATGAGACCGATCCCATGCCCCAAAAGTGTTCCCTCCCAGAGATATGCGCGTTTTATAAAAGTGAAGTCGACGATTCTAAGCGAAAATAGAAAGGGAGCCAATCTTTAAAATGGCTCTCCTGAACAAAACTTTTCATCAACTTTTCACCTTTTTTTGATGTGGACAACATCTGAGCATCAAATGAGACCGATCCCATGCCCCAAAAGTGTTCCCTCCCAGAAATATGCGCGTTTTATGAAAGTGAAGTCGACGATTCTAAGCGCAAATAGACAGAGACCTAATCTTTAAAATGGCTCTCCTGAACAAAACTTTTCATAATCTTTTCACTTTTTTTTTTGATGTGGACAACATCTTAGCATCGAATGAGACCGATCCCATGCCCCAAAAGTGTTCCCTCCCAGGAAAGGGACCTAATCTTTAAAATGGCTCTCCTGAACAAAACTTTTTATAATATTTTCACTTTTTTTTGATGTGGACAACATCTGAGCATCGAATAAAGCGATCCTATGCTCCAAACGTGTTCCCTCCCAGAGATATGCGCGTTTTATGAAAGTGAAGTCGACGATTCTAAGCGCAAATAGAAAGGGACCTAATCTTTAAAATGGCTCTCCTGAACAAAACTGGTATTTAACCTTAGGTCCCTTTTTATTTTGCGCTTCACATATGCTGATAAACCAGCTACGATTCAGGTTTAGGAAAGCAACATTACGCGTGTCATTTAAGCCATACCGGTCGAACGAGTCATTTAAAATTGAACCCTCAGAATGGAAACCCTGAGGCGTAGTTGCAGCCGTCATACGAAAGAAATTATATTCAAAAATTAAATGCCATGAAATGTCCTTTTAAATTACAAATTAAGATCCCACGCTTGATTTGAATTTTTATATTTTGTTTTGTTCTGAAAAAAATACCTCTAGAAGGATCGCCCTATATATACGCTAATAGGGAGATATTATCTCAGGAATCACCTTATATTTTTATCCTGTGGACTTTCCAGGATATGCAAGCTTTATTGATACGACTTTTAATCAAACCACTCAAGAACGTCAAAAGGAAGGCAAGACAACGTTAAATTCAAAGAAGTGTTCATGTACGTAAGGCTTCGTTTTCTATCTAAACTTCAACATGCCCCCCACTGGGTCCGAATTATGTTTGAAGCTGTTACCTTGTTGCAGCACCTTAACAATATTCAAACAATTATTTGTTTTCAATTTGGAAACTTTAACATAAACTTTAAACCCGTTTTTTCGATTATTTATTAACAGATTTCCAAATTCAATTTGATGTTGATTTCAATTCAACAAAACAAATAACAAAACCAAACTGATTGTAACTACGCACCGTCAGCAGATGGTGCCACAAAATGAAAACAAATTTTCCACCAACTCGAAAGGGGGGGTTTACCCCTCTGAGGGGCGGTGGTGATCAATTGCTGAAGTGAAACATGTGCCACAAACAAAAAAAAAAGCACACGACAAGTCGGAAGTGTCTGTGTGTGTTTGTCCACAGAGGCTGCCGCAACCGAAAATAGGCCTTGGCAAAGGTGAAATGTTCACATCAGCTTTTGCCACCCTTCCACTCACGGCTTATGTTTTTGTTGTTGTCAAAATGTTACTTTCTCTGACTAGGAAGTTACAGTGACACCTTAAGAGGTTTTATCGGATTTGTTTTTTTTCTCCATTTCGTTTTATTTTTTATTTTCATTTTTATTTTTTCTATCGGTCTCTAGCGAAAAGCTTCTAAGTTCATATGAGCAGAAAGAAAAGTTAGTCAACTGATAAGTTTGGTGAAACAGAAAGAATGTTAGTCTGTTGTTTGAACTTATGAACTTGCCCAATATGTGACCCTCAACGCCCACAATATTCCGTTAAGCAACAAGGGGAAACTTCTGTCAAATCAGTGAGCTGTGCACGATTCAACTCTTATACTCACTGACCAGGACCTACTACTTTAGGCCGGCTCCGAACGGCTAAAGCATTTTTTAGAGCTGTTTTTACATGGTATAGAGATAAATCTCTAACTCGTCAAGTCACCGGCACTTACGAGGTAAAAACCAGACGCTTAAAATTGTTAGTTGTTCTTACCCGGTGATAAACCCGGATTTACTGACATGATTGTCGTGCACACTTTCATCACACCATGGCGGCCCACATGGGCCAGTTGTACACTAGAACGAATTAATTTAACCAAATTTGGCAAAACAAGGATTTGAGATGATGGATTGAAACCACCAACTTGTTTACGAAGAGAAAAGTAAAACGGAAGTGGAACGAAATTTAATATGTGACTTGTAGAGCTCATAATATGAGCTAATACTATAAGATATTATCTTGAGTAACCGTTTTATTGGGGGCAATGGAAAGCATGTACCATTATGATAGAGCTTTACCAGGTTTGGCACCAGTCCTACAGACTCCTATGAAGAACTACGCTAAATTTGATCTGAGCCATACGAAATTTAGGCAGTCTTGGATCTCTGTTGTTGGTCTGTTAGAGCGGCAAAACCTCAAATCGGTAGAATCCTTTGTCTGAATACAGGACCCGATATGGTTCTACTTTACCAGGGTTGTTTTTTGGTTGCTTTACTTAACTTCTAGAGCATCGAGGATTGAACCCGTGAAAGACCATTATATTTTTTCGAAATATTTATCGATATAAATAAATTTCAATAGGGTTCGTCCTTGTCCTAAACCTGAACAATCTGCAAGCGACAAAAAGACGGGTGTGCTGTGCTGTAATATCAGTACATGGAACGTCAGGCATAGTTAAGGGTTGCCCAACTTAAACGCACAATGTAAATTGTAAATAAATCAAAAAGATTTAAGAGAATTATCTTAATATTAATTTTTATGATAGAAGGATCTATAAAAATTATGTGTGAATCAAAATAAAGCCTTATTGCTCGATACGGCTTCGGTGTCATACCTCTATCCGATGGGCCATATTTTCATTGACTCTAAGTCATCAATGTCGTTAATATAATCATCCACTAGATCTTGAATTGTTCTTGGCTTATTAAAACCCAACGCTGTGAAATCGCATGTTCGTGGCGGCCAATTAACATTGCCACGACGTAAGATAACATGGCCAATAAATTTGTCGCGCAAAAGAGCCGTAGTTTCGTTGGTTGTGTGGCAAGTTTTGAGTCCACATTTTGCCCAGGTCCATATCCTTTACTTCTTGCCACTAAGAGTTCGTTATCATCTCGCGATAACGAACACCATTCACTGTAACTGCTTGGCCCACCTTATTTTCGAAGATGTACGGCCCGATGGCAGAATGCACAGAAGTTTCACATTTCCTACAGGCCCGGTTTGCAGAAATTTGCACACAACTCTCCCGATTGTGGAAACATTTTACGAAGTACACGAAATGCATTTTGATTTGAACGCTTATTTTCGTAAAAGGCGTCAACAATCTTAACGCGCTGTTCAATTGTGTATCTCTGCATGGTAAAATTTGTCAAACACTGAAACAAAGAAATGTCAAATTTAGTTTGACGTTTGGTGTGCCTCACAATTAAAACCGTGCATTAAGTTTAGACCACCCTTCATTAACTGTATTTAGTAAGCTTTAAGTTCACAAGATACAACAAGTGGACAAATTTAGTTCAGCCGTGTCGGAGCTTATATACCCTCCATCATATATTACGCTCTAATACGAAAATGTTTTCAAGAGGGCGTGGCACCGTTCTATATTACTCAGGGTGTGTTCCTTCCATACCAACATTATACGAGGGCGACCGCAAAAGTAACTGACCTAACATAAAAAGAACCGTTTTTTGGAATTATTATTATTTATTTTTCAACATAATCTCCTTCCAACTCAATACACTTCATCAAACGTTTTTTAAGTTTTTTAATTCCATCCGAAAAATAAGAATTTTCAAGACCTTCAAAATATGCCTCAGTTTCAGCAATAACCTCGCTATTGGACGAAAATTTTTTGCCACCGAGAATTTTTTTTAAATTTGGAAACAAGAAATAATCAGAAGGAGCTAAATCTGGACTATATGGTGGATGCGGAGCAATTTCAAATCGTAATTCGGCCATTTTTTTTGAGTTAAAAATGCAGTGTGTGAAGGAGCATTATCGTGATGATAGAGAACTTTTTTTTTTTAAATGCGGTCGTTTTATCTTGATTTCTTCACTCAACCGATCCAATAATGCACAATAATATTCACTATTTATAGTTTTTCCTTTCTCAAGATAATCAATAAATATTATACCCATTGCATCCCAAAATACTGTGGCCATTTCTTTTCCTGCTGACAGTTTTCGCCTTCTTGGGACCACCTTTTACCAGCTTCTATTCATTGTTTTGACTGTTCTTTGCATTCTGGGATGTAGTGATGGATCCATATTTCATCAACAGTTATGAATCGGCGCAAGAACTCTATTGTATTACGCTGATAAATCGCTAAAAGTTCCTCGGAATTGGTCCAACGGACGATTTTTTGGGGCAAAGTCAACAAACGCGGCACATATCTTGCGGATAGATTTTTCATGTGGAGTTCATCATGTAAAATACTCCAAACTTGTTTTTCGTGTACTTTAATAATATCAGCAAGTTCTCTGAGCTTTATTCGTCTATCTTTAGTCACTTCATTAAATATTTTTCTAATGTTTTCAATTGTAGTAGCAGTTTTCGGTCTTCCAGAGCGTTGTTCATCTTCCGTACTAGAACGACCCATTTTAAATTGTTGAACCCAGGATTTAGCGGTGGAGTATGATGGTGCATTATCACCATGAACAGAATCCAATTCATCTTTGATTAATTGTGGCGTATAACCTTTCATATAAAAGTGTTTAATTACCGCACGAAACTCTTTATTTTCCCTTTTTCAAAAATTATAAAACTTGTTTACTTCAATCACCTGTAATAAAGAAAATAATCATTAAATATTTCGGAGATTTTGACAGATGCCTTATAAAAGATTGCTTTTAAAAAACAAAAAAAAGTTGCTAGTAAAACAGAAAATGTGCCAGGCCAGTTAGTTCTGCGGTCGCCCTCGTATGTACCGCCTACTCGTACTATCCTCATAGCAAAAGTAGTTCACGAGATGTAGCCTTTAAAAGTTTAGGATTGTATGGGCAGGGCCACGCCTTTTTGTCCAATTTGAACACAATATAGTCGATAACAATATGCTAATCATTGATCTCATAAAACTGCGCGATTGGATTAAAACGATTACTTTGGCCATAAAATAATTTTTTTTAAGAAGGCGTGGCACCGCCACTATTTTCTACAGCATGTGTTTTAAAATATTAAATACTAAAATTTCCTCACTGGTCCAAATATCACATAAATTTAACAATTTTACTAGTTTTATTATTCGCTACCCTATGGGTCAACAAATACCCTTGGCCCATAGGGTTAATCTACCTAGGATGCCGAAAAATATGTTCTTTCGAGCAGGGATGTATGGGTTCTAAAAACGATGAAATTTTATGAAAAATAAGAATTTAACACTCATTTTACGATTTAGCTTTGGCCCAAAAAACGTCACGTAATATTCGGTGACATATGGGTATCCAAAAATAGTGTAACTTTCTCTAAAGTCCAAATACGTACCTAGTTTTATGATTTGAACCAATTTTGCACTCGGACTTGCTCATAGGAGTCAAAAAATGTTTGTATTAAACAACAACAAAAATGTTCGTCACGAATCCGAAAATTAGACTAACTCTACTATTCGACTTTATTTAATACCTGATTAGTTAATCCAAGGTCAAAGGTCCTTAGAGTCGCTACGAACATTACTCGTAACTTATCTTTACCCCGAAATTGGAATTTCCTCATGTCTAAAGTAAATGTGAACAGGAAAAAGGAAACAAATATTTTTGCCAACTTTTTTATTTTGAAAAAAAAAATACTTCCAGATGTGTGGAAATCGAATTCGACTTTAAAAAATCTGTTTGTTGAAATTTAAAACGATTCTATCTAGGACCCCGAAATTTTGCTTGAGTATGGCTTATGTTCATAAGCTGTTGGGAATTGTAAATGGGCAAAATTGGGCCAGGTGGAAAATAGTTTCCTTTTAAGGGACTAAAGTTACCTGGGTAAAGAGTACGCTTTTTTGTGTGTTTGTTTAACAAATCATAATTTTTTAAGAACGGGCAATGGTTCAAATTGGTACCCGTACTGTACATTGAGACGAACTAAATACCTCAAAAAGGGCATACCTGCTGGACTTTTGGTAATGCTGGCGATTTATAGTCAATATGGACAATATGGAAACTAGAACTAAAGCAAATATTGCTACCAATCCAAATAAAGATTATTTTTGAAGTTTTGCCTAAGATAAGAGACGTAACAAAACCCGAAACAGATAAAAAAACGGACCCTGTTTTTGCTCTCAATAGCGTAGGTATGGTGAAGGGTATATAAAAAAAATACAAAAGTTCAAATCAAGTATGGAACCTTTATTTTTAATTCGAAAGAACATTTTATGCCATTTATTTTTCGAATATAATTGCCTTAAAATGTTGGCCGTAACCACTCCTCAGGTTGGCCATTCTAAGGGATGACTAGGGATGCTATGAATGACTCGTTCGAGCATTTCGACCGGTATGGCGTTAATGACACGCGTAATGTTAACTTCCAAAACCTGAAGTGTAGTTGGTTTGTCAGCGTAGACTTTGGACTTTACGTAGCCCAAAAGATAAAAGTCCAAAGGTGTGATATCACATGATCTTGGCGGCCAACTCACCGGTCAAAAACATGAAATTAGCTGCTATTCGAAATTACCTCGCAATAGATCCATTGTTTGAGCAGCTGTATGGCAAGTCCGTCCGTTTGAAACTCAATGTCGTCAAGATTACGAGCTTTATTTTCAGGTAGCATACGGTTCCCAAAATTTAAAGGACTTTATTTTCAAAAATAAATGGCATACAACGTCCTTTCGAATAAACAATAAAGATTCCACACTTGATTTGAATTTTTGTATTTTGTTTATTTAAAAAAAAATACCATTAGATTGATCACCCGATATTTATATTATAAAGCATGTCTGCTGTGGACTTTATATAAGTATTATCGTTGTTTGTTCTTCACAGGAACAATATATATTTAAAGAAAGACATCGTTGAATTTTTTGAAAAAAAAAAACATTAAATCAACAAACGCCGAAATGCTCGTTATTCATTGCATCAATAAAACAAATTCATTGTATTAATGAAAAATTAAAAAAAAAAAACCTATTGAAACTTTTCATAAAATTAACGCGGCACAGTACGGTTGCTATTTTTATTTCGGGTCCTGAAAATACTGGTGTTCCCAGCTACAAACTAGAGCATCCAGTGGAAACTTTAACATTTTTTAGCATAACTTCACTCAGAACGTTTTGTCATTTGAGGGCGAATTGCTTTATTTACAGTGTGTTGAAAAATTCATCTCAGTCAAAAAATGGAATTACCCCGTGAACATTTTCGTGCGACGATTTTTTACAATTTTCGGCGCGAGTGTTTAAATCAACTTGTTTTGACTTTTGGCGATGAAGCACCATCAAAAACCACTGTTAATCGCTGGTACCAAGAGTTCAGTCTTGGACGCCGTTCGCTTCAAGATGAATTTCGTTACTTTCACTTTTCCAAAAACCATCGATGCTGTGTGTGAACTGATTAAGCAAGACCGACATGTGACATACGGTGAGATTTTGGCATCTTTGGGCCTTAGTATGACAAGCATCAATAAGATATTGCATGTTCATTTGGCCGTGAAAAAAATTTGTTCTCGTTTGATTCCACATAATTTGACGAATGCTCAACAAAAAGGCTCATATAGATTGGTGCAAAGAGATGGTGAAAAAGTATAACTGCGGTAGCTCAAAGGCAGTGTATAACATTGTCACAGGTGACGAATCATGGATCTATACATATGAACCCGAAACAAAACAGCAATCGACTGTATGGTCGTTTTAGACGTGCCAAATTCAACAAAAGTTGTTTGTTCGAGGAAGAAGTACATCGAAGCAAATGATTGCGTTTTTTTTAGGTATAACCGGCCATGTTGCCACGGTGCCTTTAGTGGAACGTAGGAGGTCAATTCTGAGTGGTATACAATCATCTGTTTGCCAACAGTGTTCGAAGAAATGAGGAAAGATACTAGGAGAAGACGGATCATCTTGCATCACATCAATGCGAGCTCTCACATATCAGCTGAAACGATGGGCTATTTGACCACTCAAGATGTCGAATTGATGGGCCATCCACCGTACAGCCCTGATTTGGAACCCAATGACTTCTTATTCCCTACAACAAGAAAAATATGCGTGGTCAACGTTTTTCATCGCCCGAAGCAGCTGTTGAAGCGTTCAAAAATCATGTTTTGAAGGAGCCTCAATCGGAGTGGAAAAAGTGCTTTGAAAATTGGTTTGTGCGCATGCAAAAGTGTATTGATCTTAAAGGAGAATATTTTGAAAAACAATTAAACCATTTCCAATGAAAATTATTGTGTTTTTATTGCCGGACGCGAAATATAAATAGTAACAATTCATCTCGTTCAGTGTAAACGATATATCTGATACGAGTATACAAATTTACCAAACACGCCATAGGACTCTCGTACAAATAGAAGACGTTGAACACATTTTCATAGCCTTAGTAAAGCGATTCTGTTATTGTAGATTTGTGCAAAAACAGAATCACCGACATATTTTTCACTTTGTGTTTTCCGTCTTCTGATTTAAGTTTAGTAAATGGCGTTTCTTCTTTGTTGTTGGCGAAATTTATGCCGCATTTCTTCTTTGTTTTTATTTTCTTTTCTGTCAAAAAGTTGGATTTATGTCATATTTACCTCGTACGTGATGGAGCCGTAGACGAGAGACCCACTTGCAACTAATGGGATTATGAAATGCCTGTGAAAAATTTATGGGTCCACCAAGTGTCATTGCCATTTGAAGTAGAGTAAAAAAAGTTAACCTAGAGGCACGAACGTTTAAGCGCTACAAACGCGGCAATAAAACGGCAGACATGCTAAATTTTAAACTTTTACCCAAGGCTGAAAGTTAAGAATTGTTTTTATTTGTTTGCGAGGTGAATGGCTAATGTGGCGCAGACTGTTTCTATCATCTCGAAAAACTTTTGCGACACTTTTTAAGTTTCTGTTTTATAAGGCGATTATTAAGAATATTCTCGAAGTGATAGGTTGCGTCGTTTTTTGTAAGGTAGAAACAATTCAAGGATTAAGTTCATGACTGCAATGAAACTAACAAAAGGTATGAAATTTCTTGGGAAAAGATGAGGAGTCATTCTGCGGGAAGTTTTAAATTTTTTTTATAAATCATAGTGAACTAGTGAACTTGTGATTTATGGCTAAACTCATTCGCAAAGTTATAAAAAATATTACTTCTTCCAAAGGGTAGTTTTTTTTAAGAGTGTTAAACTCAAAAATAAATCGAATAATGAGCTAACCTACTCAAAAAAGAATTATACAAAAGATAGTTTGCCATTGGTGTTAGTTTGCCTTATAAGAAATCCGCAATTGGTTCCAAACGCAGGATTTTGCTCAGTGGTACCTGCGATGTGCTTCGTCAAATTCACGGCAGAAATTCTCTGACCTTGCTCTAGTATTTCCTTAGAAATCCTGAAGTGAAACATGATTTTCGAAATGCAGTTGCACTTTCAGCAACTTTTGTTCTGCAATATAAATGATGAAATGGCAAACCAAACTGGACTTAACTTGCATAGCTGTCCGAGCTTTAATTCCATGCCAGTTAAATCTTAAAAATAATTGGACAACTTTTATGTACGGCCAGGCCGAAGCTACTGTATTATCAACCCTTGGGCTTATATTTGGCCACACACAGAGAACAGATTCGTTGGCACAACCGAATTAATTTGCCAACCGAATGATTGAGGTTGCATGTTCTTTGAGCATTCCATCATTACAAACGATTGGGCGTCCTGAACTTCTAAGTAGAACCAAAGTATTAGTGGAATTTTGGATAAAAAATCCACATAACGCACTTGTTTAACAAAAATTTTGAATTATTTTAGAGCCAAAAAAAGTGTTCTTACACACTTGAAGCAATCTAAAATATTGAAACTGTACGAGGGGTGGCTCGGAAAGTTCTTAGCCTATAAATGAAAGAGAATAGTTAGTTTTTCAAAAATATTTTTATTTTTCAATATAATCTACTCAAACTTCAATACACTTAGTCCAACGCTTATCTAGCAATTCTATCCCTTGATTAAAATAGTTTTCCTCAAGGTCTTCAAAATAGCGGTTTACAACTGTAATTGCATCTTCATTTGAGGTAAAACGCTTGCCAGCAAGGATTTTTTTTAGATTTGGGAATAGGTAAAAGTCACTGGGAGCTAAATCAGGAGAATAAGGTGGGTGGTCAAGCAACTCGTACTTTAATTCGTTGATTTTAGCCATTGTTAAAACACTCTTGTGCGCTGGTGCGTTGTCTTGATGAAAAATTAATTTTTTGTGTTGTAAGCCAGGACGTTTTTCTCGAATTTGTACATTTAATTGATCTAAAAGGTTGCAATAGTACTCTGAATTTATTGTTTTACCCTTTTGCAGATAGTCAATCAATAAAATACCTTTGAAGTCCCAAAAAACGTTTAACATAACCTTACCAGCCGTTTGAATTGTTTTTGCCTTCTTTAGGGCACTTCCTCCAGCTTCGGTCCATTGTTTGGATTGTTCTTTTGTCTCTGGAGTATAGTGGTGGATCCATGTCTCATCAACAGTTATGAAACGACGCTTAAATCCATTTTATTTCGCTGAAAACGATCCAAACAAGCTTGAGAAATGTCCATTCTTATGCGTTTTTGGTCGACTGTTAACAAGTGCGGCACCCATCATGCAGAAAGCTTTTTCATCTGTAGTTCTTCATGCAAAATTAAATGGACTCGATCATTTGAGATGCCCATGATATTAGCTATTTCACGCACTTTTATTCGTCGATCATTTAATACCATATCATGCACTTTGGCTACAATTTCTGTTGTTGTTGCTGTTTTTGGACTCCACTACGTGGTTCATCTTCAATGCTTGTACGACCACGTTTAAATTCAGCAACTCAATTTTTTACTGTTGCATATGAAGGAGCACTTTCACCTAATACATTCACCATATCATTATAAATTTTTTGTCCCGATAATCCTTTTGTATGTAAATATTTAATGACACAACGCATTTCTAATTTTTCCATTGTAAAAAAATAGCGGATGCGTCTTTTGTGAACACCTGTTTTTATATGAAGATGTTGCCACATCGAAACAAAATTTAACATGCGTTCATAGCAGAGATGGAAGTTTCCAAAACAATTAATTTTTTTCTGTTTATACCTCGCTTTTTGTGCTAGGCTAAGAAGTTTCCGAACCGCCCTTAAAATGGTCTTTCAAATAACCAATAAATTTCCCACACTTGATTTGAATTTTTATATTTTTTATGTTCTGAAAAAATACCTCTAGATGAATTACCCTATGATTACACTTGATTTGAATTTTTATATTTTTTATGTTCTGAAAAAATACCTCTAGATGAATTACCCTATGTTAGTAACGCGTGATCCATTTCCTACTTTTTTAAAGAAAAAACACAGAAAATTCAAATCGAATGGGGAATGTTTATTATCATTTGAAAGTACATTCTATGGCATTTTTTGTTTTTTGAAGATTATGTCTATCAAATGTTGGCCGCGACTACGTCTCAGATGGTCCATCCGTTGAGTCCAATTTTCCATGACTCGTTCGAGCATTTCGACTGGTAACTGGCGAATGACACGCGTGATGTTTTGCTTCAAGGCCTGAATCGAAGCGGGTTTGTCCGCATAAACTTTAGACTTTACATATCCCCACAGGATAAAGTTTAACGGCGTGATATCACACGATCTTGGTGGCCAATCGATCGGCCCAAAACGTGAAATTATCTACTCACCGAAGTGTTCAATCAATAAATCCATTGATTGATGCGATGTGTGGGAAGTGGCGCCGTCTTGTTGAAAGCAAATGTCGCCGAGATCAGGAGCTTCAATTTCAGGCATCAAATAGTCGGTTATCATGGCACGATAACGGTCGCCATTGACGGTTACGTTCTCATCGGCATCATTTTTGAAGAAATATTGTCCGATGAATGAAGTGACAGCTCTTGAACCCCTCTGGTTGCTCTTCGTCCCAAATGCGGCAATTTTGCTTTTTTACATACCCATTGAGCCAGAAATGTGCCTCATCGCTGAACAAAATTTGGCTCGAAAACGTCGGATCTTCTTGGAGCTTTTCAAGAGCCCGTAGAGCGAAGCGATGTCGCTTGGGAACGTCGGGCGGCTTCAGTTCTTGCACAAGCTGTATTTTGTACGCTTTCAATTTAAGATCTGGACGTAAAATGCGCCAAGTCGTTCCATACGTCAGACCGAGTTGCTGCGAACGGCGCCGTATCAACTCTCCATCAAAAAATAACATAAAAAAAGGCTATTGAAAAAAGTATCTCTGTTTGGATCACCCATTATAAACTAGTCAATTGTTTCATTTGTCCGAGCGTCTAACCAAGTTTGTTTTCAATACAAAATTTACCTGGCGAACACTTACGAAGCACCCCCAAATTGGAGTTTTAACCACTCTACACTTGTTTCAATTTCTGTCCATGACATATTGCGCAAAGACCAATACAGAAAAAATAACAAATGCTAACGCAGTTTGCCCAGCTTTCTGTGACGTTGCCATAAGAAACCTGTTTGCATACTAAACTTCTGTTCGAGACATGTTAATAAAATATTAGCCTCCAACTCCACGAAACTGTCAAAGGCAATTTATGAAATAACGACATGACTTGTGTTACGGGTTCATCGGTTTAAATTATAAATAATAAATATTACATATGGCAATAACGTTTCTCATATTCGTTAAATATTAATACATTAAAGTCAAATATTGGCCTCGTAATACAAATAACTCATAATAATTTCGTTGTCATGTTTTATTTAAAAGCGCCGTAAATTATACTTTATAATCTAGGCTAAAGGCCGCCTTCACATATGCACTCAGCCATACACATTGGCAGCAAATATTTAGCGGGATAATTTGGATTTTAAACCTAAGCGTAAATCTTAAAGAATCCTTGTTCGCTAAAGACAAAGGATAACAGGGATATTTTTGCCACTCACACACACTCGCACGCACAAAGTCATTTGTCAAAGTGCGTAATTAATGCTATTAACACCACAAACATATGCTCTGAAATATTAAATTAATCCCATTCCCCCCGTAAGGTAGACAACGATTTATCTTAATCACTCCGGCTATGCATGGCATATTAAAGCATAGACTTAGGCACGAGCTGATTAACTCTAAATAGTGTTTACCTAGCAAATCCTTAGGCGGCGTAGAAAAATGTGGCATGGGGGTTTCTGGTGAAACTTACCCTAAGGTGTTTATATCAATTTAAAGTTGTAGACACGTTTAGTTAATATTTGCAACTCATAAAGTTTTGCCTACATTTAGGTGTTCACAAAATATTATGTACAGCCACAGCATACTTTTGGGCTTCAAATATAATTTGGTAGTTTATAAAATGTTGAGCAATATAAAATCAGTAAAAGAAAAGTCTACAGATGGTCAGAGCTGTCTATAACCTCTTACTACTCTAATGTACACCAGACTTTATTAAATTTAATATGCGGCTTTTAGGATGACAGCGGAGAAAATTGGCCATGTAGGCACGTTAACAAATATGGACCAATTTTACCAGTGCTCTAGTTGGGAAGAACATTTTCATGGGGGCTATAGAAAAACATAGACATAAAGGTGGGCCAAATTGTAAAGACAAACATTTTTCGATTTTGTGCCTCAATTTTTCGAAAGCTTTTGCCATGAGGAAAAAAGTTCCACTACGACTTATCAAAATAATCATTTCCGAGGAGCCCATATTTTATAATTTTTTACTTTTTCTCAACTTTTGTTTTTAACGTTTTTATAGTAGGTAGTAAAAAAAATTAAAAAAACCTTTAAAATGAAAGTTGAGATAGAGATTGATATGATTTATGATGTTGCACCAGACTTGGTTATTTGTCATACATCAAGCATGATTCTTTATTTAAGCAAGGCGTATGTCAAATTTTTTTTCTGCAGCGGCAGGACATTCTTAATTTGAGCACGATCGTGTCTAATTTGTGATTTCTAAAGCTGCTCGACCTCAAATTGGGAGTAGCCGTTACAACAATAGATGGACACACGGACAGATATTGCTTCGTCGAAGGTTTCATGCGAACCTCGATGTAAATAAATCCCCAGGCCCGGGTGGTATTTCGGCACTTGTGCTATGTAAGTGCTCGTCGACGCTAGCCTGTCCATTATGCAACCTTTTCAACCAGCGTGTTGGAAGGTTGCGAACGTCCAGCCGATCCCTAAAAAGGGTGAAGCCAATTGAGATTTGCTCTACGCTCTCCAAGGTAATGGAAAGCATGGTAAACCACCATCTTGTGAGGTATTTAGAGAGCAACGACCTGCTAAGTGATCGACAGTATGGCTTTCGTAGAAATCGCTCTACCGGAGACCTGTTGGCGTTCTTATCGGAGTGTTGGAGTCGGTCTATCCACCAGTTTGGTAAAGGTAAGGTCCTGGGTCTAGATATCTCCAAGGCTTTAATAGAGTCTGGCACGGTGCACTCGTTTGCTCGATTAATATCGAGCTTTCTTAGAGATCGCACTATTATAAGTAGAGTTGTTCTAGATGGGTTCTCATCCACTACACATAGGCTGACCGCAGGTGTACCACAGGGCTCTGCCCTTTCTCCCTCTTTATTTCTTATTTTCATTGACGATCTATTGTATCAGACCGATCTACTCTTTCGTAAATGATAGTAACCTCTGTCATTAATATTCATTCGACCGTAGGCCGAGTCTTCAAGATATTGAAGACAAAAGGCGAATTATGGATGAGACACTTGGCCGGGATCTACTGGCCATTTCCGAATGGGGTCGAGTGAATAGAGTAGATTTTAATGCACGTCAGACAGAGTGCTGCATGTTGTCTCACAAGCGATTCGCTGACCCAACAATATCGTCAATTTCTATCGATGGTACGGATATTGAACAATCAGAAGCTCTCGATGTTCTGGGCATAAAATTCGAAGTGTCGAAGGAAGCACTCTGCATAGGCTTTTTAAAGCGGTGCATGAAATATTTCACTGCTTCTGATCTTTTCAATATCTATACAACTTACATCAGGCCGAAGATAGAATACAACTCCCATATATGGGCAGGTGCTCAAAACACATCCTTGGAGCTACTTGACCGTGTTCAAAGGAGAGCTATGGTGCTGATAGGTGACAGTAGGTTATCCAAGTCTATTGTTTCCCTTGAGTATCGTCGGAATGTGGGTTGCGTGACGCTGTTCTATTGTTACTTTCATGGTGTGTGTTCATCAGACATCCGTCGCCTTATACCTGACATGAGGATGCTCGGCAGGGATACGCGACTTTCTAGGAATTCACCCCCGTTTGTTATCGATTGGCCAGTTGACCGCACTATACACTACATATCAAATTCGTTTTTCGCTCGTACAGTCCGTATGTGGAATCGACATCCGGCAAATGCAATTTCCACTAATTACGACATTCAGAAGTTCAAGGCAAGTGTCAATAATCATTACTCCCTCTTTCCCCCTTCCGATCCTTCACTTTCCACTCGCCAACGCAATGCACCGCATATATAGGGGGCATCCCCTGAGTGTTGGTTATTTACAAAAAAAACACCTTATGCAAAGGGTCTTTTTAGACATGTGGTTTTCCATCTGGCTATACTTTTTTCGCAGTTGTTTTTTTGACAGCTGTCACTTGATTCAGTTTGGTTTGTTATTTCATAATGAAAAGACTCACTCCGGAACAACGTTTGCACATCGTGATGAATGTGCCAACAACGGGATGGCCACCGATCGCGATTTTTACAAGAAAATTTTGTTAAGCAATGGAGATCACTTTTAGTTGAACCGGTACGTTAATAAGCAAAATTGTCCTATTTGGAGTAATGATAAAATAATAAACTAAGGTAAAGGGCACCAGCATCGAAGTCTATCGGCCGATTGGAGTAATGAAAATCCAGAAGCTTTTGTTAAGACGCCGTTACATCCTCAGAAAGTTACTGTTTGGTGTGCTCTATGGGCAGAGTGAATCATTGGTACATATTTCTTCAAAAATGAAGCCGGTCATAATGTTACAGTCAATCAGGAACGCTATAGAACCATGGTTAATGACTCTTGAGAGCCTGAATTGGAGGATGTCGATGTGAACGAGATGGCGCTAGATGCCTAACATCCAACGAAACAATCAATTTACTAAAGGATCTATTAGTGAGCGGATTATCTCGTGTTGTGGGCCTGTGGCGTGGCCTCCAAGATCGTGCGATTTAACACCGCTGGACTATTTTTGGTGGTGTTATGTGAAGTCGCTTGTCTACCCGACACTTTTGACACCTTGGAGGAGAATATTCGGCTTGTTATTGCTGACATACGGTCTTAAGTGCTGCAAAAAGTGGTCGAAAATTCGGTCTCTCGGTTCAAATTGAGTTAGTCTGAAATTGAGAAATATCAAATGAAATGCAGAAAAAATTAAACGCTCGACTTAATTCGACTGGAATTAAGTCGAGCGTTTAATTTTTTTTTTTTAATTTGTTCTGTATTTCATTTGATATTTCTCAATTTCAGACTAACTCAATTTGAACCATGGAAAGATACACAAGCGAGCAATGCGTTAAAGTTATTCAGGCTTATTTTGATCAATTTGCAAAGAAAATCATCTTTAGTGATGAGGTACATTTTCACCTCAGTGGATTCGTCAATAAGCAGAATTGCCGCATTTGGGCAAATCAATGAGTAATTGTCGAAAAAACCATTCACCCACAAAGAATGACTGTTTGGTGCGGTTTATGGGCCGGCTGCATCATCGGGCCGTATTTTTTCCAAAATGAGGCCGGTCAGGCAGTTACTGTGAATGGTGTTCGCTATCGTGAGATGATAACGAAGTTTTTATGGCCCAAATTGAAAGATATGGATGTGGACGATATGTGGTTTCAACAGGAAACAGGAAATTGCTCTCTTGCGCGACAATTTCAATGACCGTGTTATCTCACGTCGCACAGTGGGGTATTAGACCCCTAAAACGGAGATTAATTCCAGGAAGCCCCAAATGAACTTTCTATTAACATTTTTTGAATAAATATAAACAAATTTAATGAAAACAATCAAACTTTCATGTATTTAAAATTATATGCATTTATTTTGCCTATTTTGTTCAAAACCGTATTTAAAGCCAAACCAAGATTGCAGAAAAAACATTTCTTCATTCATATTTATAAACAATTTCTTGGAATTAATGGTTGTATCATCTGAAAAAACGTAGACATTCTTATATATATTTTTAAAACCCATATCAAATACCTGATTTTCCATAAAGTGTTATTTAGTTTAGTCACTGTCGTCGGAGTTGCAAGCCTCTAGTTCCTCAATATGTCCATCTCCAGTTACATCATCACTATCATCAGGTCGAACATCACTTACTGAAATAGTTGCCGGAATAAGCAATTCTACTACCGATTTTGGTTGGGCTTGAATTTTTTTTTTTTTTTTGGTGATTTAATTTTGCTGCTAATGATCGCATCGGAGCTCAGTAGAAACCTGTTGAAAATGTCTTCATTTCATTTCTCACGGCTACATTTACTTAAAAAGTGCTCCCTATAGCATTTAAAGTCCTTGTTTCTAGCTTCTTGGGCTTCCTCTGAAAGTTGTCCGATTGGTAGAAGTGCGTGCGATACAATTTCAGGGCCATGAATAAACAATTTGTGCAAAGTGGTAGGCTTTATATACCATGGATACATTTTAACAAAATGTCTGGCAGTGTTGTGACAAAAATGTCTAAATTTTTCAGAATGTATTTCATGACCCGAAGAAACAGTTATTAGTATCACGTGCATTCTGTTGATCAGTTCTAAATCGATTTTAGTAATATTTGCAGAAACTTCAGAGTTTTCAAAAAATCTTCTGGCTGTATTACCATCGTTAGAATTTCCGAAGCCAGGTTTTGGTTGGTCAATAATCAATCCGGTTTTGACTCTAAATTCATTTTGAATGCGGGCTTTAGCAGAATCTATAATTTTTTTTATCATTATCCGATGCAGCTTTCCACTTTTTAAAGGTAATTTGTAAGACAAGTGTAAAAGGGCGGTTCGGAAAGTTCTTAGCCTATCAATGAAACAGAATAGTTAGTTTTTCAAAAATATTTTTATTTTTCATTATAATCTCCTGAAACTTCAATACACTTAGTCCAACGCTTATCTAGCAATTCTATCAATTGCTCAAGGTCTTCAAAATAGTGGTTTACAACTGTAATTGCATCTTCATTTGAGGCAAAACGATTGCGAGCAAGGATTTTTTTTAGATTTGGGAACAGGTAAAAGTCACTGGGACGACGATGTTAACTGGCCGCCAAGATCATGTGAGTTGACACCGTTGGATTTCTTTCTTTGGTGTTATTTGGAAGAAAAGGTGTACGTCAATAAGCCAGCAACAATTCAAGTGCTAAAGGATGATATAATTCGGCACATTAACGGCACAGAACCTCAATTATGCCTCAGTGTCATTGAAAATTTGGACCATCGAATGGAGGTGTGCCGCGGCGGCTATTTTGTTCCTTCCATAAACAATTGAACCATACCAATATTATCATAATAAAAATAAATGACAATAATTTCCTAAATAGTTTGTGTTTTATTCAAAATCAACATCGGCCCTTAAAATTTAACCACCCTTTATTTCTCTCATTGTTTTCCAATTGGACAAAGTACGCTAACTTTCATAAATTCCCCGATACTGGCATTTATTAAAAGTGTTGCATAATTTTTACGATTTTAATAAGAAATCCAATTTTTTTTGAATCTAAAACTTTTGTTAGCAGAATTTGTTTGTCCTACGACAAAAACTCTAGCTTTTAAAGTGGCATTAAATAACCGCGTTTTTTTTTTAAAATTTCAGGCGATTTTCGCAATAATTGTGCAATGCCTTGCTAGCCTGGCTTACTTTTTTTTTGAAAAAAATTGGTGTTTTTTTTATATGTTGGTGTTTTTTTATTTTACAACGCTGGGTACAAGCAAAATTAGAAATCTAAACAAAGTACCGTTATTTTTCTTTTACCACATGTTTTGTGATATCGCTATTTGATTTTTGCTGTTGATCATTTATTTTGTTTGCAATGTCGTCAAAAGAAGAACGTCGAAAAACCATTTGTAATTTTTTCGACCATCATCCTGATTGGAAGAAACCCGATATCGTTTCTCATTTTGTAGAGCAAGGAGAAAATCGAAGTTCGGTATATAGAACACTGGCGATATATGAGAAAAGACAAACAACAGAAAGAAAACGTGGTTCTGGAAAAAGGTGTAGTTTGAACGACTCTTCTATGAGAAGCCGACTTCGAAAAATTACCGATGGTAATGTCGCTAAATCCTATAGCGAGCTTGGGAAAAAGTTCCAATGTGACGGAAAAACAGTGAAAAAGTATGTGAGTGATATGGAAATTCAGAGAAAGTCCAGAAAAAAACAAGGCAAAAGCGTCAAAAGTCTCGACTTAGAAGTTTGGTCAAAAATACATTCAAAGCCAAGAGCGACATTGTATGCATTATGGACGATGAGTCATATTTCACATTGGATGGAAACGAATGGCAAGGAAAACATTTTTTTTTGAAGGAAAAAACAAGTATACGATAAAACAAGTAAGTAAGTGCTATAGTCGGGCGTGGCCGACTCTATGATACCCGCACCACTATAAATGTGATTAAGTCTCCTGTTAATCGAAAGCACTCGTCGCTATTTCTATCTGTATCTATCACGCAAGCACTAAGCCTTTATACCCCATACCACTATGTGGTGAGGGTATAACAATTATAGTTGGTCCACATTTTCATACCTTGTTTTCGGACCCTGTGCCCACGGACGAGATAAATCATTTGGCTTGACATATTTAAAGTCCTGAGGCAATTCCCTGTCATTTGAGGGGTCACACTAAAATCCGGGTAAACCGAAACTTTTGGACCCTGGGGCCCAAACCGGTCGAATTTTTTTCTGTATTTAAAATTGTAAGATAATTTCCTTTCATTTAAGGGGTCACACTTATATTTAAAATCATGGGTCCATTTTTTGGGTTCTGAAGGCCCCGTAGGTCCGAGAGGCGGGTCCAACTATTTTTTTTACATTTTGTGGTCAGTTCTACAAAGGAACTCCCGGACCAAATCCGGGAGTTCCTTTGTATGGGGGGTCTATCAGAAAGTGCTCCGATTTGGACCAAATTCAATATTGTCCGTCCTTGTCCCAATATATTACCACTTGCCAAGTTTCATCAAGATCGGTGCATAAATGCGACCTGTACTTTGATTACAAGAATAGATGGACATCTTTACATCCAGCCAGCCAGCCAGCCAGCCGGCCAGCCAGCCAGCCAGCCAGCCGGCCAGCCAGCCAGCCAGCCGCCCAGCCAGCCAGACAGACATGGCTAGATCGACTCAAAATGTAATTCTGAGCAACTTTCTCTCTGGTCCCGGTATTCTAACTCGATTCCTTCGATGTGTTACAAACGCAAGCACTAAGCCATTATACCCCATACCACTATGTGGTATGGGGAGCATTCAAAATTTCCTAAAAAGTTTTATTGTGGCTTGCAATTAGTCAGCATGGAATGTCAGAACCAGTTTTTTTTTGAGTCCGCTTTGGCCGTCAATTCTGAGAGATATATTAATTTCTTTGATTTGATTCAAAAAATTCGAAAGGAGCTTCAAAACATGCCAACATCGACATTTTCAACAGCCATGGAAAAAGTTCCTCAAAATTGCCGCAAAGCAGCTCGAATGGGACCAAATATTTTTTTACATTAAACTAGTACAATGTATTATCTTAAAAAAAAGTTTAAATAAAATTTTTGTTTTTGTTTAAAAGAAAAAAAATGTTTTTTTTTATTGCGATTTCATTCCGCATAAGTTATAAGCCGTTTTTTGCTAATGGTTTTAGACATTTATCAACACTACAGATGTGCTACAAAGGCTGATCAACAATTTCGTTTCTTTACAGAAAACAGTTTTTTATTGCAAAATAAAATTATTGTCTTTCATCGTAATCTCCTTTTAGCTCTAATACACTTAGTCCAACGTTTCTCTTAATTGTGTATGCCTTTCAAAAATAGGGTACTTAATGTACTTAATCACCTTTATATATGATAATTTTGGCGATCTACAAAGAATTGAATTTTATTATAATTTCCCCGAAAATGGTGTTCATTTCTTTTTTTATATAAAATAATCTTCAAAATTAAAAAGTAATTATTCGCTTTCGCCACAAATGTATTTTATTATGCGCTTTTGTTAAACCCACTTTCGTTACATCCCTAGTACATACGAGTAGTAATAGTTGTGACTATGTTTCATTTTGTAGGTAATATGGCGATTTAAAAAAAAACGCGAAATTAAAAAATTCCTTTTTTGTAAAGTAAAGTAGCTACTTTAAAACACTGTATGATATTTCTATCGGCATCGGTTAATGCAGTCAAGCTTAATTGTTGTGTTTGCCAAATTTTATGTGTTTGATTTTTTATGTCGAGAAAGGTATAAGTAAAATAAAGAATAAGCGATTTTCTTGAAAATGGCACCTTTGTTTAAAAAACGACACAATAGCCTGCATCAAATCATCTATTTCGTACAAGTAAAGTTTTTTTAAAAAAGCTAAATAGCGTCAAAATTAGCGATTTTTCGAAACTGTTCAAGATATAGGATTTTCGAAAACGGCACAATCACCGTAACCTAGTCCGACTTTTTTTTCTTTCTTATTTGTTGTCTATTTGCCAATTTTAGCCTGCGATTGAGACACCTCCAAAACATGATTTTTGAACGCTTCAACAGCTGGAAAACGGGCGATGAAAAGAACACAATGTAATTTTTATGAGTTTCTGAACCTAAGTTTGTTACCACATCTTGGTACTGACCCATTTTTAGTATTTTCCGAATTTTTCGGCCAATATTCGAATTTTCAAAAAATTAGAGCAAACATTGGCAAATTTAGCACAACTTCAATTTTGTCTAAATTTAAAAATGTCGATGCCAACATCCTGATCCTGATTTGCATAGCACATTTTCCAATATGTTTTAAAAAGTGATGAACAGCATTTTGACGCGAAGAACCAAAGTATACTTTCAGGATAAATTACATAAAAATATGACTGTATACTTTGGGGAAATTAAAAAAAAGCTTTGCAAATAACTGTTATCAAAATAACGACCCATAATCACTAGCACTTGACAATTGTCCTGTTAGCCGCTTAAAGAGCACATGACAGTATCTTAAATTGTGTCACTCGTTTGCCTGTATTTGCGCCTGAAAACATGCAATCATTGTGGTTATTCCCCTGAAATGCTGCATAACACTTTGGCATTGTTGATTGAATAATTTTTTGGCAATCAACGTCAATATGAAATGGAGATTCACACTTTCGGTTTTATATCACTTTGAATTAGTGATTCGAAGTGTGCGAGGGGTTTGATTGAAACCGAGCTGATTGTACGAATTTGAATTTTGATGTGTTTGGTTGAAATCAAATTGATGGCCATCAAGTATTTGCATATTTGAGTACAAATGCATGTATTTCGCTCCGGGTAGTGCTATGATGTTTAATAAGCAAACCTTGGGGAATAGTTTTTTTTTGTGGTCATGCGAATAATATGAAACAACATTATGTAGAAATTTCGATATAGCCTTTAGATATTGGTTTAGGTTTTGGTGCAAACATGAGCTAAATCTTAAGCATAACTTAGTTTTGTTACCCTTCCTCGCAGGATGGAGTGCAAGTGTTAGTTAGTACGCTCTTGATAATTCAAAAAAATCATAGTTACTGGACGTTTCGGCTCATTGACCGTTTGCACAAGCGATCAATAAAGATATGAGTTCTCAATGCCAGCAAACGTTACTGTGGTTCCGAAAGGTTCAAGAAGTAGCCTTTATGGTTCAGAGAAGGGGCTCGCTGAACCTTGTAACACACCATTTAAGATACTCTGCCCGAGGCTCCAACGGTTTCCATTTCTAAAACATGGTTTTTGAACGCTTCAACAGCATCTTCTGACGACGAACATCGTTGACAGCGCATTTGTTTTCTTGGTGTGCGGGAATAAAAGAAGTCATTGGGTGCCAAGTCAGGGCTGTATGGCGGATGACCCATCAATTCGACGTTTTGGCCGGTCAAAAAGGCGCTGGTTTGAGCCGATGTGTGAGAGCTTGCATGGTGCACAATCATTCGTCTTCTCTGGTTCGCTTTTCGAATATCTCCGAAGACTTCAGTCAAACAAATTGTGGTTAACCACTCAAAATTGACCGTCGCTCAAGCGGAACAGATCAATTTTGCCGAAGAAACATGCGACCATTTGCTTTGAAGTTCTTCTTTACAACTTTCGTTGGATTTGGCTTTTCTGCGAAGACCCACACGGTCGATTGATGTGATGTTTCGGGCTCATACGCAAAGATCCATGATTCGTCACCTGTGACAATCTTATAAACGTCTTTTTTTAAACGAGTCATTTTTTGAGCGATTGCCAAATTGTGCGGGATCCAACGAGAACAAACCCATTTTACGGCCAGGTGTTCATGCAATATCGAATGTTTGCTGGTGGAAGAAATGCCCAAGGATGCCTCTATCTCACGGTATGCCACATCACGATCTTGCATTATCAGTTCACGCGCGGCATCAATGTTCTCTTGCACAACGGTCGTTATTGGACGAATTTTGTCTTTGAGCGAGCGTCGGCCACGATTGAATTCATTAAACCAGTTAAACCGCCATACAAACATTTAAGTTCATCGATGTATTCTTGTCGTGATATGTTCTCGAGTTAAATCCATTTTTTTGCCAAATTGATTTTTTCAAGTCACTGTAAACCAGGCAAATGATGGTCGTACGTCAAACCGTTCTGAGTACGTTTATGCTAAGAAATGTCAAACTTTCCAATGGAAATGTCAGAAGTATATATAGCAACCCTCGTACAATATGTAAAAAAAATAAATTTCGGTTTTAAAATTTTAAAACAAAATTATGATTAAGCTGGCTATGATAAATTGTTTAAGTAATGAACATAACATATTCATCAAATTTTATTAACTAATTATCTCCTATTTATCTTGAAGATATTATGATTATATTTTTGATGATCCATAGTATCCATAGTAGTGGATTCCATACTGAAATGTAAAAAATAGTGATTAAGTAAAATATTTTAACGCAAGAACTACCATTTTAAAAACATTTATAAAGAAGAGCGCAATTTTTAAATTTTAAATAAAACACAGATATTTAAGAAACAATCGTGAAACTTTATTATATCGTAAAGTAGACAGAATGAGGTTATGTATGGAACAATATATCGTGCAGATGGCCGCCGCGGCTTTGCTGGCATGCATGCGATCTTTTAATGAAATTTTCAATGACCGTTTTGCATGAATGCTGCGGTATTTCATTAATGCAGCGTCCTATTTCGTCTGTTAAGGCTTGAGTCGTCGTCGGCTTATTCGCGTAAACCATCGACTTCAAAAAACCCCAAAGAAAAAAATCTAATGGTGTTAAATCGCACGATCTAGACGGCCAATTCTGATCTCCAAAACGCGAAATAACACGACCGGGACATGACTGATGCAGCAATTGAATTGTTTCTCTGGCTGTATGACATGTGGCGCCGTCTTGTTGGAACCACATGCCCTCCACATTCATTTCTTCAATTCTAGGCAAGAAAAAACTGGTTATCATTTCACGATACCAAACACCATTGACTGTTTGCGCTTGACCGGCCTCATTTTCATAAAAAAAAGGTCCAATGATTCCTCCAGCCCAAAAACCACACCACACAGTGACACGTTGAGGATGCATTTGCTTCTCGTGAATCACTCGAGGATTTTCCGCACCCCAAATGCGACAATTCTGCCTATTGACGAAGCCATCAAGATGAAAATGGGCCTCTCACTGAAGATGATTTTATCGGCAAAATCAGCATTTTCATGTTGTCTCTCCAATACCCAATTAACGAACTCCCTTTCGTGTAGCGCTCCATTTTTACTAACCTCGTACCTTCTACTAACAAACAATAACAATTGTTCAAATGTCAAACAATGACACTTCGAATGTTGCCAAATTTAAAAATTGCGTTCTTCTTGGGACACCCTTTACTATTTCATTTAAAGAAGGACGCGATCCAACAGAATTTAATTGGACAACATTTTTTAATTTTTCTTAATTTTTTCGAAAAAAGCCGAAAAGGCCACTCCAATCTAAGAGATAGGATGCTCTACTAAAATAAACTCAAAACGATTTTACTTAAGACATTTCATCAAGAAAATTCGGTAAAACGAAAGAATATTTACTACTTTTTAACTTATTAAATGTGGTTTAGCGTTGGAAAAAAAATGTTGGTTGGTCTATAAAAAATTACTCTGAACTACAAGGGCCGCCATTTTGGGAATGTACTATATTCACAAAGTCTTTCATTTCTAGAAGAAATCATTCACCCCGCGAGATAGTCCGAACTTTTGTTGCACAGTGTAGTATGTTACTACAGTGAAGTATAAGGACTACAAAGAGTTTATTTGTTGTCACCACTAATTATTGGTTGGTTGTCATAACCACCAGTTTTACTGAATTTGATTGTTATGACCGACTTTTTGGCTCTACGAATCGTAATATTGTGGTAGCTACCATCTAATGGTATGCTGAAACATGTAACCATCAATACTTTGTAATGTTGGCAATTGCAACAGAATATATGTTTGTTTACCCAACCGAATATTTGTATTTCAGACCGATTTTCAATTGTTTTTTTTCTTTGTTTGTGGCATTACTTGCACCGGCATTTTCTGATATTTCTTTACGTCCAAGGTTGCAGCGGGGCAGAACCAAAGAACAAAGCCGGCTTAATATAATTGGCGGCAACGCATACATTTACCGGCATATCTGATTTAAAACATCCCAAACCGTTGACCGATCGTAATTTAACTAAATAATCGACGTGGAGCTAAAATTAGCTGAAAATGTTCGTTAGCTATGGGGGTCATCTTGGAAATATTGTCATAGACTATACTCTTCGGAAGCTTCAAAGAATGAAGTTCAAATCGAAAGATCACGGTGGCTATTTGCGCTCGTTGTTGACCGAAATAAACCTACCCGCAGGCTGCTTTATCCGAATCTAAACCGATTTTCTACGATTTCAATAGCAGCTGTCCTATTCGAAAAAGACTTACTTATGCCAATTTTCATGAAGATCGGACAGACGTAGGGATGGACGGACAGACAGACATGATTAACTCGAATCAGCTAGTGACTTTGAGTCAATTGGCATGCAGAACCTGTTTTTGACACACTGTCGTCTATTAAAGTCCTGTACGTCCTGCTATTGAGTCGACTATAACCGCCAGATCTCAACTGTGCCATAATCCAATAGTTGGTCGGGGTAGACTCTCCTCTTCCTAAGCTTCCTCTGGAGGATGGTGTTCGGCTGCTGCGTTGATTAAATCTCGAAATTTCTCCCAAGCTACCCTGAAGCGATGGTTCGTGGCTTAGAAAAGTGCATCTTTCGGAGGTTACGAAGCCAGACGGGCGGTAGATGAAGAGGAATATCGAGAGCGGGAGTCTGTTCCGAGGGAGATAATGGGTTGCCAGATTACGTCACTTAGCAGACCCGGCCAAACGATGGTGATATCTGGCGAGCTGCTGCAATCACCCACAATGCACTGTGCAAAATGTAGTGCTTTCTATTTGCTAGAGGAGAAGGCCAAAGTTTTTGTTAGACATTGACGTCAACAGAGGCCTGATGTCGGCTACGAGGGTTGCAATATATATTTCTGACATTTGCCTAAACGTACTCAGAACATTTTGACGTACGACCATCATTTGTGTTGTTTACGGTGACATGAAAAAATCAATTTGGCAAAAGAAATGGAATTAACTCGTGAACATTTCCATGCGATCATTTTTCACAGCTTTCGACGTGGATTATCACGACAAGAGTGCATCGATGAACGTAAATCTTTGTATGGCGATGAAGCACCATCCTATAGCACTGTGAAAAACTGGTATTATGAAATCAAACGTGGTCGACGTTCGCTTAAAGGTTAAGGTCCTGAACATTGATGCCATGCGTGAACTGATAATGCAAGATCAACATGTGACATACCGTGATATAGAGGCATTCTTGGGCATTTCTTCCACCAGCATACATTCGATATTGCATGAACACCTGGCCGTAAAAAAGGTTTGTTCTCGTTGGATCCCGCACAATTTGACAAGCGCTGCAAAAAAGGCTCGTGTCGGGTGAAAATTTTAAAAAAAATCCGATCGCGGTGCTTCAAAAGACGTTTATATGATCGTCACAGATGACGAATCATGGATCTATGCGTATAAGCCCGAAACAAAACAGCAATCGACCGTGTAGGTCTTCGGAGACGAGTCAAATCCAATGAAAGTTGTTCGTGGAAGAAGCACTTCGAAGCAAATGGTCGCCTGTTTCTTCGGCAAAACTGGTCATATGGGGATTGTTCCGCATGGCGACTGTTCCGCATGGCGACTGTACGTATGACGGTCAATTTTGAGTGGTACACCACAATTAGTTTGCCTGAAGTCTTCGGAGAAATTCAAAAAACGAACAAGAGAAGACGAATCATTGTGGCAATGCGAGCTCTCACACATCAGATCAATCCAGCGCCTTTTTGACCGGCCAAAACGGCGAATTGATGGGTCATCCGCCGTACAGCCCTGACTTGGCACCCAATGACTTCTTTTTATTCCCGCACCATCGCCAGAAGCGGCTGTTGAACGTTCAAAAACCATGTTTTGGAGGTGTCTCAGTCGGAGTGGAAAAAGTGCTTCGACAATTGGTTTGAGCGCATGCAAAAGTGTAGAAATCATGCTGGAGAATACTTTGAAAAGCAATAAAACCATTTTTGATGATAAATATTTTCATTGTTAGGCCAGACATGTATGGCGGTGTATATAAGTTGTGCACCACAGCATTTATTGGCTCGTACTTGACTGCAACCCCTGTACATTAGGGCGTACCTCAAAAAAAAAGTTCGCCGTACACCTTCGAATATGAAGTATTATTGAAAGGTAGTTTCAAAAAAAAAAATTTATTTTTTTATGCCGAACGTAGGGGTCGCGCTTTTACATTTTTCTATATAACTTCTGCATTTATAAACGGATTTTAAAGTGTGATACATCGATGTTTTTGTCTCGACGAGGCCGATTTTTTTGTCTATGAAGTCATTGAGCTCAAGCACCCCCTTCTGGTACTTACCCATCATATCTCAGTTGCTACTACCCTAATGTACCACTCTAATATCAGAAAATTAAAGCTCGCGCGGGGTGCTTGAGCTCAATGACTTCAAAGACAAAAACATCGATGTATCACACTTTAAAATCCGTTTATAAATGCAGAAGTTATATAGAAAAATGTAAAAGCGCGACCCCTACGTTCGGCATAAAAAAATAAAAAAAATTTTTTTGAAACTACCTTTCAATAATACTTCATATTCGAAGGTGTACGGCGAACTTTTTTTTTTTACTTGTAACCTGGTACGCTCTACTGTACATTCTATGGATGGGTCAGTAGAGTTAAGCTCAGGCGATAGGACAGTACTGCAGAATGTTGTACCGGGAAAGTAAGCGCCCACCTTAACTTTTGATACGATCCCTTCTACGAAGCACCTTGTATCGTTGGCAACAGTGCTTGCTGCAAGTGGCGTTCAGCTCTGTTCATGAGATAAACTATCTCGGTAATGTTGCAGCAGATACCATACCTAAATTGCATAAAGGCTGCATTATTAAAGCTGTAACGACAATAAGAATGTAATGTGCTGTTCCTAAGATTGACAGTTGGTCGCAAAAACCTACGACGACGATGGCCACTTAATGCGGTCTAGGTGTTTGCACTGTAGTCCATCCTTTAGATTGTGTTTCAATTGCTATAGATGTGCGGAGCTGGCAGTAACCCAGTCACAGAGTATAAGAATTATACCGTGCACAACTCACTGATTTGACAGAAGTCCTCCGTTTGTTCCTTCATGGAATTTAAAGGGAATAAAGCAAGTAAATTTACTTTTTGCTTGCCCTACGAATTAATTTAATATCAAGTAAATGCGACATCAGGTTTCTAAGAAAGAAAATGGTCACAACAAAAATAGCAAACAAAATTGTATACATGGCGAATTCTGCCAAAATGTTTTAGATATTACAAGCGACTCTTTATGTCCTGGATCCTAGATGTGAGTTGATGACAATTTTCAAACTTTTCCAAACTTTTTTCTGTTTGTCTTTGTCATAACTTCCAATTCCTCACAACTTTTTTCCATTTGTTTCATATTTACTTAATGCGAGTTTATCGCCTACTTAAAGTGTGAACTACAAGGACATCTAGGGTTTAGCTCTTGCCACCAAACACTTCATTGCTTCCAACGCATGAGCAGCGAAAATGCTGCTGCTTTTCCTGGTGCTTAATGTCCTTTAACTACTGCCAATGTGTCGTGTCCTGTATTAAGACAAGTGTCAGGTCCTGGAGTGCCGTGGTGTTAAATCTTTCGCTACTCAGCGTAACTACTGTTGATCCTGGTCTTCTGTTTTATTGGAAATTATGCCATTGTTAAAGACACACTTAAATACTCCCGTATACAAAATAAAACAAAGAAGGCGGCTTAATCGAGAAAACCTTCACTCTTTCGTTGCTGCGTATTTTTGCTGCAACTCGAAGCGAAACAATGAAATCGTAGCGCAACGACACGTGGCAGGATTAAATTATAGAAGCACTTGTTTTTGGATTATTGAGAAGAGCGAAAGCCAAAGTGTGCGCTCAAGGATAAAGGGCGGATTAAAGGGCAAAAATGTGTTATGCACAGTTATGGAAAGGTGCGAAAAAAGGGTAACCGAAATTACAACAGGTATATTGGATTAGTCAAGGTAATGCTGGCAATATTGTGACCCATACATAGAGAGAGAGAGGGTATGAGCGTTAGAATTTATCTGCGAGAGAGTCTATTTTTAAACTTATCTTGCAAATAGATGAAGAGAACAAGATCTTCAGAGTAAGAAGTGTCCTAAAAATTCCAAGGTTTATCGCTGCCCTCTGACGTTAAATATTTTGTGACAATTTGTTTGAAAATGTCTGCTTAGCGAGCAGGAGGAATTTCTCTGTTCGTCATGGAAATGTCTGCGACTTTTCTCGAAGTATTTGCGACTATTCTTGATGTAATTGGACTCTCAGACTGTGGATACGTACTAAGATTGTCAATGATTGTCCAGTTTATATTACGGTACAACCCAGCAGTTTCTGAAATCGAATAATTTAATTCTTAAGAATTTCTGACATCATTGATAGAGTGGCCTCGACGTGAAGCTGAAACCACACCCAAACAGTGGCTTACTGATCAAACCATTTACATCCCATTAGTTCGGTTTTAAGTAAGGGGTAGGCCTTTTAATATTAAAAATTTGAAACGGCTGTAAAAAAAACACTGATAACTTTTCAAATTCTACCTTTATTGGAAAGGGTGCAATTAGTTACTTAATAATGGAACACAATATCATTCATAAGACTACCACAACTGGCACGTCAGTATCTCAACCGATCAACCCCATTTTGTAATACATTTTCGATTGTTTTGGGTCGAATCTCTTCAATGGCAACTTCGGTTCCATGTTTTAACGCTTCAATTATCTCTGGATGCTTTGCATAATATCTATCCTCAATAGTTCCCTACAGAATATAATCCAAAGAGCTCAAATCGCAGCTCCGACGCGGCCAATTGACATCACAAATTCGATTTTCAAAAATAGTGCGTAAAAAATCGATGTCTGCGTTGGCTGTTGACATGTATCCCCGTTTTGTTAGAACCAAATGTCGTCCATGTCATCCTCTTGAATTTTTGGAAATAAAAATTCATTGAGCTTGGCGAGGTAACGCTCACCGTTTCTTGCTCATTTTCGAAGAAAACTGGCCCAATGATGCCGCCAGCCCAAAATCCGTATCAAACAGTAACTCGTTGTGGATGGATTGGCTTCTTCTGTGGGTTCTCTGAACCCTTTATGCGGCATTTTAGCTTTCTGCCACAGCCATCGAGATGAAAATGAGCTTCATCTGAAATTACAATTTTTCGGTTAAATTCTTCATCTCCTGCCAAACAATCTTCGGTCCACTGGGCAAAGCGAAAACACATCGCACTGTGTTCCACTTATTAAATGACAAAGTTTAATCTTTTCAATAAAATCAGAAATTTGAAAAAATTATCCGTATTTTTTTACAGCCGATACAAATTTAAAGTTTTTAATGGCTTCCTCTATATTCGAAAATCGTCACAAGTTAAATTTAACATTACTGAAAACTAACTATTTTTAGAGATAATGCACATGTCTAAAATTTATATTTACCGATCTCAATGAAAATAAGCGAACTTGGGCCTTTGATGAAAATGGGCTTTGAGTAAATTTAAAATTTCGTAGCGTGCAGTGCACAGCTCAGCACTAACATGTAAAAACTTCATTTAGTTTAGACTAGCCGAACTTAAGTATTACGGAACAACCCAGCAGTTCCTCATCATCAGAAATCGAACAATTTAATCCTTAAGAATTTCTGACATCATTGATAGAGTGGCGTCGACGTGAAGCTGAAAACCCCACCCAAACAGTGGCTTACTGATCATATTTTTTATCCCATTAGTTCTGTTTCAAGTATTCAAAAATCGGCAAAGTTCAGTCAAGGTCGAAAATATGTACCAATCTCAACGAAACACAGCAGCTTCGGCCTTAGATGAAATTGGGTTTTATTGGTTCTAAACCCTCACAATGTCGTTTTGAGTGACGTAAATTTATATTTATATTTTTATGTATCCTTGCGTGCAATACACAGCTCCGTATTAAAATGTAAAAGCGTCACATAGATTGGACAAGTCGAACTATATACCTTCCGCCTTAAACACTGGCCATTTTTTGTGCCCTTTTCGGTCTATGATCCGACCCTAATCCAATAACAACCAATCCATATTTGGATTCGAAGTTCAACAGGCTTTAATTCAATTACCCATGTTCTCAGGTTCTTTCTTTTGCCTATATGATCTCTTTTTTGGTCCCATGTGCCGGAGGTCCCTTTTTTTGACCATTAGGTCCGACCATTTATACAGGGTGTTCGCCGGGAAGGTATACTACTTTGTTTTGCTGTTTGTTTTTTAATCAAAGTCATTCATCGATTACTGCGACGGTGAGAAGGTTACGTGAAATTTTTGGCAGAAACAACGTGCCAACAGAACTCAATATTTATCGTGTAGTAAATGATTTTGAAGAAAGAGGATCTGTAGCCGATAGGCCTAAGCATGGACCACAACATACTGCAAGATCGGCTGAAAACATTACTGCTGCTCAAGTGTTCAAAACAATCCATCCACCCCAATTCGACGCCGTGCTCTGGAGCTTGGTCTTCAAAGAACAACAACTGCCAATTTCATCAATTGTTTATCGAAACAAATTATGAGTACGCATATGGTTAACAAATTTTGTATTTTTTCCAGGGTACCTTTAGTACTTAAATGAAAACGTTTTTCCTCTTTGACCAATCATAATGTAAAATTTCAAGTCCGTGAATTCATAGGGTCTCGGGTCAATATTTAAAGGTGTGGCGAACGTAATGACATTCTTCGTTTGAAAGTTTAAAGTAAAGACTGGCAATAACCCTAAGTATTTTAAACCTATGATTTAAAAATAAAAATGTTAAAGTGTGTCTTACAGAAAACTATATGGTGCAACATAACTATCACTCCATCACACTTAAACATAGTATACGAGGGCGACCGCAAAAGTAACTGGCCTAACATAAAAAGAACCGTTTTTGCATAATCTCCTTCCAACTCAATAACTTCATCAAACGTTTTTCAAGTTTTTTTTAATTCCATCCGAAAAGTACGATTTTTCAAGACCTTCAAAATATGCCTCAGTTTCAGCAATAACCTCGCTATTGGACGAAAATTTTTTGCCACCGAGAAATTTTTTTAAATTTGGAAACAAGAAATAATCAGAAGCAGCTAAATCTGGACTATATGGTGGATGCGGAGCAATTTCAAATCTAATTCGGCCAGTTTTTGTTGAGTTAAAAATGCAGTGTGTGAAGGAGCATTATCTTGATGAAAAAGAACTTTTTTTTCTAAATGCGGTCGTTTTATGTTGATTTCTTCACTCAACCGATCAAATAATGCACAATAATAATCACTATTTATAGTTTTTCCTTTCTCAAGATAATCAATAAATATTATACCCCTTGCATCCCAAAATACTGTGGCCATTACTTTTCCTGCTGACTTAACAGTTTTCGCCTTCTTGGGACCACTTTTACCAGCTGCTATGCATTGTTTTGACTGTTCTTTGCATTCTGGGATGTAGTGATGGATCCATGTTTCATCAACAGTTATGAATCGGCGCAAGAACTCTATTGGATTACGAGGATAAATCGCTAAAAGCTACTCGAAATTGGTCCAACGTACGATTTTTTGGGGCAAAGTCAACAAACGCGGCACCCATCTTGCGGATAGCTTTTTCATGTGGAGTTCATCATGTAAAATACTCCAAACTTGCTTTTCGTGTATTTTAACAACATCAGCAAGTTCTCTGAGCTTTATTCGTCTATCTTTAGTCACTTCATTAAATATTTTTCTAATGTTTTCAATAGTAGTAGCAGTTTTCGGTCTTCCAGAGCGTTGTTCATCTTTCGTACTTAACTGACCCATTTTAAATTGTTGAACCCAGGATTTCACGGTGGAGTATGATGGTGCATTATCACCATGAACAGAATCCAATTCATCTGTGATTAATTGTGGCGTATAACCTTTCATATAAAAGTGTTTAATTACACAGTGGAACATTTTTGGGGTTATTGTCTGGGGGGTGAGAAATTCAAAAAAAAATTTTTTTTTGTCAAAATTTTCTTCATAAATTTATTTCTAATTGCAAAAATGTTGATTTGGTTGAGAAACAGTATACTAATGGATTAAAGAAAATGTAATTATTAATTTTTCTCAATTTATTTCAGCAAAATCGAACTAGTCGTTCTCGAGTTATGTCAAACTACGTTTTTGCCAACATTTTACAACTAAGCGAAAAAACATCAAGATAAGGAAAAAATGTAAAAGGTCATAAAAAAAACTGGCATGTACGAACCCTTTAAGGGTTTTAATAAACTGACCTAGTACCATCACCCTGACTTGGAATTTCTAACCCCCCAGGCTGTTGTACTGTGTTACCGCACGAAACTCTTTATTATCCATTTTTCAAAAACTATAAAACTTGTTTACTTCAATCACCTGTAACAAAGAAAATAATCATTAAATATTTCGGAAATTTTGACAGATGGCTTATAAAAAATTTCTTTTAAAAAACAAAAAAGTTGCTAGTAAAACAGAAACTGTGCCAGGCCAGCTACGAGGGCGGTTCGGAAAGTTCTTAGCCTATCAATGAAAGAGAATAGTTAGTTTTTCAAAAATATTTTTATTTTATTATAATCTCTTGAAACTTCAATACACTTAGTCCAACGCTTATGTAGCAATTCTATCCCTTGATTAAAATAGCTTTCCTCAAGGTCTTCAAAATAGTGGTTTACATCATCATTTGAGGTAAAACGCTTGCCAGCAAGGAATTTTTTTAGATTTGGAAACAGGCAAAAGTCACTGGGAGCTAAATCAGGAGAATAAGGTGGGTGGTCAAGCAACTCGTACTTTAATTCGTTGAATTTAGCCATTGTTAAAACACTCTTGTGCGCTGGTGCGTTGTCTTGATGAAAAATTATTTTTTTGTGTTGTAAGCCAGGACGTTTTTCTCGAATTTGTACATTTAATTGATCTAAAAGGTTGCAATAGTACTCTGAATTTATTGTTTTACCCTTTTGCAGATAGTCAATCAATAAACTACCTTTGAAGTCCCAAAAAAACGTTGCCATAACCTTACCAGCCGATTGAATTGTTTTTGCCTTCTTTGGGGCACTTCCTCCAGCTTCAGTCCATTGTTTGGATTGTTCTTTTGTCTCTGGAGTATAGTGGTGGATCCATGTTTCATCAACAGTTATGAAACGACGCTTAAATCCATTTTATTTCGCTGAAAACGATCCAAACAAGCTTGAGAAATGTTCATTCTTATGCGTTTTTGGTTGACTGTTAACAAGTGCGGCACCCATCTTGCAGAAAGCTTTTTCATCTGTAGTTCTTCATGCAAAATTAAATGGACTCGATCATTTGAGATGCCCATGATATTAGCTATTTCACGCACTTTTATTCGTCGATCTTTTAATACCATATCATGCACTTTGGCTACAATTTCTGTTGTTGTTGCTGTTTTTGGACGTCCACTACTTGGTTCATCTTCAATGCTTGTACGACCACGTGTAAATTCAGCAACCCAATTTTTTACTGTTGCATATGAAGGAGCACTTTCACCTAACACATTCACCATATCATTATGAATTTCTTGTCCCGATAAACCTTTTTTATGTAAATATTTAATGACACCACGCATTTCTAATTTTTTCATTGTAAAAAAATCGCTTATGCGTCTTTTGTGAACACCTGTTCTTATATGAAGGAGTTGCCAGATCGAAACAAAATTTAACATGTGTTTATAGCAGAGATGGAAGTTTCCAAAACACTTAATTTTTTTCTGTTTATACCGCGCTTTTTGTGCTTAGCTAAGAAGTTTTCGAACCACCCTCGTAGTTTTGCGGTCGTCCTCGTAGCTTCTCCGACATTCTGATTTTTATGTGTAAACCCGACCAAAAACAGCAAAAACCCGATGTGTCGGTTTACCTGTTTTTTTGTTGCTAGGTTTTCCGGGTTTCGTTTTTTTGGTTATTTTAAAAAATGGCAAAGACAATTCGGAATTTTAAAGAATTTAAGTTTTAAGCTTTAAGTGAACTGATCGTCTCAAAATCTGCAGTTGATTTAAGTAAACGATATCTGTCTGTCCGTCTGCTGCCTATCTAAAATTTGAACTTTGGCAGTAATAAGTTTTCGGACAAGGGCTGCTGGCTGTTTAAAAGTCGGTTGATATTAACATCACATGTGTTCTTTATGTTATGTCTTCAGCTCTAGAGGCCTCAATGTGAGTATGTGTCAAGTTGTTGCTAACAGGGTTGGCAATTTTAAGGGATTTATCCGCATTTCGGTACAGTCAAGCCGGATATTCTTTTACGATCAGACCTGTCATATTCTGCATCAGACGGACACACAACATTGTTTTTCCTATTGGTTGAAATCCCTGATGCTTTTGACGAGTTTAATTGAAATATTAGGATAAATAAAATTAATCAAAACATGAATTTCAATACCTGACCTTAAGCAGAAAAATATTTTTTTAAATTTGAAAAAAAAATATTGAAATAAATCTTGTGAATTTGATTTATTTCAATATTTATTTTTTCAAATTTTAAAAATTATTTTTCTGCTTAAGGTCAGGTATTGAAAATCATAAGTAGCGCTTCCTGGAAAACCAATTATTATTAAAATCAATGACACTTTGCTATTTTGTAAAAAACTTGTCTTCTATTAAAATGTTGATGCAAGAGGTCTCGAGCCGGCTAATCCCTGTTTACTGTAAACAAAATATTTTTTTAATATTAAATATATAATATAGAAATTGATAATTATGCTTTACTAATTATTTGTTTTTTCTTTTCCACTTTCAGGTACGTAAACTTACATTTGTGGAATTTTTCATTTTTCTGTTTTGAGGTAAGAAAAGTATGTCACATTTCGGTATAAACACTATGGAAAAGAAGTCTAAAGCTACGGCCAAACTGGGCAAATATTTGAAGAAAAGCGGCAAATATTTATTTGCCACAATCTGACCACAAAATATTTCTTAGAGACAAACAACAAAACAGCTGGTTTCGGGGAAACAAAAATAATTGCCAGCAAACAAAAAATTGTCCAATGTGAACACAATGTGACACACGAGAACAAATATTTTCCTCTAATTTCGGCAAATATCTATTTGATTTAAGAAAATTTTTGTAAGAATAAACAATAAGAAATGGCAGCTGGTAAATTCATTGAAGTCAGTGTAACAGCTAAACGTTCGGAGGCAGAAAATGACTCACGAAATGCTGTTGACTTCTATGTAATTAGCGGGGAATCTAATTTCATCTATACAAAAATATTTATTACAAATTTGTTTGCGCATGAACGCAGCAGAGTTACTAAATATGATGTAGACCATTACTACATCTCATTTTAGTAACTCTGCTGCGTTCATGCGCAAAAAGCTGTTATAGAAAGCTGGTGTTACTGTACGCAGTTCTTTTAACAACTTTGCGCAGCATCGTTCGTTATTCCGACTTCGTACGAGTACCCACTCCCGAACCCATTGCGTTGTATGCCTTTTCCTCCTCTTCCAAGACTACCAAAGATGCTGCTCCACAGCACAAAATCAGTAAACTTTCGAAAGGTTGACAGAAAATAAATTTTTATTTTGTTGACAGTTTGATCAAATATTTTTTTGGTCAAATATTTATTCAAATGTGAATTCTCGTCAAAAATGTTTTCCCAAACTTATATTTGACATTACTTGACATCTGTTTGAACAAACAAAAACTGTCAAATATTTATTCAAATGTGAATTCTTGTCAAACATGTTTTCTCAAACTTATATTTGACATTACTTGACAACTGTTTGAACAAACAAAAACTGTCAAATATTTATTCCAATGTGAATTCTCGTCAAACATGTTTTCCCAAACTTATATTTGACATTACTTGACATCTGTTTGAACAAACAAAAACTGTCAGTGTGAACACAAAATCAACCCTGTGTTTTTTTGACAGAATTTTGAGCATATATGAGGAAATACATTTTTGTCAAATATTTGCCCAATGTGACCGTACCTTAACAGTCATAAATTTTTAATTTGGTACTATTTTTGATATCGAATCTATATTTTTAGCTCATTTTATCTCAAAAAGAAACGAGAACAGAAAATAAGAATAGCATTTTAGGCAAAATCTAACAAAGTGACCTAAATTGAATGAAACCGAATTTTTTTAAGAGCCATAATAAATTATGGTCAAAACTTCAATATGTTCGGCCAGGCCAAACTACGTTTATACTTATATACAAGGTGGGCCAAAAGCTATCATGGGGTTAAAAACGTTAATAACTTTTTCGTTTATTAATTAAAAAATGGAAATTTTTTTACACTAAGCATGAAATAAATGACACTTAAATGACCCCCATTTTAAGCTTCGCAATGATGGGCTCGTTTTAGAGCATTTTCCACAACATCTTTCAAAATTTTTGGCTGTAGCGTTCGAATTTCTGCAACAGTGTTGGCCTTGAGTTGAACGATTGTCTCGTGCTTGTTCACATATACTTGCTCCTACAAATAACCCCATAGAAAATAGTCGGGTGCTGACAAATCTGGCGATCGGGTGCTGACAAATTTGGTCGGGTGACGATCTGGCCAAATAATTTCCGAATTTCTGGAAATTATACGCACTCCAAAAATTTGACTTAAAAGTGTCATTGTGTCTCGGAAAGTTTGAACAGTGGCTCCCTCCTGCTGAAACCACATCTCAAGTCTGTTTTCAATAACTTTTTTTTTATAAAAAAAAACAAATGATTTTGAGTACTGGAAAACTTTATTAGGACCTTTAAAATGTTCCCAAGATTTCCGGTGAAAACTGTTCGCATTGCTGTCGAATATTCTTTATTCTCCCCTGTTGGCAATAACCCGTGACTTCAAGCAGTTTCAAAGATAAAAGTCTGGGATGGTATAAAAATTTTCACAAATTGTAAAATATTGATGGTTGCTAGGCTGTGTGAGATGTGGCCCCGTCTTGTTGAAACCAAATGTGGTCCATGTGATTCTCTTGAATTTTTGGAAACAAAATTCGTTTTGCCTAACGCCAAGAAGAAAAATGGCCCAATGCTGCCGCCAGCCCAAAATTCACACCGAACAGTGACTCGTTGTGGATGGATTGGATTCTTAATAGTCACGTTTGGGTTCTCTGAACCCCGTAAGCGGCAATTTGGCTTACTTACATAGCCACCGTGATGAAAATGAGCTTTATATGAAAACTACCTAGTAGGGTCATTAACACTGTTACAACGTTGTACACGTCCATTTCAATAGTAGAACTGAACATACCCCTTTAATGTCATATGCGTTTTGAAAGCTAACCTCAATAGCGTTAGTCTGTAACGGGATTTTGAAATTGTTTCAACTTTCAACATGGAGTGCTCAGAAAATGAGAACCGTATCGCTGTATATTTTCAAAACGCTCCGGCCACTAGGGATTAGCCGCATGTTCTTCTACCGATGCGTAAAACTGTTTGAGGAGACTGGAAATTTAAAAGACCGCCACTTGGAATTTCCAGCAGGATTCTGCGCCGACTCATAAGGCTAAAACGTCCCAGGCCTGGCTTCGAAACAATTTGCCAGCGTTCATGTCCTCTGAAGAATGGCCCTCAGGCAGTCCAGATTTGAACCCACTGGATTACAAATTGTGCACGGTTTTAGAGGACAAGGTTTGTCACAAAAGATACCCCAACATTGGATCTCTTAAGACTACTCGTACTTTGGTTGGAGCTGTGCCCAATTTTCCAATGGACGAGGTTCGGGCAGCTATTGACGATTGACCAGTGCGACTTAAGGCGTGTGTAAAGGCAAAAGGCGGACATTTCGAATAAGTAGATTCTTTTTTGGTACAATAGACATCAATAAATATGTTAAAAAATATTTGGTCCAAAAACATTCAGTACTTTTTATTTTACAGCATAAAACGTGTGTAACAGTATTAATGTCCCTACTAAGTGCAGGGTGAGCCAAAAGCTACCACGGGGTTAAAAACGTTTATAAGATTTTCGTTTATTAATTTTATTACAAATTATATAAAAAATGCAAATTTGTTTACACTATGTATGAAAAAAATGATCCATTTTGAGCTTCCCACTGATGGGCTCGTTTTAGAGCATTTTCCACAACATCTTTTAAAATTTGTGGCTGCTACAGCCACTAACGCCACGTTCGAGTTTATGCAACATTGTTGGCGTTGAGTTAAAGGATTGTCTAGGGCTTGTTTACATATTCGGTGTTATATTAGCCAAATCATCAGAACAACTACATATTTGTAGTAAACTGGATTTAATTTAGTGACCCACACTCCATATTTACCAAGGGTCTTCTTCTTTTGACCATAAGGTCCGTTTTTTTGGGCCCTTATGCTTATATGTTTTCCGAAGGTCCCTTCCTTTGACCTTTAGGTCCGTTTTTTGGGCCCTTTTAGTGAATGAGTTCAAACTTAATTCGGCCATATCTTCAAAACAAATCCCTTTTTAGATGCGCAGTAAAATTTGCTTAAATAAGTGGCCGTTTTTTGTGCCCCTTAGGTCCATAAGTCGACGCCAATCGAATGTTAGCTAAAACATCAGAATAACTCCATATTTGTAGTAAGACTGGCTTTAATTTATGGCCCCTTTTTGTGCCCTTATGCTTATATTTCCCATCAGTCCAAACCTTACTCGGCGAAATCTTTAAAATAGAACCATATTTAGATTCGTGGCAAAATTTGCTTTAATAATAGGCATAGTACAATTTTTTTAGCCACATTTTCTGAAAGACAACTTTTCAAAAACACAACTGTCATCCAAATCGGCTTAAAGCTGTGGTTTAAGCGAGCGTTTTTAGTTTTTTTCAAAACAGAGGATGTCTTCTTTCGAGCTGTGCGACACGACACCTCTTCTGGCTAGAGGTCTATATATGTTCCTGAAAACTCGACATGGATGTACGACTAACATTACTTTAATTAGAGACTTATTTCCAAAATATTTCTTTTCAACCATTGTGTATCGACAAGTCTACATCATTTATTCTTATCTAGCTTCTTCAAAGTAATCGATCACTTATCGAACGCTTAAGGCACAGCACTGACAGGAAATCAACTGTTACCTCATCCGCTCAACCCAATTGTTCAGTACATTTTCGATTGTTTCGGGTCGAGTCTCTTCAATGGCAACTCCGACTTCATGTTTCAACGCTTGCATTTTCTTTGGTTGCTTTGCGTAACATTTAGCCTTAATGGCTCCCCACAGATAATAATTCAAAGAGCTCAAATCACAGCTCCGAGGCGACCAATTGACATCACAATTTCGGCTGATTACTCGATTTTCAAAAAAAGTGCGTAAAGTATCGAAACGTTGGCATGTGTGGCATGTGGCCCCATCTTGTTGAAACCAAATGTCGTCCATGACATGCTCTTGAATTTTTTGAAACAAAAATTCGTTTTACGTAACGCCAAGAAGAAAACTGCCGCTAGCCTAAATTCCACATCAATCAGTGACTCGTTGTGGATGGATTGGCTTCTTAATAACCACATGTGAGTTCCCTGAATCCCACATGCGCCAATTTTGCTTATTGGCTTAGCCACCGAGATAAAAATGAGCTTCATTTGAAAACACGATTTTTCGGAAAAATTCATCATCTCCAGCCAAACAAACTTCAGCCCATTGGGCGAAGCGAAAACGCATCGGATGGTGTTTCATTTTTAAATGACAAAGTTAAATTTTTCCAATAAAACCAGAAATTTGAAAAAAATATCAGTTCTTTCTATTTACAGCCGATTTATGTTTAAAAATTTAAATCTCCCACCCAATACTTTTGAATTTTTCAAGTGTAACTTTTTCATAATAGCAGCGTTTTAATACTAATACTGACAAATTAAATTCTACAACCTCAGGCATTATTGGTCTTAAAATTGATACAAACTCAATGGGGTTTAATAAACAATTCTGGATTCCCGAATTCTCTTAAGAAAGCAACAAAGCCGAATGATTAATCGTATATGGATTATAATAATACGAGGGTTGCTATATATATTTCTGGCCTAGGCAACACTAAGTATTGCCTGGCGCCATCTGACATTTCCATTGGTAAGTTTGACATTTTTTAGCATAAGCGTATTCAGAACGTTTTGACGTACGACCATCATTTGTGTTGTTTACAGTGGCTTGAAAAAATCAATTTCGCAAAAAACTGGAATTAACTCGTGAACATTTTCGTGCGATCATTTCTCACAACTTTCGACGTGGATTATCACGACAAGAGTTCATCGATGAACTTAAATCTTTGTATGGCGCTGAAGTATTATCCTATAGCACTGATAAAAAATGGTTTAATTAGTTCAATCGTGGTCGACGAAGGTCACGCAAAGACGTCTTGAAGGTTGTCCAAAAACGGCCGTTGTGCCAGAGAAAATTGATGCCGTGCGTGCACTGATACTGCAAGATCGTCATGTGACATACCGTGAGATAGAGGCATCCTTGGGAATTTCTTTAACCAGCATACATTCGATATTGCATGAACAAATGGCCGAAAAAAGGATTGAACTCGTTGGATCCCGTACAATTTGACAATCGCTCAAATAATGGCTCGTGTTGGTTGGTGGAAAGAACTTGAAAAAATCAATTTGGCAAAAAAAATGGAATTGACTCGTGAACATTTTCGTGCGATCATTTTTTACAACTTTCGACGTGGATTATAACGACAAGAGTGCATCGGTGAACTTAAATCTTTGTATGACGATGAAGCACCATCCTATAGCACTGTGAAAAACTGGTTTAATGAATTCAATCGTGGCCGACGTTTGCTCAAAGACAAAGGTCGTGAAGGTAGTCCAAAAACGGCCGTTGTGTCAGAGAACATTGGTGCCATGCGTGAACTGATAATGCAATATCGTCATGTGACATACCGTGAGATAGAGGCATCCTTGGTCATTTCTTCAATCAGCATACATTCGATATTGCATGAACTTTTGGCCGTAAAGCAAGGTTGTTCTCGTTGGATCCCGCACAATTTGACAATCGCTCAAAAAAAGGACTCGTGTCAATTGGTGCAAGGAAATTTTCAAAATATACCATCGGGGTGCTTTGAAAAACGTTTATAAGATCGTCACAGGTGACGAATCATGGATCTATGCGTATGAGCCCGAAACAGAAGAGCAATCGACCGTGTGGGTCTTCGAATACGAGCCAAATCCAACGAAAGTTGTTCGTGGAAGAAGCACTTCGAAGCAAATGATCGCCTGTTTCTTCGGCAAAACTGGTCATGTGGTGACTGTTCCGCTTGAGCAACGTTGGACGGTCAATTCTGAGTGGTACACCACAATTTGTTTGCCTGAAGTCTTTGGAGAAATTCAAAAGGCGAACAAGAGAAGACGAATCATTGGGCACCATGACAATGCGAGCTCTCACACATCGGCTCAAACCAGCGCCCTTTTGACCGGCCAAAGCGTCGAATTGAGGGGCCATCCGCCGCACAGCCCTGACTTGGCACCCAATGAATTCTTTTTATTCCCGCACATCAAGAAATAAATGCGTGTTCAACGATTTTCGTCGCCAGAAGATGCTGTTGAAGAGTGGAAAAAGTGCTTCGACAATTGGTTTGAGCGCATGCAAAAGTGTATAAATCGTGCTGGAGAATACTTTGAAAAACAATAAAACCATTTTTGATGATAAATATTCGCATTTTCATTATTAGGCCAGAAATTTATATATCAGCCCTGCATAATCCGCGGATGATGTATGTTCGTTTTAATGTATAAAAACATTTGGAGACTAAATGTATTATGGTTTACTTCTAAAAATAAAAAAAAATATTTATCTTAGTAAGTCTCAGATTTTTTTCCCTTCTACTTACTACTACTAAGTAGCAGTCCGAAAATAGTTGCTGATTTCTCCTATTAAATTTACTCAACAAATTGTTGTCTACATTTAGGCTTCCTTTAACTTCAATGTTGAGAATTTAAGCCTCTTAATGCTGTTTGCAATAAATTTAATCGGCAAAATCAACAACTGACTTTATATCTTAAATAAGCAGGCTTTAAAAGTAGGTCAAAACAATAAATTTATTTCAATTGTCCATACTCGATTGATATTTAAGTGGCCTCAAAGTCAATGTTCCCAAACAAAGTGGCATTGATTCGAAAAGAGTTTTATTTTTATTTTTTGTCGGCCGACTTGGCTTTGTGGAACAGCTTTGGAATGACATAAGCAGCTTAAAATTGTCCTTCTGTCCTGGGCCAATGTAGCTTCATTGAATGTCAGATACTAGACATTAGATGGGAGAAGTCTGGCAATATAAAAGATATTAAGTACAGATGTAACCAAGAAGTAGAACAGTATGTGGCAGCAACGCAAATAATGAAACTCAAATGGAAAACGGGCGTAAAGTGTATGAATATTGGCTTATTTGCATTCCTTGCTGCCGTTTGTCCATTTCCTTCATTCTTTCAGAGGGTTAGTGTTGGCGTTGGTGACATGGCTTAGAAGGGGTTAACAAAAGGAGATGGTGATTGTCGAAGATTATTTGCTTATTTTTCCAAGTCTATTAACTCGACCTCAGCCGGTTGTATCTTTCTTTCTTTCCTTTGTTTCTTTTTTGTCGTGGGCAGTTTATTAAATGAATAGAAATTGAAATTCGTTGGTAGCATAAAAGGCGGAGGACAAGAAAAACACAGCCATTCCGCAGCTGATGTTTTACTTATCATTAAACCACAGTAAGGGGGCGGTGGGATATTTTGGATTTTTCTCGTTTCTCGTCAACGCCTTTTGCTGTTCTTTGTCCATATTGCACAGTGTGTCTAAACAAAAATTCTACATGTTTTAGACAGCTAACAGTTTTTATTCTGGTTCGAGACCTTTTTGTTTCTTTTTCAGAATCAACTTAAAAATTCGGAGACTTTACAGTTTGCCTTTATTGAATTTTACTATCCTTAATACAAAATAAAATAAGCTTATAGCTAACAAATTATCACTAATACTATCTTATATCCAGCATACATTAAGTATTTTTCTAGAACTACATATACATCGATTCAAAAATGTTATACGTATACATACATGTCACTCTTACAATAACTTTAATTAACTAGAAATTCTCCAAAAAGTATATAAAAGGGGATTGCTCAAACAGTCTTAAAATTAACACTTAGAACACTACTTAACAATAACACTTAGACTAAATATAGACAAGACCCGTTCCAGTCACTGTTATTGATCTGTGATGTAGACTAAATTTCTCCAAATCATATGTACCATATCTTCTATGATAAAATAAAAGTTTATCCTCCCTGTAGAGGAGTCCCTCTCTTTCTACAGTAGGAAGAGCGGCTGGGGGCAACCAGTCATCCTCAAGTAGCTTCCTTAGGCTGAAATCCAGCCTTGAAGCTCTCCTAACTAGTCCGTTATCTAGAGAGGCTGCCCTCTCAAGATACTTAAATGTACCCTTCATAAGGAATACGTCAATCCGATCACACTCCGCGGAGTCATATATGGTCCTACAAGATGGTCTTCTTATAGTTCCGTATTCAGCAACAGTTGCCCGCAGTCCCAGACAGGAAGCCAGGATGCGTCGCTCCCATCTCCTAAGCCATTCCATTTGGCAGGAAGAGATTCCAAACCAAGCTGGAAAAGCATAGGATAAGACAGGCCTAATGATTTGTTTGCAAATCAACAGCCTGACTCTTTTGCTAAGGCCTCGGAGACTTTACGCAACGGGTAATCCTTATTAATCATACAGAGACTCCCGTACACGGGTTGCCTATATATTTTTCTGGCCTAGACAACTCTGAGTGCTGCCTGGCGCCATCTGACAATTCCATTGGAAAGTTTGACATTTTTTAGCATAAACGTACTCAGAACGTTTTGACGTGCGACCATCATTTGTATTGTTTACAGTGACTTGAAGAAATCAATTTGGCATAAAAATGGATTTAACTCGTGAACATTTACGTGCGATCATTTTTCACAACTTTCGACGTGGATTATCACGGCAAGAGTGCATCGATGAACTTAAATCTTTGTATGGCTATGAAACACTATCCTATAGCACTGTGAAAAACTGGTTTAATGAATTCAATCGTGGCCGACGCTCTCTCAAAGACGACAGTCGTGAAGCTTGTCCAAAAACGGCCGTTGTGCCAGAGAACATTGATGCCGTGCGTGAACGAACTGATAATGCAAGGTCGTCATGTGACATACCGTGAGATAGAGGCATCCTTGGGCATTTCTTCCACCAGCATTCAATTGATATTGCATGAGCACCTGGCCGTAAAAAAGGTTTGTTCTCGTTGGATCCCACACCTCTTGACAATCGCTCAAAAAAAGATTTGTGCAAAGAAATTTAAAAAAAAAATACGATCGCGGTGCTTTTAAAGACCGCCACAGGTGACGAATCATGGATCTATGCGTATGAGCCCGAAACAAAACAGCAATCTACCGTGTGGGTCTTCAGAGACGAGCCAAAACCAACGATAGTTGTTTGTGGAAGAAGCACTTCAAAGCAAATGGTCGCCTATTTCTTCGGCATAACTGGTCATGTGGCGACTGTTCCGCATATGCAACGTAGGACGGTCAATTCTAAATTGTACACCACAATTTGTTTGCCTGAAGTCTTCGGAGATATTCGAACAAGAGAAGACGAATCATTGTGCACCATTTTAATGCGAGCTCTAACACATCGGCTCAAACCAGCGCCTTTTTGACCGGCCTTTTTGATGGGTCATCCACCGTACAGTCATGACTTGACACCCAATGACTTCTTTTTATTCCCGCATATCAAAAAAAATGCGTGGTCAACGATTTTCGGCGCCAGAAGATGCTGTTGAAGCGTTCAAAAACCATGTTTTGGAGGTGTCTCAATCGGAGTGGAAAAAGTGCTTCGACAATTGGTTTGAGCGCATGCAAAAGTGTATAAATCATGCTGGAGGATACTTTGAAAAACAATAAAACCATTTTTGATGATAAATATTCGCATTTTCATTATAATGTCAGTAATCGGAAGTAATCGTTGCCAAAGATTACTGATGAAAAACCTTGGCGGGTTTAGAACCAGCTGTACAGTCTGCCTGGCAACCGTAGCCAAAACATTTCACCAATTTTCTAGTTGATTCTGAAAAAGAAACCGCAAAAAGGTTTCGAACCAGAATAAAAATTGTTCAAGTCATAATAATAAGCATAGACCGAATAAAAGTAAACATAAATATTTTAGACATCTTACTTAATAATTATTATATCTAGCTCGAGGCCAAGGTTATTTTTTATGTTATATTTTTCTCTTTATTCGATATTTCGTCACTCTTTGAAGAACATCATCAGGAATAACTAAATTAAACCAAATAACTCCGTAGCGAGTGCCTCAGTTTCTGGTTGTTAAGAAATGTACTTTTAGACATCTTAAAACTCTTCGGAGCGACTGTAGAGATGAAGTGAGAAATAAATGTTAAAAGCAACTCTGCGTTCGTTCAGCAATGAAATGTACAGTTTTAGGCGATTGAAGTGCTACCAACTTCACGTCGGCAATAGATGGCCACATCTAGCTAAAGTAAATGAATTCATGATTATTTCCACAGATTTTGTTATTTGAATCAATAAAAAATAAAAATTTCATTCTCAAAAAAAAAAATAAAGTCGTTTGAATAGGTAACACTTCAAACGCCTAACCCTGTATATAAAGAAGCAGTTAGAACTTTCTTTGAGAAGGGAGGAAAATCGTTTATTCTAAGAAAAAAAAAAAACAAATGGAAATATGTAAATGTGAGGAGATTAAGTTCTATGGCGATAGAAGCGATGCCAGAAAATTTTATCACTGAATCAAACACCGGACTAAAGACTCGATAGCTGGCAAAGCTCCGCGTAAAGATTGAAAGTGGAATCTGGTAACTGATACGTCGAGTGCGCCGAGGATTTGAAAAGATACATTTTTCAACTTTTTAGATTTATTAAATTTTATCAAGGAGTCAAACACCGGACTAAAGACTCGATAGCAGGCAAAGCTCCGCATAGAGCTGGAAAGTGGAATCTGGTAACTGATACGTCGAGTGCGCCGAGGATTTGAAAAGATAAATTGTTCAACTTACGAGTATTAGCAGCTGAAGATCTTGTCATTGACAACCAAGCGCCGCTACCAATCTTAGAAGATGGAATTGTATGTCCACCTTCGACTAGAAAGAGGTCAAAAACGGTAACCATGAATTGTTTGAGGCAAATGTTTCCTGGACGGCTCAAGAAGAACAATGCCGCTGGAACTGATGGAATTTCGGCGGAGCTGTATAAGTCCGGATGAGCCGAGAATGGTAAGCCTCACCATGCAAACTAGCTGAGGCTTACCGTTGTAAAAGGGCGACATCGGCTTAAACGAAAATAGAAATACGTTAGGGAGCAAAACGGGAAACAACAAAATGAACACTTTTTGAGTATTTGCACAACGTTTCTCGGTATATATAAATATACAAGACTTATACAGGGTGGTATATAAGACTTATTCATTACAACTCTAATGAAATGAACAAAGTTAATTATTTTTCAAGTATTTTTAGAAACAGCCACGTTCCCATGAATTATAAAATACAACTTCGTTCAAGTGGCTGTCTTGGCTGCGATGCCAGCTCCAATTTTCCAAGACCTTGTTGATGGTTTCGGCTGTTGCTCACGGATTACTTGTGTGATATTGCCTTAACTACTTGTCTTCAATTTCGGCAAAACAAAAAATGTCGGATAACATGGCTCTGTAGAGTCAACCGTTGACCGAAACGTTGTTCCCAGCCTCATTTTCGAAGAAGAATGATCCAATTATGCCACTACTTCACAATCCACACCAAACAGTCACTCTATATGGATGCATTGGCTACACGACAATAACGTTCGGGTTTTCCGAGCCTCGAGTAAGATTTGACTTACAAGTAACATCGTGCCGTATGGTTGGACCACCCTTATTAGTTTTATAGTTTCTGAAAGGATTTCGTCTGGGACCGTTTGTTTTTTGTTATATTTTACTTCAGTTCTAAACGGTGATCCATTTATAGGTATTTTTTCAGAACAAAAAAATATAAAAATTTAAATCATGTGTGGAATCATTATTCGTAATTTTTGGAAATAATTACCTTTAAATGTTGGCAACTGTATTATGGAAATGAGCGTTCGGTGAGAAACGGGAAGATCCGCTATTTTCGACCAAAATTTTGTTTAAAGATGAGGCCCATTTCTGCCTTCACGACAAAGTCAATAAACAAAACTGCTGCATTTGGGCTGAACAGCAACAAGAAGAGGTTAAAGAGGTGCCATTATACCCAGAGAAAACCACGGTTTGGTGCGGTTTATAAGCTGGTGGAATCATCGGTCCATATTTGTTCGAAAATGATGATGGCCGGAACGTAACCGTGCTCGCTATCGGGCCATGATATCGATCTTTATTCTACCCGAATTTATTCTACACGTAATTTTGACGACACTTGGTTTCAACAGGACGGTGCCACTTGCCATACAGCTGCTCAAACAATGGATCTATGAACAGGTCATTTCGAAAAGCAGCTAATTTCACGTTTTGGACAGGTGAGTTGGCCGCCTAGATCGAGTGATATCACACCTTTAGACATTTTTCTATGGGGTTACGTAAAGTCTATGCTGACAAACCAGCTACGATTCAGGTTTTGGAAGCCAACATTACGAGTGTCATTAAAGCCATATCGGTCGAAATGCTCGAAAGAGTCATCCAAAAATGGACCCTAAGAATGGAAACCCTAAGGCGTAGTTGCGGCCAACATTTGAAGGCAATTACAGTCAAAAAATAAGTGTCATAAAAAGACTTTCAAATTACCAATTAAGATTCCACACTTGATTTGAATTTTTATATCTTTTTTGTTCTGAAAAATGCCTCTAGATAGATCAGCCTATAGTTTTCGGTGTTCCTGGCATATCAGGATCGTTACTCGGTCCAAAGCCATTTCTTCCGGTGGCACAGCCGCAGGCTGTGGCGACACTGTTGGTCGAAGAGATTGGAGAGTGTGCATGGCTTCTTGTGACTGACGGGAGATTTGTATACGTCTACCTTTCAGTTGCAGTAATGCATTGGACACGTGAGGAGAGGTCATTTTGTGTTGAAGTGTATTTTTCAAACGCGCACTCGATCATTGCAGTGCAGCGTGCTTTTCGTTGACGATTCGCTGTTCCCCCACGCGGACGTGTTCCTAGTGAAACAAACCCCTGAGAACTTCACCAGAGTCCTCTGCATTCATATCGCGTCACTGTGTGGTGCGCTATATCACAAGCAGGCATCATTGCCCTTATTTTTTCCAAGATAATCGTCTTGCCGTCGCTGTGAACTTCGAACGGTACTTATCTATGATACAGGATTTTTTTCAGCGGACTCCTGAGGCAATGCAATTAGAGGATACATGGGTCCAACAGGATGGTGCCATTGCATGCACAGCGAGGGTTGCCATGAGTTGTTTGTGGCAAATGTTTCCTGGACGGCTTATCTCTTCGAGGGGTGATGTGAACTGGCCGGCACGCTCAACAGACTCAGCCCCATCCGATTTTATTCTTCTGGGCTACCTGAAGTCGAAGGTGTACGAGTTCCGCTATATATATTTCTGGCCTTATAATGAAAATGTGAATATTTATCATCAAAAATGGTTTTATTGTTTTTCAAAGTGGTCTCCAGCATGATTTATACACTTTTTTTGCGCTCAAACCAACTGCCATAGTACTTTCTCTACTCCGATTGAGACACCTCCAAAACATGGCTTTTGAACGCTTCAACAGCATCTTCTGGCGTCTAAAATCGTTGACCACGCATTTTTTCTTGATGTGCGGGAATAAAAAGTAGTCATTGGGTGCCAGGTCAGGGCTGTACGGCGGATGACCCATCAATTCGACATTTTGGCCGGTCAAAAAGGGCGCTGGTTTGAGCTCGTATTGTCATGGTGCACAATGATTCGTCTTCTCTTGTTCGTTTTTCGAATTTCTCTGAAGATTTCAGGCAAACAAATTGAGGTGTACCACTCGGAATTGACCGTCCTACGTTTCTCAAACGGAATAGTTGACACATGACCAGTTTTGCCGAAGAAACAGGCGACCATTTGCTTCGAAGGTATTCATCCACGAACAACTTTCGTTAGATTTGGCTCGTCTTCGAAAAACAGCAATCGACCGTGTGGGTCACACGGTCGATCATTGTGTTGTTTCGGGCTTATATGTATAGATCCATGATTCGTCACCTATGACGATCTTATAAATGAAGCACCGCGATTGTATTTGTTCAAAATTTTTTCGCACCAATCGACACGAGTCTTTTTTTTAACGATTGTTAAATTGTGCGAGATCCAACCAAAACCAACCCTTTTTTCGGCCAGTTGTTTATGCAATATTGTGTATATTGTATCTACCATCGAGATATCCCCAGATAGGTCTGAGGGAGTAGATCACGACCTAAAGGGGCCTCAAAAATAACATGTTATCGAGAAAATGTGTTAATATACAATCATCGCAAAATGTTTTTTATCTTATGTGATTTTTTATTTAATATATTAATATACGCTCCACCCTGTACTTCAGTGGTTTCCCTTTGCCTTCTGAAGGGCTTGTAGTTTTTCTTCTGATATTTAGCTCCTCCTTCCTGAGCACAGACTGCTATTGTGGTCAGTTTATTCGCTTTAGTTTATATGTTTTAATTATTCCTTCACCGTTGACGTCCCACGTAGCGGATTGTTCATAGTTTCGACGTTCACCATTGACCTTACCGGCAAGGCCGGCTATACTAGTAGCTACGCTACCGCCGGCATCGATTTCAGGATCTTCACGCTGACCGGACGGCCTCATCACTTTCAGATGACAATCACTCGAGGCGAAGGTATCCTCCTCGATTTAAAACCTCGTAGGTTGAGTTTTAAATCGATTTCCAAGTGCAAAAATTTATAACTATTTAACCTTTCTCTATGGCTTGGAGCCCACTGTCCGTCATTGCCAGTAATAATAGTTGTTCCATTTAAGGTTATCCCTTTTTAGTTTCCTTTTCTTTTCTTGCTGGCCATTGTGTTGTTATATTCTTGTAACCACGCAACAACAGCAGCAGCCACCAGCTTTTCCATTCTTTATATTTATTTGTTGTTGTTTTTGTGCCTAATGGCATTCATTGTGGTTCATTGCCGCTATTGTCCTATTTGAATATGACTCCGTGTCCTTCCCGCTTCTGCAATGACCATTTATCGTCTGTCTGGCTGAGGGCCAGTTCCAATGCGCTGTGTGTGTTTAAGAGTTACAAAGGGTCAGCTCCACTTTTTCTTCCTCGGGGCCCTGGGCGATGCGGTGCGTCTGTGGCTTTTGTGTCGAACGAAACAATCGACAAGAATAACAATAACAGAATGGATGAATGAATGAAAGGGCAACCCAACGACCACCGAATTAATGTATGAATGCTCAAATTTACAATGCGGTGTCTTTCCTTTGCAGTTGTGCTGTTTTTCTCCCCATGTGTGGTTATTATTTTCGGCTTTCTTTCGTTATGTTGTCCATGAATTACCGCACAATTGAGTTTTATTCTTCTTTCATAATGGGGGAAGGGTTTTGATGGCATAATTTCAACCACTGCCAGGACCATTAGCTAAGCAAACAGCATGTGTCAGTGTGAAAAGAAGCTGCCAAATTATGAACATAAAAAAATATGCTGGAATTGTTGTTTTTTCCTTTGCATATTTTAAGGCTGTTTGCAATTATTGCAATTAAATTTGCATACTTTTCGGGGAGAGAAAAAACAAGAACTAAGGTATACTTTTAGGCTGTAATTGGTTGTACACTGTTGCATACTTTTTAGAGGCCAATTAAGAGCCCTCTAATTAAGATGCTGTTTTTTGTTTGAACAATTTGAATTTTCGCAATCTTAATGAAGACGTTTTTAATTGTCCTTCGTCCTCTTGTTTTTGGGAAATTAAAAATGTTCTAAAATCTGTGCACCTGGACGAGCTACTGTTTTTTCTATTTTAATAGATCTGCCCTTTTTCTGGTCTTGCAAATATGGACACAATTTTGATGAGGTCAAAAGAGTAATGCTGATCAAGCCATGAAATTACCGACGCCTTTGTATAAGAGTATCCTTCCCAAGTTCAATGGGTCGAATTTTTATAATCTTCAGTATGGGCCGCGCTCCAGTATGGCCTTAGGAGTATTAGGGATAGGTTGGCTAGTCGTGGGCCCATGTTTGACACATAGAGAGAAAAAAAGTTTTACCAACTGCGATGCCTTTAAATAAGAGAACCATTCCTAAGTTTTCTGGGTCGAAGCTTTAATACTCTTCACCATGAGCTGAGCTCAAGTATTGCTATGGCAGTATTGGGGATATGGTTGCTACACTGAGAAGAAAAATTACCTTTTATAAGGTTAAGTTAATCATAAATAAACATGATTTGGAGTCTACGTTATAAAATGTTAATTTGAACATTTTGTTGTTGACTGGCATTTAACAATAATAATAGTAAATTTAATTATTCTATGGTTGAATTTGTTGACCATGAAAATAGTTAATTTTTAAATAATAATTGAATTGTTGAGTTTTTTAACCAGTAAACTTATTATTAAAATACTAAAATATCTGTGTTTTAACAATGCGTTGTTTCTAACCATGAAAATTGTTAATATTAAAATTGCATAGTTAATTTATTGAAACAATACATGTTTAATTTAACAATGAAATTGTTAATTTTAATAACTATGAAGATTGAAGATAGAATAATTTTTTTATTTTAAGTTAACTAATTATTGGTTACCTCTTTTAATCAGAAATAAAATTATACGCGATCATTTTTGCATGGTGTGATATGAGCGACCATTAACGACCACATAGGACCCTACTTTCTATAGTCTTCACACCCGGTTTGAGGTCCTGCACTTGTTCCAACTGTAGTGAACCAGTACCGCATAGGTCCACATTTTCTTATAGCCCTTCCAGATTTTAGAATCTCCAGCTTTAGTAGCCACATTTGACATCAGATTCTTACCAAATTTCGCAAGGAGCGTTACGAGCGACCAACACACATGTCCTGTAACATAAGACCATATCGGTCCATGTTTTCAAAAAGCACGCATGCAATAGTCGCTGCCGATTTTAGATCCTGCAGCTTTAGAATCCACAAATTGTGCCCCATCATGGTCAAATTCTGTATGGCTCGTTATTAGCGATATATAATCCAAAATTCCAAAATTCTAAGCCTATACGAAGAAAAAAAAGTGTAGGAGGGGTAACAATATTCGAAGAGCATCATACAATTGTTGGGTATATGGTGTAGAAGGCACAACAATATTATGAACTTTACAACAATAATACCAATACCATATTGATTGTGATTACCACAACTATATTATGAATCACACTCAAGCATAGAAGATGCCCACAACCATGTTGTGATCATCACAACCAAAGTATGTTTCACATACAACCATAGTATGATCCTCTGAGCCATAGTACAAGTATAACACACATGCAACCATGCTGTGCTCCCTACAACCGTAGTTTTATCCCATTCAACCATACTTTTGTCCCCAAAATTATTTATAAAGATTGGGTTAAGTTGTTATTCTGCAATATAGATCAATCACTGGCATATCGGAAATTTGACATGTAAAGCTTGCGAATGTAAATGGAGGGAAAAGAGCTTCAGCAAGTTAATTGGAAGAGCACAAAATATATCGCTACCGGTCGTTTTGATATGGGACGATATTGATTTAAGGTTATCGCTGGATAATATTAAAGTTTATAGCTATTATTAAAAAATGTCATTTATACAAATCCAAAGTAGAGTGCTTTAAAGAACTCTGATTTCCACACAAAAAGTATCATTATTGCATAGTTTCGTAACAATACCATTGTTCTATAATCATATTCAAAATAGAAAAAAATTATGATTTGCCGGTATTATTGCCGTAATAATATTATTTTAAACATAAGCCAAAACGAAATACTTTTGTCACATAGATTAGACCATACTGGAGAATACTTTGAAAAATAATAAAACCATTTTTGATGATAAATTTCGCATTCGCATTCGCATTTTCACTATAAGGTCAGAAATATATATAGCAGCCCTCATACTCGTGTGGGAGAATAACAAAATTTATTCCAACTATTTTTTACAATAAAAAACTAAATGTTTTATAAAAAATGCTAGAAAAAAAGCTTAAAGCTAAATGCGAAATCTTTGCGCTAAACCTGTTAAAAACCTATCTAGTCAACGGTGCTGTCCCAGAGAATTCAATAATTGAACAGATGTTCAAAAGAGGCTCTTCCTGAACTTTATTTTGAGCACTAATTTCGTAAGAACGGCATGCTAGGAAGGAGCTTCTACATCGTATGGTGCTCCCTGATAAGAATCTGGTGTGTATTTTGGAGCAGTGGAATTCCATTGTCAATTTATCTGTAGAAATGCTGATGGAAACGCCATTTCAGTTAACGGTAAGGGCATCATAAACAGTCTACAACACATTTGAACGTTTGCGCTCCAAGTTCGGTAAGCGTGTTATAGGTCATTTTAACTATGCCAATTAAACACAGCAGAACTGCAATTCTGCACCGTTCGATGATATGTGAACAATACATAAACGAGTAAACCTTAAGAGCGAATATTGAATAAGCCATTAATGAGATAGAGCCAGAAACTATCACCAAGGTCGTGGAATATTGCTACGCCAGCCAAGCTTTCCACCTGAGTGAAAATTAGTTCTACAAATAATGGTTTAGTTTGCTATTTCGAATAAACCACAAATATGCAAAATAAACCTGGAATTGAATTATGCAGGGTACGAATTTTATTTTGTACTACTCGCAGATTAGAGAGAATTTGACCATTTGTTTTTTATTAGAACTTCGAGGACAGCAAGTAAGAATTCAAAATTTTGGTCAGTTTTAGACCACTGTGCAAATGCCTGCTTATATACTTATAAATAAAAAAATATTCAAAATGTATTTTCGTTCGAACTTTTAATATTTACTGTGGTGTTTCTACAATGTATAAATTTAATATAAATTTTAACACACATTTTTTTGTTATGGATTTTGTTTGCACACTTTCAGGCCATAACAGAGAAATTAAACCAACTTTACTGAATTTTTCTCTGTGCACATACGCTTTCTTTCCAAGCAAATGTTTACAAACATTCGGAGTAATGAAAAAATAAATTCATATAATTTCAATAAATTAATTAAATTTATTGAGCAATAAATGCCTAAAAGTATGCTTCAGCAAAAACTCCTGTGGGCTATGCTATGAAAACACAAAACATCTGATATCCTACCCTTATCAAGCTTCCTTTGAGGATATTTCTATGCTCGTGGTGTGTGTGGTTCAGCATCCAATTGTGGTTTTGGTCTGGATACATATGATGCACTTCTGTTCTTTCATCATCATTAGTTTCAATCTAGAGTAGTTGTATGGCCTTCCTTTGTGTCTCTTTGGTTATGGCCATGTATGGTTTGTCTTTAATCTTCAAATGAAGTGATATTGTGATAAATGTGCTTTTTCCTCCCTCTGCTTTGCATTCAGGGCTTTGTCGTGATAATGCCAAGGACATTAGTACAGCAGAGATGGTAAACCGAAGATAGAGTCGTTGGATAATTTGAATTTTCCTGCCTGCACAAGGACGAGGGAATGATTTATTGTTTAATACCATTAATTTGGGTTTAAATGTTTGGTTTGTAATTTATTTAAAATTATTTCGTAAACCGACAAAGAAGAAATATCATGCCCTGGAGCGAACTCTGCTGTATTTTATTGTCGGTCTACCCTAAGGGATTAATTACACTTAAATTAAGGAGAGTTTTTCTTAGATGTACGTGTGAGTGTGTGAGTCTGTATATATGTTGGTCTCTTTATCATATTAAGGTAGGTGGCTTCTGGTTGGAGGGGTAACTTCTGTTTTCGCTTGCAAATGCCTTAAAGTATGCTTTAGTAATTCATATAAATCATCCTGGGTGTTATGCTCTGCAGTATTGAGTAAATAAAATGTAATTGTGTTTCTATGGCTCTCATATTTTGTTATTTACTAGGTCTTGAAATATTTATTATTAGAAGTGGTATTCAATATTTAAACATTCAGGATGTTGATGCATGCTTTGCCCTCGTAATATTTTGATTGTTTACGAGTACAAATTTGTCATAGTCTCTGCAATGCAAATAAAAATAGTAGATATTGTGTAAGTAGTAAAGTAGTACAACCAAAGTTAGAAATTTAAAAGGATAATTTAATTTGAATTGATATTTATGTAGCTCTGGGAAAGATCTTCCAATAAGAATAAGGTATACGAGATTTAAAATTTCCCCACACAAAGTAGGACACAAGGGTTGACAGTGTAGTATTTTTCTTTTTGAATCACGTCTAATTTTGACATTGCTAGCTTGAAATCTTGAGAAGTATTAGTATCACATCTCCGAGAAAGAAATGAATCGCTTTACGATTGATCAGTGTTAGAAAATAACGCAAATAGTATAACGGACGTGTGTTTTTCGATCTGGCCACACTTTTTTCGGAGTTGGTTGTTGTTGTTGTAACAACAATATATTTATTAAAATGTTCCTTTGTTTCTGGAGATTGAAGCCTTGTACATGGACGACCTTTAGGGGATGGTGCGCCGTGCCACATACCCCCACTACAATCAATCTTTCGCGCAACTAGTTTGGTATATTTTTATTTTTTTGAGGAAACCTGTAAACGATTGATGTCCTTAAGGCGAATATCGAGCGAGCCATTCGAGAGTAGGAGCCAATAAATGTGATCAAGATCTTGAACAATCGGGTAAACAGGAAGCGAAGGAAGCCACATGTAATTAACTCGTGAACATTTTTGAGCGATCTTTTTTCACAACTTTCGACGTGGATTATCACGACAAGAGTGCATCGAAACTTAAATCTTTGTATGGCGATGAAGCACTATCCTATAAAAATATACGTTTAACGAATTCAATTGGGCCAACGCTCGCTCAAAGACGAAGGTCGTGAAGGTCTTCCAAAAACGGTCGTTGTGCCAGAGAAAATTGATGCCATGCGTGAACTGATAATGCAAGATCGTCATGCGACATACCGTGAGATAGAGGCGTCCTTGGGTTTTTTCTTCACCAGCATACATTCGATATTACATGAACAGTGTTCATTGAACACCTGGCCGTAATAAAGGTTTGTTCTCGTTGGATCCCAATTGGATCACAATTTGACAGTTGCTCAAAAAAATGCTCCTGTCGATTGGTGCAAAGAAATTTTGAAAAAATACGATCGCGGTGCATCAAAAGATGTTTATAAGATCGTCAAAGGTGACGAATCGTGGATCTATGCGTATGAGCCCGAAACAAAACAGCAATCGAACGTGTGGGTCTTCGAAGACGAGCCAAATCCAACGAAAGTTGTTCGTGGAAGAAGCACTTCGAAGCAAATGGTCGCCTGTTTCTTCGGCAAAACTTGTCATGTGGCGACTGTTCCGATTGAGCAACGTAGGACGGTCAATACGAGTAATGAGTGGTTTGAGTTGGTTTGAGTTTGAAAACTATGTTTTGAGGGTGTCTCAATCGGAGTGGAAAAAGTGCTTCGACAATTGGTTTGAGCGCATGCAAAAGTGTATAAATCATGCTGGAGAATACTTTGAAAAACAATAAAACCATTTTTGATGATAATTATTCGCATTTTCATTATTAGGCCAAAAATATATAAAGCAGCCTACGTAAATGCCGGCGACTTTACGTGTAGGAGATTTGTCTTAAAGCCATGTGCACTATGTTGGATTTTTCAAACGATTTTTCGATATCTTTTGGCATGAGGAAAAAAAGTTCCACTAGGACATATCAAAAAAATCATTTTCAATGCTTCAAAATTTTATTTTTTTTTTAACTTTTTCTTAACTTTTATTTTAAAGGATTTTTTTAGAAGAAATAAAAAAAAAATTTCCTAACAAATCAAAACACCCTAATGTACACGCAGAGAAAGGATATGGTTACTCTATGTACGCGGCAACAGTAATATCTCCTCTGCATTAAAGGCATATTCGTCGCAACTATAGTACTGTTTTTTAAATTTAATTTTGACAATAGTATGATTGCGGCAATATTAATATTGTTGAAATGGAACAATATTATTATTGTGTATTATGAAAATATGGTTGTAGCCACCATATTACAACCATATGTTTGTAGGGATCATAATTTGGTAGAGTGTAAATCATACTCTGGTTGTGAGGATCATAATATGGTTTTGGGATCATAGTATGGTTAAGTGTGAATCATAATATGGTTGTGGAGATCAAAGTGTGGTTGTTTGTGAATCATAATATTGTTGTGCTCTTCGAATATTGTCATTCCAACCATATTTTTTTCTCCGTATATATAGCCGCTAAACATATTTACAGCTAATTCGTTGCTTGGGGTCTTATTATGGTAAAGTGGCACTCACTGAAACAATTCTACACAATTTTTGTATTTATGTGTATTTTTTTATTGCCTCATAACAATATTTTTTAAATAAACGGCTTTTAACATTCTTTGTAAATATGTGAAGTTTTACTTCGCCTGACACGAAATCGTTTTAGATAAACGGCTTACGACTTTTGTTGTAAATATGAGATTTTTTCATCACTCATTACGATAATATTTTCAATAAAAGGCATTCATTTTTTTGTAAATGTGAATTTGTTTATAGCTTGAAATCGGAAAATTAAGTCAATATTTCAAAAAAAAATTTATCACAGGATTCCTAATATATTTTTTGTTTGATTAATTGAATTTTTTTAACAAACCAATTTTTTTCTGTGTAGTCAATATGAATGTGAGTATATAAGATTCGGCCCGCACGATTTTTCTATTTTCAGACTTTTTTTTAATATTTTCCTTATCTGTTGGCTTTATTTTATGTTGTACTAAGCAAGAAGCTTATCAACTTATGCTTGTTATGTACATTACTACGAGTACATCCATAAATATGGAACTCGTCTCTGGCATTTTAAATACACCTCTTTGATACGTATGTTAAAACCTCTTCTTACATTAGGGACAGTCGATCGCAACATAAATTTTAAAACAGTCACATCCTTCCTGGCTGGTAACAATAAGACATGAATTTATCCTTCTGGTCCCCTAACGCAAAACTCAACCCCTCGACTCATTCTTGGCATGTGCATAACAATTTTGTTAAAATTTTCAAGAAATAAGCATTTTTCTATTCCACCATAAATTTGTGTCGTGTTAGAAATTGTCGAGATTCTCATGTTGATACTCTGTGCGTGTGTGTTTGTGCGTGCAATTGTTTGTAATATTCTTGTAGCGGAAACGGAAATTGAAGCTTTGTATTATTTGTAGCTGGTATTTGGTGTTGGTGTTAGTGTTATTTGAATACATAAGTATGTGCAGCGTTGTATTAACGAGGACAAGAGCTGATTTACATACATTTCTTTGCCTCACAGAGGAATGACTTGTCATTGTCATTATCAGCCAAAACAGCGGATCTTTTCTGCAAAGTACACGAAGACAAGGGGTGTAAAGCAAGCAGGTCTTGTCTAGATACAAGTGTTTGGAGAGTAGCATGATAAGTCTGGTAAAGAGGAAGGAAGCGCAACGAATCGGATTAATGTCATCATTTTAAGATCATGATCGATTAAATTTATTTACAATTCATATGGTTATTCATATGGCAGTCCGAGCAGACTGCGTCTATGGCTTCTTTTATGGTTTGTTTCAAGTTTTATTATTTTATTTTTCGGATTGAAAACTTTAAATTTTTTATTTAACTTTTATATTATTTATTAAATCTTTCTGGGATTGAAAATAACAACAAGGATTTACATCTTTATCCTACTTAGTGTAAAGAACCCTGCTAGATTCGCACATGTAACTAAAAAAGACCTTATTCGAATTAGTGTAAATATTTATGTAAAGTGTATATATAGAAATAAATTGTATATAAAATTTAAATATTAAATTCTTGAACAGGGATTAACCAACTCGTGAGATCTTTTGCATCTACATTTTTATAGAAGACTAGCTTTTAACAAACTGGCTGCACACTGCTTTTTTCGCGATTTCGAGTCCATGACGACCTTCATGCTTCGCATCAATTGTTGAAAGAAAATCTGAACTTTTGAAGACCAAGCTCTCACCAAACGAATGAGAACTACTGTTGTAAATCTCACTTTTCAAGTTTTCTTCACACTCTTTGAAGTTAAATGGTGTTAATTTAACCCCGTCTCATAGACACACTTTTCGCCGTTGGTGCAGCGACTCACTGCCCGCTTGTGTTCTCAATTTTCGACAATAATACTTCGCATATGCAAAATCAGGCAATGTTTCGTATATATAGATTGTTTAACGAGCAGAGACCTTGTCGGTGGCACACATAATAGTTTTGAAAAGCCGCCCACACATACGGCGAAACATGCGTCTATGTGACGGAGATGTATTAGCTTTAACTTCGCTGACTTACTTTTCCTCCCTTCTATCGTATGACAAACAGCAGCAAATCTGATTTTTTTAGCTTGCGGAGTAATTCAGTCTTGAAAAATTATTGAAAATTGTAGTTTAAATATCAGGTTCACGGTGTTACTTCTTCTGAGGCTTACATGTCCATCAAAATTAAGTAGACACTGGATTGTCATGTCTGTAGTTTATTGATATTGGTCGCGCATGCTCTCCCCCAAAGCTGGACTCCGTATGTCCAAATTGGTTTGATAATCGCTTTATATAGTAGAACTTTATATTTTTTATACTTATATTAAAATTGTATAGTCGACCGGGCCCCATAAGCTATTGCAGCTGGTTTGAAGTCAGCTTAATTTGGGATACTTTCGTATTAAAAAATGTTGTGACGAAGTTAGACGACGGTCCACGTGTTTGCCTAGATACCTTACATTTTCTTTTTGGGGAACCATAGAATTGAAGAATTTTATCGGAGGAAACGACTCCTTTCTGGGGAACGTCTAGTGTGTGCACTTACTAATGTTTACTGGGTGGTCCAACCATAATACATGATGTTAATAGTGAGTCACACCTAATCGCCAAGTTTTTTGCCCAACTTCATGTGGAGTTTCTGGCTATCAGCTTATTGCAATTCTGTCATAACAGGCCGGCCTATGTGAGGAGCTGCACCTTCGTGCTAAAACCACACAGAGTTGAAAGAAATTCTGATTCGGCGTAATTTTGGTTAGAAAAACTCTCTCAACATGTTCAAGTAACGGTCTCCAGTAACCGTAACGGTCTGACCGTTTTCTTCGAAGAAGTAGGGCCCAACAATGCAGCGTGATGAAACTGCACATCACACTGTGACCCGAAGTGGTTCAATTCCGTCTAATGGAGTACCTGCGGGTTGGAAGCACTCCATATTCGACAATTTTGTTTGTTTGTGTTGCCGTGTATATCGAATTAGGCCTCGACATATGAAAAGGCAGTTCAACATGTTTCCGTCCTTTTCCATCATTTGAAGAATCTTCTGGCAAAATTCCAAGCCAATCGGGAAGTCTGCTGTGTTCAGTTTGTTGGCCATTTGAATTTTATATGTAGGAATAAGTCCATATCTTTGTGCATAATTGACTGCATTGACTGTCTGCTTAAAGCCCATTTGAGCAGATAAGCTTCTTGTCGAAACTCTTGGCTTGTTTTGTTTGGCAGCAGCTACAGCAGAAATTATTTCCTCCGGTCGAACTAAAAGGTTTCGATGGTAAGGTCTTCTGTTCACTGTCCCATGCTCGGCAAAATTGTTAACAAGTCTCATTATGGTCCATCTGCTCAGAGGATTGCCGCCAAACGTGCGCCTATGTTCTCTTTGAACCAAAACTACGGACTCCAGTGCGTGATAGCGGCGGACAATCCAAACTCTTGTTTCAGTGTCCCAGTTATCCATTCTTGTTAAATCTAAAAATCAATCTGCAAAAAAAATAAAATGAACCAGATTCATTGAATAGAAACAGCAAATGGTAGCGGCTTTCAAAATTATTTTTTACGAAATAATTGAAATTAAAAACAATACAAGTTTTAAAACGACTTCTTAGCCGGTATCGAAAATCAGAACCGACATTGGTGTCAAAAATCTGAGTTTGATGTCGTTGAAATTGCCGGAGATGTAGGCTGGGTAGAGTCTTCCCATTATATGTGACGCGCAAAATAGAAAGCGGCCTAAGGTTAAAAACCAGTTTTGTTCAGGAGAGCCATTTTAAAGATTAGGTCCCTTTCTATTTGCGCTTAGAATCGACGACTTCACTTTCATAAAACGCGCATATCTCAGGGAGGGAACACTTTTGGGGCATGGGATCGGTCTCATTCGATGCTCAGATGTTGTCCACATCAAAAAAGAAAAAAATGAAAATTGATTTTTTTACCCTTAGTTCCCTTTCTCTATGCGCTGTCACATATGCCTACTCCACACCCTTGTATTTAACTCTTTGCTGCATCTTGCCTCCATGACTCTATAGAGTTTAGGATATTATAAGTTAGCTTCAGGGCAAACAAATTGTACAGGGTGGAGCGCGAAAATATGCTTATTTGAGAACGAATTAAAAAAATTATGAACCTTAGAATTTTTTTTTAAATTTTATTTTTATTAAACATTAAGGGAATTTTTAAATAACATTGTTTTAAATAGTGTATCTGGCAAATGTCGACCTTCGCTACAATATTGTTAATTAGGTCTTCAAAGGGTTGGGACATTTAATATCGCCTTTGACTTTAGGTAACCCCAAAGGAAAAAATCGCATGGGGCTAAGTTTGGTGAGAGTGCCGGCTAGTTCACATCACCCCTAAAAGATATAAGCCGTTCAGGAAACATTTGCCGAAAACAATTCATGATAACCCTCGCTGTGTATGCAGTGGCACCATCCTGTTGAAACCATGTATCCTCTTATTGCATTGCCTCAAGAGCCGGCTGAATAAAATCCAGAAAATGCCAAAAGCAAGTGATTGCTTTCGAGCGGAGCGTTTAGGAAATTGCAGTACTGCTGCTCTAACTCGCTCGATGTTTTGTGGTGTTGTAATCTTCCTCGCAGGTCTCCTTCGTACACATGACACATTCCCTGCTGTTCTATTATGAAGTTACCCAATTTACAATTGATTGCCGTCCAGGAACACGTCCGCGTGGGAAAACAACAAATCGTAAACGATAAGCACGCTGCACTGCAATGATCGAGTGCGCATTTGAAAAATACGCTTCAACACAAAATGGCCTCTTCTTACTTGTCCAACGCATGATGGCAACTAAAAGGCAGACGAATACAAATCTTCCGTCAGCCATTACAGGCCATGCACACTCTCCACTCTCTTCGACCAACAGTGCCGCCACCCTGTAAAACGTTCTTAAGCTTAAATATTAATATTTACAAAGATATAGAAAATTCAATTGTATCGAATTCCTACTGATAAATTAGACAAGTTCAGGAAACCGCGTCTTACATCATATCCTAATGAGATTTGGCACACGTGGCTGGTCCATGGCTGGTTTTGGAACAGGGAATTATTAAGAGGCTTTACAACAGCTTCCAAAACGGTTTCTTGGTAAATTCTGGCCGATGCTTTGACTCCTTGTTCGCAGAAATGCAGGTCAGTGACCCCATCGTAAGAGGCACTCCACCAAACCATGACTGAAGCTGGGTGAAGACCCTTTTCCACCCTTGGGATCAATTCAGATGCTTCCTTAGATGACCGCACATACACTCTATTATTTTTCACGGTGAACAAAATTTTTTGGGGCAATTTATCAAAGTGCTTCACCAAAAGACGTTTGCATTTTCCAATCCTATTTTTTTTTAATCTCAGTCAATAACTGTCCGGTTCGTCGTTTGAAAGCCCCAAGTCTCAAGTCTTTTTTAATGATTCGACCCAATGGACTTTTGCGTGATATTCATCTCACGGGCCATGATTTTCTGTTATCGGAGCGGATTTCTGTGAATTCTTGATTTAACGGCTTTGATGACATGCAGTGTTCGAACAGACCGTGGGCGGCCCGACCGGTGGCGGTCTTTTACATCTCCAGTCTCCTCAAACAGTTTTATGCATCGGTAGATGAACATGCAGCTAATCCCTAGTGGCCGGAGCGTTTTGAAAATATCGCTTTTTTTCATTTTACACTTGAAAAGCGCTATTACAGCGATACGGTTCTCACTATCTGACCACTCCATGATGAAAGTTGAAACAATTTTAAAATCCCGTTACAGACTAACGCTATTGAGGTTAGGTTTCAAAACCCATATGACATTAACAGGGTATGTACAGTTCAACTATTGAAATGGGTGTGTTCAATGTTGTAACAGTATTAATGTCCCTACTAAGTCATTTGTTAACAAAAAATATCAATTCTTTTCGCGTTCAAAGGAATAAAGTGGAAATACGAGGGCGACCGCAAAAGTAACTGGCCTAACATAAAAAGAACCGTTTTTTTGGAATTATTATTATTTATTTTTCAACATCATCTCCTTCCAACTCAATACACTTCATCAAACGTTTTTCAAGTTTTTTAATTCCATCCGAAAAATAAGATTTTTCAAGACCTTCAAAATATGCCTCAGTTTCAGCAATAACCTCGCTATTGGACGAAAATTTTTTGCCACCGAGAATTTTTTTTAAATTTGGAAACAAGAAATAATCAGAAGGAGCTAAATCTGGACTATATGGTGGATGCGGAGCAATTTCAAATCGTAATTCGGCCAGTTTTTGTTGAGTTAAAAATGCAGTGTGTGAAGGAGCATTATCTGAATGAAAAATAACTTTTTTTCTAAATTTCGTTTTATGTTGATTTCTTCACTCAACCGATCCAATAATGCACAATAATATTCACTATTTATAGTTTTTCCTTTCTCAAGATAATCAATAAATATTATACCCCTTGCATCCCAAAATACTGTGGCCATTACTTTTCCTGCTGACTTAACAGTTTTCGCCTTCTTGGGACCACTTTTACCAGCTTCTGTCCATTGTTTTGACTGTTCTTTGCATTCTGGGATGTAGTGATGGATCCATGTTTCATCAACAGTTATGAATCGGCGCAAGAACTCTATTGGATTACGCTGATAAATCGCTAAAAGCTGCTCGGAATTGGTCCAACGGACGATTTTTTGGGGCAAAGTCAACAAACGCGGCACCCATCTTGCGGATAGCTTTTTCATGTGGAGTTCATCATGTAAAATACTCCAAACTTGTTTTTCGTCTATTTTAACAATATCAGCAAGATCTCTGAGCTTTATTCGTCTATCTTTAGTCACTTCATTAAATATTTTTCTAATGTTTTCAATAGAAGTAGCAGTTTTCGGTCTTCCAGAGCGTTGTTCATCTTCCGTACTTGAACGACCCATTTTAAATTGTTGAACCCAGGATTTCACGGTGGTGTGTGATGGTGCATTATCACCATGAACAGAATCCAATTCATCTTTGATGATTATAAAAGAGTTTAATTACCGCACGAAACTCTTTATTTTCCATTTTTCAAAAATTATAAAACTTATTTACTTCAATCACCTGTAACAAAGAAAATAATCATTAAATATTTCGGAAATTTTGACAGATGGCTTATAAAAGATTGCCTTTAAAAAACAAAACAAAAAAAAAGTTGCTAGAAAAACAGAAAATGTGCCAGGCCAGTTAGTTTTGCGGTCGCCCTCGTACTAGTCTTTTAAAAATAGAAAAGTATATTATTTGTAACCATTTTTTATTCATTACTTACTCTGATAGCTAAAGGGTGTCCCAAGAAGAACGCAATTTTTAAATCTGGCAACATTCGAAGTGTCATTGTTTGACATTTGAACAATTGTTATTGTTTGTTAGTAGAAGGTATGAGGTTAGTAAAAATGGAGCGCTACACGAATGAACAACGCATTCTCATTGTGAAATTGTTTTACCAAAATGGTGAAAGTTTTGCGGCTACAGTTCGCAAATTGCGATCAATTTGGGGTCACAAAAATGCTCCAAAAGTGTCAACTGTAAAGAGATTAATGGATAACTGGGTCTGTTAGTGATGTAAAGACAACAACGCGCCATCGACCAGGTCGATTGACCGAAAATGTCGCAGCTGTACGTGATGATGTCGCTCAAACTCCATCCACCTCAATTCGACACCGAGCTCAGCAAATTGGTGTCTCCAAATCCACTTTGCAGCGAATTTTGACGAAAGATTTGCATCTTCATGCATACAAAATCAGGAACTGAAGCCAGCTGACCATGGACAGCGAAGGGAGTTCGTTAATTGGGTATTGGAGAGACAACATGAAAATGCTGATTTTGCCGATAAAATCATCTTCAGTGACGAGGCCCATTTTCATCTTGATGGCTTCGTCAATAGGCAGAATTGTCGCATTTGGGGTGCGGAAAATCCTCGAGTGATTCACGAGAAGCAAATGCATCCTCAACGTGTCACTGTGTGGTGTGGTTTTTGGGCTGGAGGAATCATTGGACCTTTTTTATGAAAATGAGGCAGGTCAAGCGCAAACAGTCAATGGTGTTTGGTATCGTGAAATGATAACCAGTTTTTTCCTGCCTAGAATTGAAGAAATGAATGTGGAGGGCATGTGGTTCCAACAAGACGGCACCACATGTCATACAGCCAGAGAAACAATTCAATTGCTGCATCAGTCATTTCCCGGTCGTGTTATTTCGCGTTTTGGAGATCAGAATTGGCCGTCTAGATCGTGCGATTTAACACCATTAGATTTTTTTCTTTGGGGTTTTTTAAAGTCGATGGTTTACGCGAATAAGCCGACGACGCCTCAAGCCTTAAAAGACGAAATTGGACGCTGCATTAATGAAATACCGCAGCATTCATGCAAAACGGTCATTGAAAATTTCATTAAAAGATCGCGTGCATGCCAGCAAAGCCGCGGCGGCCATCTGCACGATATATTGTTCCATACATAACCTCATTCTGTCTACTTTACGATATAATAAAGTTTCACGATTTTTTCTTAAATATCTGTGTTTTATTTAAAATTTAAAAATTGCGCTCTTCTTAGGACACCCTTTATAAGTCTCTATCCAGGCTTATACTTGATAACCAGGCCGGTACTCGATACAATATTTTTTTCCTAAAATTGTTTACAAGAATCAAGTACAGCAGTGCTTTTTTAGACATGCTCAAATCTGGCACTTTTCATAAGCAAATGACTAAACTATTGCGGTTTTTCCATACAGTCTTCGTTATCGAGGCTGAACCAAAAACACCACTATTTTCACACCTTGGCAGAGCTCAACATACCTTCGTTGCTTGGAAGATCTTTGTAGAAAAGCTTTGCCACAAAAATGATCATTGGCTTTGGACCTAGACAAAAATAATTTTCCTACATATATAATTTAAACGAGTAAATTTTTTGAGCCAAGTAAGAACTCAAATGAAATTGAAGAAAATCGGTTCAGATTCAGATATAGCTCCCACATATGTGTTCATCCGATTTTGAGGTTTTAAGCTCTAGAAGCTACATCTTACATCTGATCTTAATACAATTTACCACGAGTAGGTGTTTAAGGCCAAGAACGTCACGGGTATTGAAGTAAATCGAGTCAGATTTAGATATATCTCCCAAACATATTTTTTCACACGATTGTATGTCGTCAGCCCTAAAAGCCACACTTTGCATCCAATCTGGTTACTTACTTGTGCTAAGGACGGGCGCGATAAAAACTGATGAAAATGGGTTCATATTAAGGTATAGCTCCCACAGATATGTTCTACCAATTTTACCAATAACAATAAAATGTATTTACATATTCAAATATATCATAAGTTTTAAAATCTGGATTGATTTAGGGCCATCCAAAGGGCTACAAAAACCATTTTCAGTTGGCTTTGCTAAACAACCAGAAGTGCAGGGTAAAATATAGACGGACACGCATGACTTAAGCTTTTTTACTAGTAGTGGGATACATAGTGGAATATTGAAGTAGTCGCGTTTTCCTATTCTTCAAAACATCTTTCTTTCATATTTTATTTCACATAAGTATCTTCCGGTTTTTATCGGATCTTACCACACCTAACCTCGCTACCAAAGCTTTAACGTATTTCTTTTGTCATTGTAACAAGTTGGCTGTGTCAATGCCATTGTTCGGGAACATTGGCCATGATGTTGTTCGTTACTGCTACAGTAACTGCCACCCATGCTGCCAGAAGCTGAGGATGCATGCTGCTTCTTCTGAAGCGATAGATTTCTTCTCTTCCTGCGCACACACACTCACATACACTTCACTCTACTCGTAAGTGAGACAAGAAGGAGCTCGATGATGATGTTTAGTGGGACAAGAAGGAGCTCGATGATGTTGACTCTTCTTAACTCCTTTTTTTACCAATGGTTTCAAACTGTTTACAAGTGCCAAGAAAAGAACGCAATCTGCCAGCAATTCGTACAAAAGCCATGGAGTAAGGAGGCAGTCACACCCACACAGCTACGCAAATTATGCGTTACATGCAGGGTATCCTTGTTATTATAGCTACAACAGTACCAAGTCAGTGTGTGCGTGTGCGTGTGATTGTGATAGCTGGCTTTGTATCCTTGCCCTATGCGTGTATTCTAATATCTCTGTGTGTGAAAGTATGTGTGCCGGAGTGTTGAAATGTTTGCCATGTTATTATTGTTTATTTGTGCTGTTGTTTCATTCCTTTATCCTTCCATGTCCTTCCTCTGTGAACTCGTTTAGATTTGTGTTATTAATGAACGTTGGAATTGCTTGTTTGTGGAGAGGGATGGGGGGTTGCTATTTGGGGTACCCCAAATTGGATGGAATTACACATGCATATCCTTATTTATATATACTTTCATAGCCCCCACAGTTATCTTTTCGCCCCTGTCGATACGACCAGCAACAAAGCCATGCGAGCCGCAATCAGTAGTTGATGTGCTTTTTGATTTGCTTTATGGGCGAGAAGGGTGTACACGTTGTCTGTGCAATCACACCATGATTGCGACTTGAAGTACAGGGAATTTGGAATTTGTGATTACATTCCAAATGTAACTTGTACTCGTACAGTGGTTGGTATTTCTTTTATCTTTTTATACCCTACATTATTTTGTGGAACCGGGTTTATCATAAGTTAGTTTCATGTCAAATGTTTGTAACTACCGGAAATGTTTGAGCTAGACCTAGACTTTGAGTATACCGATCGACGTACTATCACCTATTTATTTAATTTGGCGATGTGTGTCTACCCGTTCGTTCGCCTAATGCTTGTAATCAACCTCGGGTCGGAATTGTTGCCCGTTTTTTTTTATAAAATTTAGCAGCAGTAAGTTTGGAACCAAGGACGGACGCTATTGAACTTGATCAAATTAAGCACACGTTAGATTTATGGACCAAGGAAGGATCTTGCTAAAACGGAAGACAATCGGTTCAGTTTTAGATATAGCTCCCACATAGATGTTCATCTGATTTTTATGTTTTGTACTATTTATCTGTGTTTTTTTTTGCTATTAAAGCCTCAAATTACATCCAATATTGTTGAAATTTGTCACGCACTAGTTTTCCGGACCAAGGAAGGATCTTGCTAAAATACGAGGGCGGTTCGGAAAGTTCTTAGCCTATCAATGAAAGAGAATAGTTAGTTTTTCAAAAATATTTTTATTTTTCAATATAATCTCCTGAAACTTCAATACACTTAGTCCAACGCTTATCTAGCAATTCTATCCCTTGATTAAAATAGTTTTCCTCAAGGTCTTCAAAATAGTGGTTTACAACTGTAATTGCATCTACATTTGAGGTAAAACGCTTGCCAGCAAGGAATTTTTTTAGATTTGGGAAAAGGTAAAAGTCACTGGGAGCTAAATCAGGAAAAAAGGTGGGTGGTCAAGCAACTCGTACTTTAATTCGTTGGTTTTAGCCACTCTTGTGCACTGGTGCGTTGTCTTGATGAAAAATTATTTTTTTGTGTTGTTAGCCAGGACGTGATCTAAAAGTTTGCAATAGTACTCTGAATTTATTGTTTTACCCTTTTGCAGATAGTCAATCAATAAAATACCTTTGAAGTCCCAAAAAACCGTTGTCATAACCTTACCAGCCGATTGAATTGTTTTTGCCTTCTTTGGGGCACTTCCTCCAGATTCAGTCCATTGTTTGGATTGTTCTCTTGTCTCTGGAGTATAGTGGTGGATCCATGTCTTACAACAGTTATGAAACGACGCTTAAAATCCATTCTATTTCGCTGAAAACGATCCAAACAAGCTTGAGAAATGTTCATTCTTATGCGTTTTTGGTCGACTGTTAACAAGTGCGGCACCCATCTTGCAGAAAGCTTTTTCATCTGTAGTTCTTCATGCTAAATTAAATGGACTCGATCATTTGAGATGCCCACGATATTAGCTATTTCACGCACTTTTATTCGTCGCTCATTTAATACCATATCATGCACTTTGGCTACAATTTCTGTTGTTGTTGCTGTTTTAGACGTCCACTACGTGGTTCATCTTCAATGCTTGTACGACCACGTTTAAATTCAGCAACCCAATTTTTTGCTGTTGCATATGAAGGAGCACTTTCACCTAACACATTCACCATATCATTATGAATTTCTTGTCCCGATAAACCTTTTTTATGTAAATATTTAATGACACCACGCATTTCTAATTTTTCCATCGTAAAAAAATCCCGGATGCGTCTTTTGTAAACACCTGTTTCTATATGAAGGAGTTGCCGGATCGAAACAAAATTTAACATGTGTTCATAGCAGAGATGGATGTTTCCAAAACCCTTAAGTTTTTTCTGTTTATACCGCGCTTTTTGTGCTAGAATAAGAAGTTTCCGAACCGCCCTCGTAGATTGGTTCAGATTTAGCTATAGTTACCACATATACAGTGCGCTCGGGAAAACATCAACTAATTAAAACCGCGGGTGTTGATATTTACCAGATTGTTGACGTTTATAAATTACAAATTTAAAACCAAAATATTATTAATACTGCAGTTTAAAGCGTTTTTATTATTTGTAAATTAAAATCAAATCCAAAGAAAAACAAAAAAAAGGTTTTCAACCTAAATACATAAAAGAACAAAAATATTCTACATGAGATTCTGCCATATGTAATATCTATTCTAAAACAGGTATTAAAAGAAATCTGTTATTTGAAAATTTAAACTGTCAAATAACGTACTCGTATGTACTACGTAGTACATAAGAGTATATTCTGCAACATATGAAAAATATTAACCTACGGCATAAATGATGATATGAAACCAATCGTAACAAATAGTTGATGTCATCCATGAGGACTTGGAACGTGTGTACTCAGTTGGGCAGTTGACATTTTTTAAAAAGCGCGGATTTCTAACTTTTCCGATTACCAGCAGTTTGAGTTTGTGATTTCCGGATGCATTAGCACAACATAAAAAAGTGATTCGTTGTTTTTCCGTCTTCATGTCTGGAGCAGTCTTTTCGGCACTTGCTACATTTTCCAGAATAAGCCTGATTCATCAGCATTGTACAATTGATCGTGGCATAGACCCATTTCTTCAATTTTTGCTGTTAGGATGGATTAAAAGGATCAACAAGCTGAGGCTGTGAAGAAAGCTTCTCTCAAGTTGTTTTAAGAAGGCGAACGCCAAATCTTTTCTTAAATCCTTGCAACCATCCATCACTTTAGGATGGATTAAAAAGGATCAACAAGCTAAGGCTGTGAAGAAAGCTTCTCTCAAGTTGTTTTAAGAAGGCGAACGCCAAATCATTTCTTAAATCCTTGCAACCATCCATCACTTTAGGATGGATTTAAAAGGATCAACAAGCTGAGGCTGTGCAGAAAGCTTCTCTCCACTTATTTTAAGAAGACGAACGCCCATCTCTTAGAAGCATTAGAAGCGGGATCTTATTCTTTTAGTTTTAGATGAATCTCTTTAGCTTTTTCCTTTAGCGCTGATGAATTTTGGCAGCTCTGATGCTCTTAATGTCTTCCTTCTTCCCGGTCCAGAAAACGTGTTGGTAGCACATTCCAAAATTGCTTTTTTTGCTTTTTATCTTACTAATTGTTGATTTTGTGACACCGTATTGTTTCGCTAAAGCTGTCGCACTTGCACCTTTTTGGAATAAATACAAAATAAGTTTTTTCTTGCAACTGAAGCACTTTTTGTTTCTTTGAGCTCATTTTATACAAGAAACTCTTACGAGATCAAAAAAGCAACTCAACAGAAAAAGACAATAACTACCTATCTATACACACAAGGGAAACCCCCTAAATAGAAAATTACACACGGTTGTATGAAAGTATTTTAACCGTTACTATTTTTTGAATTGTGAGAGTTGACGTTTTACAGCTTTAATGTTTGGTTGACGTTTTAGAGTAGACAATACTTACAAATAAAAAAAGGGTTGACGGTTTGGGATGTTGACGAAATGGGGGGTTGACGTTATCCCGAGCTCACTGTATGTTCATCTGATTTTTATGTTTCAGCTCTACATAGAAGCCACATCTATCATCCAAACTTGCTAAAATAAGGCACACGTTAAATTTTTTGGGGCATGGAAGGATGTTGCTAAAGTTGAAAAAAATCTGTCCAGGTTAAGCTATAGTTCCAATACATATATGTAAGTTCATCAGATTTTTTACAAGGGTTGCTATATATATTACTGGCCTAGGCAACACTAAGTGTTGCCTGGCGCCAGCTGCCATTCCAAAGGAAGGTTTGACATTTTTTGGCATAAACGTACTCAGAACGTTTTGACGTACGACCATCATTTGTGTTGTTTACAGTGACTTGAAAAAATCAATTTGGCAAAAAAAATGGAATTAACTCGTGAACATTTTCGTGCGACAAGAGTGCATCGATGCATTTAAATCTTTGTATGGCGATAAAGCCCCATCCTATATCACTGTGTAAAACTGGTTTAATGAATTCTATCGTGGACGACGCTCGCTCAAAGACGAAGGTCGTGAAGGTCGTCGAAAAACGGCCGTTGTGCCAGAGAACATTGATGCCGTGCGTGAACTGACAGTGCTAGATCGTCATGTGAGATAGAGGCATCCTTGGGCATTTCTTCCACCAGCATAAATTCGATATTGCATGAACACCTAACCGTAAAAAAGGTTTGTTCTCGTTGGATCTCGTACAATTTGACAATCGCTCAAACAACGGCTCGTCTCGATTGGTGCAAAGAAATGTTGAAAAAATACGTTTATAAGATCGTCACAGGTGACGAATCATGGATCTATGCGTATGAGCCCGAAACAAAACAGCAATAGACCGTGTGGGTCTTCGAAGACGAGCCAAATCCAACGAAAGTTGTTCGTGAAAGAAGCACTTCTTAGCAAATGGTCTTTTTATTTCCGCACATCAAAAAAAAAAATTGTGGTCAACGATTTTTGTCGCCAGAAGATGCTGTTGAAGCGTTCGAAAACCATGTTTTGGAGGTGTCTCCAATCAGAGTGGAAAAAAAAGTGCTACGGCAATTGGTTTGAGCGCTTGCAAAAGTGTATAAATCATGCTGGATAATACTTTGAAAAATAATAAAACCATTTTTGATGATAAATATTCGCATTTTCATTATTAGGCCAGAAATATATATAGCAGCGCTCGTACCTTTAGCTCTAGATTCAACATGTTGAATTCCATCTTGTAGAAATTTGCCACACATTCGAATTTTTGACTAATGGAGGGTGTTGCTAAAATTGAAAAATATCGGTTCAGATTTAGCCTAAGCTACCATAGATTTATGTTCATCCGATTTTATACCTTTAGCTCTAGAAGCCAAACGTTACATAACATTTTAAAGAAATTTGACACTCGTTTGTGTTCGTGGACCAAGGGCGGACGTTATCAAATTTTAAGAAAATCGGTGCAGATTTATTCATAGCTGCCACATAGACAGGGTGGAGCGCGGAAATTTGCTTTTTTGCACTGCAGGCTGTGGCGGTACTGTTGGTCGAAGAGAGTGGATTACAGTGGCTGACGGGAGATTTGTATTCGTCTGCCTCTCAGTTGCCATCATGCATTGGACACGCGAGGAGAGGTCATTTTGTGTTGAAGCGTATTTTTCAAATGCGCACTCGATCATTACAGTGCGGCGTGCTTTTCGTTTACGATTCGTTGTTCCCTCACGATGACGTGTTCCTGGACGACAATCAATTGTACATTGGGTAACTTCACAGCGGGGAATGTGTCATGTGTACGAAGGGGACCTGAGAGAAGGATTACAACACCACAAAACATCGAGAGAGTTAGAGCAGCAGTACTGCAATCTCCGAAACGCTTTGCTCGGAAGCAATCACTTGCTCTTGGCGTTTTCAGACGTTCTCTCTACCGGGTTCTTCATGATGAAATGAATTTTCACCCGTATAAAATGTGCCTGGACCAATAAGTGTCAGCACGGAACTATTTGACATGGCGCACCTCTTCTGAAGACGTTTTTGCTACTAAGTATACCCCGTACCTCAATTGTGTTCTCTTCTGATAAGGCACATTTTCACCTCAGTGGGTGTGTAAGCAAACAAAATATGCGGTACTGGAGTGAAACAAACCCAAGAGAACTTCACAAGACCCTTTGCATTCGGACCGCGTCACTGTGTGGTGCGCCATAGGCACGAGTAGGCATCATTGGCCCTTACTTTTTCCTGGATAACCGTCTTGCCGTAACTTTAAACTCCACACGATACTTGAATATGATGCAGGATTTTTTCTTTTCAGCCAGCAGGATTTTTTTTTTCAGCCAGCTCTTGAGGCAATGCAAATAGAGGATACATGATTCCAACATAATGGTGGTACTGCGCACACAGCGAGAGTTACCATGAATTTTTTGAAGCAAATATTTCTTAGAAGGCTTATCTCTTTGAGGGGTGATGTGAACTGGCCGCCACTCTCACCAGACTTAGCCCCATGCGATGTTTTCTTTTGGGGTTTGTGAAGTCGAAGGTGTATATCAACCTTCTCAACACCTTGGAAGACCTAATTAACAATAATGAGGCTGAAATTGGCAGAATACCAGTCGACATGCTTGTTAGAGTTCATGAAAACTCCAGAAAACGTATGCAGCAGTGTGTGGTTAGCGAGTGTCGACATTTGCCAGATACACTTTTTAAAACCATGTAATTTAAAAATGCCTCTACTGTTCAATATAGCTAAAATATATAATAAACGTGTTTAAGGTTCATATTTTTTTTATTCTATTCCAAAATTAACAAATTTTCACGCTCTACCCTGTAGGATGTTTGTTTAGACCACACGTCTAAAAAACCCTCCTACAAGAAGAAATAAAATGCATATGTGACGCGCAAAATAGAAAGGGACCTAAGGTTAAAAACCAGTTTTGTTCAGGAGAGCCATTTTAAAGATTAGGTCTCTTTCTATTTGCGCTTAGAATCGTCGACTTCACTTTCATAACACGCGCATATCTCTGAGAGGGAACACTTTTGGGGCATGGGATCGGTCTCATTCGATGCTCAGATGTTGTCCACATCAAAAAAAAAGGTGAAAAGTTGATGAAAAGTTTTGTTTAGGAGAGCCATTTTAAAGATTAGGTCCCTTTCTATTTGCGCTTAGAATCGTCGACTTCACTTTCATAGAACGCGCATATCTCTTGGAGGGTACACTCTTGGGGCATGGGATCGGTCTCATTCGAAGCTCAGATTTTGTAAACATCAAAAAAAGAAAAAAAAAATGAAAATTGATTTTTTTTACCCTTAGGTCCCTTTCTCTATGCGCTGTCACATATAACTTAATATTATGGCAAATAATTCAGCTTTCTTATGAAGATAAGGGTTTGCCATTATGTTTTAGGAATGATTTCGGGCAAGTGTCCGCCGCGGCTGGCTCAAATAAATTCCAGCTGAGAGGCCCAATTTCCGACCACTTTTTGCAGCATTTGGGGCCGTATGTTAGCAATAACGCGCCGAATATTCTCTTTCAAGGCGTCAATCGGGTCGGGTTTATCTGCGTAGTCGAGCGACTTTACATAACTCCACAAAAGATAGTCCAGCGGTGTTAAATCGCACGATCTTGGAAGCCACACTAGAGGCATACGACACAAGATAATGCGCTCACCGAAAAGTTTCCTTCAATATATTGATTGTTTCGTTGGCTGTATAGCATGTAGCGCCGTCATGTTATAACCAAATGTCGTCAAGACTGCTGGCTTTAATTTCAGGTAGCAAAAAGTCAGATATCATGGCGCGATAGCGAGCACCATTTACGCTTACGTTCCGGCCATCATCATTTTTGAAAAAATATGGACCGCTGATTCCACCAGCTTACAAACCGCACCAAACTGTGGTTTTCTGGGCACCTATTGAACCTCTTCTGGTAGCTCTTTAGTCCAAATGCGGCTATTTTGTTTATTGACTTAGCCGTTGCGCCAGAAATAAGCCTCAATATTGAACAACAATTTGGTCGAAATTTGCGGATCTTCCCGCTGCTCACCGAACGCCCATTTCTATAATACAGTTGCCAGCATTTGAACGAAATTATATTAAAAAAATAAATGGCATAAAATGTCCTTTCAAACGAACAATAAAGATTCCACTCTTGATTTGAATTTTTATATTTTTTTTTATTTTGAAAAAAAAACCTCACAAGAATTTAAAATTGTAATCTTTGTGCGGGTGCAGATTGATGGTAATTTAACCGTAGCTTTCATTGTCCGGTTTAAGACATCATCAGAGGATTTCCTATTCGATGTAATGATGCTGCCAAGGTTACAAAGTTGGTCACTTCATACAGTTGGACGTCTTGAAAAATAATGGTCTGCTGTAGGTGGCCTTTATTCTCAGAGGCCTGCTTTTGCAGCTCTCTGTTTTTACCTAATGTTTTTAGCTCCACGCATATTAAAACTTATCTTGAAGAAATTTGGCACAAGAAAGTTTCCCGTGTCAAGGACGGGCGTTGTTGAACTTGAAGAAAATCGGTTCAGATTAAGATATAGGTCCAACATATATGTTAAACCGATTTGACCAAAAACCATGAAATATTCTCACAAATTTAAATATGACGATAGTTTTAAAAACTGATTAAATTGCATCTAAAAGCCAACTTCCAGTTGGCTTTTCTAAACATCCAGGAGTGTAGTGTACAATATAGTCGGCCACGTCCGACTTTCCTCTTTTTACTAGTTTTCACTTTGACCTAAATATCCCTACTCATTTGCAATTATTGTTACAATTACAATTATCATGTGGCGCTTTGATTTGTCAACCGTCCCACTGTGCCGGCTATCATTTGTGACAAATCGTACTTTACATTTCCTTTTAATAACGTTAACAACAACAACAACATTCCTTGTTGGGCCCCATCGGCCATGTTAGGCTACGCAAATAATGTCCATGTGCGTGGGCGTAGTTGTCAAATGATTGAGCTCTGGAAAAGCTGGAAAAAAACTCATATATTTGTGCCAGTTTTTGTAGTAGATGGGGTCAAACGATGGGCGTAATAAACGAGGACCGATAAGTAAGTCAGTGAATTTTTTGAACTACTACCGGAGTTAGGCAATATACAGGAGGGCTGATGAAAGCCGGTACGAAAAAAAATTTGATAACTTTTTTCTATATAATTTTTTTATTTGGCAGATTGATTTTTATAGTCAACAAAAAAAGATAACAGGGACACTGAAACAAGAATTTGTATAGTCCGCCGCTATCACACACTGGAGTCCGTAGTTCCAGTTCAAAGAGAATATAGGCGCACGTTTGGCGACAATCCACCGAGTACATGGACCATAATGAGACTTGCTAACAATTTTGTCGAGCATGGAACATTCAACAGAAACCTTACCATCGGAACTCTTCAGTTCGGACGGAGAAAACAATCGCTGCTGTAGCTGCTGCCATACAAAACAATCCAAGAGTTTCGACAAGAAGCTACTCTGCTCAAATGGGTAGTCATTGCAGTCAATTATGCACAAAGATTTGCACTTGTTCCCATATAAAATTCAAATGACCAATAAACTTAACGCAGTAGACTTCTCGATTCGCTTAAAATTTTGCCAGAAGATGCTTCAAATGGTGGAAGAGGACGGAAACGTGTAGAACTGTCTTTTTATGTCTGGCGCGGTTCATCGATTTCAACGGCAACGTAAACAAACCAAATTGTCGAATATGAAGTGCTTCCAAAACGCAGATACTCCATTAAACGGAATTGCATCCACTTCCTGTCACAGTGTGGTGTGCAGTTTCATCACGCTGCATTGTCGGATCCTACTTCTTCGAAGAAAACGGTCACAGCGTTACGGTTACTGCACGCAGAAAAAAAGTATGGTTGGGATAACAATATTCGAAGAGCATCATATTATTGCTGGGTATATGGTTGTGGCGCAACAATATTATGCTCATCACAACAATAGTATGGTTCACACACAACCATTCTATGGTCCCCACAATCATATTATTATTCTCACTCAACCATACTATGATCCCCACAACCAGATTATTATCCTCACAACCATAGAATGTTTCACATACAACCATAGTATGATCCTCATAACCATAGTTTGACTTACAAGTAACCATACTATGATCCTCAAAATATTGAGTTAAAAATGGGATTGGGTTAAGTTGGTATTTAACAATAGAGATTTGTATTAAGTAAATTATTTAAAAAATCATTAACTCTTATTAACAGGAGTAATTTATTTAACAGTAGAACAAAATTATTTATTTAAAATATTTCAGTTATACTAATTCAAAGTAGTTTGTTTTGAAAAAAATTAATTTTCATATAAAAAGTACTATTATTGCTTTAGATTCGTAAAAATCCCATTGTTAAATTCAGAAAAATTAATCAAATCGACAAAAATAAATTTTGCCCGTATGATTGCCGTAATCATATTATTGTAAACAAAAAACTCAAAAAAAAACAAAAGTTTTGTCGCACCAACCATATTTATGTTTATATTTTCATTTTAAAATTTGGCAATTGTTATTGGATATTGTTACATTTCAACAATATTAATATTGCCGCAATATTAATATTGTCAAAATGAAATTCAGAAAACAATACTATGGTTGCGACGACCATACTTTTATTGCAGAGAACATACTATTGTTGCGGTGACCATATAGTAACCATATCTTTTCTATGAGTGTGGAGACCGTTACTTGAGCAAGTTGAAAGAGTGTTTTTCTTCAGAATTACGCCAAATAAGAATCTCGTTCAACTCGGTGTGGTTTCAGCGAGATGGTGCAACTCCTCACATAGCCCGGACTGTCATAACAGAATTGCGACGAAAATATCCCAATAACTGAGATCCAGAAACTCCACATTCCGTTGGCCCCCTGGTCGCCTGACCTCACTGCATTTGATTTTTTCTTGTGGGGTTATTGCAAACAGGAAGTCTACAAAGCATAACCAACAAATTTGAATGAACTAAAGCAATCAATTCGAGAAACAAAATACAAAAAAAATTAATTCCATACACTTATTTGAGTTTCTTAATGTAGCAATATTCATCAGCCACCCTGTAAACTCTGCTGCCCTAAATTACTCTTGATTATTTGGCTTTTGTCGTATTTGTACCAAGATCCGCCTTTGAATTTGTGTTTGTCAGCTACTCAAAGCTGCTCGTTCGCGCATTAATAAAAGTAAATATCGTTTACGGAAATTGTTCAAACCTATGACAAGTTCCGCTCGAACAAATTCAAGGATAAACAAGAAACTAAAGTCTACAGGGAGACTGGGCTGGCTTTATAATTTTCAGCGTAGACTAAAGACTTGACGTATATATTGAGTCCTTAAGTTCCTACAAGGAGCATTGGATCTCAACAAAGGTTTTCCAGTCGTTTCTATTTGATGCTTAATTCTTAATTTCTACCCAGCTTTTGTCTGATCGTGATGCCTCTAGAGCCGCCAGAGCTCGTCAGGTATGGACCGGTCGAGCTATTCTTCTACTACCGCACTTCGGGTTCCAGTCTTTTGCGTTACGGATGACATCTTTGGGTGGTTTGCGTTATGGCTGTCCAGTCCATCGCCTTACCTTTTCAATATTTCAATTTGTATTTTATGTTGGTGAGTGAGAGCCCAAAGTTGTGGGTTTAATATTCTGTTGCGTCAGAAGATGTTCAGTGTACTTCTAAGGTATCTGTTGGTAAAAACGTGCGAGTTGATCACGTTATTGGTAATCATTCTTCAAGTTTTGCACACACTCTATGTGTGAGCACAGATTTTACACAATAATTTAAAATTGTAATCTTTGTGCGGGAGATTGATGGTTATTTAACCGTAGCTTTCATTGCCCGGTTTAAGACATCATCAGAGGACTCCCTATTAGATGTAATGATGCTGCCAAGGTTACTAAGTTGGTCACTTCATACAGTTGGACGCCTTGAAAAATAATGGTCTGCAGTAGGTGGCCTTTATTCTCAGAGGCCTGCTTTTGCAGCTCTCTACCATTTTGAAACTTTCCATCATGTCCGCGCGGCTGTGCATAAAAAGGCATGTGTCAGCCGCATAATAAAGATCGGCCAGACGGCCGCCTAGTCCCATGTTATACAAGGAGGAGCGCGGTTATTTGCTTATTTGGGAATGAAATAAAAAAAATATGAGCCTTAGAAAAATTTATTTTATATTTTAATTATATTAAACAGTAAAAGAATTTTTAAATTACATGGTTTTCAATAGTGTATCTGTCAAGAGCCGGCTGAAAACAATCCTGTATCATACTCAAGTAACGTTCAGAGTTCACAGTTACGGCAAGATGGCTATTCTAGGAAAAATAAGGACCAATGATGCCTACTCGACGCGTTCCGAATGCAGAGGTCTCTGGTGAAGTTATCTGGGGTGTGTTTCACTTGTTTTGTTTGTTTACACGTCCACGTGGGGTAACAGCGAATCGTAAACGAAAAGCACGCTGCACTGCAATGATCGAGTACACAATGCGTGATGGCAACTGAAAGGCAGACGAATACAAATCTCCCGTCAGCCACTATGAGCCACGCACACTCTCGACTCTCTTCGAACAACAGTGCCGCCACAACCCGCAGTGCAAAATAGCAAATTAACCCGTTAAAACCTGTAGTTTCGCAACTGTTTTGAGTAAGCGATGATATTTTTTAAGAGGTTTTTAATTATTCTATATAAGTCGCGGGTTCTATATAATTCGGCTGCCGTTTGTGGGTTCTTGCGAACCTCGATGTAAATAAGTCCCCGGGCACTTGTCCTATGTAAGTGCTCCTCGACGCTAGCCCGTCCATTACGCAACCTTTTCAACCTTGCTTACCGTGCGGGAGTTTTCCCAGCGTGTTGGAAGGTTGCGAAAGTCCAGCCGATCCCTAAAAAGGGTGAAGCCAATAATCCTGCGAATTATCGGCCAATTGCGATTTGCTCTGCGCTCTCCAAGGTAATGGAGAGCATGGTAAACCACCATCTTGTGAGGTATTTAGAGACCAACGACCTGCTAAGTGATCGACGGTATTGCTTCCGTAGAAATCGCTCTACCGGAGACCTGTTGGCGTTCTTGTCGAAGCGTTCTTGAACGGATATTGAACAATCAGAAGCTCTCGATGTTCTGGGCATGGAAATACAATGTGACGCTCGTTGGGCGAGACATGTATTCGAAGTGTCGAAAGAAGCACTCAAGTGCATAGGCTTTTTAAAGCGGTGCAAGAAATATTACACTCCTACTGATCTTTTTAATAAATACACAACTTACATTAGGCCAAAGATGGAATACAACTCCCATATATGGGCAGGTGCTCCAAAATCATCCTTGGAGCTACTTGACCGTGTTCAAAGGAGAGCGATGGTGCTGATAGGCGACAGTGGAGTATCCAACTCTATTGTTTCCCTTGAGCATCGTCGGAATGTGGGTTGCGTGACGATGTTCTATCGTTACTTTCATGGTGTGTGTTTATCAGACATCCGTCGCGATATTCCTGACGTGAGGATGTTCGGCAGGGATACGCGACTTTCTAGGAATTCACACCCGTTTGTTATCGATTGGCCAGTTGACCGCACTATACACTACAGATCAAATTCGTTTTTCGCTCGTACAGTCCGTATGTGGAATCGACTTCCGGCAAATGTATTTCCCACTAATTGCGACATCCAGAAGTTCAAGGCAAGCGTCAATAATCATTACTCCCTCTTTCCCCCCTCCGATCCTTTACTTTCCACTCGCCAACGCAATGCACCGCATGTATAGGGGGCATCCCCTGAGTGTTGGTTATTTAAAAAAAAAGAATTGGTTTGTAGCAATATCGCATATGATTCTCACATTCTTTCTCACATTCTCAAATTGTTCTAGAAGAGTTTGGTTGGATTCTGTTGAATTTTCCAAGGCCTGTGTGATATTTGGGTCGATTAATTTCTGTACATCAAATTATCTGTAAGTTGAAATCTCCTTCTTGAACGCCGCAACTCTCCGCCTGATGGAGCCAAGAAATATACTGTAGTCGGTGGAACAGTCGACACTTAGTTTATTTCTCCCATCTAAGAACCGCGCCATGTCCTGCTGATAGCGATTTGCTCAATCTGATCTCCATACGATGATCCGGAGAAAACCAACTGACTTTGAGGACTATTTTTGTGGAGGAAGATTCCGCCTCCTATCACCAGTTTGCTGCTTAAGTACCTTTCCGTTTATAGCTCACCGATTTCGGCCTTTCTCCGAGGGTTGCTATATATAGAGGTATTTTTTCAGATAAAAAAATCAAATCAAGGGTGGAATCTTTATTGGTAATTTGAAAGGATATTTTTTGGCATTTATTTTTTGAAAATTAAGATCAGCTGTTTTCGACTAAAATTTTGTTTAGTGATCAGGCCCATTTCTGGCTCAACGGCCAAGTCAATAAACATAATTGCCGCATTGGGGCTGAAGAGCAACACAAAGAGGTTCAAGAGGTGCCATTATACCCAGAGAAAACCACGGTTTGGTGCGATTTATAGGCTGGTAAAATCATAGGTATTTTTTCAAAAATGATGAAAGTCGGAACGCAACCGTGAAAAGTGCTCTCTATCGCGCCTTGATATCGGACTTTTTGCTACATGAAATTGAAGCCCGTAATCTTGACGACACTTGGTTTCAACAGGACGGTGCCACTTGCCATACAGCTGCTCAAACAACGGATCTATTGAGAGGTAATTTCGAAAATCAGCTAATTTCACGTTTGGACAGGTGAGTTGGCCGCTTAAATCGAGCGGCCAACTCACCTTAAGACATTTTTCTGTGGGGTTACGTAAAGTCCAAAGTCTATGCTGACAAACCAGCAAGTCATTCAAAATGGAAACCCTGAGTAGTAGTTGCGGCCAACATTTGAAGGAAAATTTATTCAAAAAATAAATGCCATAAAATGTCCTTTTAAATTACCAATAAAGATTCCACACTTGATTTAAATTTTTATATATTTTGTGTTCTGAAAAAATACCTCTAGCTATACCATATGGCAGTAGAATTTTGAAATTTTTACTTATCCTAGCTATTAATCATAAACCGCGTACTTTAAATCTCTTTGCCAAAAAGTTATCCTTTTGCACATTTGTCCCACAATAATGCTAGAACATTTGTAATAAAAAAAGGAAAAGTCATTACTCCGGCGTAGGTTAAAGGACGACTTTTCAACAACAGTTAATCCGACAAAACCCCAATTAAGCCAAATATGTAACGCCGACGAATAAAAAGGTCAAACCGTTTGTCATAATCGTGGTGATTTCAAAATCTGTCGTTGCCAAAAGTCAACATTTGCCTAAATTCTAAGAAGAATAAAAGTTTCCTATTATAAATTATACGTATTCATTGTTATAACCTTTTTAAGATTTGCTGTTTAATTCACTCTATCCCCCAAAAGTATGCTTTGCAATTTGATTTGTTAACTCAACCAAAAGTATACCGCATTACAGGGCATATTTTTCGCAGTGAATTTTTTCGCTTCCTCTCTCATTGTCGTTGTCTGCAAAAGATCAATTCGTTTTACATTTTCATAAATTTCAATTATGTCAAAAGTTTTGGATGGATTTAACATTAATTGTGTTTAATGAAGTTTTATTGTTAACACATTTTGTTAATGGGGTTTTTGTTTGTTGCCAACTGTCGACCGTATGTTACGACCTGTCAGCAGCAGAAGTAATATTTCATAATTGGCTTGTAATTGTTTTTTTTTTGTTTGTTTTTGTTTTGTCTGATGAGCCACTTTACTATGAACGAGGTTGTGGTGTTAACGATTATAGGCGATTGTTTGTTACAAAATATTGGTTTTGGCTATGAATTGAAGGTGGAACTTTTTGACCAGGGCACACTGGTCTAGAATCAATTTTTTTTGGCATAAATTCGAATAATGCCGATAGAGACTTGTAATCTTACCTGTTTGTAAGGTATTCCAATAATATGAAATTTACGAGTTTTTGAGGTGATCGGGCCACGCCCACTCCCGCCCCCAGATGAACTACAAATCTTAGTACGATTAATTTCACAAATTTTCGTATGACCTTTATTGTATTTAAACACTTTCCACAAAATGTTGATAGATATTTATATGTGTATTCAAAATAATGAGAGGAAGTTTCATTAGATAACATAGTGTGATTTATTTGCAATAGATGGCGCTTTTCAGGCCATAGACCTAATCAGAAATTGAGCTAAAATAAAAATTTAAATTTTATGAGTTTGCTGGAATTTGCTGGGGAGATCTAAGTTTCCACAAATAATAAACACATTGACGAATACTTTAACGTTTAAACTTCCGGGCAAGTTCATGTCCAGACCCAACTTTCCAACTACCAAACATATAGGTTATGTTGAATAATAAAAACATAATAACATAACACTCAAGAATAACGACAAGGACACAACAAAAATTAAATTTTAAATAATGTATGTAAACTACTTACCTTGATCTTCAATTTCCATTGCACAACTTTTTTATACTTTCCTTTTTAAATTTTTACTGTTAATATAATTGTTACACTATTTTGACTTCGAAGTAATAACACGTGCTAAAACAATCAACTTTCAATGCTTGCCAAACTTGCAGTGTTGCCAATAACTTTTTTTTATTTATTATCGATGATTGCTTGGAATGTTGCCATTGAGAAAATATGTAAACTTTTTACAATTTCTTAATTTTTTGGTTTCGAATTTATGCCAAAAAAAATTGATTTGGGACCACAGTGCAGGGGCAGGATATTTTATAATGAAACAAAACGTCAATTGGCCAGACTTATTTTCGGATTATCACATGATATACTGACCTTCAGAGCTTCGCACTCCTTTAATAACCGCCATTATAGGTTGGAGAGTATTATAATAACTTTGTCACTCCGTTCGCAACACCCTAAAATATTAATCGGGGACCCTATAAAGAAGATTTATTCTGGATGTTTGTCTGTCTGTCTTTGGAAAGGAAAAGACAGGCCGCAATGTCGCAAAGACATCTGTTGATGCGCTGTTGCGGTTTGAATTGACAATCGGCAGATGGGACTCTGTCAACCTCTGGAAAATTTACTATATTTTTGCCTTTCTTCTTTCATAAAATGTAGCGGTTTTTCAGCGCCAAAATCCGGCTCACCAGTAAAAATTTCCAGCACCCATTTCCATGGTCGTTCGGATTCAATCATTTTCGGATAGGGGTCCAAAACTCAAACGGCAGAGTAAGCCAGGTTGAGTGCCAGGCTATGCCTAATTGAGCTGATCGTTGTCGAATCGTTATTTCTGAGCTTTTTCGATATTGGACGCAAAATGGCTATATTTTTTTACTTCGCACATACACTGTCTAGCTGGTGGCATTTAGAGTCTTGTCATGCTCAAACTAGACTCGTTGCACAGAGTGATCAGGCTATGCAGCCACTGTGGCGCTAAATGTAACGCCTGCGTATTTAAAGCAGGGTGTCCATTCTGAGGGTCGAATTTTGGATGACTCGTTCGATTATATCGACCAGTATGGCGTTAATGGCACGCGTAATGTTGGCTTCCAAACCTGAAACGTAGCTGGTTTGTCAGCATAGACTTTGGAGTTTAGGTAGCCCTAAACAAAAAAAGTCTAAAGGTGGGGCATCACACGATCTAGTCGGCCAACTCACCTATACAAAACGTGAAATTAGCTATTTTTTGAAATGACCTTGTTTGAGCAGCTGTATGGCAAGTTGCACCGTGCTGTTGAAACCAAATGTCGTCAGGATTAGGGGCTTCAATTTCAGGTAGCATAAAGACCGATATCATGGCGCGATAGCGAGCACAATTCACGTTTACGTTCCGGCCATCATAATTTTTGAAAACAATATGAACCGATGATTCCACCAGCCCATAAACCACACTAAACCGTGTTTTTTCTGGGTATAATGGCTCCTCTTCCGGTTGTTTTGTTTATTGACGTTGCCGTTAAACCAGAAATGGCCATTTCTCAACGAACGCTCATTTACATAATGCACAGTTTGGAGACGATGTTGCGGTGTACGTAAGCGTCTAATCGTCAAAAGAGCCTTAATTCGTGACCACCCCTTGTCGGAGTAAAAAAAGTTGGAATTTCTTATAAAAACTTAAATTGCCTATATCTTCTTAACTAAGCGTCTAATCGACAAAATGCCCTAAATTCGTGACCACTCCTTGTCGGGGTAAAAAAAGTTGGAATTTCTTATAAAAACTTGAATTGCCTTTATCTTCTTAACTAAGCGTCTAATCGACAAAAGAGCCTACTTTCGTGACCACTCCTAGTCGGGGTCAAAAAAGTTGGAATTTCTTATAAAAACTTAAATTGCCTATATCTTCTTAACTAAGCGTCTAATCGACAAAAGAGCCTAAATTCGTGACCACTCCTTGTCGGGGTCAAAAAAGTTGGAATTTCTTATAAAAACTTAAATTTCCTATATCTTCTAAACTAAGCGCCTAATCGACAAAAATACTTAATTCGTGACCACTCTTTGTGGGGGTCAAAAAAGTTGGAATTTCTTATAAAAACGTAAATTGCCTATATCTACGAGTATTTCTATATCTATCGTATCTATATCTATCGTATGTAATAAAACGACAAACAATGCTAAAAATAGAAAAGAATAAAGCTTAACACAATTGACGTGTAGTCTGTGAAAAAACCCTATTCAAAAAATAACTCTAGATTGATCACCCGTTACATAAAGTATATTTTTTATCGTCGTAAAATTCAATGAAGATCTGGAAATGTCTACGATAGAGGACAATCGAAATGAGCTACGGCCCAGAAATGATGTAGGGTCACTTGAAATTTTGAAATTCGCGTTGAAAATCTGAAATTTTTTTTAAATTCCAATTGAATTCAAAAGGCATTAATTGTTATTCCGGGAATAACACTTGAGATTCAGTTCATTCCATTTGAGATATTAAATATTTCGTTTCAAGAAAACATTCGATTGGAAATTTAGAAAACACCAAGTAAAATATTAAAGATAAATTAAAATTCGAAAAATGCCAGATATCAATCAAACTTAAGAAAATTTGATTTGCAAATTAGAATATTAGCTTTAAGTTCATTAATTACTTAGCAGGGACATAAATACTGTTACAACATTGAAAACACCCATTTCAATAGTAGAACTAAACATACCCCGTTAATGTCATATGGATTTTGAAAGCTAACCTCAATAGCGTTAGTCTGTAACGCTCCGGCCACTAGGGATTAGCCGCATGATCGTCTACCGATGCATAAAACTGTTTGAGGAGACTGGAGATGTAAAAGATCGCCACCGGTCGGGCCGCCCACGCTCTGTTCGAACACCGCATGTCATCAAAGCCGTCAAATCAAGAATTCACAGAAATCCGCTCCGAAAACAGAAAGTCATGGCCCGTGAGATGAATAGCATGCAAAAGTCCATGAGTCGAATCATTAAAAAAGACTTGGGACTGGCGGCTTTCAAACGACGTACCCAACATTTATTGACTGCAGCTTACAAAAAAATAGGATTGAAAAATGCAAACGTCTTTTGGTGAAGCACAGAAAAATTTTGTTTACCGATGAAAAAATATTTCCGCTAAGGAAAAATTTAACAAGCAAAATGATAGAGTGTATGCGCGGTCATCTAGGGAAGCATCTGAACTGATCCCATGGGTGAAAAAGGGTCATCATCCAGCTTCAGCCATGGTTTGTTAGGATGTCTCTTACGATGGGTTTACTGACCTGCATTTCTGCGAACATGGAGCCAAAACATCGGCCAACGTTTACCAAGAAACCATTTTGGAAGCTGTTGTGAAGCCTTTTAACAATTCCCTGTTCCAAAACCAGCCATGGACTTTCTAGCAGGATTCTGCACCGGTCCATAATGCTAAAATGTCCCAGGCCTGGCTTCGAAACAATTTGCCAGCGTTCATTTCCTCTGAAGAATGGCCCTCAGGCAGTCCAGATTTGAATTACAAACTGTGGCCGGTTTTAGAGCACAAGGTTTGTCACAAAAGATACCCCAACGTTGGATCTCTTAAGACTGCTTTGGTTCGAGCTGTGGCCAATTTTCCAATGGACGAGGTTCGCGCAGCTATTGACGATTGGCCAGTGCGACTAAAGGTGTGTGTAAAGGCAAAAGGCGGACATTTCGAATAAGTAGATTCTTTTTGGATACAATATACATCAATAAATATATTGAAAAATATTTGGTCCAAAAACATTCAGTACTTTTTATTTTACAGCATCAAACGTGTGTAACAGTAAATGTATTTATGTCCCTACACGCAGAAAAAAAGTATGTTTGGGGTAACAATATTCGAAGAGCGTCATACTATTGTTGGTTAAATGGTTGTGGCACAACAATATTATGGTCATCACAACAATAGTCTTGTTCACACACAACCATACTATGATCCCCATAACAATATTATGGTCCTCACAACAATAGAATTATTCACATACAACCATACTATGATCCCCACAACCATATTATGATCCTCATAACCATAGTATGTTAAACGTACAACCATAGTATGATCCTCACAACCATAGTATGACTTACGCACAACCATACTATGATCCCCAAATTTTTTTGTAAAGACTAGATTACGTTGTTATTCAACAATAAAGAATTTTATTAAGTAAGTTATGTAATAATAGGAGTGATTTATTTAACAGTAAAAAAAATCAATTTTTAAAACTATTTTAGTTATACTAATCCCTAGTTATTTTTGAAAAAATTTAATTATTATTACTATTATTGGGTAAGATTCGTAAAAATAACATTGTCAAATTAATGAAAAAATTAAGGTTTTGCCGGTACGATTGCCGTAATCATGTTATTGTTAACATAAAACCCAAGAAAACAATACTTTTGTCCCACCAACCATATTTATATTGTTGCTACGACCATATTTTCATTTTTAAATTTGGCAACAATACTGTTGTTAAATTTCAACAATATTAATATTATACTATTGTCAAAATGAAATTCAAAAAACAATACTATGGTTGCGACGACCATACTTTTACTGCAGAGAACATACTATTGTTGCCGTGACCATATAGTAACCATATCGTTTCTCTGCGCGTACTAAGTAGAATGCTATCTTATAGTCGAATGCATCCAGTCCTGGAAATTACTCTCGATTCACTGTTCGAGGGTCTTTCCCAGCATTTAGTATAAATATTGTATAGTACAGGGTGCGGCAAAAGTCACGAAGGGGTTTAAAACAATCATAACTTATTTAATTTTTATTTTAAATTTATTTTTCTTACAAAATAATAAAATATAATATCTGTAGATGTTGTTTTTAAATTTATGTGTGAAAGATTACGAGCTCTTTCAAGAGCATTTTCTATGGCACGAATCAGAGTGTCTGGCTTCAGCGCTCTTATTTCGTCTCAAATATTCTCCATCAGCTGTTCAAGGGTTCTGGGTTTATTGATATACAGCCTCCATTTTAAATATCCCCAAAAGAAATAATCAGGTGCTGTTAAATCCGGCGAACGGGCAGGCTAATTGAATGCTGAATTTTTGGAAATTAAACATTTGCCAAAAATCTCCCTTAGGAGGAGCATAGTGGTTCAAGCAGTGTTTGCAGTGACCCCAACTTGTTGGAACCACATCTCTGGATTGTCAGAAAGAGCTGGCCTTAAACAATTTTGGAGCATATCTCGGTATCGCTCTCCATTTACAGTTACAGCAATGCCATTTTTGATGTTTCAGACTTCTCCTCAATACTCTCCAGAACGCGTTGAATATTTCCTACATTAATAACAGAACCCTCACTTAGCCTTGTTCCCGAAATCACGGCACTAAGCGTCGAATCATTGATTCGGAGGTTGAATTCCGCACATTAAAATGACGACGATAGGCTCGTGGAGTTTGAATTACTGATCGATGATGTTCAAAATAAAATTCTATGATTTTGGCTCGTTGGATAACGTTGTAACTTAACCATTATTAATCGCCCAGATTTATTTTACAAGTCCTAAAAAGAAAAAGGGTGAACAAATTACATTAGAAAAGTTATTAATTTTTCAAATCCCTTCATGACTTTTGCCGCACCCTGTATAAATATTGTAGCAAATCGCCCCTGAAGCCACTCTCATTCGGTTCAATTCGATCAGTTCGGCGAGTAGGGGCTTCAAACTTTTTCACAGTATAATATAGAATTTTATGCGCGATGAATTCAAAAGATACCAACTGCATTCCCTATATCATGCTTCGATGACGAACTAGTGTGACTGCGAAACATAGCTTGAAGCTATTATGATTTTCATTTAAAACAGGCATACTCGTATGCAGTACCTCCCCGTTACGAGTTTAATCATATTCCGATTTTTTTTCCATTATTTTCATATTGAATTTTCCTCTGAGCTGCCGAAGAATGTGTTATCCTTTGTACTCAACATCGCGTTGCTGCAGCGCGAAATATTTCTTTTTGCCAATTAATGTCAATTTAATTATGGAAAATGCTATAGTAACATAATTAATGATCACACAGAAGCCAGCCGGCCACTGGGAGGGAAAAAGTGGCCGACATCACTTTCATTATATTCAATATTAAGCTTATTATTAACTGCGAGAGAGAAAATATGTCAGCAATGAAATTGACTGGTCTGGTTAGACGGCATAAAACGAACTCAATATGCTTCGAGCACAAACTTGGAGGGCAAAAGAAAAAAATCGGAAAATTGTGGGGGTGAAAATGAGGCTGATTCACATTAAGCGACGAAGTGTTTTCGCCCCCCACAAATGCCGGGCACAGACAGCTTCATGTTCGAGGCCTTAATTGTGGCAAAAGGCCTTGGCAATTACGCAAATAAAAGTGCGAACGAAGTCTAGGATTTTTTTAAATATTTTCTTTTTCCATCGTTTTTTTTCTTTTTTGAAGGGGAAATTGGAAAATTGTATGGCCAGTTTTCACTTAGTAAAGGCAGGCAGACACAAAACGCATGTGGGAAAAAAAATGTTTTAAATAAAATTCCATTAGAGCAAATTATTTTCAATGGCATTTGTTAGCAACTGAATTGTTTCCCAACAATAATAAAATATGATGAGCTAAATAAAATCCGCTTTAGTTATTTAACGCTTGCGATAAACATTCTTTGTTATTTATTTGAATACCCCTCGATATGTTTAGATTATTTGCAATTTCTTCCAACCGTGTTTATGTGTATTTTTATTGTAAAAATCTCATGATTTGTTAAATATCAACAACAGCGATTTTCAATTCATCAGTTTCTAAATATTTCTTTTTTGTTTATATTCAAAAATCATTAATTTGTTTTTCCTTATTTCATTGCAGGTACGTGTGTTGACTATGAGCATGATATTAATTTAAGTTTTTAATTGGTATGTATTGTTTACTGGAAACTTAAATTTATACTTATATAATTAAACACTTTATGTTGGGGTTATTAATCTTGATTGTGATGGTGTTGCTGGGATGCAATTAATTACGCCATTGCATGGGCGGGGATATTAAATTTTATTTTAGCTAGCAGTAACCCCTAAACATGCCTTTTTTAAATAACCAACACTCAGGGGATGCCCCCTATACATGCGGTGCATTGCGTTGGCGAGTGAAAAGTAAAGGATCGGAAGGGGGATAGAGGAAGTAATGGTTATTGACGCTTGCCTTGAACTTCTGGATGTCGCAATGAGTGGGATATACATTTGCCGGAAGTCGATTCCACATACGGACTGTACGAGCGAAAAACGAATTTGATCTGTAGTTTATAGTATTAATATAAATATATATGTGACGCGCAAAATAGAAAGGGACCTAAGGGTAAAAACCAGTTTAGTTCAGGAGAGCCATTTTAAAGATTAGGTCCCTTTCTATTTGCGCTTAGAATCGTCGACTTCACTTTCATAAAACGCGCATATCTCTGTGAGGGAACACTTTTGGGGCATAGGATCGGTCTCAATCGATGCTCAGATGTTGTCCACATCAAAAAAAAAAAGAAGTGGAAAGTTGATGAAAAGTTTTGTTCTGGAGAGCCATTTTAAAGATTAGGTCCATTTCTATTTGCGCCTAGAATCGTCGACTTCACTTTCATAAAACGCGCATATCTCTGGTAGGGAACACTTTTGGGGCATGGGATCGGTCTCATTCGATGCTCAGATTTTGTCCACATCAAAAAAAGAAAAAAAATTAAAATTGATTTTGTTTACCCTTAGGTCCCTTTCTCTATGCGCTGTCACATATATAAAATAATATATTGAGTTTTTCTAAGTTAAAATTGCCATCTGATTTGAAAATGCCAGACTTTTTTTTAAGTTATCATTTAGTTCCTTTTGTGTTCAAAGTTTTTTTTGTAGTTTGAAAGATATTTTGTATACATTTCTTAACAATCCGCCGATTCGTTGCCACAACCGATTTGTTTGCCAACCGAATGATTGAGGTTACATGCACCTCGAGTATTCCATCAGTACAACCGAATGTGAGTTGGTGCTCTGTAAATTTTCGTTATTGGAACTGTAGTATCAGTGCAACATACCAAGTATCCAAACCTTCAGAAGAGGATATTGGGATCTAAAAATCCATACAACACTCGTCTAACCAAAAAAAATTAAAATTTTAGTTAAAGGCAAAAAACTGTTTGCTGACACAATTCCAGTATTTTTATTATCCCTGCTCTATGCAAAATTCAAGGAGAGAAATCAGAGTGAATTTCATTCCTGAGAGAAAGAGAATTTAAAATAGTAAACTTCATTCAATAACTCTAATTCGTAGAATTCTAACACACACACACATCAAAATATAACCATTCAGTAAATATTGTCATTGCCGTTCAAATGTCGATATGAAGCGATTAGAGTTGTAGTAGCCAGTGAAGGAATTTCAAAACATTTTAATTGAAATGTACCAATATAGCGTCATAATTGTACCAAATGTTATGTGAATTAAATAAACACCAGGCAAAGCTTTTACTAAATGGTGTGATTAAAAAAATTAAAAAGAAAATATTAAATTGTTTTACAGAAAAAAGTAGAGCAGCCCAGGAGCTACTCCTGGTATAAATGTCATTCCAGCATAAATCCCCGTTTGCCCCCTGTGGGGCGGTATCCAATAATGGAATTTAACTTTATTTTTTGGATATTCTGATTGTATCAATAAGGAGAGCAGTCCAGGAGCTACTCCTGGTATAAATGTCATTGCAGCATACCTCCCCGTTTGCCCCCTGTGGGACGGTATCCAATAATGGAATTTAACTTTATATCCAAAATTCAAGAAATACTAAATTGTTTTTTGGGTATTCTGATTACAGTAATAAGAAGAGCAGCCCAGGAGCTTCTCCTGATATAAATTTCATTCTAGCATACCTCCTCGTTTGCCCCCTGTGGGGCGGTATCAAAAAATAAAATTTAACTTTATATCTAAAATTTAAAAAATACTAAATTGTTTTTGAATATTATGTTTATAAGGAAAGCAGCCCTGGAGCTACTCCTGGTATAAATTTCACTGCAGCATACCTCCCCGTTTGCCCTCAGTGGGGGCATATCGAAAAAAAGAATTTAATACGACATACATTTTGCTTATCCAATAATGCACCTCGTATAGCAGGAAGCACTCCCGATTCTTCTTATATAATATAATTAATTAATTCTGTATAGATCTTACTTATTTTATGAAATTTTATACTTTTTCTTTACTGTTATCTCAGAAATCGTCTTTATACTTATATTGTAAGAGTAACTATTTAACATTACTTTGTTGATCCGTTTACAGCGAACTGTTAACGGTGCTTGTTTTTGTCTTTGATAGTTAAATTCGGAATTTAACTTCACACACATTAAAAAATGACCACTAAGCAACCCGTTTTTAGTTATTGCAAAGTTTTAGTTATCATCACTAATAATTGGTTAAAACAACAAAATGCTAACAAAACTATTGGTGCCCACAATCAGCAGTTGTGGCAACTAAATAATAATTGCTTACAACAAACAAACTGTTAACAAACTATTGGAGGCCACAATCACCAGTTGTGGCAACTAAATACAAATTTTCGAATTTCATCCGTATGACCGATCTATATGTCGTGGGTACAGTATGATGATCATATTTATTATCTTGTGGTATTTAACCATAACCATTACGAGTATAACGAATTATGAGCAGGTTTTCCTAAAACTTGGTTTTTACTTTCGAATCTAATAAAGTTTGTATGCACCAGTGAAACGATTTTATGCATCAAATAGGTAACGTGGGTCTAAATCAAAGTTTAAGTTTGGTCTTGACGTGTTTTAAACCTAATTATTTCTGGCTACTTAAGGGTTAATGTGACAAAAAATCTTTGGGTTATTTTGAAATAATGCTTGAATAATTTGCTACAGATAAGATAAAAAATATTTACTTTCATATCGGTCATATTATGTAGTTTATTTAAAATAAATAGGTGGAAAAAATGTATTTCAAATCGCCCCTCTGTGCCGATTTTGGGTTTCAATTCTGAGCATAACTTATTCATTAGATTTTATTAAAAAATTACTTATTTTAAAGGACAAAAAGATACTTGAAAATATCCTGATATTATTTTAGACGATCTGTACTTAAATGATAATACAGAGTGTGCGATTAAACATTTTATATTTTAATCGGCTGTAACAAAACAGTGTTGATAATTTTTTCAAATTTCTGGATTTATTGAAATAAAAACTTTGTACCACAACTGAGAAACTGACTCGGCAGTAGCTCATCTGATTAACACAATTTTTCAGTACATTTTCGATAGCTTCGCCTCGAATCTCCTCAATAGCAACTTCAATTGTCTCTGGATGCTTTGCGTAAAATTCGCCCAAAGATAATAATCCAAAGGGCTCAAATCACAGCTCCGAGGCGGCCAATTGAAATCTTAATTTTGGCTGATTTTTCGATTTTCAAAAATAGTGCGTAAAATATCGATGTCTGCGTTGGCTGTGTGACTTGTGGCCCCGACTTTGAAACCAAATGGCGTTTATGTCATTCTCTAAAATTTTTGGAAACAAAAATTCGTTGAGCTTGGCGTGGTAAAGCTCACCGTTGATGGTAACGTCGGCTCCTTGCTTATTTTCGATGAAAAATAGCCCAATGATGCCACCAGCCAAAAATCCACACCAAACAGTGACTCGTTGTGAATGCATTGGCTTCTCCATAGTCACGCGTGGGTTCTCTGAACCTCATAGGCGACAATTGGGTTTATTGGCATAGCCACCGAGATGAAAATGAGCTTCATATGAGAACACGATTTTTCGGTAAAATTCTCTTATCTTCAGCCAAACAGTCTTCAGACCATTGGGCGAAGCGAAAACGCATCGGATGTTGTTAAACGACAAAGTTCAACCTTTTCAATAAAATCAGAAATATGAAAATAGTATCAGCACATCCATTTTACAGCCGATTCAAATTTAAACTGTTAAAATGCCCACATTATAGTAGTAGTTTAGTAAAATATTTAAAATCAAAAACGAGCATTTTAAAAAAAAAAAACAAAATTATACAATTTCAATAAAATTAATTGAACGATACTCAAACTTTCTTTAAAGAATCATTTTGTAAGTTTTCTTTACTTTTTCGAAAAAAGGACGAAAAGGACACTTCAATTAAATGTTATACGAAAACAAACTGCATATGATTTCACATAAAACATCTCATCACGAAAATTCGGTGAAACAATGAATATTCACTACCTTTTAATTTATTTTAAACTGTATAGAGTTCAAAAAAAAAAAATTCTACCCCCTGTTGTAGCCACCAATTACACAGCGTGTTTTCAAATTTCCCAAACACTTCCAAAATTTGAAGTTACGGGTAAAAACCCGGGTTTTCGGATATTAAGCACTTATTTTCGGCTGATTTGGAATGAAGAAACTGCGACCTTTCCAAATTTTTTTTTATTATTTTTTAACTTTGTATGCGTTTTACACAGAATTTTTTAAAAGGAGCTGAACAATTTTTGAGCTGAATAATAAAGAGAGTGTCCTTACGAATACATTTCGGTGACATATTCCGTTTGAATCTGACTGAGTTCTTCAACTTGTATTAAAACATTTTTTTTTAAAAAAAATACAATTTTTGGTCAATCTACTTAAAAATATTTCTTTGACCGTTTTTTTTTATTGAAATGAGTTTACAGGTAAAATACACATATTTTTTCAATGTGATATAAAATGCATACACCATTCGAAAGGCCGCAGTTTCTTGTTTTCAAATCAGCCGAATAACTTAAAATCAGTTGATATTCAACCAAGTTACTGGCATATAAGTGCGTAAGATCCGAAAAACCGGGTTTTTACCCGTAACTCCAGATTTTGGAGGTGTTTGGGAAATTTTAAAAACGGTTTCTTGTTGTACTCAGCAAAATCTACAAGAAAAATAATAGCACTTCACAGGTACTTTGACTTCATTCTTTTTATGACACTGTGTTATTGGTACTAAAGTGACACGTTCTTTATAACCACCAGTTTTGGCAAACAATAGTTTTACTGAGTTCGGTTTGGTATTACCGACTTATTGGTTGTAAGTATCATAATATTATTGTAGCTGTTATGGTATGTCGAACCTGAACCATCCATACCTTGGAATGTTGGTGATTGCTACAGAAAGTATGTTTATCCAACCGAATATTTGTAGTTCGGACCGATTTCCAAATGAATTTTTCTCCGTGTGCACTATTTTTATATATGTGACGCGCAAAATAGAAAGGGACCTAATGGTAAAAACCAGTTTTGTTTTTTTGAAAAGCCATTTTAAAGATTTAATACGTGTATCTTTGGTTTAGAATCGTCGACTTCACTTTCATAAAACGCGCATATCTCTGGGAGGGAAAATTTTTGGGGCTTGGGATCGGTCTCATTCGATGCTCAGATGTTGTCCACATCAAAAAAAGAAAAAAAATGAAAATTGATTTTTTTTTACCCTTAGGTCCCTTTCTCTATGTGCTAGTTAATTACTTCTGAACTTAATTATAAACTTGTTTAATATCTTGCACAGAGGCTCGACAGCAAGGACAGTACCGCAAAACAGTAAATCTGGTTTATGGCTTTGTATTTAAATTTCACGTAGACTCTATTAATAATAACAAATGATTAAGTGCAAAAAGATAATATGTCAAATATTAATATTTACACACAACCGAAACTGTACGCACAACTGTACGAAACTGTCCACATCAAAAAAAGAAAATTGATTTTTTACCCTTTCTCTATGCGCTGTCATATATGGCGGTACGAACTAAGTCCCCAATGAACTAAGTCCCCAAAACGAAAATGAACTAACCTCCTAAAATTGGGGATTTATTTCATAATGAAATAAATCCCCAATTTAGAAAATGAAATAAACCCCCAATGAAATGAAATAAATCCCCAAAATAAAAATGAACTAACTCCCCATTTTCTGGGGAGTTAGTTCATAATGAATTTATTCCGCATTTTTAAAATGAAATAAGTCCCCATTTTTTTGATATATTTTATTAATATATTATAACTGAGCAACAGACACATATTCGATAATAACAAATTAAAAAAAACAGTTCATATTAATATCTATCTAATTACGAGAAAAAAAACTTAAACATATACTTGCATGGTGTCTTCCACTATTTGGCGGCAATATGGGCAACAATAATTTTGCAAACCTTTTGAAATTGAATCTGCCTGTAGTTTGAGAATGCAGTCATCGCAAATCTTTAGATGTTTGCAAGGAAGAAGGACAATGTTTGCAGTCTTAGCTTGACAAATAATGCATTCGGTGTCATTGTTGCGAGTTGGTTGTTCTTCAAGTTCTTCTGGCATTTCATCTTCGGATGACTCTTCTTCAAAAATATTCAGCTTTGGGACCATATCCACACATATTTTATTTTTTTCATAAACCATTCGTGAAAGAAATGTGGCCACTGTTATTTTTCCTTCATCCAGAAGTAAAGTTGCCTCCCTAATTTTATTGTTCTTTTCCACACTGTCCTTTCTTTTCTTTTTCGCTAGGGATCCTCCACTTTCGCATAATATGGAAAAACGTCTGCTTTTGAAAAATTCTTCTTCTTGAATTATGCGGACGAATTTAAAGAAGTGCCCATTTTTTCCAGCTGACCGACCAAGAATGCCATTATAAGCCTCGACGGCAGAGGTCGTTCTAGTAACCTGTTTATGCACTGAGAAATTTTTGCAGCCAATCTAATAAATGAAATGCATGCATTTTAAGATTATTAAAAAAAATTTATACTATATATTACTACCTTGTTAATCCATTGGCTTTCAAAATACTTTAAAAATGGGAAAAATAAGCCATCGCTATCCATCAAAAATATTTGCGATTTTATTTCATTAAATGAACACCGTATTAAGTCTGCTGGTAATAACGGAAGGGCCAGAATTTTATGGTAAAGCAGGGGCGCACTCTTTGATGATCTTATGTACTCCAATAACGTTTTATGCTTACACATATTCCGTCTAACAGCCTGGCAAAAATGGAACCTGAAAAAAATTAATATATAGTAAATTTAGTTGCCAATACTTTTAATACTTTTGTTTAACGAATTTAATTTATCATAACGTATTACACTCAAACGGAATAGCTATTTATGCACCAGCATTTTATAGTTAATAAATTAATAGTTTTGGAGTCGAAAAAAAATTTTCTGGTGTAAATCGGTTGGAAATAAAAAATTCGCGCGAATTTTTTATTTCCAACCGATTTACACCAAAACTATTAACCAAAACTATTAATTTCGACTCCAAAACTATTAATTTATTAACTATAAAATGCTGGTGCATAAATAGCTATTCCGTTTGAGTGTAATACGTTATGATAAATTAAATTCGTTAAACAAAAGTATTAAAAGTATTGGCAATTTAAATTCTCGGAAAAAACTTAAACTAATTTCACATTTTTAATATATACATACGTACCAGCATCCAGCTATCTTTGCTCGAGGAAAAACCAAGTTAACAGCTTTTCGTAATCCTTGTTCATAATCGGTTATGAATGTTGATGGATCTGAATCAAATATATTTTCTTAAATATATATTAGCAATTTATTATAAATTTCATTGGTTTTTTTATCCATCAATACAAAAAAAGACAGGAAAAATCTGAAAAATAAAAAAGTGTGAATACTACAGTTATGGATAATATAATAGCAATTTTATTACCTCTTCAAAATACTCTATATAAATAACTAAAAGCTGTTTAAAGCATCCGTGCGGAACAATTTTAAATGTTGCGTCCACTAGGTAAGTTCTTCTTGCGGGTGGAATATTTTCCTTTATCAATTCAATTGTTTTCAATGATGAAAACAAACAGAAGGAAAAATTGTCTTCTATAATGCACGCAGTAAAGAAGTGCCTTGGGTTTGAGTCATCTTTTGTTAAACATTTTCCAGGTTAAAGGCTTCTGTCGCATTGAGCGCATTTGTTGGGGATGTTACCAAAATGTTTGCTAACTATTTTTTGCAATCCCCTTTGTATTTTTGCAAAATCAATGTTTTTCGTTTCATCCTGATTGCTGAATTAAAATGTTAGTAAAAATTTAAAATTTTATCACTTTTTTACTTACCTTTCACAAGTCCTGCGAAATGCTCTTCTAATAGAACTTAAATTTGTCTTACTGCCTCCTAGAATCCCTGACATGTCCACACAATCCTTCTTAATTGTAGTTAAAGCCTTTAACTCTTTGTAGGCTTCCTCCTCATTTTCGTGGTTATGCTCCACAAATTTTTTTGCTGGAACCAAATTTCCATCAGGAAGTAAATTCATCCTAGCTTTGCAAGTTTTTTTTCGACATTCATATTTAATTACATTTTTATACGTAGACTTTTTCATATATATCATTTTTTGATCGAAATGGTACAAAAGCTCACTTTTTCTGCGATTTCCAGAGATAATTTCAAAACTCATCTTGTTTTTTTTCCTTTTAATGTTCACTCCACGACGTAATAGCATAAACTAATTATTTTTTTCAATGAATACACAATGTTCACAATCAAAGAAGAGAATGCGTACAGAAATTGTAACGGTTCTTATAATGGAATTTTTAATAATTTTGGTATTTAGTGAAAATGAACTAACTCCCCAAAAATAATTTTGGGGATTTATTTCGTTCCTTGGAATTGGGGAGTTGGTTCATTATGAACTAACTCCCTAAATTTGAAACTGAAATAAATCCCCAAATAATGAACTAAGTCCCCAAAAATCGTTGTTGTTTCCTCCTGTATAAAATTTTGGGGGGTTAGTTCATTTTCGTTTTGGGGACTTAGTTCATTGGGGACTTAGTTCGTACCGCCGTCATATATACCATGCAAAATTGTATTCGAGCATACTCTGTGAAAATAACATGCCGTGTTTATATCAAGACGAACTACCTAAATTTATCGGATTTAAACCGATTTTAAAAAAGGTGTGTTTTTTAAAATCGCCTTTTAAATAAACCGATTCTCGGTTTTTTTAAAAGTATAAAACCGACATTAACCGTCATTTCGGTTTTAGCCTTTTTCCTTAGAAAGGTTATTATGTTCTGAATTAGAAGTAAAGTAATAGTGCTTGGAACAGTTTTAAATTTACCCAGATTTTTATAAGAAGGTCATATTTGAATTTGTGTTTTTGGTACCCGTGCGCCTATTGGACATAGGGACCGTCACCCAAGTTTAGCCAAACTGCAAAGCAAATTTTGTTATTTTATGTAAATTTATATAGTTATTTTAAAGCCATATGTTTATTCATATGGGAATCTAATTTTTTCGGCCCCCAAATAGTTTTTTCGGGGACAATACTCGTATTAAAAAATAAGCCTATATGACTCAAATTGGTTCAAAATTAGTTGTTTGTAAAACGAAATATACCATACCAAATACAATACCAAATCTAATTGAAATATAAATTAAAATAAATGTTCTGGAGCGGTTGTATGTTATACCGGGAGAGCTCATTGCACTGGAGCTAAACCATTAAGTGGACCGGTACTACCTATATTTATCTGATTTAAGCTCATTACTGATCGATCGTAATGAGGTGTACTCAAATTTATCAGTATTGGATGTACGATGTGGGTTCTAGGAGTTAAGACATAAACTCGGTTGAACATGTGTCGGGGCTATATCTGAATTTGTACCGATTTTCATAAAAGTCAACAGCCATAATCCATACAACATAGTTTTGCAAATTTTATGAAGATCGGACAATTATTATGAACTGTTGTTTAAAAACAAGCCTTAGGTGCACAGCAGACAGCCAGCCAGATATCGTTAAATTGAATGAACTATGAATCTGAGTGGTTCTACGCCCCTTTTTTTAAAATCATACACATGTGCTATGTCCGTCCATTGCAATGTTTAAAAAAAGGCTCCACCCACTTTTCCCCATTACACACCTTTAATATATTAACCGAATATGATGTTCTTAACTGGTATTCTATACGCGCTTTAAATATGATATGTTTTTGTATAAGTGGGCGGGGCCACGCCCCCTTATCAAATCATATCCGTTTATAGCATGCGACAATTTTCTGGTCCACCGTACCATACTGTGAACATTTCAAGACGGTTATTACTGGCGTTACAGCGCTTTTTAAAAATGGGCGTAACACCGCCCACTTTTCCCAACGCTGTTTGGATTACATACCATCAGCTCATGTACTTAACCGCATGTTCGAATCCTGCTGGGAAGTCCATGTCTGGTTTTGGAACAGGGAATTGTTAAGAGGCTGCACAACAGCTTCGAAAACGGTTTCTTGGTAAACTTTGGCCGATGTTTTGACTCCTTGTTCGCAGAAATGCAGGTCAGTGACCGCATCGTAAGAGACACCCCACCAAACCATGACTGAGCTAGGTGATGACCCTTTTCCACCCTTGGGATCAGTTCAGATGCTCTATACTCTATCATTTTTCTTGTTAAATTTTTCCTGAACGGTAATAATTTTTTCATCGGTGAACAAAATTGTTCTGTGCAAGTTATCAGCGTGCTTCACCAAAAGACGTTTGCATTTTTAAATTCTATTTTTTTTTAAAGCTGCAGTCAATAAATGTCCGGTACGTTGTTTGAAGGCCCCGAGTCCCAAGTCTTTTTTTAATGTCGCGACTCATGGACTTTGGCGTGCTATTCATCTCACGGACCATGATTTTCTGTTTTCGGAGCGGATTTCTGTGAATTACTTATTTAACGGCTTTGATGGCCTGCGGTGTTCGAACAGAGTGCGGGCGGTCTTTTACATCTGCAGTCCCCTCAAACAGTTTTATGCATCGGTAGACGAACATGCGGCTAATCCCTAGTGGCCGGAGCGTTTTAAAAATATCGTTTTTTTCATTTCGCACTTGAAAAGCGCAAGTACAGCGATACGGTTCTCACTATCTGACCACTCCTTGATTAAAGTTGAAACAATTTTAAAATCCTGTTTTAGGCTAACGCTATTGAGGTTAGCTTTCAAAACCCATATGACATAGCGGGATATGTTCAGTTCTACTATTGAAATGGGTGTTTTCGATGCTGTAACAGTATTTATGTCCCTGCTAAGTAGAAACAGAGGAAAATCTGTTGAAAGTCGGTCTAAACTAAAACTTTCTGTTGCACTCACGTGTATGGTGAAGGTGACATGGTTTGACATAATAAGGCAGGTACGATAATATTATGGTACTGATAACCAATAAATTGGCGATACCAACCGATATACCAATTGGCTATAGGTCAAACTGTTGGTTGCTACAACTGTCTGTAGAGTACATTATACTTCAGTACCAATAATTGGTGGTGAGAACAGATATGTTGTATGTAGTAACCAAACCCCATTTAGAAACCCCGCTGTAACAAATATTCGGGTATCTTGACATCAGAACATAGTCCCGGTTGTCGGTTCTAGTCACTACAAATTTAATTTAAAAGATTCTAAAATAAGAAAGATTTTTTTTGTTAAATTTTGACCGTTAATTTATTACGAGTTGTATTGAAGCTTATGGAATATCCAGATGAACCGTATTATTAATTTAAATATAAGTTGGCCTAGTTACCTAATGTTCGTGGTAATGACAACCGAATTCAAAGAGAACAAAAACCAACAATTTATGAAAACAACCAATGCAAACAACAAATCAGTTTCACTGATCATCTTTATAATTTGGGGTAACCGAGAGTTTGTCTCTTCAATCGGTAGTGTCAGTTCCCTTAAGAGAAAACGGCCATGTACATAACCAACATTTGGCGGTAGCAATGGAATGCATCTACGGCAAGTGGATCCACCAACTTCGGTTGTGGCAATAAAACTGGTATCTGTGTCTATTTTTCGACCTGGTTGTTCACTTGTTTAATATTTACTTTATTACTAAATAATATCTTAAAGCTATTGTTTTGCTTGGTATTTGCTTGTAGTTGAAAATCTACAGGACTTTGTGTTTATATTTAAATGGACATTTCATGCCGGTTGAATTTTCCGGTACTCACTGGCCGCCGGCAGCTATTTTTCATTATGTCTCACAGACATCGTTACATTACCTCTCTTCTCTTGTGGCACTCCTCTCGTGTGACTGTAACAAATTTCCCCAGAACAAAACGACCTACAGACCAGCCGTACATACGTCCTTAGCATCCGCTCAACCCGTCGTCCGTACATATCAAAAGCGTGTTATCTCAGAAATTCATTTCGCCCCTCAACTCGTTATGGCTGTAATCATCGTTAGAGTTGTGTGTGCTGAAAGAGGAAAACTTTTCAATTCCTTCATCGAATAGGCCGGGCCGGCTAAAGAAATAAAGCTTAATTTCATTCTGGCTATTTGAGAAATTAAAGTAGCCATTTTTGTTTTGGCATTTCACTTTGATTACCATTTGCGCGGTGGTGTGGCTGCGTGCTAGGGGGAGAATGTGAAGTGATTTTTACTATGCTTGGAAGGGATGAAGGTCGTTCGGTCGTTCTTATTGAAATGTTTCCCTTTAGCATTTTTGGGCCAATTCCTGTTGGATTCAAATGTCTTTGGGTTTAAGTGATTTCAATTGGCATCCTTAACGTTTTCATCGTCGACAGCAGCCGGAGTCTATCTGAGGCCAAGGGTTTTTTTGGTGCTTGTATTTACACCCTACCCCACACTGTGGTACAGGGTATTGCGACTTGGTGGTGATGTTTACAGCACCTTTAAGGAATAGAAATATAACTTATGCAAAGTATGCCAATTGACTCAGAATCACTAATTGATTCCATTGAGCGATGTTTATTTTTCCGTCCTTCTGTCGATCTGTCGTGGTAATCCAAGTACAGGGCGCAATTATAATCCGATTTTCCCCGATTTCAGAACCTTTTGTCTTACAAAGGGTGTTTTTTTTAATACGAGGGCGGTTCTTAGCCTAGCACAAAAACCGCGGTATAAACAGAAAAAAGTTAAGTGTTCTGGAAACTTCCATCTCTGCTATGAACACATGTTAAATTTTGTTTCGATCTGGCAACTCCTTTCTGTAAGATGGGTGCCGGACTTGTTAACAGTCGACCAAAAACGCATAAGAATGAACATTTCTCAAGCTTGTTTGGATCGTTTTCAGCGAAATAAAATGGATTTTAAGCGGCGTTTCATAACTGTTGATGAGACATGGATCCACCACTATACTCCAGAGACAAAAGAACAATCCAAACAATGGACTGAAGCTGGAGGAAGTGCCCCAAACAAGGCAAAAACAATTCAATCGGCTGGTAAGGTTATGCCAACGGTTTTTTTGGGACTTCAAAGGTATTTTATTGATTGACTATCTGCAAAGGGTAAAACAATAAATTCAGAGTACTATTGCAGCCTTTTATATCAATTAAATGTACAAATTCGAGAAAAACGTCCTGGCTTACAGCACAAAAAAATAATTTTTCAACAAGACAACGCAGCAGCGCACAAGAGTGTTTTAACAATGGCTAAAATCAACGAATTAAAGTACGAGTTGCTTGACCACCCACCTTATTCTCCTGATTTAGCTCCCAGTGACTTTTACCTGTTCCCAAATCTAAAAAATTCCTTGCTGGCAAGCGTTTTTCCTCAAATGAAGATGCAATTACAGTTGTAAACCACTATTTTGAAGACCTTGAGGAAAACTATTTTAATCAAGGGATAGAATTGCTAGATAAGCGTTGGACTAAGTGTATTGAAGTTTCAGGAGATTATATTGAAAAATAAAAATATTTTTGAAAACCTAACTATTCTCTTTCATTGGTAGGCTAAGAACTTTCCGAACCGCCCTCGTACGTGTGGTTTTCAATAAGAATTAAGTCGCATACAATAAAGAATTTAGCTTTACTATAAAAATAAGGCTTTGCCAATATGTTTTCAAAATGAATTTGGGGCGGATGGCTCGAATAAATGCCAGCCGGGAGGCCAAATATTCGACAAATTTGTGTAGCATTTTGGGCCGAATGTCATCATCAATAATGCGCCCAATATTCTCTTCCAAGGCTTTAATTCAGGCACGAAAAAGTCATTAATCATAAATCTATAGCGTTTTCCATTGACTGTAACATTATGACCGGCTTCGTTTTTGAAGAAATATGGACCAATGATTCCCTCTGCCCATAGAGCACACCACACAGTGACTTTTGGGAATGTCACGGCACCTCAACAATGGATTGTGGTTTTTCATTACTACAAATGCGTCAGTTTTCAATCCATTCAACCAAAAGTGAGTTTCATCGCTACACAAAATTTTCTTGTCAAAATCAGGCCATCTCGTTTTGGGCCCATTCGACACGATTTGGAAACGTTGTTCCGGAGTAAGTCTCTTCATTATCAAATGGCAAACCAAACTGGGCATAAATCAATTGACAGCTGTCAAAAAGTCTAAACAGATTGAAAACCACACGTCTAAAAAACACCCTTTATTACATCAGCTTTAGACAAATTTTCACATACAGCTTTTTGACTGATTAGCGCTTCTTCTTTCCATATCAGTCCAAGTTTTTAAATAGCTGCCACACAAAATAGCTGCCTACCAACTCAATTTCAGAGTCTGCAGCTCTAGAAGTCACAAGTTATATCCCATCACTCCCAATTTTAGCATGATACTTTTTGAGTGACCTTAAACTGTGCTGAAACTACACCATATAGGTCCACACATTCGTATAGCCCCCAGACAAAGGTCTTTCCCAATTAGAAACTACAGCTCTAGCACCTACAGCTCTGGTGAAATTTGTCCATATCGGACGAATATTGGGTTTGTCTCAGTCTTACTTCCGATTTTGACCTAATTTTCCACAACACATATCTCTGGTGAAATTGGTCCTTGTTTTCGAATGGGTCCCACTCAAAGGTACATCTCGATTCGAGGTCATGCAAATCTAGAAGTCACAAAGAACGCCCGATTACGCCCAAATTAAGCATTATACGTTATTAACGACTATTAATACTCTGTAATGAAACTGGACCACATAGGTCCATTCTTTCGTACAGCCCCCAAAATTTTGCATGTTACGACCATTAATTAAATGTCTTGAAACTCGAACACATAGGTCCATATTTTCGTATAGCCTAAACACAAAGTTCCTTCCCGATTTCAGAGTCGACAGCTTTAGAAACCACAATTTACATCCGATTCCTAGTAAAGCAACGTCCATGTCCTGCAACATCGGACCATATTGGTTTCATGTTTGCGAATGGCCTCACACAAACGTTCCAACCGATTTAAGGTGCTGCTGCTTCAGAATCCATAATTTAAGATCAGGCTCTATTGTACGTTACACAAAAATAACAATTTTTCGGTACAATTAAAAAATTCTAAATATTCTAATTCTAAAACCGTATACAGGGTGGAGTGCGGTATTTTTTGCACTGTAGCGGCACTGCTGGTCGTGGAGAATATGCGTGGCTTATAGTGGCTGACGGGAGCATTGCATTCGCCTGCCTTTCAGTTGACATTATGTCTTGGACAGGTGAGGAGAGGTCATTTTGTGTTGAAGCGTATTTTTCAAATGCGCACTCGATTATTGCAGTGCAGCGTGCTTTTCGTTTATGATTCGCAGTTCCCCCGCGTGGACGTGTTCCTGGATGGCAATCAGTTGTAAATTGGGTAACTTCATTGAAAACATCAGGGAATGGTCCATGTGTACGAAGGGGACCTGAGAGAAGGATTACTACACCACAAAACATCGAGAGAGAAGGATTACTGAGAGAGAAGGATTACCTGAGAGAAGGATTGCTACACCACAAAACATCGAGAGAGTTAGAGCAGCAGTACTGCATTCTTCGAAACGCTCTGATCGGAAGCAATCACTTGCTCAAGGATTTTCCAGACGTTTTCTTTACCGGATTCTTCTTGATGAACTGAATTTTCACCCCTATAAAAAGTGCGTTGTCCAATAATTGTCAGCACGCCACTATTTGACACGACGGACCTCTTGTGAAGACATTCTTTCAACTTTACCCCGTGACGCAATTGTGTTCTTTTCTGATGAGGCACATTTTCACCGCAAAGGGTGTGTAAACAAACAAAATATGCGGTACTGTAGTGAAACAAACCCCAGAGAACTTCACCAGAGACCTCTGCATTCGGACCTCGTTCTTTCAGGATAACCGTCTTGCCGTAACAGTGACTCCGAAAGGTATTTGACACAGGATTTTTTTCAGCCGGCTCTTGAGGCAATGTAATTAGAGAATACATGGTTCCAACAGGAAGGTGCCACTGCACACACAGCGAGGGTTACAGTGAATTGTTTGAGGAAAATGGTTCCTGTACGGCTTATCTTACCTTAGGGGGTGATGAGAAATTTCCAGCATGCTCACCAGACTTAGCCCCATGCGATTTTTTCCTTTGATGTTACCTGAAGTCGAAGCTGTATATCAACGTCCCAACACCTTGGAAGACCTTATTAACAATATTGAGGCTGAAATTGGCAGAATACCAGTTGTCGACTGTTAGAGTTCATAAAAACTTCAGAAAACGTATGCAGCAGTGTGTGAATAGCAAAGGTCGACATTTGCTATATATACTACGGGCGGCTCGGAAACTTTTTAGCCTAGCACAAAAAGCGCGGTATAAACAAAAGTGTTTTTGAAACTTCCATCTCTGCTATGGACACATGTTAAATTTTGTTTCGATCTGGCAACTCCTTCATATAGAAACAGGTGTTCACGAAAGACGCATCCGCGATTTTTTTACAATGGAAAAATTAGAAATGCGTGGTGTCATTAAATATTTACATAAAAAAGGTTAGGTAAAGTGCTCCTTCATATGCAACAGTAAAAAATTGGGTTGCTGAATTTAAACGTGGTCGTACAAGCATTGAAGATGAACCACGTAGTGGACGTCCAAAAACAGCAACAACAACAGAAATTGTAGCCAAAGTGCATGATATGGTATTAAATGATCGACGAATAAAAGTGCGTGAAATAGCTAATATCATGGGCATCTCAAATGATCGAGTCCATTTAATTTTGCATGAAGAACTACAGATGAAAAAGCTTTCTGCAAGATGGGTGCCGGACTTGTTAACAGTCGACCAAAAACGCATAAGAATGAACATTTCTCAAGCTTGTTTGGATCGTTTTCAGCGAAATAAAATGGATTTTAAGCGTCGTTTCATAACTGTTGATGAGACATGGATCCACCACTATACTCCAGAGACAAAAGAACAATCCAAACAATGGACTGAAGCTGGAGGAAGTGCCCCAAAGAAGGCAAAAACAATTCAATCGGCTGGTAAGGTTATGGCAACGGTTTTTGGGACTTCAAAGGTATTTTATTGATTGACTATCTGCAAAAGGGTAAAACAATAAATTCAGAGTACTATTGCAACCTTTTAGATCAATTAAATGCGCAAATTCGAGTAAACCGTCCTGGCTTACAACACAAAAAAATAATTTTTCATCAAGACAACGCACCAGCGCACAAGAGTGTTTTAACAATGGCTAAAATCAACGAATTAAAGTACGAGTTGCTTGACCACCCACCTTATTCTCCAGATTTAGCTCGCAGTGACTTTTACCTGTTCCCAAATCTAAAAAAAATCCTTGCTGGCAAGCGTTTTATCTCAAATGAAGATGCAATTACAGTTGTAAACCACTATTTTGAAGACCTTGAGGAAAACTATTTTAATCAAGGGATAGAATTGCTAGATAAGCGTTGAGCTATGTGTATTGAAGTTTCGGGAGATTATATTGAAAAATAAAAATATTTTTGAAAAACTAACTATTCTCTTTCATTGATAGGCTTATAACTTTCCGAACCGCCCTCGTATTTAAAACCATGTGATTAAAAAATTCTCTTACTGTTCGATAAAATTAAAATATAAAAAAAAAATTTCTAAGGTTGATAACTTTTTTATACCATTCCCAAATAAGCAAATTATCGCGCTCCACCCTGTATAACTCGTATTAGAAATCCTGTGATGAAAAATTTCACATATATACTAAAATATTCGTACGTTGTTTATCGAAAATATTTCCGTTTTCAAACGATAAACAAATTCACTTACAGTGGAACCTGGATAAGTGCCATCGCAAGGTACTAAACCGACATAAAGACTTTCGGCGTTTTTATGTGAGTTACTGTTTCACTAAGACCCTAAAGAGTTTTATTAGGAAGTTTTTATAAAATCCGCCAGAATAATTGCCAAATCACCAAAATATAAGTCGACAAACGTCTTCGACCATATTTAGTGAGAAATCGCCAAACCTGACAAGCCTGCGGCTCTCTCCGCAAAAACTCCTTTAGTAAAAAGCAAAAAACGAGAGGAAAAGGAGAAAAAATACAAAAATCCTACTATTGGAGGTACAACACTAAAAGGGAAATTCCACTCAAAGAGGTAAACGAATAAAAATTCACACTTAAAGAGGTACATTTTTAAAATCAAGTCCTTTTTAACGAGGTTCAAACTCCTTCTTTAAGAAGTTTTTTTTTGTTCGACATGTGCAGGGCCCGCCATAACTCTCCCACTTGTAGAGGATTTCCACTTTTACAGGTCGCATTTATCCAGGTTTGACTGTATTTACCAAAAAATGTGTGCCGTTCATCGAAAATATTTTCGTTATGTGGTGATACGATGGCTGCTATAAATATTTCTATTCGCATAATTATAAAAATGCGAATATTTATCATCAATAATTATCATCAAATTTATTGGTTTTTAAAGTATTCTCCAGCATGATTCATAAACTCTTGCGTGCTATCAAACCAATTGTCAAAGCACTTTTTCCACTCCGATTAAGACACCTCCAAAACATGGTTTTTGAACGCTTCAACAGCATCTTTTGGCGACGGGACTAAAAGAAATTATTGGGTGCCAAGTCAGGGCTGCACGGCGAATGACCGTAAAAATGTAAAAAAGGAGCTCTTTTGAGCCGATGTGTGAGAGCTCGCATGTTCATGGTGCACGATGATTTGTCTTGTCTTGTTCGTTTTTCGAATTACTCCGAAGACTAAAGGCAACAAATTGTGGTGTACCACTCAGAACTGACCGTCGTACGTTGCTCAAGCGGAACAGTCGCCACATGAGCAGTTTTCGGCTTCTTCCACGAACAAGTTTCGTTGGATTTGGCTTGTCTTCGAAGACCCACACGGTCGATTGCTGTTTTGTTTGGGGTAATAAGCATAGATCCATGATTCGTTACCTGTGACGTCTTATAAACGTCCTGAAGCACGGCGATCGTATTTTTTCAACATTTTTTTGCACCAATCGACACGAGCCTGTTTGAGCGAGAAAAAAACGTTTTAAAATGAATGGTGTTCATGCAATATCGAAGGTATGCTGGTGGAAGAAATACCCAAGGATGCCGCTATCTCACGTTATTGCACATGACGATCTTGCATTATCAATCCACGCTCGGCATCAATGTTCTCTGGCAACATTTAGTGTAGGCCAGAAATATAGCAATTCTCATATTTACACAAAAAGTTTTTTGTTTTTCAAAAAAACAGTTGGAAAGACTTGCTACAAGGAGGGATGGATGAAGTTTCGGTAAGCGCCACCATAATAAGACCCCAAACAAAGGATGTGCTGTAATTGTGTTTATCGGCTTAAGCGACACTTAAGGAACGGTAGTTTAGCATTTAACGAGAATTGCCGGAAGAAGAGTTTTCCACCGAACACACTAAAAATCCCTCGCACTAAAGAGGTTCAAACTCTTGCATACATACTAAAAAACATACACCCTCACGATACAGTGCATAATTTTATGAATTTTATTGTTGTTTGCGTTCAGTAGATATCATTCCAATATCTGATAAATACGAGTAAGCTAAAGTAATTTATGAAACTTTTAATTGAGTGGTCATGAAATTCACATACCAACTTTTTGGTTGAAATTTGAGGGTCGTCTTTTTGCGTATGAGAAACAAACAAATTACCTATAAAATCCGGCCTTGCTGAAACTCTCGATAGAGATGCCTAGTCCTCGAAATAGCAGAGTGGTGTAGAATATCTCATAGTCGGCCACGCCCGACTATACATTTTTTACTTGTTTGATGATGATGTGATTTCTTATTACCCCCAATCAGCCACTGGTCAATTCCCTATTTTGATGTCCTTAAATTTGCCTTTCGCTTGCTGCAGTGACCATAGCATGTTTTGGAGTTTCATTGCCAGTTTTTTCCTGGCAATTGTTTTGTCTAAAAAGGATCATACATTTAATGCCTCGGCCATTCATTCAATTGCACATTTTCTCCTTCTTTTTCTGTGACGTCTCTTCTTTATTGTTATTAGACAACCGTATGCTGTGATTGCTGCTTTTATTACAATTTTGCCCGACCATTATATTTGCCAGCTGCTCTGAGCTATGAGGGGTGGGGTCACAAATGCCGGCCGGATCTTGTTTTAATTATAATTAAGCGAACATATTGAAATGTGATGCCCGTAGGAAGCACATTTAATTAAATTGCTGACATTAATACCAGGAAATGTACAGCGCGTCGAGTATTATGGCTTGGATTACACTGTTGTGTTGGAATATTAAGGACACTTTCGAAATGTTGTGGTCCTTTTGGAAGGGGATTGCAGAAACATTTACAACAAATATTTTTGGTGGAGTTAAAGTTCAATTCAACTTGAATTTAAGACACACAGTCGACTCGTGGCAAATTGGACATTCTGGAACATCAACGATCCAGAAACATTTTGAAACATAAACGATCCAGAAAAATGAACACCATATTGTTGATATTTCAACTACAGGGTGTCCGCCGAGAAGGTATACTACTTTGTTTGGCCGCCATTTTGGTAAACATTAGTCTTGACAGTTCATTTTTGGCAGTCGTGAAGTATAGACGTGGCAAATTTATTATGGAATAATATTCGATAAATCGTTAAACATTTTATCAAAATCAATGTGACGATGAGAAAGTTACGTGAAATTTTTGGGAGAAACAACGTGCCAACAAAACGCTCTATTTTTCGTGTAGTGAATGATTTCGAAGAAAGAGGGTCTGTAGCTGATAGGCCCAAGCATGGACCACAACGTACTGCAAGATCGGCTGAAAATATTGCTGCTGCTCAAGAAAGTGTTCAAAACAATCCATCAACCTCAATTCGACGCCGCACAGTGTTGCGAAAGCGGAATTTTTTGGAAATCTTATTGCCTAAACTGTATTTTTAATTGTATCTATAAGAAACTTCTACAGATTGGTCAGAATGAAATCCCAAACAGAATGAGTGAAAAAAAAATTTACACCGAAAAAAATTGTTGGGTCAAATTTTGAACAAAAGTCAAAAAAAAAAAAAAAAAATTGTTCGAAAAATTTACAAAAAAAATTTATTTTAATTCTTCTTTTATTTCTGATAAATACCCTATGATTAGTTTTTTAAATAAATTATAGGGTGGTCCGAACAAGAATTATAAACGTCAAATTTTCATGATTTTTCGATATTTGTTGAAAAACTCTGAAATTTTATAAAAAACCAAAATCTATTTCATTTCTTATTTGAAAGGTGGCAATCAAAGCTTTAATTTGATACCGGTTTGAAGTCAATGGAGTGCTAGAATAGATATATAGAATAGAAAAGAATAGTGATTCCGAGAATTTCCGTTCTATTTCTATGGAATAAATACTGAGAGGGATATACTAAAATCGCTATAACTCCCAGGAGGGCAGGTATGGGCAGCTGATTTTTTCACAGTTCGTTGAAAACAAATTATGTAACATTTCTGTAGTAGTTTGGAACTGGGACTCTCTGGGACTTTTTAGATATTGCTTACCTAACCCAAATTTAAAGGAAAAATAGACCTTTAGTCGGGTTTTCGTTCTAAAAAAGGTGCATATGAAAATGTCTCAAACAACATTCCTTTTTTTACAGAAGATACTTGTCCGAAGGCAGATTTTTTTTCCGAATCAAAATATCTGTCACCAAAATCAAATGAGATCATTTTGAATACAGCCCTGAAATCACCTCTTTTAGTGAAAATTTTGTATATTTGACTTATTAAAATCAATTAAAAATCAACGGGCCAACATAAAAATAAGCTTTATGTGTTTTTTGTTTACTTGGAATGTCGGTGACAAAATTGCATCATTAAAAACAGTGAAAAAAATAATCGGAAAAAAGTTACTTTTCCACTAGCCGCAACACAGTGCGCCGTGCTTAGGAGGTTGGTCTTCAAAGAACAACTTGGACCACAGTTTTGCACAAGGATTGCATATATTTCCATTTAAGATTCAGTTGACACAAGAGCTTCTGTCACAAGACCATTTACGCCGCCGTACATATGCCAATAGGATGTTACAGCTCGCCCCTCACAACAACTATTTTCATGAAAAAATCATAATGTGTGACCAGGCACATTTTCATTTGAATGGAAATGTGAAAAAACAGAATAGTCGGTTCTTGGCAATGGAAAACCCTCAAATTATTTGCATCCGTTAAAAGTAACAGTCTGGTTTGCAATTTGGCCGGGATGTATTATTGGATATGATTGAAAACTTTTTAACGCCAGAACTGCTTGCTTTGGGCTTGATTAACATGTGGTATCAACAAGACGGTGCCACAACGCATACAGCCAGGATTACAATGGAATTACTGAGAGACCTCTTACCACAACAAGTTATTTCAAGAAATGGTGATGTTGATTGACCTTCACGGTCGCCTGATTTAACTGCTCCGGATTTATTTTTCTGGGGATATCTGCAAAGCATTGTTTATACAAACAAACCACAAACGCTTGAGCAACTCAAACAATATATTCGTGATGAAATTAATGAAATACCGCGTGAAATGTGTGAGAATGTAATGAAAAATGTGCTCAAAAGGGCTCGCACTTGTGAGGCTAACAGAGGCGGACATTTATCTGATATTGTTTTCCATACATATTTGCCGACATTAAATAAAACATTTATCAATATAAGATCCATTCTCTTTTATTTAATCAAAAATTATAAACAAACAAAGTAGTATACCTTCCCGACGGACACCCTGTATTTTGGACGACGAATTTTTGTTTTCTTTGCACAACATGAATTTTTTTTTTAATTAGATTTTTTTACTCAGTAAAAAATTTGTTTTTATTAAAATTTTTATTTTATTGAATTTATTAATAGAAGTTCATTTTAGGAATAGAACAGCACAATCTTTCTTCAAAATTTCAAGATTTGAAAAAGTGAACGAAATCGCAAACCCTCAATAACAAATAGTTCACGTTTCCATGAGTTGACGGTATTGCTAATTTCAAGTGTTGAATTATACTTGAATTCAATAGCTGCACGCAGAAAAAAAGTATGGTTGGGGTAACAATATTCGAAGCATCATACTATTGTTGATTAAATGGTTGTGGCTCAACAATATTATGATCATCACAACAATAGTATGGTTCACACACAACCATACTATGATCCCCATAACAATATTATGGTCCTAACAACAATAGAATTATTCACACACAACCATACTATGATCCCCACAACCATATTATTATTCACATACAACCATACTATGATCCCCAAAACCATATTATGATCCTCATAACCATAGTATGTTTAACGTAGAACCATAGTATGATCCTCACCATATTACCATATCACCATATTATGGCTTACACACAATCATACAATGATCCCCAAAATTTTTTGTAAAGATTGGGTTAAGTTGTTATTTAACAATAGAGAATTTTATTAAGCAAGTTGTGTAATAATAGGAGTGATTTATTAAACAGTAAAAAAAAATTATTTTTTTAAAATATTTCAGTTATACTAATTCGTAGTTTGTTTCGAAAAAATTTAATTATTTTTACTATTATTGCGTAAGATTCGTAAAAAAACATTCTCAAATTAAAAAAAAAAACAATTTTGCCGGTATGATTGCCGTAATCATGTTATTGTTAACATAAACTCCATGAAAACAATACTTTTGTTCCACCAACCACATTTATATTGTTGCTACAACCATATTTTCATTTTTAAATTTGGCAACAATACTATTGTTACATTTCAACAATATTAATATTGCCGCAATCATACTATTGTCAAATTGAAATTCAAGAAACAATACTATGGTTGGAACGACCATACTTTTTTTTGCAGAAAACATACTATTGTTGCCGTGACCATATAGTAACCATATCTTTTCTCTGCGTGTGCCTGCAGCAATTTTAACCCTTGAACTAAAAGTGTAATTACAGTTAAATTCAAGTATTGAATTACAGTTGAATTCAAGTATTGAATTACAGTTGAATTCAAATATTGAACTAAAGTGTACTCTAATTCGAACTGTGGGAACTCAAGCTTGGTAATGTATTTCAATTCAAACTATTAAACAGCGTTATATAGAACATTTGACTCTATTTTAAACAATTATTATGGTCGTATATTTAAATGCATTCATTTATTGGTTGAACATAGCGTACACAAGGCTGCAAAAAAGGCTTTAACTAATGATGCAGAGACTTCAAGATGAGACAATAATATTAGTCTTTTTATTGCCAAGATAACGGGTGCTCAATCTAGAGATATTTTTTTTTAAATAAAAAAAATACAAAAATTTAAATCAAGTGTGGAATCGTTATTGTTCGTTTGAAAGGACATTTTATGCCACTTATTTTTTGCATATAAGTTCCTTCAAAAGATGGCCGCAACTACGCCGCAGAGTGTCAATTCCGATAGTCCAATTTTAGATGACTCATTCGCGCATTTCAACCGGTATGTCGTTAATGACACACACCGTAGTTTTCGCGGTGTAAGTTTTTCCATGATGAAATGGCAATCAGCACTGAAAAGAAAAAATATCAAGCTTAACACAACTCACACAATTGGAAAAAAAACTTCTAGGCTGATCACCCTACAGTTGTTGATGTGGCGCCATCTGACATTTCCATTGGAAAGTTTGACATTTTTTAGCATAAACGTACTCAGAACGTTTTGACGTACGACCATCATTTGTGTTGTTTACAGTGAAAAAATCAATTTTGCAAAAAATCGATTAACTCGTGAACATTTTTGAGCGATCATTTTTCACAATTTTCGACGTGGATTATCACGACTTCTAGGCTGATCACCTTACAGTTGTTGTAATAATCGACCTCATTTACGAGGTTTTAAGGCCACGAGCTTGAATATTGAATCGGGCCTGTGTACGAGGGTTGCTATATATATATATATATATATATATATATATATATATATATATATATATATATATATATATATATATATATATATATATATATATATATATATATATATATATATATATATATATATATATATATATATATATATATATATATATATATATATATATATATATATATATATATATATATATATATATATATATATATATATATATATTCGGGTTCTTCGAAGACGAGCCAAATCCAACGGAAGTAGATCGTGGAAGAAGCACCACATGGTCGCCTGTTTCTTTGGCCAAACTGGTCATGTGGCGACTGTTCCGCTTAAGCAACGCAAGACGGTCAATTCTGAGAGCTGCACCACACTTTGATTGCCTGAAGTCTTCGGAGAAATTTGAAAAACGTACAAGAGAAGACGAATCATTGTGTACCAGGACAATGCGTGCTCTCACACATTGGCTCAAAGCAGCGCCAGTTTGACCGGCCAAAACGTCGAACTGATGGGTCATCCGCGGTACAGCCCTGACTTGGCACCCAATGACTTCTCTTTATTAACGCACATCAAGCAAAAATGATTGGTCAATGATTTTTGTCGCCAGACGATGCGTTCAAAGCGTTCAAAAACCATGTTTTGGAGGTGTCTCAATCGGAAAGGAAAAGTGCTTCGACAATTGGCTTGAGCGCATGTAAAATTGTATAAATCATGCTGGAGAATACGAGGGCGACCGCAAAACTAACTGGCCTGGCACATTTTCTGTTTTACTAGCAACTTTTTTGTTTTTTGCAAGCAATCTTTTATAAGCCATCTGTCAAAATTTCCGAAATATTTAATGATTATTTTCTTTGTTACAGGTGATTGAAGTAAACAAGTTTTATAATTTTTGAAAAATGGAAAATAAAGAGTTTCGTGGGGTAATTAAACACTTTTTTATGAAAGGTTATACGCCACAGTTAATCAAAGATGAATTGGATTCTGTTCATGGTGATAATGCACCATCATACTCCACCGTGAAATCCTGGGTTCAACAATTGAAAATGGGTCGTTCAAGTACGGAAGATGAACAACGCTCTGGAAGACCGAAAACTGCTACTAATATTGAAAACATTAGAAAGATATTTAATGAAGTGACTAAAGATAGACGAATAAAGCTCAGAGAACTTGCCGATATTGTTAAAATACACGAAAAACAAGTTTGGAGTATTTTACATGATGAACTCCACATGAAAAAGCTATCCGCAAGATGGATGCCGCGTTTGTTGACTTTTCCCCAAAAAATCGTCCGTTGGACCAATTCCGAGGAGATTTTAGCGATTTATCAGCGTAATCCAATAGAGTTCTTGCGCCGATTCATAACTGTTGATGAAACATGGATCCATCACTACATCCCAGAATGCAAAGAACAGTCAAAACAATGGATAGAAGCTGGTAAAAGTGGTACCAAGAAGGCGAAAACTGTTAAGTCAGCAGGAAAAGTAATGGCCACAGTATTTTGGGATGCAAGGGGTAAAATATTTATTGATTATCTTGAGAAAGGAAAAACTATAAATAGTGAATATTATCCTTCTGATTATTTCTTGTTTCCAAATTTAAAAAAATTTTCGGTGGCAAAAATTTTTCGTCCAATAGCGAGGTTATTGCTGAAACTGAGGCATATTTTGAAGGTCTTGAAAAATCTTATTTTTCGGATGGAATTAAAAAACTTGAAAAACGTTTGATGAAGTGTATTGAGTTGGAAGGAGATTATGTTGAAAAATAAATAATATTAATTCCAAAAAAACGGTTCTTTTTATGTTAGGCCAGTTACTTTTGCGGTCGCCCTCGTATATTCTTGATCCTCGTAAAATTCTAAGACGATCTAGCCATGTTGTCCGGCTGTCCGTCTGTTGAAAACAAGATAGAGCCTGCATGAATACAGTTAACCTAGCATGGTTGGTATTAAAATAGGGCTATATAGCTCTACGGGAAGTTGGTGTTGGAGACCCTCAACCGACAATACCTTATAAAAATTAGTTTTTTATTTCGAAAAATCCGTCCAGTTTCTTGAGCAAAATAACTGAAATTTTGCAAATAATAATCTCTATATAGGCGCAATCATCTATGTAAAAATGGTTTAGATTGAACCACCATTTCTTGTACCTACCATACAAACGGCCTTATGGGCCTTGAGAAATAACCATAAACTTGACCTATCGAAATGAAATTTTACACATCAAGATATACAACACACTTCTACGCTGAATTCGGTTGAGATCGGAAAAGTCCTACTGGTACCTCCCACACAAACGGTCTCATGGGCCTTGAACAATAATATGACAATAACTCACCACACACTTGACCTATCGAGACGAAATTTTCGGCATAAAGATTAATATATAGAACAGACTTTTGGCTAAGATCGGAAAGGCAATACTGGTACCTCCCACACTGGTGCGCCAAATTCTGTTGAGATCGGAAAAGTCCTTCTGGTACCTCCCACACAAACGGTCTAATGGGCTTTAAGAAATAATATGGCGATAACTCACCACAAGCTTAACCTATCGAAATGAAATTTTGCACATGAAGATTTCTATATAGAACACATTTCCGCACCAAATTTGGTTTCATTTGGAAATCTGGTGGAGGGAATCCAAAGTTCGGCACAGCCATACTTAACATCTTTTACTTGTTTTTTATTGTAATTAGAATGAAATGGAATTTCGTTAAAAATTAAATAATTCCGCCGAATTTTGTGCAAAAGAGTCTTTGCAAATGCCAAACTTCGTTATGGTCATGTTTGCCATACACAAATAGACGACGTCGTCGGAAGATGATAACGATTCCATTGTTGTCGTTGTGCCACCTTCAGCAACCAACCACCATCACCTTCCGGTAGACAAAGTTGTTGTTCTTTTTGTTTCGTTTCCGCTTTTAGTCACGGCTGTCAGCTCCCAGTGTACGTAGGTACAGGAGCCCCACGCTGGAGGATTCAATTGAAATGTACAAAGTGTTGAAAGTGAATGTGAATATCAGAATGAGGAAGGAGCATAAAATGAAATAAATGAATGATGAAACAGCGTTTAACACCTTTACAAAAAAAAAACCGCCCCTCCCCAACTCCTCCAGCATTGGAATACAGTGTCGTCGTGTATAGGCCTTACAACGCCAGCGTGGAATCCTGCAGCAAGCCATTGAATGGTTTTACTTCTCTTTTTTTAATGCCCTTACATTACGTAGCGCTTCGTGTAGAAATGTCAACATTTTAATAATTTATCTGGGAATTTAAAACGTATGTTTTGGTGTATGGCCCATGACTGTTGTGGTGTTGTTTTTTTCTTCTTCTTTTTTTGACAAAGAATTATTCAATTTTATTTGAAGGTAAATGGAAAAAATAAACAAGTAAAGAGTCTTTACCATATGGCAGGAGTTACGTGGAGGGCGTAGGGTGATATTGAAACACTCAAAAACAAATGTTTGTTGAAAAAGGACTAAGCAAAAATGAATTTGAACATGCGGGCAATTCGTAAGCTGACCGGCCCGATTGGTGGATATGGTTGTAAATGATGGACCCATTGTTGAACCATCATCCTGTTCAGGATGATAGTCCAACAATGGACCCTTGTCCAACAATGGTCCAACCCTTGGTCCAACAATGGACCCTTGTCCTGTTCAGAGTAGTAAATTTTATTGCTTTGAAGAAATATTTTGTAAATTGTCACTGTGAAACCCGTAAATTCGGGCCTTAAATTTAGACAAGAGTTTCTCTCTTAGGAATCCTGGTTTCCCGATTCCCGTAAAATTCATTATTTTCTATTACCACAGTCATAACATTACAAAGTGTAATTCGATGATATTGCAAACATACGAGTACTGGCAGATCTTCTAAAAATTTTAAAACCAATTTAACAGTTAGTGCGTCTGAACTAACAGTACCCATTTTAACCATTGTCCGTCCAAATAAAATGAGGTCCCTTCGAATATAGACATATAACGCGTGATCCATTTCGAGGTTCCCTACTTTTTTAAAGAAAAAACACAGAAAATTCAAATTGAATGGGGAATGGTTATTATCATTTGCAAGAACATTCGTTGTCCGCGCCTACGTCTCAGATGGTCCATCCGTTGAGTCCAATTTTCGATGACTCGTTCGAGCAAGCGTGATGTTTTGCTCCAAGACCTAAATCGAAGCGGGTTTGTCCGCATAAACTTTAGACTTTACATATCCCCACAGGAAAAAGAATAACGGTGTGATATCACACGATCTTGGTGGCCAATCGACGTGGTCCAAAACGTGAAATTAGCTGCTTTTCGAAATGACCTCTCAATAGATCCATTGTTTGAGCAGCTGTATGGCAAGTGGCACCGTCCTGTTGAAACCACACGCAGAGAAAAGATATGGTTACTATATGGTCACCGCAACAATAATATGTTCTCTACAATAGAAGCATGTTTGTCGCAACCATAGTATTGTTTTTTTAATTTAATTTTGACAACAGTATGATTGCGGCAATATTAATATTGTTGAAATGTAACAATAGTATTATTGCCAAATTTAGAAATGAAAATATGGTTGTAGCAACAATATAAACATGGATGGTGCAACAAAAGTATTGTTGTTTAAAATTTACGTTAACAATAATATGATTACGGCAATCATACAGTATGGTTGCGACTACGAACATAACAAAACAGGGTTTTTTTTGATACACCAAAAAACACATACACACGATACAGTGCATGTTTGTTGTCCATTATAAAAAAACAACAACAATCGGGAGGTAGTTTGAGGGATTTTTATTGTGTTTACTTTGTTCGGTGAAATACTGTACTACCGACAGGTTCTCGTTTATTTAAATTCTGCCTGCACCGGCTATATACCGTTGATCATGATTTAATCAAATTCGTTACTTGGGGTCTACGGATGTTGAAGTAGCATTCACCCCTGCTGGCAACTAAAAGTATTTTCGGCTGTAGTTGAAATAAACAAGTATATTTTTGTTCCTTGAATGAAGTATTCAATAAAAACATGGCTAATTGTAATGCAATTTTAAAAAACTTTTGATAAAAATCTCTATTTTTGAATAACAGCATTACCCAATCCTTATAAATAATATTGGGGATCATAGTATTGTTGAGTGATTCATACTATGGTTGTAGGTATTATAGCACGGTTGTGTGTGAATCATACTATGGTTGTAAGAGAAACATTCTATGGTTGTGATGATCATAATACGGCTGTGTAGATCATAGTATGGTTGAGTATGAATCATACTATGGTTGTGAGGATTATACTATGGTTGTATGAGAGACATACTATGGATGTGAGGATCATAATATGGTTGTGGAGATAATAGTATGGTTGAGCGTGAATCATACTATTGTTGTGAGGATAATAGTATGGTTGTCTAGATCATAGTATGGTAGAGTGTGAATCATACTATGGTTGTGAGGATCATAGTATGGTTAAGTGTGAATCATACTATTGTTGTGAGGATCATAATATTGTTGTGCAATAATAGTATGATTCTCTTCGAATATTGTCACCCCAACCATACTTTTTTTCTGCGTGCAAGTGTCGTCAAGATTACGGGCTTCAATTTCAGGTAGTATAAAGATCAATATTAAGGCGCTATAGCTAGCACCAGCGCCCATAGGTTAAGGTTTCAAATTTAACACAATCATATAATTCTTTAGAAAAATTCGACTGTTTCTGTGTTTACAGTGGTCCGTGTTCGTATGGACCTTTATTTCGTCACCCTTGGGACCTTATACCCATGACTTAAAACTAGTCGGATGTTGAAATTAATATGATATTCGGATCCATGCTGAAGTTGCATTGTTTTTTAGTCTATAGTTCTAGGTGGCCGATTTTAAAGACCCTAAGACTCATATGGGCCATGGCAGAGCTCCACATTGCCAGAAATCAAAACAACGGTAGATGTTCCGATTTGTGAGACGATATCAGTGTTTCTATCGGGTGATAAATCCAGAAGAATTTTTTTCAGGCGCAATACTGTCCTTTTCGCCTTATCGCTCTCTGAGTGCTGTTACTGTTCTGTTACCGAACGTGACGGCTGTCCGATCATCCTATCTTCCAGGGTTACAGAGCGATTTGACCGTACTCTACAATTAACCAATTTCGGAACTTAAGTTGTACGGCTTTAAGTGATCTAGCCATTTGTTGCGCTTATACTCGTTGACCAACCTACTGATCACAAAGCTGAGATCTCTAATTCAAGTTTCAGCAGGGTCGGAGCGACGAATGTCATCACGCTCGTCTGCGAGTCCCACTGCCTGTGCTAGGAAATATGGTCGAATCTCGGGTATGCGACTAGCAGGAATGTGGCGAGCGGCTGCTGCGTCTATGACGATTGCCTGGAACTTCTTCTTGTCTACCCGAACATCCGAGGGAGTGGCTAGATTACTAAAGCTGCGGTTGGTGGCTTCTCTGAAGGCATCTCAAGCATTCTTCTTTTAATTAACATACGTACGGCGTTAAGAGACTATAAAGTCGGATGGTCGGTTGATGGAGAGTATTATGGGTTGGTGATCCGTTTCTAATGAGATGACGGGTTGTTAGGTGATGTCGTTGATCAGGCCAGGCGATGCCATATTTATGTTCGGCGTGCTATGGCAATCGGTTTTAAATCGCGTGGAAGCGTCCTCATTCACTGTGCAGAACATAGAGCTATCAATTTGCACTACCAAAGCTATGCCTCTCTGGTCGTTGTCTAGGAGAGAATGACAGTTTGTGGTGGGCATTAAAGTCTCCTAGGACCAAGCCTTGTGGCAGATTGCTCATGTCAGGCAAATAACGCGGGTTACAGCTACCAATCGGCAGGTCTCAGACTTGACTGGCATCTCCATACATTCCATGTATAGGTCTCTACAGTTAAGATCAGGCGAGATATATCTGTACTGGACGGATTGGTAAAACAGGAATGCAAGTCCCCCACCTTCTCGTGCGATCCTTACGTAGCACGTTGTATCCAACACAACAACGCAGGCTACGGGTGGCATTCAGCTGAGTCCGTCAAGCTTATCTGGTAGGCAAGCGACTTCATATTACCCCACAAAAAATAGTCCAGCGGTGTAAAATAGCACGATGAATGCGCTCAATAAATTGATTGTTTTGTTGGCATGGTCTTTGTTGGCATGGTATGGCAGTAGCGCCGTCTTGTAGGAACCAAAGGTCGTCAAACATCAACATCCTCCAATTCAGACACGAAAAATTCTTAATCATTACTCTTAGCGTTCCCCATTGACTGTAACATTATGGCCGGCTTCATTTTTGAAGTAATGTAGACCAATGACTCCCTCTGCCCACAGAGCACACCTAACAGTGACGATTTCAGGATGTCACGGCGTATCAACAATGTCTTGTGGATTTTTATTACTCCAAATGCGACAATTTTGGTTATTAACGTACCTATTCAACCAAAAGTGAGCTTTATCGCTGAACGAAATTTTCTTCTAAAAATCCGGATCACTGGTCATCTCGTTTTGGATCCATTCACCACGATTTGCAAACGTTGTTCCGTGGTAAGGCTATTCAGTATGAAATGGCAAACCAAACTGAGCATAAAACAAGTGACAGCTGTCAAAAAGACCAACTCCGAAAAAAATGTGGCCGCATTGAAAACCACCTGTCTAAAAAAACACCGTTTAAAATTGCGTAGGATTTGTAAAAAAAACATTTTTCCAAAAACCATTTTCAAATTTATAAAACGCACAATCAGGCACAATAAGGTACGATTGCCGTAATCATATTATTGTTAACATAAAACACAATACTTTTATAACACCAATCATATTGATACCATACTTTAATTTTTATATTTGGTATTAATACTATAGTAACATTTCGACGATATTAATTTTGCCGCATAGTTTTGTCACAGTTTTGTTCAAATAAAATCTAAACAACAATATTATGGTTGCGATAAACATACTATAATTGCACATATTATTGTTAACGTGACCATACAGTAACCATATTTTTTCTCTGTGTATGTGGGGGAGTCTCATAGTTGGATAATGATGACGACGACAACAAAAGTAAAGTAAATAATGACATTAAATCCAGAGACCCACTGCGAACTACGCTGATACATCACGAGGCAACAAGGTCAGTTTCGCTATAATCCTTGATGTGGTTCAGACCTAGATAGGTCTGAAGTGCACCCACTCCATGCAAATATTATACCTTGCAGACGTTGCACGATATTGCATACGGTTCTGATAAACCGAACAGGTCCAAAGTTCGGGGTTTTGTTAGATCCCGGCTAGGACCAGTAGTATTCGGAGCAGGCATTCCGGAAATTGATACTCCTACGGCAAAAAATGACAAACTGAAAACAATATTGTTGAGGTGACTGCCCCTAGCCGAAGAGTGTTTGTTTCAGGTAAATCCGGTATATAGAACTGGCAGTCGTGGGATTGCTTTGGTGTTACTTTTTAGTTCTTCCGTCTGAACTTCTTAAAAGACTGTATTTTTACAAAATCTAAAATGTTCATATAAATCATGACGAACATCTCAAATTTCGTCATTCCATCCATTTCCACTTTCTCTCTAGAATAGCGTGGAACGATTTCTTTGGCTGTGTGTACGTGAGTGGCCCAAGTGTAATGTAATATTCGATTGAAATTAAACTTCCGTTTCCTCATAACAACCTTAAGCCATGAATGAATGAAGCAGCGAATGAAACTCTGAAGGCGATGGTGTGTGCGTGTCTGTTGTATCTTTTTGAGCTACAGCCATAGTGTTCAGTGTACTCGTATGTGTGCCTGTACATATGTAAATTTATATGCAATTTGTACAAATTTATGTAAATATTACCATTTCAAGGACCCCCGTTTGCTTCTCCTTTTTTTTCGTGAATTTCCCATAATCCTTGTTGAGTTGTACATGCCGGCGAGTGGCGTATGTGGCGGCGAGTGGCTTATGCGGCAGCATGGGGACCGCTGACTGATAGTTAAAATAGAATCATACGTTCTGGTGAAAAGCTTCGTCCTTTGTCATTTGTCTTCTTTGTTGCCATTATTCGTGTTGGTGTAACGAATATGAATGAAATGGAGTGTTAAGCGCAAGGAACAAGCCGTCTGTCCGTCCGTCCTGTGTCATAATTTACATATTTAAAGCATAAATATCAGAAATATGTACAGTATTTTTCTTTTGCTTAATATTTTGCTTGTTTGTGTGAGTTTGACTTTTGATAAATACTTTTTTATGTTCCAAGGGAGTCTTGGTTCAATATTAGTATTGGTTAAATACTAACAGACGGATTCTTTAATAGAATGGGTTTCAATAGCAAAATCCAAAATAAAGATTCAGAAGTAAACGAGTTAGATCCCCGCGTTATTCAACAACGCATTTAAATTGTTCGAATCTGTCCTTACATATTAAACTAGCAAATATCCGCTTCTTTGTGAGCGAAAAGCCATCAAGCAGAAAAAAGCATGGTTGTAGTAACAAAATTCGAAGAGGATAATACTATTGTTGAATATATTGTTGTAGTACAATAATATTATGATCCTCACAACAATACTATGATTAACACATAACCATATGTGACGCGCAAAATAAAAAGGGACCTAAGGGTAAAAACAAGTTTTGTTCAGGAGAGCCATTTTAAAGATTTAAATACGTGTACCTTTGGTGTACCATCACTTTCATAAATCGCGCATATCTCTGGGAGGGAACACTTTTGGGGCATGGGATCGGTCTCATTCGATGCTCAGATGTTGTCCACATCAAAAAAAAAGTGAAAATGATTTTTTTACCCTTAGGTCCGTTTCTCTATGCGCTGTCGCATTGTATGATCCCCACAACTATAGTACGATTCACACTCAACCATGTTATGATCCCTACAACCATAGTATGATTACACACAATTATACTATGATCCCTAAAATTATTTTTATTAGAATTGGGTTAAGTTGTCAACTACAGGTTTTAATTATGAAAATACAATAAAGTCAAAATAATAGGAGTGACTTATTTTGACTTTATTGTATTTACATAATTAAAAATATTAATTTCAACATAAAAAGTTATATTATTAAATTAGATCCGTTACAATAACATTGTCCTTAAAAGCATATTTAAATGAAGACAAATTACAATCATACAGTATAATTGCCGTAATCATATTATTGTTAACATAAAACCCAAAAAACAATACTTTTGTCGCACCAACCATATTTATATTGTTGCTACAACGATATTTTCAGTTTTAAATTTGGCAATAATACTATTGTTACATTTAAAAATTATAAATATTGCGGCAAACATACTATTGTCAAAATTAAATTAAGAAAACAATGCTATGGTTGCGATATTATTATTACCGTAACCATATAATAACCATATTTTTTCCTTGCGTGATCATAGCGAACCATAATTGCAATAACCTATACATGACATACTGCATTTATAGTATTCTAACCAGCGGTCATCACTGCAGTCTAGTATTTATTCGATTTTTCACATTTCAGTCTCTTAAGCCAGTTACTAATTTAGGTTTTTTGTCCCGATTACTTTTTTCTAATTTCCAACCTCTTTGGTTAATTTTGAACTGTCTTTCCCATTTATTTATCTTTTTCAGTAATTGTTGTCCCGGTTTAAGTTTATCACGACCTTTTCAGTCAACTCTATTCAGTTCTGACTAATGTTGGCCACGGTTGTCGTGGAGCAATTTTTCTTTCCCTTTTCTGTTTAATTTTGTATTTCACCCATGGTATCATAATATCCAATTGTATATTCAGAGCATGATAAGGGCATTAATCCGTTTTGACCGATTTCATCTTCATTTTTAATTTTTATGATGTTGCACTGTGGTCGAAAAGACTCAGCTAGCGGCGCTTAATTAATAGCGCTTAGGGAAATTTTGTTTTTGTTTGTGTAATATTTTTTTTTAGTTAAAAATAGATTAAGCTGCAATGGTAAAAAAAAATTGTTTTTTTTTTAAATATATTAACATTTTTTTTTTTTTTTAAAGTTGCAACTTCTTTTCATATTTTTGACATTATTTATTTTATTCAGGAAAACATGACAAAGTTAATATATTTAATGTTTCTGATTCTTTTGAGCTAAAAATATATTAAACTTTAATATTAAAATATTTTTTAAATAAGCTTTTAATATTTTATTTATTTTTAATTTTCAGATTAAAATGCTCTACTCAGTATCTGATAAACTATCATATGACACATTATTTTCTTCATCTGTATTAGAAAGAAGACTAATTATATCGTTATCTAATATATCATCCTTTTTTGAAGAGGGCAATGAACTTTTCGATAACATGGTAATGAAAGGATCCGAAGAAACGAATAATGTATGTGCCAAGTCTTCCATTGTGTTTTTCCGTGAATTTTTTCGAGTGTGATGTAGGCGATATTTTCTGAGGTCTTTATTTCTGGACTCGAGAGCTTCTTCAGACATCATTTCTATTGGAAGGGAAGCATATTTAATAATATCTGCACCATGTATTAAAATTTTATGGACCGATGAGGGCATATAAAACCAGGGATAGAAATCTACAAAAATAGTTGCTGTTTGGTATGCATACTGTTGAAAGGCGTCCGTATTGATTTCATATCCAGAAGCCATTGTGCGTAGAATAACACTGAAACGATATATTAATAAACTGCTAACACCAGTTATTTGAGCAGCCAATTCTGGTTGTTGGAAAAATCTTCTGGCTGTGTTACCATTATTAGTTGTGCCTGATCCAGGCATTGGGATATCAACCAGTATACCAATTTCCTTTCTCAGATTTGTTTGTATTTCAGATTTTTTTTTCCAACAATCACCTTATCACAACTGCGAATCTGCCATTTTTCAATTGGAATTCTGCGATATGCAGAATACACTCAAAGAAGCGAATCCACGCATGTAAAGTTGATAATCCACATTCGTATAATTTTTCTTTGCACGGCATATCTTTCATTATTTGAAGGTTGTTCATATTTCTGGGTGATGCATCACAAATTCCACATTTTTGGGATGATGTTTCTGCCACAACACTAAATACCTTCCCATCTATCATGGTCATATGGAACTGATGATGAACTTCATAATTTTGAAGTTTCGTTGGCTGTATGTTTGCTATTTGAGATTTGATATTGCTCACTTCGTTATGGATTAATTCTGCTGATTCCTTTTGACAAAGTAATTTTAGTGGTCTGCAATAACGAGTTGATGAAGGTTTGGCATTTTTCCAGAGTATGGTTGATCCGAAAACTATTAGTAATGGTACCAAGCACACCGTAAACATATGTTGGTCGATCATACAAGCGTCAACATTATCAAAATTTTGTCGATAAGTTGGATGGCCACTACTTCCATCACAACCCCATTTGTAAATAGCAGTTATCTTAAGAGTGTTATTAGTCTCAGAATTTTTAAAATCTTGGGAATGCGCAGCAAATATTCTGGCCACTGTGTGATCAATCAAGCATTGTAAAGGCACCTCAAAAGAATGATCAGTAACTTGTAGCTCATCAGGATAGCACAGTTTTTTCGCAGCCAGTAAAACATCGTAAGTGGGAAATATATTAGCATTTCTCTTTTTAGTTCCATTCTGCAAGTCCATGTAAGCCCTTTTTGTATAACCGCCATCAATATATAATGCTAAAGCTTCCTCTGCGGTGTATTTTATGATATCATTATTATTATCGGTTAAAATGGCAGATTTAATTTTTTTTGGCAAATTTTCATCGGATTTCAACATTGATACGACCATTGATGTATTCCTCTTGCCAGCCTTATATAAACTAGTACTGGCGGCAGACATGAGCTCATCGCATGGGATTTCTTGGGCGATTTCAGATACTTTTTTCTTTTTTCCTGGCTGTCAGTAAAACATAATTTGGGTCGCCCAGTACTTGGGGTTGGGTCTACCAATAAAATTTCACCATCTAACCAGACCTTGTTATTTCTCTCAAAAATCATCCGAGCCTGGTGGCTTTGTCTCCATTTCATGTTTATTTTTGAGGTGAAATTTTCTAATCTGTTGGTTATTTCAATGAGTTGATCATCATTATATTTGCTTTTATCTATGACGTCATAAACATAGGATTTCACAGCAGAAAACTTTTTAGAAGCGTCATGTTCCTCATACCAAACCAAAAATAGCGCTCGCTTAGACACTGACATTGTACCTTAAAAAATTAATTTCTAAAAAAGTTGGAAAAATGTGGTTCTCATTTTGGACATTTCACATTACAAGACTCTATATTAACTAAAAAAAATAAAATTACATCGAATCCATGCGAATCAGAGAAGTTTAGCTCTACAACAGGTGAATTTATTGGTAAACATTATAATTCTTACTAGCACTTTAAACAACAACAAATATAAAACACGAAACACAAACACTGGACACAAACACATTTTTTTTTCGTTAATACACACCTTTTTCTTTAATTAAAAAAAACTAAAAACAATTTTTCTGTCACCCCGACAAATTTAATTAACAATTGCAGCTGGTTGTTAAAAAAGGCGGAAAGGTTTTCGGCTGCACCTGGTGCAACATATGTTGTGTTTGAAGCATTACAGCTGTGCGAATATTGAGAGCAAAACAAAACGAAAAATGTTAGTGATCTATCTGATGTATTAGTAATCGAATACAAAACAGTTTTTCAGTTAGAATACATTTTGAAATTTGAATTAATCGGAGCTAGATTGGCCATTTCTACCACAGTGTGTTGGTTTGATATTTTTACCTAAACTTTTATTATTTCGCCTATTTTCAAGCCGCATTTCTATTCGTAATACTTGCGTTCTGATTGAATATTGTAACTTCACTTTTTTATTTTTTTCCTTTTTATTCTTTTGCAGCTATATTTCTGTTTCTATGCCACCCAGTGGATTTTATATCCTTTATTTTTTTTCTAATGATTTGGTATTATTTTCACGATTTTTTTTATTTTTAACTTTTGAATATTTTATGGCTCTTTTTATCCCTTCTCCTCCCTATTGCAATTATATATGTGACAGCGCATAGAGAAAGGGACCTAAGGGTAAACAAATCAATTTTCACTCTTTTTTGATGTGGACAACATCTGAGCATCGAATGAGACCGATCCCATGCCCCAAAAGTGTTCCCTCCCAGAGATATGCGCGTTTTATGAAAGTGATGGTACACCAAAGATACACGTATTTTAATCTTTAAAATGGCTCTCCTGAACAAAACTGGATTTTACCCTTAGGTCCCTTTCTATTTTGCGCGTCACATATAGATATAATGACAGTTAAATACATTTTTTTTAATTTGTTTAGATAACCTGGTTCCTTTTTCATACCTATTGCTTTGTACAAAAACTAAAACAAATCGAAAAATATTTACGGGCTGCTCAAAAGAGCTCTTTTTATTGAATTTTAAACATACTATACGAGGGCGGTTCGGAAACTTCTTAGCCTAGCACAAAAAGCGCGGTATAAACAGAAAAAAGTTAAGTGTTTTGGAAACTTCCATCTCTGCTATGAACACATGTTACATTTTGTTTCGATCTGGCAACTCCTTCATATAGAAACAGGTGTTCACAAAAGACGCATCCGCGATTTTTTTTACAATGGAAAAATTAGAAATGCGTGGTGACATTAAATATTTACATAAAAAAGGTTTATCGGGACAAGAAATTCATAATGATATGGTGAATGTGTTAGGTGAAAGTGCTCCTTCATATGCAACAGTTAAAAATTGGGTTGCTGAATTTAAACGTGGTCGTACAAGCATTGAAGATGAACCACGTAGTGGACGTCCAAAAACAGCAACAACAACAGAAATTGTAGCCAAACTGTATGATATGGTATTTAATGACCGACGAATAAAAGTGCGTGAAATTAATTTTGCATGAAGAACTACAGATGAAAAAGCTTTCTGCAAGATGGGTGCCGGATTTGTTAACAGTCGACCAAAAACGCATAAGAATGAACATTTCTCAAGCTTGTTTGGATCGTTTTCAGCGAAATAAAATGGATTTTAAGCGTCGTTTCATAACTGTTGATGAGACATGGATCCACCACTATACTCCAGAGACAAAAGAACAATCCAAACAATGGACTGAAGCTGGAGGAAGTGCCCCAAAGAAGGCAAAAACAATTCAATCGGCTGGTAAGGTTATGGCAACGATTTATTGGGACTTCAAAGGTATTTTATTGATTGACCATCTACAAAAGGGTAAAACAATAAATTCAGAGTACTATTGCAACCTTTTAGATCAATTAAATGTACAAATTCGAGAAAAACGTCCTGGCTTACAACACAAAAAAATATTTTTTCATCAAGACAACGCACCAGCGCACAAGAGTGTTTCAACAATGGCTAAAATCAACGAATTAAAGTACGAGTTGCTTGACCACCCACCTTATTCTTCTGATTTAGCTCCCAGTGACTTTTACCTGTTCCCAAATCTAAAAAAAATCCTTGCTGGCAAGCGTTTTACCTCAAATGAAGATGCAATTACAGTTGTAAACCACTATTTTGAAGACCTTGAGGAAAACCATTTTAATCAAGGGATAGAATTGCTAGATAAGCGTTGGACTAAGTGTATTGAAGTTTCAGGAGATTATATTGAAAAATATTTTTGAAAAACTAACTATTCTCTTTCATTGATAGGCTAAGAACTTTCCGAACCGCCCTCGTATATAACTATTCTACTCGTATAAGTATATTGATTAATTGACTTATTAGGTGATTAATTGAAACAATGTTCATTTAATTATTAGTTTAATTTCTTAAATGGCTTATTAATGTGTTAATTGAATAATTGGATTATTTATCAACTGATTAATTTAAAAATTTATTTGAAGATTTACCTATTCCGTGATTTATTATATAATTGAGTTTATTGGATTGACTTGAATTCTTATTTATATTATTTATTGCAAATATAATTTAAAAAAATATTGTGAGAAAAACTGGCTGCTAGGGACTTTGTCTTTCTACTTGATTGACGCAAGTAATGTTGCTTTCACACTTGCCAACTATACTTGCGTCAGTTTTTATGATACCCTTTTGAAATTGCCTCTTGTCTTCACACAAGGCAATTCAGTTTCTGCAATTTTTGTTTTCATTATTGCCTTCTCAGAAATTCTGTGATTTTAATCGTTTTGTGTGGAAAACCAATAAAATAATCTGCAGCCAACTTCACAGCAGAGGCAGCGGGACTCGCAGACGAGCGTGATGACATTCGTCGCTCCAACCCTACTGACCCTAGAATTAGGGATCTCAACTCCGAGATCAGTAGGTTGGTCAACGAATATAAGCGGAACAAATGGCTAGACCACTTAAAGCAGTGCAACTTGAGTTCCGGAATTGGTAAGTTGTGGACAACGGTCAAATCACTCTCTAACCCTGTAAGGAAGGATGATCGGACAGCTGTCACGTTCGGTGATAGAACAGTGACAGATCCGAAGCGGTGCGCGTGTTATTTTAACCGGCTTTTTATTGAGCACCCAGAGAGTGATAAGGCGAAAAGGAGAGTATTGCGTCGTATCCGCGCTCTCCGAGTCGAAGAGGCACCACCACAATTTACCGTTGGCGAAGTTGCCCATGTCATCCGCAGCGCAAAGTCATCAAAGGCGCTGGGTCCGGACGGAATCTCAATGCTGATGTTAAAGCACTTGGATACCCCGGGAGTAGAGTACATGACCAAAGTGCTCAATCTGTCGCTAGCCACTCACGAAGTTCCCGATGCCTGGAAAATGGGCAGAGTGGTCCCGCTACTGAAGCCAGGCAAAGACGCAAGTAAGGGAGATTCGTACAGGCCGATCTCCTTGCTTTCTCCAGTAGCAAAGACGCTTGAAGCACTGCTCCTCCCCAGCCTGATCGAACACTTTCTTAGTGCTGATCATCAGCATGGATTCCGCAAGCAGCACAGCACAACAACTGCTTTACACGCCATCACCACACGTATAAGTCGCGGCCTTAACCAGAACAAGCCTAACGACAGGACGGTCCTCGTGGCTCTTGACCTCACAAAAGCCTTCGACACGGTCAATCATGCCACTCTGTTCGAGGACATTGAAGAAACGTCCCTTCCGCCCAGTTTGAAACGTTGGGTCGTAAACTATATGTGTGGGCGCCAGTCATATGTAGAATTTAGAGACAGAAAGTCGAAGCCCCGTAGAGTTAAACAAGGAGTTCCCCAGGGTGGAGTTTTATCCCCGGCTCTGTTTAACCTCTACCTCTCTAAAATTCCTGCACCACCAGACGGCGTTGAAATTGTGTCGTACGCTGACGATTGCACAATTCTGGCGTCAGGACCTAAAGTGGATGACATTTGCGAGAAAATCAACTATTACCTCACTGACTTAGCACGTTTCTTCACTGCGAGGAATATGAAAATATCCGCCTCCAAATCATCAGCCACACTGTTTACTGCTTGGACCGCAGAGGTGCGGTTGTCACTCAATGTGAAAGTCGATGACGTCAACATCCCGACCACCAACTACCCCAAAATCCTTGGGGTCACATTGGACAGCCTTTTTAGATCCTCTGCACATGCTACAGCTATCTGCGATAAACTCAAAAGTAGGAACAAGGTCCTCAAGTCACTTGCCGGCAGTACTTGGGGAGCGGACAAAGAAACCTTGTTGACCTCTTACAAAGCGATAGGTCGGTCTGTAGCAAACTACGCAGCACCTGTATGGTCGGCGAACGTGAGTACGACGCAGTGGAAGAAAATTCAGACATGCCAGAATGCCGCCCTTAGAACATCAACAGGGTGTCTTCTTATGTCCTCTGAGGACCATCTACATGAGGAGACGAAGGTCCTTACCGTGCGCAGACACAATTTCCTGTTGTCTAAGCAATACCTGCTAGGGTGTTTTCGCAGCAGTCATCCTAACCACCATCTCTTGAACAGGATGCCTCCACCCAGGCAGATCAGGAACGATCTTCATGATCTAGAGAGAGAGGTCCAGCGGTATAAGAGAGAACCTTTAGATCATCGAAACTATCAGGCAGGTTTGAACAACATTCACGCCGATGATGTCGCAGCAGCAGTATCCAGCTACCGTGTGAATGCAGTGCTAGGGGAACATCCCCGGAGATTTCACCTGAGGAGAAGGTACTACCTCGGCAGACGCGCGTGGTTCTGGCGCAGCTGAGATCCGGATGGTGCAGCCGCCTCAATTCTTACTGGGCACGAATTGATGCTAACGTTCCGGACATCTGTCCCGCCTGCCATCAGGGACCACATGATGTACTGCACCTCTTCAATTGTCCGGCCAAGCCCACTCAGCTGACCCCCAGGTCTCTGTGGACGCATCCAGTTCAAATGGCGCGTTTCCTTCACCTGGATATCGAAGCAGATCCCCCATAGACGAACAAGACCTCAAAATAAATATATTGTTGTTACAACAACAACAACAACACTACGAAAAATACAAAAGGAATTGTCAGACAGTACGAGCAAGTTTTTTTCACTTTCTATTCCGCTTATCTCTGTCTCTCTTCTACAAACTGAGAGTTGCGGCAAGTAAAGTTGCCTATTGTGAATAGGGACTTATTTTCTGAGAATATCTTCTCTTGACAATCACTTTCGTTGAATGCCGTTTCTCTCTCTTTCTCTTCCTCTTTTTGGTCTTGTTCAATTTGATTTTTGTCATTTGATTTCATGTAAATCTTATCTTCAATTGCAGTTTTTCTTTTTGTCCCCGTTCTTTGCATTTTTTTCATATTCTTAACATTTGTTTTGGTCCTCTTTATCCTCGGGCCTCTGACGGTGTAGCCTAATTTATATCCGCTCTCAATGAAAATAAATGACAAAGTGAATTGGGGCCCCGATACGAGGTGTGTGTGTGTGAAAATGATTAATTGCTATTTGATCGATGCCGGGCGTTTTATTTGCCATCTTTCGTTTGTCTGAGAAGTTTAGTTGGAAGAAGGAAACACTCCATTTGTTCGGTACGCATATTCCAGTGCCGTGAAATTTGTATCTGTTTACCGGGCGGCATGAGCCTAATGATTTATTAACAATCTGAACGAAAGGCGCTTGTCAATCAGACAGACACTAAGTGGTGAATCGCAATTGTAATTACAGGTGACGCGGAGGGAGCTTTCCTTGAACAAGGATTGCAAGAAGTGAAAAAGGAAAGTAATTTCAATGGTTGTCTGACGACTTGTTTGAAAGGTATCAGCACTTTCGGTAGGATTATAAATTATTCTCTTAAATTTAAATTTACCTGCAATTAGTTGAGTTTGTTTTTATTCATGTTTTCTGAGAGTTTCTTTAAATCTGTAAAAAGATAAAATTACTGATTTAAAAAATGTTTATTTTAGGACTTGGAGAGAAATTCTACTATTTTAAAGTTTTATAAAAAGAAAAATATACTGTCCGGCTAAGAGCAATTACTGGCTAGAGAGAGACTAAGACTACTTCAATGTCATGTTTCTGCGATGCCAACCTGATACCATCACTATACATCGGTAGGGGGAGGTGCATTATGAGTTTTGGGGCATTATGTTTGTACCACACATATGGAAGAGTTATAGAAACATTAAAAATCCTACCGATTAATTTTTGGAGTCGGTGTAGACATAATTGCCAGTCTGTTAGTTCATCTATTCTTGTAATCAAAGTTGAGATCGCAAATATGAACCCATCTTGATGAAACTTGGTACCTTATTTGCTCTCCAGCCAACGGTCGCTATTAAAGTTGATAAAAAGTTCAAAGTCATACTAATATATCGCTCTACATGGGGAAAAGTTCTTCAGATTTCAATTGATTCAATGAAGTTTGGTCTGTGGCGTTGTTTTGTACACAGGACAAAACAATATTGTAAATTTAGCCCCCATAAATCAATTAAAGAAAACCATTAGTCCCCATATAAATGCAACTCCTGATTAGGATCTAACCGATCTTAAGGCGGCAAATTTCATCAGCTTTCAATAAAATTTAGCTAGTGATGTTATTTTTCACATGACATTAATTGCATAAGTCGGGCAAGGATTACTTTTAGATACCGCACATCACTCTGTAAAATTTCACCTCGTATAGTTTAGGTCAAACTTTGAGCTCCATGCTTCATTAAAGCTAAATCGAAGTGAAAATGTATCCTGTTAAGCGGCAGGACTTAAAATTGAAAACTAATTTATATGGAGGCTATTTAAAAGATGAACTAATAATGAGTAATCAATCTTGAGGTAGTTTTTCAAATTAAAAAAAAATATGCACAAAATTCGAATCAAGTATGAAATCTATATTGTTTATTCGAAAGGACATTTTTTGTCATTTATTATTTGAATATAATTTCCTTTAGATATTGGCCGAACTACACCTCAGGGTGTCCATTCTATCATTCACCAAACCATGGTTTTTGCGGTGTAAGTCTTTCAATGATGAAATAGCAAACAATACTGAAAAAAATAAAGTTTAACACAACTCACGCGTGATCTGTGAAAAAAGTCCTTTTTACAAAATCCTCTAGATTGATCATCCATTTAAGTAGAGAAGAAATACGTAAAAAAGTAGGGTTGGGTATACTATTGTTAGGTATATGGTTGTGGCACAACAATATTATGATCCTCACAACAATATTAGTATTCACTATGATTTCCACAACCATATCATAATTCACATTCAACCATACTATGATCCCCAAACCATATTATGATTCTCAAAACCATAGTATGTTTAACGTACAACCATAGTATGATCCCCACGCAACCATGTTATAATCCTGACAACCATAGAATGATCCCACTTAAACTGACTATGATCCCCAAAATTATTTATGAGGATAGGGTTATGTTGTTAATCAAAAATAGATGTTATGAAGTGAATTATTTAGAATGCATTAAGTTCAAAATAATAGAAGTGTTTTATTTGACAAAAGAAAAAGTGTTAAATTTATTAAAATTATTTCTGTCCAAAAAATCCAAAGAAGTTTTTTTTTTAAACTTTAATTTACAGATAAATTGTACTATTATTGAGTAATAGTTAACATGAAACCCAAAAATATATACAATGCTTTTGTTGCACCAACCATATTAATATTGTTGCTACAACCCTAATTTCATTTTAAAATTTAGCCAATAATGCTAAATCATTACATTTCAACAATATTTATATTGCAGCAATCATACTATTATCAAAATTAAATTCAAAAAACAATACCATTGTTGTGACGAACATCCCTTTTTTGAAGAGAACATATTATTCTTACCGTAACTATATAGTAACCATATCTCTTCTCTGCGTGAATGATTTAAAGTCAATCATAGTGCACTGCCAGCTCAGGTCGAACCTTTCTGTGGAGTTATAGGCGTGGGGTTTATTCGAAATCATGGACCGTTATAATCTAGTTTCATTAAGTTTAATGCAGGCCTCGTATAATACTCTTTACTATATTGAAGAAATAACGGATATAAAATGTATCTTCTAAAGCGGCACTTGTGGGGCTTTATTTAAATATGGACCCATATGGTCGGTCCGCTCTCACTAAAGTGACCTGTGTATAGGCCATTCTAAAACATGAAACCATATAGTAGGTTTCACCAGAATTAAAATCAAACCGCTTATAATGTTTTGCAAACGTTGTTTCATTCAAAATTGGAGTACGATCGGAGTTAATATAAGACTTCTAAAGCTATTCGAAAACATTAACCGATAAGACCCAGTTTTAACAAAGCTACCAACTAGTCACTGCGAAATTTAATCGGAGTTAAAAAGTAAACTTTAAAGCGATATATTACATCTTGTTTCAACGCACAGAGCGTATCGAGAAACCATTGCCCATCTCTGCTGAAGTGGGACCATATTGGTACTTGTTTTAGAATAGGTCCCACCCAAAGGACCCTTTCGATGTAAGGTCATTTCGCTGTACAAACCACCTATTAAATCCAATCTTGCTCAATTTTTGCATGGTACGTTAGGAGCGACCAAATATATAACTGCGGTGTTAAATCGCCATACACGCCACAGGCTGCATGGCATGTAGCGCCGTCTTGTTGAAAACAAAGGTCGTCCACATCAACCTCCAATGCAAGCACGAAAAAGTCATTAATCATGGCTCTATAGCCGGCTTCATTTTATAGCCGGCTTTATTTTTGAAGAAATATGGACCAATGATTCCCTCTGCGCATAGAGCACACCGCACATTAACTTTTTAAGGATGTAGCGGCGTCTCAACAATGACTTGTGGATTTGCATTACTCCAAATATAACAGTTTAGGTTATTAACGTACCCGTTCAACCAATGAGCTTAATCGCTGAACAATATTTTCTTGTACAAATCTGTATCGGTGGCCATCTAGTTTTGGGCCTATTCACCATGTTTTGCAAACGTTGTTTCGGAGTAAGTCTATTCATTGTGAATTGGCAAACCAACTGAGCATAACAGGTGTCGAAAAGAAAAACTCCGGAAAAACCTGATTGAAAACCATACGTCTAAAAAACACCCTTTATATCTTAATTTTACCAGCCTTTATCCATACAACTTACTTTTGTAAATTTCAAAAGGATCGGACAAGTGCGACGTGTAGTTGGAAAACTAACTTAAGATAGATAGCGGACTGACGGATAGACTGATATCGTTAAATCGAATCAACTGCTTATTTTGAATCGACCGCTATATTTAACGGTCTCTAGCTTTTTCGTAGTTACTTATTCCGTACACTGAGAAGAAAAATAACCTTATAACACTTGGAGTCTACATTATGTAAGGTTAATTTGACATTCTGGTATTTAACAATAGTAATAGTTAATTTTACTATTCTACGGTTAAATTTTTAACCATGACAATGTTAGTTTTAAAATAATTATTGTTGTTTTGACAATACATTGTTGAGTTTGCTAATTATTAAAATTGTTATTATTAAAATAATTATTTTTGTTTAAAAATGCATTGTTTTTAACCATGCAAATTGTTAATATTTAAATTTCATGGTTAATTTATCGAAACAATACATGTTCAATTTAACAATAAAATTGTAAAGATTATTAACTATGAAGATTGTCATAGAAATCATTTTAATTGTGAAGTTAACTAATTAGTGTGAAGAGCTAGGAACGTTACCGATGGTGAGGAAGAATTTTGTGCGACTGTTCTCTTTCGGTTTCAACATAGAACTCGTTTATTTATTAATCTTTCTTAACTCGAAACCTACAATACAACAAAATAGATACAAATAGATAAAAATGCACCAATGCATATAGCTCTTATCAAATACAAGACGGTTCATGAATCGCCGCTCAGAATCATACTTACATAAATACACATAAAAGATAAGAGATATTTGGGTCTTCAGACTATACATACAACACTTCTTCAATGACACACAGTGGCATCGACACTACGTTGTTTACATGTTCATACACATAGTTCTAATCAGCATTTATAATTAGATGAACCCTAACGTGGAGTGCCTGACAGAGTGCATGACAGCAACCAAAGAAAATTGACTTAAAGAACTGTATACAGAACTGTACATTCTGCCGGCCTTAAAAGATCCTAATCTTTTAACAAAAATAACAAAAACTTAAGTAAGAGAATCACATGATAATAATAATAATTAAATATAACCTAAGTAAGGCGAGGCAGCGCGAGGTTGACAGGTAAATATTGGGTCGACATCTTGCACAGCTTCTTCAGAATCCAAATCAAGGTTAGTATGATGATGACGATAATGATACATGACGAAAAACTGAGCCCGTAGTGAGTAAGATGATGTATATCAAGATGTGTGGGGAACCCCAATATATTTGTAGCTTTTGGAATATCAGGTATCTTGTAAACTTCGATGTCAGCGTTCAACTTTAAATGTGTTAAATCAGGGATGAACGCAGAAAGATTAAGACTGGGAAACTCGTAGTTGACGTCAATTCTATACGCGTCGTATGCCCATAAATTTATTTCTTCAGACTCAAAATGGCATTCTGGTTCCATCTCTAATATGCCCGAATTCTCGAGAACAACGAAGCGTTTTTTGCCGTTACAGGTAATCTCTGCATGTGTTTTTTCGTACAGAGAGAATATCCAAGTGTTTACTGAATGGGTTTGTTTCCAGAAGCTGTGAAATCTTTTTATGGCTACTTCACAGTCTTCTGGCATCTGTCTTGTTTTCAAAAATAGATTTATCTCGCAATTAGACGTACCTCTAGTATTGAAGAGAGGGTGAGTTTGATGACATATCATAAGGTCCTTCATATTTTGGCATTGATTGTAGTCTTCGACATTTAAGCTGTAGAACACCGTCTTCTTTTCGTCAATCAAGAAATATTTGCTGCTTGGCTGAAGTTTTACCGAAAATCCGTCATGAGCAGTTGGGTATGAATATATTTCGTATGCTCGTAATAATTCACTGTTGATAAGTGGAATCCGGATGTTAAATATAATGAACTCATCCGTGTTTCCCGCAGAAATTTGGGCCATCTTAGCCAATTCCACAAGATTCTGTGTTGGTAGACGCACATTTGACTTTAAGCTCGATGTGATCTTCTTAATCTGAGATTTGAACTTCTTAACCGGAAGCAACCGTGTAAGAATGTTGCCTCGGGAACTAAACAATGTTCCGATGATATCATCCTGAACTCCTTCAAAGCATTCAAGCGTTGCCAGCATATTTGTTACCGATCTAAGTATCGTCTCTGTGTCGATTATCTGGTTGACCGCCTTTTCCACCTCACGAATGGCACTGCTCAGTGTTTTCATGTTTTTAAACACCAACTCACTTTGCTTCTTAATTATTTCAGATGTCATGTCCTGGAGCGATGATTGGTTCTTCATGATGTTTAGCAAGTAGTCCTCATTTTTCTCAAGATTTTTTATTTTGTTTCCCAAAATTTCTGCGTGTTCTTCATCCATCAGTCCAAATAGAGAATGATAGATACCGCCCACGAAAGGCATAGCGGATCTTCTCTCTCGCCTTGCTGAAGTAGTCGACATTACAACCTCATGTCTGTTTAGCCCCGCTCATAAATCGACTTCAAATTCTGAACTGCATATTCTATCGGCTGTTGCTCGAACCTCATTGTTGTCAGCGAACTCATTGCTTCGTCTAAGCTCACTTTAGCCGCTGCATACTCCGTGATGTTAACATGTAGCACTACGCTCCATGATGTTCTTGAAAGTCCAACCGTCGCGACCTCTTCGAAGAATATACCTGCTTTATTTCTAAAGTTATTAATATTAAATTGCGCCCTGGCCGGATTAATAATTGATAACATTATTAATAAAAGCGTTATTACATTATTATTTTTAATTCTTCTTTTTATTGCATTTTTTTTACTTCTACTTTGTGACGCCTCGAGGCTAGTGGATGGTGTATCCTCTGCTTCGTTTTCACACTCCTCGGCGGGAAAAGGACAAACATTGTGCATTGATCTCTTTGTATCCCCATTGCTGGTCCTTACGTCCACCATTCTACACAATCCATCCGAACCCATTATCGTTCGGATGACCCTCCCCCGCCTCCAGCTCAGTGACGGAAGGTTGTCTTCTTTAAGAAGAACTAGGGTCCCCGGTTTAATATTATTAAATGTTTTGTTCCACTTGTACCTCTTTTGAAGTTCGGACAAATACTCCTCAGACCAACTTTTCCAAAATTCTTCCAAGTTAGCCTGAACCGATTTCTAATGTCCTCGCAACCCTTGATAACTTCTGTTGTTCTCTGAATCAACAAAAGTGGAAATCCCGTCTGCTATCAAGAAATTACCGGGAGTGAGCACTTTAAAGTCATTCGGATCATCCGATAGTGATGTTAGCGGCCGAGAATTGAGAACGGCCTCTATCTGTGTCATAAGGGTACATAACTCTTCATACGTCATATTCCCTTTACTTCTAAGTTCTCCTGAAATCTCCTCATCCCAGTCTATCTTAAGTTTCCATAGATCTTGCAACAGAATCTTTGTTATCACAACTACAGGCCCAACCAAACCCAAGGGGTCAAACAATCTCGAGACTTCGCTTAAAATTGTCCTCTTTGAAACTTCTCTGCAATCTTTTAGGTAATACTTTAATTTAAATACGTCCAATTTTGGATTCCAACTAACACCTAAAGCCTTTATGTATTCTAACTGCCCTGCATCTATCTCAAAACTACCTTTAATGTGCTCCGGATCAATACTATCCAGTATAGATCCATCATTCGCACACCATTTTCTTAACGGCAACCCATATTCAGACATAATGATATTTATATTCAACTGCAATGCCTTCACAGATTCTAGACAGTCACCGCCTGTCATTAAATCATCCATATAGAAATCATTTCGTATTACCTCAGATTCCTTTGGAAATTGGTTTGTCTTCCAATCTGCAATTCTCTGCAGACACTTAACGGCCAAATATGGAGCAGACGCAGTACCGTATGTAACTGTTTTTAGTGCATACGTTTTAATACTCTCATTGGGATTCCACCGCCAGAATATTAATTGAAATTTCCTATCACTATCGTTTACCCATATTTGCCTATACATTTTCTCAATATCTGCCGAAAACACATTTCTATGCTTCCTAAATCTAAGCAAGATATTAATCAAATTGTCTTGTATTTTCGGTCCTGTGTACAGTATATCATTTAGCGATACATTTGTAGTAGTTTTACACGACGCATCAAACACTACCCTTAATTTCGTCGTTGAGCTTTCTGGTCTCAGGACGCAATGATGTGGCAAGTAATAGCCACTTTCCATTTGTGGATTATTTTTAAATAGTTCCATATGACCCATTTCCAAATATTGTTTGAGGAACTCATGATACTGAGCCCGTATCTTTTGATTCTTCTCTAATTTCCTCTCCAATGTGAAAAATCGCCTCTTCGCTACCAAGCTAGAATTACCCAGTAACATACTATCGTTTTTAAATGGTAACGCCACTTGGAACTTACCATCTAACCCAATCTCTAACGTTTTATCAAACAAGCTTTCACATTTTTTCTCCGCTGCAGTGAACTTATTTATTTTGGGAATTTCTTCTATTTCCCAAAATTTCTGCAAGAGCTCATCTGCTTTATGAACTGTTGCTACCATTTCTGACCTTGCTTCTACATTGGCCATCAGGATAGAACCGGTTACAACCCATCCTAACTTTGTATCTTGAAGCCTATAGCCTCTTCGCTCATCCTTTATCTGACCTTTAGACAAAATGTCGAAGAAAACTTCTGCTCCTATGAGCATATCTATACCCCTTGGAATATTATATTCGGGATCTGCCAACATTACCTCAGTTGGGAATTTCTCTGATTTCACCCTTGTCTCTGGTACATTCGATAATATGGTTTGTATTACCAATGCATCCAAATGGGTTTTATAATCTGAAGTCTTGGACCTAAAGCTAACTCCTACTTTTTCCTCTATAAGGGACTTTTGCCTTCCTAAGCCCTCGACTTCTTTATTGGTCCCTTTACCAACTAATCTCAATTTATTTTTGAAGGCTTTGGTCATCAAACATACTTGTGACCCACTGTCTAATAAAACACGGCAGTTTACCCAATCACCGCATCCATTCTTTACTTGAACTACTGCCGTAGCCAGCAACACACATGACCGCTCTGGATCCGTGTCTTTCTTTACCACGGCACTCTTGGGACTTTGCTTCTCTCTATGCAGCAAAAAATGATGCTCGCCATTGCACTCTTTGCAACGGAAACTACTGGTACATGCCTTCTTAGCGTGCCCAACAGTTAGACATCTTGAACATATATTATGCTCATTTATTTTGTCCCAGCGCTCTTTGACGTCCATGCCCCTAAACCTCGAACACCTATATATGAAATGCCCAATCAAACATCCCAAAGGACACTTGCCCCTTCTAGGTATTTGCGCTCTTTCATCGGGGGCTCCAAACCTTGAAGGTTCCGCCGATCTTTGCTTTCCCTCCCAAGATTTTCGACTTTCCGTTAGAGTTCCCCACTTCCTATCACTTTCAGCAGTGAGCAATTGGCAAGCCTCCAAAGAACACTGCATCTGGTTTAAAAATTCGATCAAACTCTGTACTTTTGGAAGATCTCTAGAATTACCCAGATACTGCTCAAACTGAATTCGCAGCTCATCACTCAGCTTTCTCTGCAACACATAACACAAAAACGCTTGATGCATATCCTCTGCATCAACGTCCATTGCATTCAACGCTTGTAAACTCTCGTTTACAACACCTAACAACGCATTCACACTTCGTGAATTACAGTCTACCCGTGGCGCATCCAATACAGCCCTAAAATAAATAGACGTTGTCGCCCTCTTGTTGGAATAGTGGCTTTGTAATATTTCCCAAGCAACATTAAAATTCTCCTCCTTGGCGGGTAATTTGGATATCTTCCTTGCTGCATCACCCGTCAACTTAGATTTCAATATACACATTTTTTGTGTATTAGATATTGGCTGATCTATTATCAGTTGCTCAAACAACTCCCTAAACGTGTCCCATTCCGTCATGCACCCGTTGAATGTAGGAATATCTATTGCTGGCAATTTAAATGGAAGATTCATAAATGAATTATCTATACCCGGTATTGCTTGGTACGTATCCCTCAAAGAGTAAAACAGTTCTGTCATTTCGTCATCTGGAAATTGGCCAACATATTTTAGAAAAAGGTCATCCGCCGCCTTATACTTTTCTTTAACAATTTCTATTGAGGCTTCTTTCCTTTTGAATTTAATTATTTTTAGTTCCAACTCGTCCAGCATATATCTAAGTTGGCGTTTTAGTCCATTATTCAAACTGGGTAGTGGATTATTCAAGTGGAATCGGTTGGTTTGCCCACATTCCCCACTTAACTCTTCACTACCAACGAGCTTCGAATGTATAGCTCTTCCAGCCTCCGTTACTTCTGTCTTTCTTTTAGATGTTGTACCTTTGCTGTCCTCCATTAAAGCTGGAGGAGCACTTGTTTCTACAGACTCCACCGCAGACTCTTTGGCCTCGTCTCCTAACCACTCCTCAAATTGATAGTATAGACTATCGAATTTCACCATTGCCTCTCTTACTTTGCTGACGAAAGGTCCCGTGAAATAGGAATTTCTTTCTAACGTAAAAGACGGCGGCCGGAGTTCCTTGTCTGTCGCTTCAAACTCATTCCTCAAGCTTTTGAAGCACTCATTTATTTTGAATACTCGATTCTTAATCTCTTCTCTAGCTGCACCCCCCTGAGCTAGCTGGCTCAGTTCATTGTACAGCTTTCCCATCTCCGTTCCTACTACTTCCTGTCTCTTAATTTGCTCTATAGCACTCATTCTGACTCTGCAAAATCCCACCTGAAGATTTATATATAAAATAAAATATTATTGCTCACCTTACACTTCTGTAATGCACTTAAAAATATTTTTGTTTTTTTTCTTTTTTACGCGTGCTCTTGTCCACCAATGAGTGTTTTAAGTCCCTTACCGCTGGTGGGGGGAAACTTGAAATTCAAAGATGTTTTTAGGGGTCACCAAAATGAAGAGCTAGGAACGTTACCGATGGTGAGGAAGAATTTTGTGCGACTGTTCTCTTTCGGTTTCAACATAGAACTCGTTTATTTATTAATCTTTCTTAACTCGAAACCTACAATACAACAAAATAGATACAAATAGATAAAAATGCACCAATGCATATAGCTCTTATCAAATACAAGACGGTTCATGAATCGCCGCTCAGAATCATACTTACATAAATACACATAAAAGATAAGAGATATTTGGGTCTTCAGACTATACATACAACACTTCTTCAATGACACACAGTGGCATCGACACTACGTTGTTTACATGTTCATACACATAGTTCTAATCAGCATTTATAATTAGATGAACCCTAACGTGGAGTGCCTGACAGAGTGCATGACAGCAACCAAAGAAAATTGACTTAAAGAACTGTATACAGAACTGTACAAGTGGTTACCTCCTTTAACCAGAAATATAGTTACTGTTACAATTTTTAATATTAAATTAACCTACTAATTATGTTTTTGTATTGTTTACATTTATTCGGTCTTTTTTCATTATTATGACTTGAACAGTTTTTATTGTGGTTCGAGACCTTTTTGTAGTTTCTTTTTCAGAATCAACTACAAAATTGGTGAAATGTATTGGCTACGGTTGCCAGGCAGACTGTACTGCTGTTTCTAAACCCGCCTAGGTTTTTCTTCAGCAGTCATTAGCAACGATTACTTCGGCTACAAATCAAATGACTTATACGGGAGTCCCATTATGGTTAATGAGAATTACCCTTTGCGTCTAACTGTGCAAATAGAAATATCATTGCGCTATGAAGATTGAACAGCTCGCATTTGCATTTGGTGGTGGTTTTTTAAAAGAGCGAGAGTAGTTGTCTTATGATCTTATTCACAATTACAAACGTTCAGAGCCGAGGAAGAAAAGAAAAAGATTGGGGTGAGAAGACAGTCGCAATCGTTGCAACTTCGTGTAACTTAGTTCTGAACTTCATATAACACAAAGCAGATCAAAAACTTCGATATCACATAGCCGAATGATTCTGCCTTTCTCTTTAAAAAAAACCAACCTTATAGCGCGTGATCCATGTCGAGGTTCCCTACTTTTTTAAAGAAAAAACTCAGAAAAATCAAATTGTATGGGGAATGTTTATTATCATTTGAAAGAACTTTCTTTGGCATGTATTTTTTGAAGATTATGTCCATCAAATGTTGGCTGCGGGTACGTCTTAGATGGTCTATTCGTTGTGTCAAACTTTCGATGGCGGGTTCGAGAATTTCGACTGGTAACTGGCGAATGACACGCGTGATGTTTTGCTCCAAAGCCTTAGTCGAAGCGGGTTTGTCGATAAACTTTAGACTTTACATATCCCCACAGGGAAAAGTCTAACGGAGTGATATCACACGATCATAGTGGCAAATCGACCGGGCCAAAACGCGAAATTATCTGCTCACCGACGTATTCTCTCAATAAATCCATTGATTGATGCGATGTGTGGAAAGTGGCGCCGTCTTGTTGAAACCAAATGTCGCCGAGATCGACCGGCTCAAAACGTGAAATTATCTGCTATACGAAGTGTTCTCTCAATAAATCCATTGATTGATGCGATGTGTGGGAAGTGGCTTCTTGAAACCAAATGTCGCCGAGATCACGATCTTCAATTTCATGCATCAAATAGACGGTTATCATAGTACGATAACGGTCGCCATTGACGGTTACGGCCTCACCGGCATCATTTTTGAAAAAATATGGACCGGCCCACAAAGCACAACAAACAGTTGTTTTTTCTGGATAAAGTGGCTCCTCTTGAACCTATTCTGGTGGCTCTTCGTCCCAAATGTAGCAGCTTTGCTTGCTTACATACCCATTGAGCCAGAAATAGGCCCTATCGCTGATCAAAATATGGCTCGAAAACGCACGAAACACATTTCTCACAGAACGTGAATTTTCGTAATAAAGTTGAAAGTTTTGTAAACGTAGGCGTAAGTCTTTCCATGATGAAATGCCAAACAATTCTAAACAAACATAACAGCATGACACGACTCACACGTGATCTGTCAAAAAAAGGCTATTGAAAAAAGTATCTCTACTTGGATAACCCATTACAATGTTAAATCAACTATTTTCTATGTACATTTGACCATATAAAACGTTGTTTTGTCGTCGTTATCAAATACTTTCCATGAAAAATTTAACCATTTTCGGCTTACTGTACTTAAAAATTATGAATGGTCTTTGCTTTTTTATACCACACCCAAAAAATCGAAAACCGGAAAACCCGACAGCAAAAAACTTGGTATACCGGCAAGTCGGGTTTAAGCTATTTTTGAGAAACCGACTGTCGGGTTTGGACATAAGAACCAAAATATCACTGTTCGGTTTCGGACACTCTAGTTCAATCTCATCATGTTCTATTTGTTAATTATATTAATTTCTCATGGGAATGAGTAGATGTATTGATTTATGACGGTTTCTCAACCATGAAAGTACGCCTTAAATTTAAATTAATTTCCATATTTTCTTATTCCATTTAAAACGCTAACGATAAATTGTTAATTGCTTTGAAAAACTGCATTAATATTCTAATATTCATTCATGAAATGCCTGGAGTGAATTGTTCCACTGCTGTCTGCCTGCCACTCGCTCGTCATTCATCCAAAAATTATTGCGTTCGCGTGAGCGTACGACACCTTTATTGCTGATAATTTTCAAATTCAAAAACAAGAAAAAAACTTAAACCGAGGCAGAAATAATATTTATGGCAAGCTGCATCAAATAGCTCTCGTTCGTTGGCCCCAAAAAAGTTGTAACTCAAAAACATGGTGTTTCGTGTAAAACAACGTGTACGGTTTTCAGTTTTAAAACTCAGAAGCTCTTTTATCGAAAACAATTGGAATTGAGTTTTCGTTTTTCGTAACATTTAAAAAATGTCAATTTTGAATTTTGAGTTAACACTTTTTTTCAAAAAAAGCGTTTAGAACATCATTTCAATAAATTTTAATAAACCTAAAAATTGATTTTAAGCTGTAAAGGCTATTTAAACAATTCTGAGTTCCCCTCGACCGAAAATGTGTTGTCTGATTCTGATGGGCTAATTTCGAAAATCATTAGCAAAACAACAAATTTGAAGATTCTAAAGAAATTTTATGTTTTCAAAAGTAGTTCAGCGATATATTTAGTGTACGACTGTGTGTGTGGGTATGTGGTGGCATGCAATTTTTCACCGATGTCGTCTTAAATGTGGAGCAGCACAACAAGTGCCGCACATGTGCAACCACTACTTACTGAACATTAGCGATACTCTTATACAGACGGGCGGACGGACTGACTGAAGTCAGCGTAGCACAGTGGCCCCATTTGAGTTTTTTCGTTGCAAAAATCATATCTTTTGAACCGAATGAGATAATCGAATAATTTAAATGGTATGTGGTAGATATTTGTCAAGCCTATAAAGGTGCCTTCTTATAGGTTATCAAATAAACAAAACTGGTGGAGTAAGCAATTTTTTAGTAACTAAAAAACTATTTTTACAAATTTTAGATTTTTTATTTCTATTTTAAGGTTTTTTTATGTGTTAAAATAATTACCCAACAGAATAAAAGAAAACTGCGTTTTTTTTAATTTAGTTTTTAAATTTTATGTAAAATATTCATCAAAATTCGTATGAGAAGGTATATCTTAAAGACTTATCATTGTAAAACTAAACCATCTACAGGTATTTTTTCAGAACAAAAAAAATATTAAAATTCAAATCAAGTGTGGAATCTTCATTGGTAATTTGAAATTACATTTTATGGCATTTATTTTTTGAACATAATTTCCTTCAAATGTTGGCGGCAACTAAGCCTCAGGGTTTCCATTCTGAGGGTCCAATTTTGGCTGACTCGTTCGAGCATTTCGACCGGTATGGCTTTAATGACACGCGTAATGTTGGCTTCCCAATCCTGAATCGTAGCTGGTTTGTCAGCATAGACTTTGCACTTTACGTAGCCGCCTCGATCTAGGCGGCCAACTAACCTGTCCAAAACGTGAAATTAGCTGCTTTTTGAAATGACCTCTCAATAGATCCATTGTATGGCAAGTGGCACCGTCCTATTGAAACCAAGTGTCGTCAAGATTACGGGCTTCAATTTTAGGTAGCTTAAAGATCGATATCATGGCGCGATAGCGAGCACCATTAACACGTTTACGTTCCGGCCATCATCATTTTTGAACAAATATGCACCGATGATTTCACCAGCTTATAAACCGCACCAAACCGTGATTTTCTCTGGGTATAATGGCACCCCTTGAACCTCTTCTTGTTGCTCTTTAGCCCAAATGCGGCAATTTTGTTTATTGACTTTGCCGTTGTGCCAGAAATGGGAATCATCACTGAACAAAATTTTTGATCGAAAACAGCGGATCTTCCCGTTTCTCACCGAACGCTCATTTCCATAATATAGTTGCCAACATTTGAAGGTAATTATTTTCAAAAACTAAATGCCATAAAATGGCCAATTTCCAAAATTACCAATAAAGATTCCACACTTCATTTGATTTTTTATATTTTTTTGTTCTGAAAAAATACCTCTAGATGGATCACCCTATATAATTATTTGTTAACTCAGTTCCTGACTTCAGATGCCGTAGGGCAGAAATAAGTGTCTCGGAAGATGCTGCCAATATGTTAAAGAGGTCCTTATTTTGCCTCACCTTTGATGCTTTGAAATTGTTCTGAAATCTAAATTTTTTATATAGGGTGGCTTTTTTGCACTGCAGGCTGTGGCGGCACTGTTGGTCGAAGAGAGTGGCTTATAGTGGCTGACAGGAGATTTTTATTCGTCTGCCTTTCAGTTGCCATCATGCATTGGACACGTGAGGATAGGTCATTTTGTGTTGAAGCGTATTTTTTAAATGCGCACTCTATCATTGCAGGGCAGCGGGCTTTTTGTTTACGATTCGCTGTTCCGTGTTCCGGCAATCAATTGGACGGCAATCAATTGTAAAATGGATAACTTAATTGAGAACAGCAGGTAATGTGTCATGTTTACGAAGGGGACCTGAGAGAAGGACTACAGCACCACAAAACATCGAGAGAGTTAGAGCAGCAGTACTGCAATCTCCGAAACGGTCTGCTCGGCCGTAACTGCCGTGACTTTGACCCCTAACTTGACTATGATACAGGGTTTTTTTAGCCAGCTCTTAGGCAGTGCAATTAGACGATTCAAGGTTCCAACAGGATGGTGCCATTGTACACCCAACGAGGTTAACCATGAATTGTCTCAGGCAAATGTTTCCTGGCCGGCTTATCTCTTTGAGGAGTGGTGTGAACTGACCGGCAAGCTCATCAGACTTAGCCCCATGCGATTTTTTCCTTTGGGGTTACCTGAAGTCGAAGGTGTATATGAACCGTCCCAATACCTTGGAAGACCTAATTAACAATATTGAGGCTGACATTGGCAGAATATCGGTCAACATGCTTGCTAGAGTTCATGAAAACTTAAGAATACGTATGCAACAGTGTGTGGATAGCGAAGGTCGACATGTGCCAGATACTTTATTTAAAACCATGTAATTTAAAAATTCCCCTACAGTTCAATACAATTCAAATATAAAATAATTTTTTCTTAGGCTCATAATTTTTTTATTTTAATCCCAAATAAGCAAATTTCCGTGCTCCACCCTGTACAATTGGTTAAGAGACTCCTGTGCTTCTTCAGAAAGCTCTCCAATTGACAAGGACTGGAATTCAATTATATCTTTGCCATGCTTCAATATTTTATGTGCTGTAGGGGTTAACTTCTTCTGTGTATACATTTTCGCTAAAAGTGATTTAGTTTTCGGTGAATATTCCCTTTATTTTGTAGAATTGACAATTTCGTTGCAGTTTAAAAGATTCAAGATCGTTACCGATCTTTCCACGATTTGATTTTTAATTCCATTGATTTTATTTACTGACTTATAATTTAAAAAAAAAAAACTTAGAAGTGTTTCCATCGTTTGAGTTACCGTTCCCTTACACTGAGCCGAAAATACAAAGATTTTTTTACCCATGTGTCTGGTTAAATTTTTCATGGTAAATGTTTGCAAACGAAGACAAAAAAAAACGTTATATAAGGTTGAATGTTCATACAAAATAGTTGATTTAACATTATATAAGGTTGGTTTTTTAAGAGAGAGGCAGAAAAATGTGCGACATAAATAAAGATCATTCGGCTCTGTTGTATCGAAGGTTTTGATCTGCTTTGTATTATACGAAGTTCAGAATTAAGTTGCACGAAGTTGCAACGATTAAGCCTGTCTTATCCCCCCACACTTTTTCCTTTCCATCTCTGCTCTGAACGTGTGTGTGATTGTGAGAAAGATCATAAGACAATTTATCTCGCTCTTTTAAAAAACCGCCTCCAATTTCAAATGCTAGCTGTACAATCTGAAGATTGCTTTTCGAATAGTTCAAAGACTATACGCAAAGGGTAATTCTCATTAATCATAATGGGACTCCCGTATAAGTCATTTGATTTGTAACCGAAGTAATCGTTGCCAAAGACTGCTGAAGAAAAACCTAGGCGGGTTTAGAAACAGTTGTACAGTCTGCCTTGCAACCGTAGCCAAAACATTTCACCAATTTTTTAGTTTATTTTAAAAAAGAAACAACAGAATAAACAGAATAAAAACTGTTCCAGTCATAATATTGAAAAAATACCGAATAATTGTAAACAAAACAAAAACATAATTTGTAGGTTAATTTAATATTAAAAATTGTAACTATATTTCTGATTAAAAGAGGTAACAAATAATTAGTTGCCTTAACAATAAAAATGGGAATTTTTTCAGCCGGATTTTGAGGCAATGCAATTAGAGGACTCATGGTTCCAACGGGATGGTGCCACTGTACACACAGGGAGGATAACCATGAATTGTCTGAGGCAGTATGCAGCAGTGTGAGGATAGTGAAGGTCGACATTTGCCAGATACTTTACATAAAACCATGTATTATAAATATCCCTTACTGTTCAATATAATTAAAATATAAAATAAATTTTTCTAAGGTTCATAATTTTTTTTATTTTATTCTTAAATGAGCAAATTAGTTATTAAATGAACAAATTATTATTAGAGACTCAACAAAAAGGTCTCAACCCAGAATAACAACTGTTCAAGTCATAATAATGAAAAAAGACCGAATAAATGTAAACAATACAAAAACATAATTAGTAGGTTAATTTAATATTAAAAATTGTAACAGTAACTATATTTCTGGTTAAAGGAGGTAACCACTAATTAGTTAACTTCACAATTAAAATGATTTCTATGACAATCTTCATAGTTAATAATCTTTACAATTTTATTGTTAAATTGAACATGTATTGTTTCGATAAATTAACCATGAAATTTAAATATTAACAATTTGCATGGTTAAAAACAATGCATTGTCAAAACAGCAAAAATTATTTTAATAATAACCATAATAATGGTTAAAAAACTCAACAATGCATTGTTAACAGAACAATAATTATTTTAAAAATAACAATTTTCATGGTTAAAAAAATTTAACCATTGTTGAATTGTTAAATTAACTATTATTATTGTTAATTTGTACATTGTGTTGTTGATTGGTACAACAACACAATGTACAAATTAACCTTATATAACGTAGACTCCAAATCATGCTTATTTATGGTTAAGTTAACCTTATGTAAGGTTATTTTTATTCTTAGTGTACTTGGGAAAGTCTACTTTCAGTCAAATTATTTTAAAAAAAATCAGCCTCTATTTGTTTCTTTCTGATTTTTTCCTTATCTTTAATTGAGGTATTTTCCTCGAAGTTTTTCTTATCTTGTAGTAGGGTATGCGCCAATTTGAGCAATAACTCCATACACCTTATCCTTACGTGGAATGGTAACATTCTATATTCGTAATTCTTCTCGTTTGTAGAATCGTTTAAATTACCGAAGTTCTTCTGACTCCTTTCGCAAATCGGATATGACAATGTTGATCTTGTTGCTGTCAGCTTATTTACGACTTTTTCGTCAACCATGGTCAGGTTGAACGTGTCACAACATCACATTGGCATATATTTTCCCTCCCTAATTTGCAGTTTTGGGGGCTTAGTCTTGCTAATTCGTTCTTTAATGTCCTTTTCCATGGTCCGTATGGGTTCTGTCGATTCTCTTGCAAGGAAAAACATTACACAGTGTAACAAAAAAGAATGAAGTCAAAATACCCAGGAAGTGATAATATTTTTCTTGTAGATCTTGCTGAGTACAACAAGAAACCGGTTTAGAAATTTTCCAAACACCTCCAAAATCTGGAGTTACGGTTAAAAAACCGGGTTTTCGGATCTTACGCACTTATATGCCAGTAACTTGGTTGAATAACAACCGATTGTCAGTTTTTCGGCTGTGGAATGAAGAAACTGCGGCCTTTCGAATGTTGTATACACTTTTATAATCACACTGAAAAAAATCTGTGTGTTTTTTCTGTAAACACTTCTTTTTTTTAAAAAAAATGTAATTTTTTAACTTTGGATGCGTTTTTACACAGAATTTTTTAAAAGGAACAAAACATTTTTTGAACTGAACAATTTTTGAAAAGAAAGTTCTTACGAATACAATTCGGTGTCATTTTTAACCCTCCGTCGTGCACATGTATCTGGCCACCGAATTTAAATGTGATTTTAAAATATTTCTAATTTGGCTAGGGGCTTGAGTCTCAAGGTACCCTCTACAAATATTGTTGGGTATCGTTTTATGAAAAAACACATTTAAAAAAACAACAAACAGAATTTATGTGGATTTTTTCATCTATACTTCGTACATGTCGGAACATGTGCATGACGGAGGGTTAAAAATCCTTTAGAAACTAATTGAGTTATTCAACTTTTATTAAAACATTTTCTGAAAAATACAATTTTTGGTCAAACTACTCAGAAATATTTGTTTGACCGTTTTTATTGAATATCCGTGGATTTTTCCAGTGTAGGGAAACAGCCGATTGTAGCCGTAAAGGAACAACAACAGCCATTAACCTATTGCCGTCCATGCCTAAAAATCTACCCCTACCTGTGCACATGTGGATTTAGGTGGAATTATGCAATTTTGATATTATACACGTGTCCGAATACGATTTGGGCCTACCTGCAGGGACCATAAGTCAATATTGTTGTTTGACTATTCGTACGCCAGTCATTTTGAAGTGAGGTTCATACCTGCTAATTTTAATAAGTAGTTTTTTGTGCACCCATTGTCTGTTACAGAATATTGTGAGTAGACTTTGACAGCGGCTCGCAGGTAATCGACATAAAGGGGGAAATTACAAACTATTAGATCAAACTTATTGTCAGCCAAAACATCAGAGAATGTAAAATATAAATCATATACCTTCACAGAAAAACCATAACGTAGCAATGGATTGGTTAACACGGGTAAAGGTCTTAAATAAGCAAGGGATGCGCGCCTTATAGTTTCTGCAACCATGCCTTTTTTATAGCATTTTTCCCTCTACAAACCAATGTGACGCCTAGGCAGACAAAACCTTTGGAATTATCTAAAGGAATTATCAAAGGACATATTTTAAAAATATGCCAAATGCCCTTATAGAAAAATATAGATTTTTGTATATTCCGTCAAGGTTGAAAAAGAGTGAACAAAAAGATTGTTTTAAAGATTGATTTCCCCGAAAAACACAAAGAAAAGATAACATTTTTTATTAATATACATTTAATAAATAAGGGGTGTTTTTTATTGGGGTATAGAACTTTAAGTTGGCATCACTTTTTTAACTGGCGGCCATTTTGTCAGCTGTCAAGTGATTAATATTTAGTTTGGTTTGCCATTTCATCATGAACAGGTTGACAAAAGAACAACGCTTGCAAATCGTGCAAATTTATTTCGAAAGTAATGGTTCAGTTCGCAAAGTTTACCGCAAGCTCCGTCCATTTTATGGTCGACATAATCGTCCATCAGAGCAATTAATTCGGTTAACCATGGATCGGTTAACATGGACCATTGGATTATTTTCTTTGGGGATATGTGAAGTCGCTCGTCTACGCCAACAAACCAGAAACACGTTAGGGGACTTGGAAGCCAACATTCGTGGCGTTATTGCCAACATACGGCCCCATATGCTCGAAAAAGTGGTTGAAAATTGGACCTGTAGAATTGGCTTTATTCGAGCCAGCCGCGGCGGCCACATGCCCGAAATCATATTTAAACATTAATGGCATAAAATTATCCTTCCAATAAAGCCAAATTGATGGACATTAAAACGATTTTCTTGTCTTTTATTTCAATTCGAAGTTCTATACCTCAATAAAAAACACCCTTTACAAACAACAACATTCATAAGTATATGTGACGCGCAAAATAGAAAGGGACCTAAGGTTAAAAACCAGTTTTGTTCAGGAGAGCCATTTTAAAGATTAGGCCCCTTTCTATTTGCGCTTAGAATTGCGACTTCATTTTCATAAAACGCATTTCACTGCGAGGGAACACTTTTGGGGCATGGATCGGTCTCATTCGATGCTCAGGTGTTGTCCACATCTAAAAAAGTGAAAAGTTGATGAAAAGTTTTGTTCAGGAGAGCCATTTTAAAGATAAGGTCCCTTTCTATTTGCGCTTAGAATCGTCGACTTCACTTTCATAAAACGCGCATATCTCTGGGAGGGAACACTTTTGGGGCATGGGATCGGTCTCATTCGATGCTCAGATGTTGTCCACATCAAAAAAAAAGAAAACAAAAATGAAAATTGATTGCTTTACCCTTAGGTTCCTTTCTCTATGCGCTGTCACATATATAAACAAAAAAAAACGATTCGTTGACTAGTTTTCGTGATATTACACCTGAAATTGGAAAAATATACATAAAAATGGTGAGTGTTTTTGAATAGCGAAAATCGGTCAAATTTGAACGGTGATACAGGGTTTTCCACTAACGATATAACAATATTATGTTTTAATAAATTTTTATTGTTTTTCAAAGTATTCTCTAGCTTGATTTATATAGTTTTGCATGCTCTCAAACCAATTGTCGAAGCACTTTTTCCACTCCGATTGAGACACCTCCAAAACATGGTTTTTGAACGCTTCAACAGCATCTTCTGGCGATGAAAATCGTTGACCACGAATTTTTTTCTTGATATGCGGTAACAAAAAGAAGTCATTGGGTGCCAAGTCAGGGCTGTAGCGGGGATGATCCATCTATTCGACTTTTTGGCAGGCCAAAAAAGCGCTTGTTTGAGCCGATGTGTGAGAGCTCACATTGGCATGGTGCACAATTATTCGTTTTCTCTTGTTCATTTTTCGAATTTTCAATTTCTTCGAAGACTTCAGACAATGCAATTGTAGAGTACCACTCAGAATTGATTCTATCCTACGTTGCTCAACCGGAACAGTCGCCACCACATGACCAGTTTTGCCAAAGAAACAGGCGACCATTTGCTTCGAAGTGTTTCTTCCACGAACAACTTTCGTTGGATTTGGCTCGTCTTCGAAGACCCACACAGTCGATTGCTGTTTTCTTTCGGGCTCATACGCATAGATCCATGATTCGTCACCTGTGACGATCTTATAAACGTCTTTTGAAGCTCCGCGATCGTAGTTTTTCAAAATTTCTTTACACCAATCGATACGAGCCTTTTTGAGCGATTGTCAAGATGTGTGGGATCCAACGAGAACAAACCCTTTTTTACGGCCAGGTGTTCATGCAATATCGAATTATGTTGGTGGAAGAAATGCCCAAGGTTGCCTCTATCTCGCGGTATGTCACATGACGATCTTGCATTATCAGTTCACGCACGGCATCAATGTTCTCTGGCACAACGGCCGTTTTTGGACGATCTTCACGGCCTTCGTGATTGAGCGAGCGTCGACCACGATTGAATTCATTAAACCAGTTTTTCACAGGATGATGCTTCATCGCCATACAAAGATTTAAGTTTATCGATGCACTCCACGTCGAAAGTTGCGAAAAATGATCGTATGAAAATGTTCACGAGTTAATTCCATTTTTTTGCCAAATGGATTTTTTCAAGTCACTGTAAACAAAACAAATGATGGTCGTACGTCAAAACGTTCTGAGTACGTTTATGCCAACAAAAATGTCAAACTTTCCAATGGAAATGTCAGTGTTGCCTAGGCCAGAAATATATATTGCAACCCTCGTATTACTGTACTGTTAACATGTGGTATATTTTTTTATGCTTCCACAGAAACTATACTTGAGTCAAATTGGAAAATTAGAAGAAGCGAACTTCTGAGGGTCAAAAGGGGTTAATGAGATTTTCTTCCAGCAGAAAGATCTTGAGCCGCCTGTATAATACATTTTTAATTTGAATTAAATAACTCGGGCAAAAAATGTTCTCTCTTCTTATTTTACCTGTTTATATGACTGCGTATGTACTCCTATGTACACCAAGTCAAGCAGAGTGCGAAAGATTATCGATACTTTTCAAGGTTTTTAACGTATTTTTTACCTAATTTTAGTTTTATTTAGCTCATTAAGACTTTATATCTTACCTAGGTTAATATATTTTAAAATTTTCAATTTTTTTTATTAAAATGGTTAATTTATCATCGTATGACATTCTATTTATAAGTAAAGAAGATGAATAAACGAAAAACCACACATGCTTTATATTAAAAAAATTTCAAAAGTTCAACCTTGAATTCCTCAAAACTATTGTCACCAAGGGCAAAAAAAAGTGCAACAAAGCAACGACGGTCAGTACATTTCTTAACAACAAGAACCTGAGGTAGTCGCTACGGAGTTATTTTCTTTAATTTAGTTGTTAGTGTGGGCACAAATGTTTTTTGTTTTTACGTTATTTACATGTTCATTTGTTTCCAATGAAATATCTTTTAGATTCCTGATGATGTTCTTTAGAGAGGAATAAAGAAAAATAAAACAAACAATAAGAACCTTGGCCTCGAGCTCGATATAATAATTTTTTAGTGAAATTGTCACCGATTTTATTGAAAACTGGAGAAAGGTTTAGGGTGTTATCTGTAGAATAAAAAAAATATTAAAATATCTCTATCGTTTCAAAAGTTATAGAGTAAAAAAACTATTCTGTAACACTGTGCGTCGAACAGTGGGGTATTGTACCCCCAAAAAGGAGATTAATTAAAGGACGTTTTCCGGAGATGTAATCTTTATTTATATTTACTATTTCTGAGATTATTAGCCGATTCCAGTTGATTTATCAAAATGGGCCTTAAAATGGCTTAGATATGGCCGAAACATCGGAAAAGATATGCCAAAAATATAATTTTAACGTAATTGAACGTATTTTAGGCTTTAACTTCCGATGTATGCATTCCACGTGGCACCTTCAAATACTAGAATTATGGCCCTCAACAATCTGCATCCTTTGCACTAAATTTAATCAAAATCGCAATTATAATGGCCTCACTATCGGCGATATTACGTCGGCAGATATCGGGCTATAACTCCCGATATGTATATCCCACGTGGAGCCTTCAGAGATCAATTTTATAGCCCCAACTGAGATCTGTCTATTGCAGATAATTTCATTAAATTCGGTAATCAACTGGCGACAATATGGATTGTATAGTATTTCAAAGATATATAGTTACATCTGATATTGTGCTATAACTTCCGCTGTGTATATCCCACGCGGAACCTTGAAATATCAATATGATAGCCCTCAAGGAGGTCCATGTTTTATCGTTAATTGCACAAAAATCGGCCGAGAAATGAGTAAAAAAAATTAAAAACCGACAGCTAAATCTTTTCAACCGACATATGGCTATATTAATATAACTCTGTGAATGCAAACCCCTCAGATACCAAGATAATGCCTCGGCCATGATGTATAATATGGGCGCTGTAACATACTATACAATCCCCAAACATGTGACCGGCTTTATAAAGCCTTACAGATATTTCAACAAAAAATTATTATAAGTTGGCCGTAACTTAATTTTAAAATCGAACTAACATGAGAATAAAGTTGCTAACATTGTGTGACAAATTTGTGAACAAATGTAATAAAAGCTATATTTTTAAAAAATAATAATTTGATATTTTTATAAAAGAACTACAAAACAAATTATTTTATAATTTTGAAAATTTTTTGCTTCATAACTCAATGGTATTCGTAAAATTATTAATGTTGCTGTGAAAAGAAAACGGGGTTAAATCTTTATATATTCCTTTTGGAACATCACGTTTTAATTGTCACTTTTGCTTTGTACTTAAAAATAATAAATAAAAACCAGACACTTCAAAGTGTTAACACCTTATAAGGGGTGTTTTTTATTGAGGTATAGAACTTCGAATTGAAATAAAACACAAGAAAATCGTTTTAATGTCCATCAATTTGGCTTTATTGGAAGGATAATTTTATGCCATTAATGTTTAAATATGATTTCGGGCATGTGGCCGCCGCGGCTGGCTCGAATAAAGCCAATTCTACAGGTCCAATTTTCAACCACTTTTTCGAGCATATGGGGCCGTATGTTGGCAATAACGCCACGAATGTTGGCTTCCAAGTCCTCTAACGTTTCTGGTTTGTTGGCGTAGACGAGCGACTTCAGATATCCCCAAAGAAAATAATCCAATGGTGTCAAATCACACGATCTTGGTGGCCAATTGACAGGTCCATTTCGCGAAATTATGCGCTCATCGAATGTTTCCTTCAATAATTCGATTGTGACGTGCGCTGTGTGGCATGTAGCGCCGTCTTGTTGGAACCACAACTCATCCACATTCATGCCATCCAATTCGGGAACAAAATAGTCGGTTATCATGGCTCTATACCGGTCTCCATAACGGTAACTGACTCTCCAGCATTATTTCGGAAGAAGTATGGCACAATGACTCCACCTGCCCATAGAGCACACCAAACAGTCAGGTTTTGTGGATGTAATGGCGTCTCAAGGGTCTCATGTTGATTCTCTTCACTCCAAATGCGGCAATTTTGCTTGTTGACGTAGCCATTCAACCAAAAATGAGCCTCATCACTGAACAAAATTTTGTGATGAAAATCAGCATCGAGATGAATCTCATTTTCGGCCCATTTTGCAAGCGTTGTTCTTTTGTCAACCTGTTCATGATGAAATGGCAAACCAAACTAAATATTAATCACTTGACAGCTGACAAAATGGCCGCCAGTTAAAAAAGTGATGCCAACTTAAAGTTCTATACCCCAATAAAAAACACCCTTTACATCTATAATGGTAGAGTTTAAAATATCACCGAATATTGACACGAAACTATATTTAACAAAAAATCTTTAAAATAGTTATCGTGACCATTTTATTGTTAATATGAAATAAAAAATAATTGCTTTAGGGTGCATGGTAATGCACCGTTAGTTACAAATATAGATAATGATAACAATAACTATTAATTTTCTACATTTTTACATGTGAATATTTTTAGAAAATCTGTAAATACACGAATTGGCGCAAAAACGCGCAAGATGTTTTTCTTAATTATATAAAAACACGCATTCTATTATATATATCTACAATTTTTTTGGGGGGGTTTTGGCCGGTACCCTTTTAAAAATCTACAAATATACTAAAAATGCCTTAAATTAAGACCATTTTTCCAAAAATTATTAAAAATACTTTTACTACATATTCAATGACAACCGATATGTATATTTGTTCTAAAATACCTGAAGTTGAAGGTTCCATAGCAATAATATTGTTTTCGAATGGTTGAATAGAAAAAATTGTCACTTGAAACAACTGAGATGTCACTTTCTGAGAGAGTTTAAACAAATCGAAAAAAATATCCACATTTGACGGAATACAGATGAAGAAGCAAACAACTTATCTTATCCATTCTATCAATTAGTGATGTAGAATTTTGTATACAATTATGGAGTACCAATATATAATCGGAAATATCTATTTTCATTTTTCAATAAAGCGCCGTTATGGTAGTCAAATACCCCACTGTGCGTCGGTCGACGACTGAATGTATGTAAACAAGCCCCTGTCTGGCGTAGTGTAATTTTGTCCATCTGTCACTTTTGTTAATTAGTAACTCATCACAGTCCGGGGATCTTGACATGCTGACATTGTTTGCAACTTATGTTGTCCACTTAAAACTGTTGCTGTTGTTTTTTTTTGACGAAAAACAAAATGCGAAATATACACAAAAATAAAACTAAACTTATGCCACAGCCAAACACAAAAAAATTGCTGTAAATATGTAAATCCTGGTAATAATAAGATTATGCTGCCGAGAGCTAGTCATAAATTCTGGCTATCTGTCAACATAATGCCATTTTGTGGTTTTATTTTTCCCCCTTCTTTTTCTTTTGCATGACAAAATCTTGCGGTCAATGACATGCACTCAGCAGCATTAGCCAACTTATTAATGTGGCCACCAATATGTAGGAATTCTTTTGCTGGACTTTAAGCAGAACAATTGTAATAAAATTGTTGGCTTTATAAAATGGGGAATGCTAATAAGTTTACTTTAGTGTCATTAAATCCGTTGTAGTAAAGCGACCAATGGCGTTCAAGTGTAAAGTGTTACACGTAGAAAAAAAACGGCTTGTGGAACATTAGCTGAAGTAATGTTCCCAAACAATCATATGCTTACATACTCACACGCAGAAAAAAAGTATGGTTGGGATAACAATATTCGAAGAGCATCATACTATTGTTGGGTATATGGTTGTGGCGCAACAATATTATGCTCATCACGACAATAGTATGGTCCACACACAACCATACTATAATGCCCATAACAACATTATGGTCCTCACAACAAGAGAATTATTTACGCACAACCAGACTATGATCCCCAAAACCATATTATTATTTACACTCAACCATACTATGATCACCACAACCATATTATGGTCCTCATAACCATTGTATGTTTAACGTACAACCATAGTATGACTTACACACAACCATACTATGATTCCCAACATTTTTTTGTACAAATTGGGATAATTATTTAATAATAGGGATTTGAATTAAGTAAATTATTTAAACATGCATTAAACTTTTATTAACAGGAGTAACTTATTTGACAGTAGAAACAAAAATATTTATTAAAAATATCTCAGTTATACTAATGCAAAGTAGTTTGTTTTGAAAAAAATTAATCTTCATATAAAAGTACTATTTTTGCGTAAGATTCGTAACAATAACATTGTTAAATTAAGAAAAATTAATCATACCGACAAAAATAATTTTTTTCCGTATGATTGCCGTAATCATATTATTGTTAACATAAAACTCAAAAAAAAACAATAGTTTTGTCGTACCAACCATATCTATATTGATGCTACAACCATATTTTCATTTTAAAATTTGGCAACAATACTATTGTTACATTTCAACAATATTAATATTGCCGCAATCCTACTATTATCAAAATGAAATTAAAAAAAACAATACTATGGTTGCGACAACCATACTTTTATTGCAAAAAACATACTATTGTTGCAGTGACCATATAACAACCATATCTTTTCTCTGCGTGCACTTACTGAGGCTCGATGGCCTCATGATGGTTAGAGATGGGATTCTACCCGGTATTTACCCACACATCGGGTAAATACCGGGTATATTCCTTTTTTTGGGTATTTATAAAAAGCATTAGAAATACAGCTAAAAGGATAACTATTTTAGAATCCAACCAATAAAGTATTCATCGTGTATACTTTGCTTTTAAAGACACTCGAAATAGGCTACGAGATGCATTTACAGCAATAACTGAAATTGATGATAATGACAAAACAAAAATTATTGTCTTCCTTTGATAAAATGATAGAAATGTCTGCTAAACCAATACATTTGGCTGCCACTTTAATTGTTGACCCCAATAGTCAAGGTCAGGACTTAACTTCATCCGATTATATAATTCAATATACCAAAAATGTAATGGTGGACCTTGCAAACTATAAAGCTACACGCAGAGAAAAGATATGGTTAATATATGGTCCCTGAACAATAGTATGTTCTATGCAATAAAAATATGTTTGTCGCAACCATAGTATTGTTTTTTTTTAATTTCATTTTGATAATAGTAGGATTGCGGCAATATTAATATTGTTGAAATGTAACAATAGTATTGTTGCCAAATTTTAAAATGAAAATATGGTTGTAGCATCAATATAAATATGGTTGGTGCGACAAAACTAATGTTTTTTTGAGTTTTATATTAACAATAATATGATTACGGCAATCATACCGACAAAATTTATTTTTGTCGGTATGATTAATTTTTCTTAATTTAACAATGTTATTGTTACGAATCTTACGCAAAAATAGTACTTTTATATGAACATAATTTTTTTCGAAACAAACTACTTTGGATTAGTAGAACTGAAATATATTTAATAAATATTTTTTTTCTACTGTTAAATAAATTACTCTTGTTAATAAAACTATAATGCATTTTTAAATAATTTACATAATACACATCCCTATTGTTAAATAACAACTTATCCCAATTTTTACAAAAAATGTTGGGAATCATAGTATGGCTGTGTGTAAGTCATTCTATGGTTGTGCGTTAAACAGACAATGGTTATGAGGACCATAATATGGTTGTGGTGATCATAGCATGGTTGAGTGTAAATAATAATATGGTTTTGGGCATCATAGTATGGTTGTGTGTAAATAATTCTATTGTTGTGAGGAACATAATATTGTTATGGGGATTATAGTATGGTTGTGTGCGAACCATACTTTTGTTGTGATGAGCATAATATTGTTGCGGCACAACCATATACCCAACAATAGTATGATGCTCTTCGAATATTGCTATCCCAACCATACTTTGTTCTGCGTGTAGAGAGGATTTGTGTTCTAAAAATTTTTTGTGGAGCTGCATACAAGAAATATCTGCTTCTACATGGTGAAAAAGTATTTGCGTGTCCACAGAATTGAGCAGGTAAGCGGTTCGTATATTGACTGCTCCATGCACTTCAGCAGCCACTGAACGCTCATTCAGCACTCACAGTTTCATCCACTAAAAAAAAACGAACGAAAATAGATTAACTGCAGATAATGCCGGAAAAGAATGTTTTATATCACATTATTGGAATCTCTGCAATAAAGACATACGGCAAAAGGATACTTCCCAAACAATTTTACCGGCTGAGGATGAAATCATCATTGCTGCTAATTCATTTGAAAGAGCACCTACCACATCAACTGGTATCTCCCATTCTACACCTCACTTTTCTTTTAATTATTTTCGGAGTGATACTTACAATGACAGTGGCAGTGATTTTGATTAATGTAATATAATATTGCAAAAATAAAAATGTCTATATAAGTATAATATAGCTATTATCTTATATTGTTATTTTTCTACTGCTCTGTAAGCATTATTATTCTTATTTTTAAAATATATTAAAATATGAACTAAATTTAGTTGCACAGTGTGTTTGTTCGCCAAATTTTCTACAAAATAGTTTATAACCACCTTTAAGGTAAATACCTGGGTATTTACCCATTTTACCGGGTATTTACCAATTGGGTATTTACCCTTTTCCCATCTCCAATGATGGTCCTCCTGCTCAAGAAGAGGCTTGTAGGAAACATTAGGGCACAGTGGAAACATTTGTTTCACTCTTTATCAGATGCAGTCACTGCAAATGTTGGGTTGCGAATTCCTTTTCACGATAAGTAAAATAAGCTACTAAAACAAAGATAGCAGCCCATAACGCAACGTTACAGGGCGTAGCAATAAATCCGTTGTGAAGTAAAGCGTTACACGTAGAAATACAGCGGTTTATAAAACATAAAATGGTAGAAAATTTCCAAAAATATCATATGCTTACATACCCACTTATCATTTACTGAGCCTGGCTCGACGGCCTGCTCTTGATTCGAGCCTGCTCAAAAAGCACTCATATGAGTATTAGGACGCAGTGGAAACATGCACTTATTTTCAAAGGCAGTCAAAGCAACTGTAGGATACCAAATACCGCTTCACGATAAGAGAAACTAGGTACTGAAACAAAGATTGCTGCCCATAACGCAACGCTAAGGGGTGTAGCAACAAGGAATATTGGAGAAAGTGCCTATTCCGACCAGTGTTGACACTAAGAAAAGTTTTTCCGAGCAAAACCTCGTAGCCTGCCAACATTTTAAATTATACAGGGTGGGCCAAAATTTACCATGAGGTTTAAAAAGTTTAAAAACTTTTCGTTTTTTTTTGGAATTATATAGGGTGATCCATCTAGAGGTATTTTTTCAGAACAAAAAAAAATATAAAAATTCAAATCAAGTGTGGAATCTTTATTGGTAATTTGAAAGTACATTTTATGGCATTTAGTTTTTGAATATAATTTCCTTCAAATGTTGGCAACTGTACTATGGAAATGAGCGTTCAATGAGAAACGGGAAGATCCTCTGTTAGCGAACAACATTTTGTTCAGTGATTAGGCCTATTTCTGGCTCAACGGCAAAGTCAATAAACAAAATTGCCGCAGTTGGGCAGAAGAGCAACAAGAAAAGGTTCAAGAGGTGCCACGGTTTGGTGCTATGGAAATGAACGTTCGGTGAGAAACTGGAAGATCCGCTGTTTTCGACCAAAATTTTGTTCAGTGATGAGGCCCATTTCTGGCTCTACGGCAAAGTCAATAAACAAAATTACCGCATTGGGATGAAGATCAACAAGAAGAGGTCCATTATACCCAGAAAAAATCACTGTTTGCTGCGGTTTATAAGATGGTGGAATGATCGTGCATAAATTTTCAAAAATGTTGATGGCCGGAACGTAACCTTGAATGGTGCTCGCTATCGCGCCATGATATCGATCTACCTGAAATTGAAGCCCGTTATCTTGACGACACTTGGTTCCAACAGGACGGTGCCACTTGCCATACAGCTGCTTAAACAATGGATCTAATGAGAGGTCATTTCGAAAAGCAGTTAATTTCACGTTTTGGACAGATGAGTTGGCCGCCTAGATCGAGTGACATTTTTCTTTGGGGTTACGTTAAGTCCAAAATCTATGCTGACAAGCCAGCTTTGATTCAGGTTTTGGAAGCCAACATCTGAAGGAAATTATATTCAAAAAATAAATGTCTTAAAATGTCCTTTCAAATTTTCAGTAAAGTTTCTAAACTTGATTTGAATTTTTATATATTTTTGTTTTGAAAAAATAGCTCTAAATGGATCACCCTATATAAATAAACTTGGAGAATAAATAATGGAGAGATTCGCAACTGAACAAAGAACTAGAATAATAGAATTTTATTATTTATAATAGAATTTTATTATTTAAATTTTATTATTTATAATAGAATTTTATTATTTATTATTTAAATTTTATTACTCATAAATATTGATTTAAATAAATTTCGCTATCGCGATATGATAGCGGACTTCTTGTGGCCATAATTTGAGGATATGGACCTGGAAGATATGTGGTTTCAACAGGATGGTGCCACATACCAGACACCCAATGAAACGATGGCTTTTTTGCTCGTGGAATTCAATGGCCGTGTTATCTCACTTCGTGGCGATATTAATTGGTTGCCACGATCATGTGATTTAATACCGTTGGACTTTTTTCTTTGGGGAAGCATAATAAACTGAGCATAACTCAAGTGACAGCTGTCAAAAAGCCCAACTCCGAAAAAAGTGTGGCCAGATTGAAAACCACACGTGTACAAAAAACACGCTTTATTATCAGGAGCTGGGTCGACCATTAGGAGTGTAGGTAGATGTGAATGATGTTCTTGTTGGGGTGACGGCAGATCCATTGTACTGACCGACCTAGCTGACAATGATGAAGTGGATGTCGACGATGAGGCGCTACGGACTTTGTGTGCACAGCAGACGGCAACGTAATCCGTCTCGCAGTGATGCCTAATGTTGCCTTGGCCAGAGTCGCTACTAAAATGAGTCCACTCCAGGCATCAATTACTTACACATCTTTCTGGTGTTGGTCGGTGGTAGATGGACTTTCTACAAATAGAGATGACCCATTGTCCGGGATTTTTTTCAGTCCTAGCAGGGACCAACAGGATACAAAGCAAAGACTCCGATAAGTGCCTCTCCTCTTACCGAAAAGCAGCTGTGGTGACAGCTAAAGAGTGGCTGCTGAGGCTCAACCCGATACATGGAACCGCGTGTCGTGGGATTGACTTTTAGGCATCGGTGCTGTTGCCGTTCAACTTGAACTCCCAACAAAACGAACTAGCACCTTCCTTAAGTATTGAAAGAAAATGTGAAAAGGATTTTTTTCTATTTTTGTTTTGTTTCTGATATACCATGGCGCGTTGACTATACTTCTTAGGACTTTGTTCTGGAAAGTTTGGATAGGTTTTATTTTTTCTTGCAGGTACATCCCCATAACTGTATTCCATGTAACCAGGTCGGCTTTGAATTGTTTATAAGAATTTTGTTGTCGATTGATAGAACAGATTTTCTACCAATAAGCCCTTTTAGTTTAGCCCACTTAAAGTTGAGTTCTTCGCATTTTTTCTTTACACGCTCGTTACATCGCAATTTTGGCTCCACGTTCATTCCAAAATACTTGGCATTGTTTGAAAAAGGTAGTTGAGCTTCATCTATGTATATTGGAGTATTTTGTAAACATTTATTGGAAGATGGTTGTTAGCTTGTATCTCCGTATCTGCAACTGTAAGAATTGCTGTGTCATCCGCAAAAGTTACAATGGCTGAATTTGTGGTCTGAGGTATATCATGTGTGTATAAGAGATATAATATTGGACCCAGGATACTTCCTGGTGGAACTCCAGATTTTATTTCTACCAGGTTCGAATAAGCGTCTTCTACTCTTACTCTAAAGAATCGGCCCTTTAAGTGTGATCTTATTACGTCTACATAAACTTTAGGTAATATACCGGAAATTTTTCTTATGAGGCCCGCATGCCATCTTTATTAAAAGCATCCAGGAAAACATCGGAACATACTATTCTTTCTTGAAGAGACTGTTCGATTATATTAGTTGTTCTATGAACCTGGTCAATAGTAGAATGATTATTTCTAAATCCGAACTGTGGCATTGGGATAAGATTGTTTCGCTCTATTATTGGTTTAATTCTTTTCAAGAATATTTTTACGAACAATTTTGACATTATGGATAAAAGAGAAATTGGCCGGTAAGATGTAACTTCTGCTGCTGGCTTTTGAATCATCAAAACTTCAGCTGTTTTCCAAAGGTAAGCAACATATTTAATTTTAAAGCAGGCATTAAATTGCTGCGTTATTCTATCAATGCAATTTGAAGTTAACTTCAAAAGTACTTCTGTCATCAATTTTTCTAGTGATAAAATAATTATTCGAGGGTTGCTATATATATTTTTCGCCTAGCCAGGCGACATCTGACATTTCCATTGAGTTTGACATTTTTAGCATAACGTAGAACGTTTTGACGTACGTCAACTGACTTGAAAAAATCAATTTGGCAAAAAAATGGAATTTACTCGTAAACATTTTCGTGTGAACATTTTTCACAACTTTCGACGTGGGTTATCACGACAAGAGTACATCGATGAACTTAAATCGTTTTATCCTATAGCACTGTGAAAAACTGGTTAAATGAATTCAATCGTGGCCGACGCTCGCCGTGCGTAAACTGATAATGCAATATCGTCATGTGACATACCGTGAGATAGAGGCATCCTTGGGCATTTCTTCCACCAGCATACATTCGATATTGCATGAACACCTGGCCGATTGGCGCAAAGAAATTTTGAAAAAATACGATCGCGGTGCTTCAAAAAACGTTTACGAGATCATCATAGGTGACGAGTCATGGATCTATGCGCATGAGCCCGAAACAAAACAGCAATTGACCGTGTGGGTCTTCGAAGACAAGCCAAATCCAACAAAAGATGCAAAACTGGTCATGTGGCGACGGTTCCGCCCGAGCAACGTAGCACGGTTAATTCTGAGTGGTACACCACAATTTGTTTGCCTAAAGTCTTCGGAGATATTCGAAAAACGAACAAGAGAAGGCGAATCATTGTGAACCATGACATGCGAGCTCTCACTCATCGGCTAAAACCAGCGCCTTTTTGACCGGAAACTTCGAATTGATGGGTCATCCACCGTACAGCCCTGACTTCTTTTTTTTTCCCGCGCATCAAAAAAAATGCGTGGTCAACGATTCTCGTCGTCAGAAGATGCTGTTGCAGCGTTCAAAAACCATGTTTTTGGAGGTGTCTCAATCGGACTTCGACTATTGGTTTGAGTGCATGCAAAAGTGTATAAATCATGCTGGAGAATACTTTGAAAAACGATAAAACCATTTTTGATAAAAAATATTCGCATTTTCATTATTAGGCCAGAAAAATATATATAGCGCATTAGGAAAGCCAGTTTCCCACTTCTGTATCCTGAAAGGCAGGGTCCATGATTTTCTTCAGTTTATAAATTTTTCTGTTTACAAATTTTTTTTCTGTCTACAAAGTATTGCAATTCTGTTGCTGGAACGATGCATTACTCGTATCAGGAGCTGTATCGACCATAAGGGGTGTAAGTTGATGTGACCGATAATCTTGTTGAGGAGAAGGCGGAGGCGTCTTATAGATCAACCTAGGTGACGATGATAAAGTTGACGACGACGGCGACATGCTGCGGATTTTGCATGAACATTGCCGGCAACGTCGTCCGTCTCGTAGAAATCCCTCAGGAATCCTTGTTCAGAGCCGCTTCTAAAATTAACCCACTCCAGGCGTGGATTACATCGCGCCGATATTGATCGGTGGTAGATGCGGTTCATACAAACGGAGCATAACCATGATCCAGAATTTTGCTCGGTTCGGCATGGACCAACATACACTCCGATATGTGCCTCTCCTCCTACCGAAAAGCGAATAGACATTAAACCGGATGTTGTGGGCTTGACTTTAAAGCTTCGGTGTCTACTAGCACCTTCCTTAAATATTGAAAGGCAATTTGAAAGGATTTTTTCTATAGATAAAATAATTATAAACCACAGAAATGACTAAGGCTGCCAAAGGGGTTTTAGATAAAACCACTTAAACGTGTTAGGCCAATCCAGGTCACCAATAGAATAAATAAATTTTGGTATTTAAAGAGGGTGTTAAGATTAACAACATTTCAAACGATTTCGAATTTTTGAAAAATCATTAAAAATTTCCGACAGCTTTGATGAAATTTCCCACATATCTGGTGATTCAAAAAGAGACTTAATTCTAACCGCAAGGATTATTTCATGCCAAAAGGATTTTAAATAACCACAGACACTTTAGTTGTAACAAGACATAATATTGACTTCTTGCTGTCGTTTATCTCGAAGATAAACACTTTAAGTCGGGTTTTGGAAAATGTGGTTTATAAAAACATGAAGCTTAAACACGAACATTTTTGCGTAATTTACGTGAATTTAAGGTACTCGTAATTACCCACAAAGTAAGAATTTTTAAGAAGAAAAGAGTCACTGGCGCTTAATGGAATTTCACACATTCACATATGTGGCGCAGGGAAATTCTAGTCACTTCTTTTCCGATTAGGGAAAAACATTGACCGACGTCTTCTAGCGAGTGAGCGGGGATAGCTCACGAAAGGATTTATTATATTAAGTCACCTCAAAGATGACAAACATCGATAGGATTGAGATTTAGTGCAGCGAAAAAGAATGTGATGAAAGGTTGGCAGGCAGGCAGACAAGAGAGTGTGCGTCTGTAGGTACTCTCTAGATGGAAAAATCTAATAAGTTAAGGGATAAACACCAACAACAAAGCAGGTCCTTAGTTAAGTGGCAAGTATTAGCGATTACCTGAGCAATCGCTGCCATTGTCGCGACCAGCCTAGCATTGCCCATCTACCTTATGTTAGAGAAAAAAGGTACTTCCTTCATATGTTGAATATACCATTATTGCTGGCGTGCTGAAGTACCTGCCTGTCACCAGAATTGTCGGCAAACATTCGTATAAATAGCCTCGCGAACTCGGAATCCTCTCACAGTATTCCACCATCTGTAGAATAGAACACATCTCACATTGCAAATTTTAACCGCTTACAAAATGGGAAACATTCATACCATCAACTGCGTGCTAACCTCAAATAACACCGGCAAGAAGTCGCCCGGTCTAGCAAAACGCAAGAGTAGCAAACGCAGCGCTAGCGAAAAGTCATCATCGCCACCCAATTCACCAATCACATCGCCAGATAAGAGATACATGGCCGCCAATAACATGCCACGCTGTTCGTCCTTTGAAGATCTCTCCAACGTATTGCCTTCTTCCGAGAAAGCCGACAATAATTCCACCTATTTACAGTGGAAGAGGGCCTTCGAACAGCCTCATATCAAGCCAGAAGAAGTGGTGCAATACCAGTTGGCTCGCATGAGGAGACGTGTACACAATATGAGTTCGGCCGTAAGTGGACACTTGACGCCAAAGGGCTTCCCAGCCTTCATTCAGAAGCGAAGCAAAAAAGCATCATCACAAAGTAATGCGAAGAAATACCCACAGTATCAGGAGAGGTCACAGGTTGAACAAAAACTCCCGACTATGCAATGCAAAAAGGAACCACAACCGAGTCCAACTGCGCAGTCGCAGCTCAAGACCAAACCAAAACAACAACGCAATAACAAATTGTACATACCTGAGCACTTGGCCAAAAAAGTAGCACCCAGCGGCACTACCATTGTCACCTACAACACAGTCGCCCCAGCGCCCACATCCGCTGTCACTTCAAAATATGCTCTGGCACCCTTGAATCTCTTGTCGAAAGAGCCACAAAGTAAACAGGCAATTATTATCGAGCAGCTTTATCGTGATATCAAGGATCTGGAATCACGCTATAACACGCGAACCAGTTTATGTCTACTATAAGGAGGGAAAGCGTACACGAGGGTTTGGTGGTTTCTAATGAGAGACGTTTTTGCTTTTATTACCGCCCAACCCCTGCTACCTAAAAAGAGCTGAGCTGTTGTAAAGAACCACACGCAGACACTAACAAAGACCCACCAGATATACTTGCTTTAGCATAGAAGAAAAAAAGGAAGAGGATGCGACTAAGGACTTCCGGCCACCGGTTATACTCCATTAAGTGTTGTATTTTTTGGTTACTTGATTGTCTATCTTTTTGTATGTAAGAACTTAAGTTATACTTTTTTGTATTTTTAGAACAAGCTATATTATTGTGATACATATTTATTTTTAAGTTAAGCTATTCTTAAGTTATTTTAAATAAAAACAAATCAATTAAAAAAAATTTTTGCATCTTTTTTTTGGTCGATTTCAGTTCCCTTATTTTGTTGACAATTAAATTGAGGGTTGTCCATCTAAAACGCATGATGTTAATTGCGAGAAAAAACCAAAACTTTTCAGAGAATTATCTTATTATTTTTTGTCATGATAAAAGGATTTATGACAATAATAATGTGAAATAAAATATTGGAGAAATGCTCGCCACGGCTTTGGCGGCCTCTTATAGATCATAGATCCATGATTCGTCACCTGTGACGATCTTATAAACGTCTTTTGAAGCACCGCGATCGTATTTTTTTTCAAAATTTCTTTGCACCAAACGACACGAGCCTTTTTATGAGCGATTGTCAAATTGTGCGGGATGCAACGAGAACAGACCTTTTTTACGGCCAGGTTTTCATGCATTATCGAATGTATGCCGGTGGAAGAAATGCCCAAGGATGCCTCTATCTCACGGTATGGCACATGACGTTCATATTTTTAAATACTCTAAGACATAATGGAGGATCAATGTCGTTTTTGTGCCGAATTATCTCAAATAACACCTTTTCTTTCAAATAACCCCATAGAAGGAGTCCAACGATATGTAATCCCTTGATCGTGGCGGGCAATTAACATCGCCACTACGTGCGATAACACTGCCATTGAATTTCTCGCGGATGATAGCCATTTTTTCGTTGGTTGTGTGGCAAGTGGCACCATCCTGTTGGAAGCACATATCGTCCACATCCATATCCTTAATTTATGGCCACAATAAGTCCTTTATCATCTCGCGAACACTTTTCAAGGTTACTGCTTGACCAACCTTATTTTTAAAGAAGTACGGCCCAATGCCGCCGCCAGCCCATAAACCGCTCCTTGCTGAAGATGCCTCGGCTCTTCAACAAGCACTCGTGAATTATCGTTTGCCCAAATGTGGCAATTCTGTGCCTCGTCGTTGAAGGTGACTTATATTTTAAAGTCACCATTCACTTCCATCTGTTGAACCGCCCATTCGGCGTTTGGACGATGCTTGAAATGGTCAGTGGGCTTCAGCTTTTGAGTCAATTGAACCTTGTGAGCATGTACGAGGGTTGCTATTTATATTTCTGGTATGACAAGAAAAACACAATAATTTATCTTTGCAAATGGTTTTATTGGTTTCAAAATATTCTCCTCCAATTGTCGAAACACTTTTTCCACTCCGATTGAGACGAAAATCGTTGACCAAACATTTTTTTCTTGATGTGCTATAATTTTTACTCCCGCACGCACACTGGGGCTGTACGGCGGATGACCCATCAATTCGACGTTTTTGCCAGTCAAAAAGGCGCTGGTCGACCATTTGTTTCGATCTTCTGGCGACAAAAATCGTTGACCACGGATTTTTTTCTTGGTGTGAGGAAATAAGTAGAAGTCATTGGGTGTCAAGTCAGGGCTGTACGGCGGATGACCCATCAATTCGACGTTTTTGCCAGTCAAAAAGGCGCTGCTTTGTGCCGATAAGTGAGGGCTCACATTGTCATGGTGCACAATGATTCTTCTTCTCTTGTTCGTTTTTCGAATTTTCAATTTCTTCGAAGACTTCAGACAATGCAATTGTAGAGTACCACTCAGAATTGAGTCTATCCTACGTTGCTCAACCGGAACAGTCGCCACCACATGACCAGTTTTGCCGAAGAAATAGGCGACCATTTGTTTCGAAGTGCTTCTTCCACGAACAAATTTCGTTGGATTTGGCTCGTCTTCGAAGACCCACACGGTCGATTGCTGTTTTGTTTCGGGCTCATATGCATAGATCCATAATTCGTCACCTGTGACGATCTTATAAACGTCTTTTAAAGCACAGGGATCGTATTTTTCCAAAATTTCTTTGCACCAATCGACAGAATCCTTTTTTTTGAGCGATTGTCAAATTGTGCGGGATCCAACGAGAACAAACCTTTTTTACGGCCAGGTGTTCATTCAATATAGAATGTATGCTGGTAGAAGAAATGACCAAGGATGCCTCTATCTCACGGTATGTCACATGACGATCTTGGATTATCAGTTCACGCACGGCATCAATGTTCTCTGGCACAACGGCCGTTTTTGGACGACCTTCGTCTTTGAGCGAGCGTCTGCTGCGATTGAATTCATTAAACCAGTTTTTCACAGAGCTATAGGATGGTGCTTCATCGCTATACAAAGATTTAAGTTCATCGGTGCACTCTTGTCGTGATAGTCCACATCAAAAGTTGTAAAAAATGATCGCACGAAAATGTTCACGAGTTAATTTCATTTTTTGCCAAATTGATTTTTTCAAGACACTGTAAACAACACAAATGTTGGGCGTACGTTAAAACGTTCTGAGAACGTTTTTGCTAAAAAATGTCAAACTTTCCAAAGTGAATGTCAGATGGCGCCAGGCAACACTTGGTGTTGCCTCGGCCAGAAATATATATAGCAACTCTCGAATATGCCCATAAATAATACAAATAGCATGTTTTCATCTTTTGGTATGTTTTGAACACCTAGGCTACATGTACCCTATTCCGAATCTTAATCAGATCTTGAAAATACATTTAACCCTCCACCAATGTATGGAGACTGAATATGTCATTCCAATTGCAATGCCTCGAAATACTGAACGGAGACCACCTAAAAATTAAAGATGGTCTAGGCATATCCGTCTATCCTACTGTCTGTCTATGGCATACTACAGGTCGAAATTTGGAGCTAGGTGGCTGACAGTGGTATTGAAAATGGTACAGATCACTTCTACGGTAAAAATGCCCACACCCACAAAATGAACGGGGCAACCTCTGGAAAAGTATCGTTATAACGGGTGATCAATATATGTGACAGCGCATAGAGAAATGGATGTAAGGGTAAAAAAAATCAATTTTCACTTTTTTTTGATGTGGACAATAGGGTGGAGTGAAATTCAAAAAAAAAAAGTTAACCTCGGAAAGAGATGTAGTCTGGGGTCCTAATGAGGGGAAAAATAAAGAAAAAAATTTAAAAAAATTTTTAGGGGTCGCGCCACTCCCTAGAAATTTGGAAGTTATCGCTATTTTGGCGTTGATTTTAGAAAAATCCTAAAAAGTTTTATGTCAATAAATGTTTGCAATAGCGTAAACAATGAAATAAGGGCATGAAAAAATTTAAAAAAAATTTTCTCATTGTTCAAAAATTTCAAAAAGTAAAATAAGTCAAATCGTCCCTTCTTCAGAAAATTGACTGAACAATGAAATCGCCACCAAAGCTACAAATATTAGTCGATTATCCTCATATTTGCCTCAAATACTTTTGTTTGGGCACTGAACAAGCTCAAACTTTTAAATTTCGAATAAGTTAAGTCGTTAATTTTTAGGATTTTTCTAAAATCAACGAAAAAATAGCGATAATTTCCAAATTTCTAGGGAGTGGCGCGACCCCTAAAATTTTTTTTAAATTTTTTTCTTTATTTTTCCCCTCTTTAGGACCCCAGACTACATCTCTTTCCGAGGTTAACTTTTTCAAATTATAAAAAAGCATGTTTTCACTCCACCCTAGTGGACAACATCTGAGCATCGAATGAGACCGATCCCATGCCCCAAAAGTGTTTCCTCCCAGAGATATGCGCGTTTTATGAAAGTGATGGTACACCAAAGATACACGTATTTAAATCTTTAAAATGACACTCCTGAACAAAACTGGTTTTTACCCTTAGGTCCCTTTCTATTTTGCGCGTCACATATAGGTATTTTTTCGCCATACCGGTCGAAATGCTCGTATGTGTATTCCAAAATTGGTTCCTTTGGAATGGACAATCTAAGGCGTAGTGGCGGCCAACATTTGAAGGAAGGTATATTCAAAAATGTCATAAAATATCCTTTCGAATGAACAATAAAGATTCCAGACTTGATTTCACATATCACATCTCTATAACTTTTACAGGTAAGAAAAAATTTCGAAATTTGGGTAGTTCCATGCCTCCTATAAAAAATAATCTTAATGACCAACATAATGGAACGTTTGATAAAAAATATTAGCAGATTGCAATTAATGACTAGCAAATTGATGGTGAGTATATTTGGTAACATTTTTCCCTTAGATACCAACTGATCGCTACCAACTTACAAGATATATATCATACGAGGGTGGCTATATATATTTCTGGCCTAGGCAACACTAAGTCTTGCCAGGCGCCATCTGATATATCCATTTGAAAGTATGACATTTTTTTTTAGCAAAAACGTATTCAAAGCGTTTTGACTTACGACCATCATTTGTGTTGTGTACAGTGACTTCAAAATATCAATTTGGCAAAAAAAAATTGAATTAACTCGTGAACATTTTCGTGTGATCATTTTTCACAACTTTCGACGTGGACTATCACGACAAGAGTGCATCGATGAAATTAAATCGTTGTATGGCGATAAAGCACCATCCTATAGCACTGTAAAAACTGGTTTAATGAATTCAATCGTGGCCGACGCTGGCTCAAAGATGAAGGCCGTGAAGGTCGTCCAAAAACGGCCGTTGTGCCAGCAGTGGCGATTGATGCCGTGCATGAACTGATACTGCAAGATCGTCATGTGACATACCGTGAAATAGGGCATTTATCCCACCGGCAAACATTCGATATTGCATGAACACCTAGCCGTTGAAAAAGGTTTGTTCTCGTTGGATCCCGCTCACTTTGACAATCGCTCAGAAAAAGGCTCGTGTCGATTGGTGCAAAGAAATTTGGAAAAAATACGATCGCGGTGCTTCAAAAGTCGTTTATAAGATCGTCATAGGTGACGAATCATGGATCTATGCGTATGAGCCCAAAACAAAACTGCAATCGACCGTGTGGGTCTTCGAAGACGAGCCAAATCCTACGAAAGTTGTTCGTGGAAGAAGCACGTCGAAGCAAATGGTCGCCTGTTTCTTCGGCAAAACTGGGCATGTGGCGACTGTTCCGCTTGAGCAACGTTGGACTGTCAATTCTGAATGGTACATCACAATTTGTTTGCCTTCAGTATTCAACCAGCGCCTTTTTGACCGGCCAAAACGTCGAATTGATGGGTCATCCGCCGTACAGCCCTGACTTGGCATCCAAAGACTTCCTTTTTTTCCCGCACATCAAGAAAAAAATGCGTGGTCAACGATTTCGTCGCCAGAAGATGCTTTTGAAGCGTTCAAAGACTACGTTTTGGAGGTGTCTCAATCGGAGTAGAGAAAGTAAGTCGACAATTGGTTTGGCGCATGCAAAAGTGTATTAGTCATGCTGGAGAATACTTTGAAAAACAATAAAACCATTTTTGATGATAAATATTCGCTTTTTCAATATTAGGCCAGAAATATATATCAGTCCTCGTTTAAGTCATAAAACTCTAGCTGTTTTCATTTGGACTGAATTGTGCTTTCATCAAACGAGCAGACCGACATAGCTAGATCGTCTGAGAATTTTTCGATGATTAATAATATGTGACAGCGCATAGAGAAAGGGACCTAAGGGTAAAAAAAATCAATTTTCATTCTTTTTTTCTTTTTTCGATGTGGACAACATCTGAGCATCGAATGAGACCGATCCCATACCCCAAAAGTGTTCCCTCCCAGAGATATGCGCGTTTTATGAAAGTGAAATTGACGATTCTAAGCGCAAATAGAAAGGGACCTAATCTTTAAAAACTGGTTTTTAACCTTAGGTCCCTTTCTATTTTGCGCTTCACATATATAAACATTTGAGGGTTGCAAAAAGGTATTTCGAGATAATACAAATGGAATGAAAACACTCCATCCAATGGTTGAAAGTACTAAAAGTAACCTCGGCCACCTAAAGATAACCACAAATGATCATAACGAAAAAATTCCAAATCACCTTGAGTGTACGAGTACATTTAATGACATCAATCAGAGACCTGCTTATCGAAATGTTATGTGACCCTTTTGAAGGTTGCGAATGCTGGATTATTATGTGTCATATAAACTGCTACCGACAACTTAGGTCCTCAGTCTGAAAATTTTCAAAAAGTTCTCTTAATTTATCTAGAATCCCAGCAGGCTCCACATCCAAACGTTAGAATTGGATCTGACTAGCTTGTATTGAATATGAAGCCAGTCAACAGTACAACAATAAATTACGTAAATCATTTCAAAGAAAATAAAATTATCTATGCAGCTATAACCAAAATTAATTAAAATCATTATACGACCCAGCTTAATATTGAAGCTTACTTAAGATATTTTCAGAACGTAGAGGACATCAGAGGTGATGGTCAGAATTTGAAAAATCCGGCATATGATACAGAATCTATATTCTTTAGCCATACCAAATTATCCTAAGATAGCATATCTTATGAATTAAACAATAGCTACTTTAAAATCCAAATATGCCACTTCACCTGGCAAAACAACCCACTCTATTACGACATCATTTTTAACCTCATATCTCCACACAAAAAGTGGTAACCCACTGCACTTGTAACTGTGGAAAATATTTACTTACATTCCCAATTTGTAAAATTCTATGTGCTTCATTGTCCATGCTCCATGCAAAGCGTTATGATGGATGGGAACCACATTTTACTGTCGTCCGCCATCTGTGAACTGTGACCCACAAAACGGATGTTACTCGCTCGGGTTGCAGAACCAAAACGTTTCATTTTATGTGTGTGTTTTTCTTTTCGCATCATGACACAGAAATGTTGTGAATTTTAAATGGTGCACAAAACAGACAATGCAATTCAGAAGAAAAATATGAAATTCAAGCACACAGAGAAAAAATCAGTTGGAAATCGGTCCGAACTACAAATATTCGGTTGGATAAACTTACTTTTTGTGCAAGCACCAACATTCTACGGTAGTGATGGCGACATGTTTTAACTTACCATAAAATGGTAGCTGTAATAATATTACGCTTTGTACAGCCAAAAAGTCAGCTATATCAACTGTATACTGTAAAACTATTGGTTGCTACAACCGGTGGTTATGACAACCAATCAATTATGAAGTACGTGTTAATTGAAAACATTTTATCGCGACAACTCGATAAAACGAAGGAATATATACTATTTTTTTACTAAATTCATATGGAGTGGCAAACAAATAACTCGAACCTACGAGGGCCGCCCTTGTGCGAATTTACTATAATTGCCTAAGTCTGTCATTTATAGAATGAATTATTTACTACCGAGAAAGAACCAACTTCGGGTTCCTAGAGTAATATATTACAAAAGCGAACTAAACTAGGTTTGATGTCTACAAAGAATTTATTTGTTGTCACCACGAAGTATATGTGTGACGCGCAAAATAGAAAGGGACCTAAGGTTAAAAACCAGTTTTATTCAGGAGAGCAATTTTAAAGATTAGGTCCCTTTCTATTTGGGCTTAGAATCGTCGACTTCACTTTCATAAAACGCGCATATCTCTGGGAGGGAACACTTTTGGGGCATGGGGTCTCTCTCATTCGATGCTCAGATGTTGTCCACGTCAAAAAGAAAAAACATGAAAATTGATTTTTTTACCCTTAGGTCCCTTTCTCTATGCACTGTCACATATAGAGATAAAATTGCTATAAAATTTATCTATGAAGTCAAAATTAAATTTTTTTCTTAATTTGACTAACCTTGGGTAAACGACCCTTGGCCCAAAAAATCGACCGAGTCTCTTACAAATTCAAATATGACATTAGTTTTAAAATCTGGGTCCTTTTGTGCCAAATTGATTTTTCCAAGTCACTGTAAACAGCACAAATGATTGTCGTACGTCAAAACGTTCTGAGTACGTTTATGCTAAAAAATGTCAACTTTCCCAATGGAAATGTCAGATGGCGCCAGGCCACACTGAGTGTTGTTTATATTTTTTTTTCCACAAATGTGGTCAAGACTTCAAGCATTGATTTGAAGTATTTTGTGGTACATTTACCTTTAAGTAGCCGGAAATATTTAGATTTAAAATTCCACTTTACTCCACTTAAATGATGTACGTATCATAATCAGCCATACCTTTAAATATGTTGGCACTAAAGCAAAATTGATATTTTTGACCCACTTTAGCAATTTCATGCGTTAAATCGTTCCACTTGTGTAGTTTATAACTTTATTAGATTCAAAACTACAAAACAAGTTTAGAAAAAAATCAGCTCATAATTCAAATACACGTATCAGAAAAAATACATTCAAATCGTTTAATATAAAAATTAAGCAAAAAAATAATTGTTTTAGTTTTCTGATAACCGAATGCATCAAATTTAACCACCAGTTTGTCCATTTAACAAATACCCGTGGTACTGATAACCGAACACAATGAGTTCTTATAGCCAATAATCTGTAACAACAACTTATGTACAGGGTAGGCTTTTTTAATTTAAATCGCCTATAAAAAAGTACAAATAATATTTTTAAAATTTCTGGTTTATACATTAAACAGGGATTAAACCAGCTCAACCCCTCTTGCTTCTATATTCAAATAGAAAACAAGTTTTTAACAAAATGGCAAAGTGACATTGGTTTATTGGTTTATTTGAAAATAAGGTGTATCTTTGTCATTTAATAATGGAACCCTATTATTATTCTTATGACTAACACAACTGGCTCGGCAGTACCTCATCCAACCCAATTTTTTAGTACACTTTCGATTGTTTCGTCTCGAATATCTTCAATGGCATCTGCGCTGAAATGTTTCAACGCTTCAATGCTTTGCGTAACATTTAGCCTTAATCGTTCCCCACATTAAATAATTCAAAGGGCTTAAATCGTAGCTTCGAGGCGGCCTATCAGCAACACAATTTCGGCTGATTATTCGATTTTCAAAAATAGTGCGTAAAATATCAATGGTTGCGTTGGCTGTGTAAAATGTGGCACTATCTTGGCGTGCATGTCATTCTCTTGAATTTTAAAAAACAAAACTTTGTTGAGCATCGCGCGGTTACGCTCACCGTTGACGGTAACGCCGGCTTATTTTCGAAGAAAACTGGACCAATGATACCACCAGCGAAAAAATCCACGCCAAACTGTAGCTTGCAATGTATCGTTGTGGATGCATTGGCTTCTCAATAGTCACATGTAGGTTCTTTTTCCTCATTGTGCAATTTTGCATATTGACATAGGCACCGAGATAAAAATTTAGCTTCATCTGAAGACACGTTTTTATGGTAAAATTCTTCATCTCTTGCCAAGCAATCTTCAGCCCTTTGGGCGAAGCGATAACGCATCGGATGCTGTTCCATTATTAAATGACGAAGTTCAACATTTCCAATAAAACCACAAATTTTGACAAATTATTATTAATTTTTTTTACAGCCGATTCAAATTTTAAATGTTAAAGAGCCTAAACTACGAGGGCGACCGCAAAAGTAACTGGCCTAACATAAAAAGAACCGTTTTTTTGGAATTATTATTATTTATTTTTCAACATCATCTCCTTCCAACTCAATACACTTCATCAAACGTTTTTCAAGTTTTTTAATTCCATCCGAAAAAAAGGATTTTTCAAGACCTTCAAAATATGCCTCAGTTTCAGCAATAACCTCGCTTTTGGACGAAAATTTATTGCCGCCGAGATTTTTTTTTTTTAATTTGGAAATACGAAATAATCAGAAGGAGCTAAATCTGGACTATATGGTGGATGCGGAGCAATTTCAAATCGTAATTCGGCCAGTTTTTGGTTGAGTTAAAAATGCAGAGTGTGAAGGAGCATTATCTTGATGAAAAAGAACTTTTTTTTCTAAATGCGGTCGTTTTATCTTGATTTTTTCACTCAACCGATCCAATAATGCACAATAATATTCACTATTTATAGTTTTTCCTTTCTCAAGATAATCAATCAAAACAATGGATAGAAGCCCTTGCATCACAGAATACTGTGGCCATTACTTTTCCTGCTGACTTAACAGTTTTCGCCTTCTTGGGACCACTTTTACCAGCTTCTATCCATTGTTTTGACTGTTCTTTGCATTCTGGGATGTAGTGATGGATCCATGTTTCATCAACAGTTATGAATCGGCGCAAGAACTCTATTGGATTACGCTGATAAATCGCTAAAAGCTCCTCGGAATCGGTCTAACGGACCATTTTTTGGGGTAAAGTCAACAAACGCGGCACCCATCTTGCGGATAGCTTTTTCATGTGGAGTTCATCATGTTAAATACTCCAAACTTGTTTTTCGTGTATTTTAACAATATCAGCAAATTCTCTGTATTATTCGTCTATCTTTAGTCACTTCATTAAATATTTTTCTAATATTTTCAATAGTAGTAGCAGTTTTCGGTCTTCCAGAGCGTTGTTCATCTTCCGTACTTGAACGACCCATTTTAAATTGTTGTACCCAGGATTGCACGGTGGAGTATGATGGTGCATTATCACCATGAACAGAATCCAATTCATCTTTGATTAATTGTGGCGTATAACCTTTTATATAAAAGTGTTTAATTACCGCACGAAACTCTTTATTTTCCATTTTTCAAAAATTATAAAACTTGTTTACTTCAATCACCTGTAACAAAGAAAATAATCATTAAATATTTCGGAAATTTTGCCAGATGGCTTATAAAAGATTGCTTTTAAAAAACAAAAAAAAAGTTGCTAGTAAAACAGAAAATGTGCCAGGCCAGTTAGTTTTGCGGTCGCCCTCGTATATGCCGGAATTCAGTTCCAATAATCATCCCAATTAGTTAGTGTTACCAATAATTTGTCTCTTCAACCGATACTGTTAGTTCCCACTACTGAATATTGCCGTGTACCTAACCAACATTCGGTTGTAGTGTTGAAATACATGGATAGTACCTGCCAACCACCAACATTCGGTTGGCAAAAATTCGGTTGTGGCAACAAATCTGTTCTCTGTGTGTGTCTTTAATCTGTTACATGCTGTCGTCCGTTGTCGCCGTTTGCGTGTTCATCATTTTAAGTGTGCATTTAATGTTCACTTTTCATTCAGTTTCAATTTTGTTCCTCCTCTTCTACTCTATCGTTCTATCGTTCTTTTTTCTTTCGGTGGCAACAAACCGTTGAAAGGGGAACAAGGTCGCCACTGTTGGCGTTGCTGTTAATGTTTCTTGTCAGCAATGCACGGTATCGCACAAACGGCATTAGTTTCGATGAATTTGCATCCGTCGGTGCATGGTTTGGAGCTTTTATCGCGTTGAATTCTGGCTGTTTACAGAGTATTCCTACGCACTTCTTGTATCTGATTATCTGGGCCTTCATGCAAATAGTTGCGGTCTAATGGTCTTCTGATGTTTGAATAGTTTGAAGGTTGCATATTAGGGCGGAGTGAAAACATGCTTTTTTTATTTTGAAAAAGTTAACCTCGGAAAGAGATGTAGTCTGGGGTCCTAAAGAGGGGAAAAATAAAGAAAAAAATTTAAAAAAAATTTAGGGGTCGCGCCACTCCCTAGAAATTTGGAAATTATCGCTATTTTGGCGTTGATTTTAGAAAAATCCTAAAAATTAACGACTTAACTTATTCGAAATTTAAAAGTTTGAGCTTGTTCAGTGCCCAAACAAAAGTATTTGAGGCAAATATGAGGATAATCGACTAATATTTGTAGCTTTGGTGGCGATTTCATTGTTCAGTCAATTTTCTGAAGAAGGGACGATTTGACTTATTTTACTTTTTGAAATTTTTGTACAATGAGAAAAAATTTTTTAAATTTTTTCATGCCCTTATTTTATTGTTTACGCTATTGCAAACATTTATTGACATAAAACTTTTTAGGATTTTTCTAAAACCAACGCCAAAATAGCGATAATTTCCAAATTTCGAGGGAGTGGAGCGAACCCTAAAAAATTTTTAAATTTTTTTTCTATATTTTTCCCCTCATTAGGACCCCAGACTACATCTCTTTCCGAGGTTAACTTTTTTTTTTTGAATTTCACTCCACCCTATTGCATATCCACTACTACATATATTTGGTTTTGAACCACTGTTCCATGGCTGACTATCGCATATTCACATAGCAGCTAAAGAATGGCAAAAATATACAAATTCATTCATTCTTTCGCCAAATGACCGATAGAAGCACAGGATGATGAACATTTAAAGGAGATCAATGATAACAGAGTGCGTTGAGCGATCTGCTGCTGCTGCTCGTAAGATTTATGTCTCGTTATGTGTTTAGTCGTTGGCGGTGGTTTTCGAGATTTCTTGCAAATGATTAATTATGGATGTCATGACACTGCAATTAATTAAAATGAAATCATTTTAAAATAAAAAAATTGAACATTTTGTGCGATCCACATTGTGTTCGATGAGCAAATTTGCTAAAGTACGTACACAAACATAACAGCTTAATTGCTTTCAGTGATGTGTCATTCTTGTTTTCTGGGGCGGGGCGGCGGTGTGTATTTCTTTTTCACTTTCATGATTGAAAGGAAACTTAGACACACTCACTCACGCGGTGTTCTGGTTTTAATTAAAATGAAAATTTGTTTGTCTTGTTGTTAGCGCTTTCACATATTTAAATTTTCAGTTTAAATTAAATGTTGCACAGAGTGTAAAAAACGATGAATTTGCTACTAATGAGATAGGTAAGTTATTACAATTGTCAGCATCATTACAATTGTCCTGGTGTTGGACCTAGAGTGTCGAAAACCTACATTCCGGTTGTTATGTCCAAGCCCGAAAGTCGGTTGTCAAAAATAGCTAAATCCCGACACGTCAGCTGAGGCGGTTTTTGCTGTCGGCTTTTCTGGTTTTCGGTTGTAAAAGCCAAGAAAAATCATAATATTCCAGTACGAAGTACGTTAGTTTCATACGAGGGCGGTTCGGAAAGTTCTTAGCCTATCAATGAAAGAGAATAGTTAGTTTTTCAAAAATATTTTTATTTTTCAATATAATCTCCTGAAACTTCAAACACTAAGTCCAACGCTTATCTAGCAATTCTATCCCTTGATTAAAATAGTTTTCCTCAAGGTCTTCAAAATAGTGGTTTACAACTGTAATTGCATCTTCATTTGAGGTAAAACGCTTGCCAGCAAGGAATTTTTTTAGATTTGGGAACAGGTAAAAGTCACTGGGAGCTCAGGATCAGGAGAATAAGGTGGGTGGTCAAGCAACTCGTACTTTAATTCGTTGATTTTAGCCATTGTTAAAACACTCTTGTGCGCTGGTGCGTTGTCTTGATGAAAAATTATTTTTTTGTGTTGTATTTAATTGATCTAAAAGGTTACAATAGTACTCTGAATTTATTGTTTTGCCCTTTTGCAGATACTCAATCAATAAAATACCTTTGAAGTCCCAAAAAACCGTTGCCATAACCTTACCAGCCGATTGAATTGTTTTTGTCTTCTTTGGGGCACTTCCTCCAGCTTCAGTCCATTGTTTGAATTATTCTTTTGTCTCTGGAGTATAGTGGTGGATCCATGTCTCATCAACAGTTATGAAACGACGCTTAAAATCCATTTTATTTCGCTGAAAACGACCTAACAAGCTTGAGAAATGTTCATTCTTATGCGTTTTTGGTCGACTGTTAACAAGTGCGGCACCCATCTTGCAGAAAGCTTTTTCATCTGTAATTCTTCATGCAAAATTAAATGGACTCGATCATTTGAGATGCCCATGATATTAGCTATTTCACGCACTTTTATTCGTCGATCATTAAATACCATATCATGCACTTTGGCTACAATTTCTGTTGTTGTTGCTGTTTTTGGACGTCCACTACGTGGTTCATCTTCAATGCTTATACGACCACGTTTAAATTCAGCAACCCAATTTTTTACTGTTGCATATGAAGGAGCACTTTCACCTAACACATTCACCATATCATTATGAATTTCTTGTCCCGATAAAACCTTTTTTATGTAAATATTTAATGACACCACGCATTTCTAATTTTTCCATTGTAAATAAATCGCGTCTTTTGTGAACACGTGGTTCTATATGAAGGAGTTGCCAGATCGAAACAAAGTTTAACATGTGTTCATAGCAGAGATGGAAGTTTCCGAAACACTTAACTTTTTTCTGTTTATACCGCGCTTTTTGTGCTAGGATAAGAAGTTTTCGAACCACTCTCGTAAATATTTAAGATTGACCCACCTTTGAGTGTACCGATCGACTCAGAATGACCACACACAGAGACCGTTTTGTTGCTACAACCGAATTTGTTGCCAACCGAATGTTGGTGGTTACACGTACTATCTATGTATTCCATTGCTACAACCGAATGTTGATTGGGTACACGGCAACTTTTGGTAGTGGGAACAGACAGTATCGGCTAAAGTGTCAAAGTAACGGTGACCCTTAGTAATTAGGATGATTATTGGAACTGAATTTGTACATGTATTGTTTGTTGTTATAGATTACACAGTATGACAGAGAAAAAATACCTGGGAAATGATATGATTTTTCTTGTAGATTTTGCTAAGTACAACAAGAAACTGGTTTTGATATGTCCCAAACACACTTATAAGCCAGTAACTTGGTTAAATATCAACTGAAAAAAATCTGTGTATTTTTCCTGTAAGCTCATTTCTTTAAATTTTTTTGTAATTTTTTAACTTTGGATGCGTTTTTACATAGAACTTTTTAAAAGGAACAGAACAATTTTTGAACTAAATAATAAAGAGAGTGTTCTTACGAATACAATTCCGATTCTGACAAAACTGATTGAGTTATTCAACTTTTATTAAAACAACATTTTTTTTACAATTATTGGCAATACTACTTAGAAATGTTTGTCTGACCGTTTTTTTTTTAATTGAACATGGTCAGTATTCCGTTTAAGTGACCAGCAATATTCGGAAATCATTTTTATTTTATCTTTTCCTACAAAACTGTTTTCCATTGTAATTATTGCTTGATGAAAGTGTTCGCCTTGTTAATCACTGAACTGGCCCAGGTTTTCTGGGAAGAAGTCTAGATGTGAATTTGCGATTTAAGTTTGTCAAAACGACAGGCTGAAACCCTTAAGTCGCGATTAAGGCAGTGGAACTTAGTGGAAGAAGATTTTCGTGTAACTTTCTGTAGAAGAAGTGACCGGACATTGTTATTTGATAAAAGTTTTAAGACTGGTGAAAATGACATTAATCTCATATATTGCGCCCCGAAGTACCCAAACTATTTTCGGCTTTAAGTCACAATTATAAGGCAGACGAATGGCAACGTTTCATTGACGGTTCATGTAAAAGTACGTATTCAACAAACATATTGATTTTTAAACGATTTTAATTTTTTTTAATTGTAATGCTATTTCTAGGCTTGAAAGCTGTTTTACTGCATAACACAAATCTGTTACCATCTGTTCCAATCGCATATGCGACTAGTACAAAAGTAACGTATGAAGTTATGAACCAAATACTGCGATTCGTCAACTATGACTTGCATAAATGGCAAGTCGTCGCTGATTTAAAGGTTTTGACAATTTTATTTGGTCTGCTAGGTGGTTACACAAAATATCCATGTTATCTTTGTGAATGGGATAGTCGCGCACCAAATCGCTACGATCGCAAGGTATGGCCATCTCGTGAAACAAATCTTATAAGCAGGAAAAACGGCCCATTAGTTACAGCTGAAAAGGTTGTTCTGCCACCTCTCCATCTAAAGTTAGGATACATGAAACAATTTGAACAAAAAAACTTGATGTAAACGGTGAAGCTTTTTGCTATCTTAGAGCGGTGTTCCCAAAATTAGGCGAAGCCAAAATTAAAGAAAGTATAAATTTCATCATCTAATATTTGCTATCGCATTTATCAGTTCTGATGAATTCCAGGTATATTCATTGGACCTCAAATTCATAAAGTTATGAGAGATGAGAATTTTATCAACAAACTCAGTTCCGTTGAAAAACGCGCATGAAAGAGTTTTGTTGCAGTATGTGACAACTTTCTTGTCAATCACAGAAGCGACAACTATGTCGCAATTTTTGATGAATTTTTGAGTGCGAATGGTGAAATGGGCTGCAACATGTCAATTAAAATTCATTTCCTCCATTGACATCTAGACTTCTTCCCAGCAAACCTGGACCAGTTAAGTGATGAACAAGCCGAACACTTTCATCAAAAAATAATTGCTGATAAAGATAAAATAAAAATGATTTCCGAATATTGCTGGTCACTTTAACGGGATACTGATGATGTTCAATAAAACAGAAAACGGTCAAACAAACATTTCATATATTCAAAAAATGTTGTTTTAATAAAAATTGAATAACTCAATCAGTTACTAATCCAAAAAAATCTAATCCAAAAAAATAGGTTGAAAAAAAATTATTTTAAATCGACCCCTCTGTGTCGATTTTGGTTTCCATTTTAAACAATCATTCATTAATTTAAATAAATTCTCTATTTACTTTTTTAACTATATACGAGTATTGACTTTGATGAAAATCGGTTAAAATTCAGATATAACTCCCACATATGTTTAACCGATTTTAAGTCTTTAGGGACTAGTCTCGGGTCCTGACAATACTAATGTTCCCAGATGCAAACTGGAACTTCCATTGGAATCTCGGTCATTTTTTAGCATTACTTCACTTAGAACGTTTTGTCATTTGTGGGCGAATTGTTTGGTTTACATTGTGTTGAAAAATTCATCTCAGTCAAGAAATGGTATTATCCCGTGAACATTTTCTTGCGATGATTTTTACGATTTTCGGCGTGGGTTATCGAGACAAAAGTGTTTAAATCAACTTGTTTCGACGTTTGGCGATGAAGCGCCATCAAAAACCAAGAGTTCAGTTTCGGACGCCGTTCGCTCCAGGATGAATTTCGCGAAGGACGTCCAACAAAAGTTGTTCGTCGATGAAGAACATCGAAGCAAATGATTGCGTTTATTCGCTATAACCGGCCATGTTGGCACAGTGCCTTTAGTGTAACGTAGGACGGTCAATTCTGAGTAGTATAGAACCACCTTTTTGCCAACAGTGTTAGAAGAAATGAGATGATGATAATAAGAGAAGACGGATCATTTGCATCACGCCAATGCGAGCTCTCACACATCAGCTGAAATGATGAGCTATTTGACCACTCAAGATGTCGAATTGTTGGGCCAACCACCGTACAACCCTGATTTGGCACCCAACGACTTCTTCTTATTCCCTAGCATCAAGAAAAAAAATGCTTGGTCAACTTTCTCATCGCCCGAAGCTGCTGTTGAAGAATTTAAAAATCATGTTTTGGAGGTGTCTCAATCGGAGTGGAAAAAGTGTATTGATCTTGAAATAGAATATTTTAACAAACAATAAAACCATTTCCAATGACTAATTATTGTGTTGTTATTGCAGGACGCGAAATATAAATAGCAACCCTCGTAGTACATCCAATATTATTTTATTATCCAAAAATGAAAATGCAATATTTTGGAATTAAAAAACATGTAAAAATGCTCAAGTATATTTTGGAATAAAAAACAAGTTTTCTTTGTATAAAAAACGTTTTTTTAAGAAAGTAACAGTGATAATAAACAAATGTACTTAATGTATTTCATGTAGTTTTTACATTAGTAATATTCAAGTTTTAAAAACATAAAACTAATTTAATTTTTTAGAGCAGTCGGTTAATATACATGGAACAACATGTCTCAAAGAGATAATCATATGTTACAGCGCATAGAGAAAAGTACCTAAGGGTAAAGAAAACAATTTTGACTTTTTTTTTGATGTGGACAACATCTGAGCATCGAATGAGACCGATCCCATGCGCCAAAAGTGTTCCCTCCCAGAGATATGCGCGTTTTATGAAAGTGATGGTACACCAAAGATACACGTATTTAAATGGCTCTCCAGAACAAAACTGGTTTTTACCCATAGGTCCCTTTCTATTTTGCGCGTCACATTTGTTTCGGGTCGAATCTCTTCAATGACAACTTCGATTTCATATGTCAACGCTTCAATTGTCTCCGGATGCTTTGCGTAACATTTATCCTTAATGGCTTCTCACAGAAAAAAATCCAAAGGGCTGAAATCATAGCTTCGAGATGGCAATTGACATTGCAATTTAGGCTGATTATTAGATTTTTAATAACAGGGCGTAAAATGTCGATAGTTTCGTTGGCTGTGTGGCCCCGTCTTGTGAAAAGCATATGTCGTTCATGTCATTCTCTTAAATTTTTGCAAACAAAAATTCGTTGAACATAGCTCGGTAATGCTCACCGTTGACGGTAACGGCGGCTTCTTGCTCATTTTCGAAGAAAAATGGCCCAAAGGTGCCGTCCACATCCACAGGGATGCCGTCCACATCCTCACTAAGTGACTCTTTGTGGATGCATTTCCTGCTCAATAGTCACATGTGAGTTCTTTGAACCCCATATGCTGAACTTTTGTTTGTTAGCAAAGCCACGGAAATGAAAAAGAGCTTCATCTTGAAAAAACACTATTTTTCGGTAAAAATTCGTCATCTCATGCCAAACAATCTTTATCTCATTGGGTGAAGCGAAAACGCATCGGTTGGTGTTCCATTATTAAATGGCAAAGTTAAACCTTTCTGACACCCGAATCAAAATTTTAAATTGGCCATCCTATATTAAGCGCATATTTGATTGTGTCCATCATAACCAAACACCGTCTGAGTAGAAGTCCTGCCAAAAGACTTTAAGTTGGCACTTGCGACTACTTCCGATACTGTGGAAATGATACGAGTAATGAGTGGTTTAACGGAAAAGAAAATTCTTTTAATGGTTTTTCTTTTTATTGATCATGCTCTTATCTTTAATTTAAGGTAAGAAATACCTTATTTGGACTGAGTCATACCGCTCTCACAGATTTTTATTTAAACCAAACATGGAATATAAAACTCTGCAAAGTTAAGTAGAGACCATGTCGACGGCACACGTAATGGTATTGAAAAGTCGCCCACAGCAACGATGAAACGCCGCGTCTACCAGAAGGCGATGATATTATTTTAACTTCGCTGACTTACTTTTCCTTTCCTATATGTCAAATAACAATTCCTGATCTCATTAGCTTATGGAGTATTTCCTCTTTCAAAAGTAATAACAACAAGTGATCACAACAAATGAAAAATCTCAAAAAAATAAATTTTTTTCGCATGATAAAATGTCAACCTTTATTCGGAATCGAGTACATTCTTTACTCTTGCTCCGACCCCGCTCAAATTCGCGAAACTCCGACTTTAAAACCCTACTCCGACTGCACATACGAGTAGCTGCTTGTCATAGCCATCCCTCTGTTGGCGGTCGGCCAAATTTTGTATGGGGCGTATGATTAATATTTTGCACAGCTTACATTGAACGAAATCCGTCACTCATACGTCATGGTGTACTCTGATATTTGCTGTATTTATTGATGTTCCACAAATAGTTCAATTAATAATCTTGGCGAACTGATTTGTTGAGATACTTATTTCAATAACCAAATTTAGTTGGGATGACATTTAACTTCTGTGACAAGTTGATGATTTATATTTTAACAAATGTTCAGAGAATTTCTTGTGTTTTTAAAAATCATTTCGACAATGCTGTCGGTATTCGTTTGTCCATCAACCAAAAGACTTAAGCGGCAATAGTATTTAGTATGTGGCTTACGGTTGAAGTATATGCAACAATTGTACAAAGATTTCCCCCTGTTGTAACGAGTACTTTATTTTCTCCGGAGAAAGTGTTCTATATGTACTAGTTTGGGTCGGTAATATCGATTAAATCTTTCACTGCACTACATCCAAAGAGCCACGAGCTTATACATACCACCAATTAACCAACTACAAGGCTGCATTCGCTACTTAGGGGATAACTGCACAACTGGCACGCCAATAAATAATGACACTAAGTTTTACCAAATTCCACGTTAAAATTTGAAATGACCTCTTCAAACAATTCTGGAGATCCGGAGAAAATTCTAGAAGATTCTTAGTTTAACAAAGCGGGCAAAACAAACATCGATAGTCACATTCTTCTCGCATATGCAGACGACATAGATAAGAGGACAGCACAATAATTAACTATAGACTTTTCTGAATTGTATTAGTGACTTGTTAAATGAGTCTGGTGGTTACAGAAAACTCTAAAATTATGCTGACAACCGCTAGAAAGGCACCGCGACAAAAGAAAGGGCGAACATTTTAGCAGCTATAACGCTGATACTACCCGTGATTTTATATAGCTCCGAGGCATAGATGCTATACAAAGCAGGTGACGTCATTTTGGGAATTTTCGAGAAGAAAGTCTTTCGCAAACTAATTGTCTGCGTAAGTAAGAGCACATGCTTGAACGAACTGCCAAGCTGGATACCGCGTGAATGTAGTTAAGAGCACCAAACCATGTCGGTCGAATGTCAACAAATGCTTCAGCCACAAAAGACGTTAGACGATAACTACCATGGAAAACGCAGACAGGGAAAACCCAGAATCCTGTGGGAACACCAAGTAAAGGATACTATACGCACAGGAACAAAGTTCTTATAATTATTATTTATGGAGTAGGTCCGAACCAACAAAAATGTCCTGCCTGTTTAGAATATGTGACGCGCAAAATAGAAAGGGACCTAAGGTTAAAAACCAGTTTTGTTCAGGAGAGCCATTTTAAAGATTAGGTCCCTTTCTATTTGCGCTTAGAATCGTCGACTTCACTTTCATAAAACGCGCACATCTCTGGGAGGAAACACTTTTGGGCATCGGTTTCATTCCATGCTCAGATGTTGTCCACATCAAAAAAAGAAAAAAGAAATGAAAATTGATTTTTTTACCCTGTGGTCCCTTTCTCTATGCGCTGTCACATATAGGTTTCGAGATTAGGCGGGACCACATAAGTCTAGTACAATGGCATGTCAACTTGCCTAAATTTGATCTGTTTAGAGCAGCAACAATTTCGGTCTTCTCCTTAAATTTCTGGACCTGTCCATGTTTGTCTTTATCTTTAAGCAATTTTTCCATATCACCAGCATTGTTTTTTGAAATAAAAAACAATTTTCTTTGCATAAAAAACTTTAAGAGCTCCAAACCATTTCGGTCACAGGGCAACAAATGCTCCAGCCACAAAAAACGTTAGAGAATAACTACAATGGAAAACGCAGACAGGGAAATCCCAGAATCTTGTGGAAAACCAAGTGAAGGATAATGCACGCCTAGGACCAAAGTACTTATAATTATTATTTATTGAGCAGGTCCAAACCAACAAAAATGTCCTACCTGTTTTAGAGTTCGGTTTTCTCCTTGAATTTTCGGGTAATTTGCCTGTTTTAGAATATGAGTTCGAGGTGTGGCGGGACTACATAAGTCTAGTACCATGGTAAGTCGACTTGCCTAAATTTGATCTGTTTAGAGCAGCTCGTTTTTCAACAATTTCGGTTTTCTCCTTGAATTTCTGGACCAGACCATGTTTGTCTTTATCTTTAGGCATTTTTTCCATATCCCCAGCATTGCTTTTGACTTTGCCAAAAAAAAGTCGCTGACCTTTTTCGATGCCTCTACATGCAATGCCTTGTCCTTCTGACTATTGAGTACTACACCGAGGGCTTCCCGTTCGGCTGGAGTCATTTAGGCATATTCCTCGCTGTGCAGTTCAAAGATCAGACCCTCGATATCGAAGAACAATATATGACTTTCCGCTTCATTGGGATTCGTACTTAGTCCTTGTATGATTAGGGGATAGCTGCGATGTTTCATAAACAAATCAAAGTTTCCCTGATTGTAACCTTACAGTTGCTGCGACTGCGTGATGCCTCTCTAGGTTGCGTGGCGTATAACGTTCGTATTGCTTGACTTAAGGCCGCGGAAAAAGTGTACAGCCGGATTGGCCAGATCCTCGGTATTTGAGGCGTGCATAGTGCAACTGGTGTCGTCGGCCATACTTCCTCGGACAACATACCATGTAAAACTCGATCTAAATGTCCCGTCTTCATTTGCCCTACATACACGGATCCATCTGAACAACCAACTATCAAAAAAAATCATCCAAGGGACGCTGTTTTATAGTTATCACTGGGAAGAGGTGGCGACTGGCCAAAGTGATGCATTTACGTTCCTGCAAACTGAGTAAAGTGAACGAATGATCCGATGCCACCGAGCAAATGCCTTTCAGTATTCGGGGACTACACGTTTCAGGCGGTACCAATAGCTGTGTGATCTCACCAGCGCGCACGCAAAAACGATGTAACAAACTGCCACTGTACAAGTCCTAAAGACATACAGCGAAAACCACTGCACCCGACAACAACAGGGACTTCTCATTACGTGGATGCACCAGCGAAGGGCACAGCGAACAGTTGAGGCGACCACGATGGCCGTAGAGGATTTGAAGGGAGGGCCATTCACTGAAGTTATGCTTAATGCCCACCAGCAATTGCATCATAACCGTCTGAGTAGCTGGCACTATGCCAATCGAACCATCCTTCCGGCTAATGACCAGACGGCTTCGTTGAGGCAAATAAATGCTAGATGTCAGTTTGACTGGGTGATAGGTTATACGAGCCAATTGATCCAGTTTTCTCAAGGGGGGAGGGTCCATTATGGACCAGGCCTTGACTAGCGAGGTTCATACCGATGGCTTCAGTGTACGTGGAGGCATTTGTTTTTCTTGCAGAATACTTATATTGTCCAGCGGGCCATTAGGAACGGGCTACACAGAGATAAACCCCTCCGAATCGCCACGCAATAGACAATGCGTTGTAGGTTTTTTTCCGCTTCGCTCCCCAAAGGTTTATGGCGGGAGGACAGAACAAAACATTTTCGCCTGGATGTTGCAGTATATAGTAGAGGTATGGGGAGTAACGCACTACGCTTTTCGAATGGAACTCCTTATTGTCCGGTTTACAATTTGCGGGTAACTTGTAGAGGTAACCCTTGCCAAAGCATAACACGATCGGAACTAATAAAATCTCCACCCTGCCATCGCTCTCGTGTCGGGGCGATCAGCGAGCACAGCACTGTAAAATCGCCCGTATCGTAGATCTGCCAGTATTTTGTGCGAACGAATTTTCGGACTTGTAATTGATGCCATTTTCTTTCGAAGATATCTGGTAGCGTCATTATTATTTATATATAATAATTTAATATTTTCCAAATACCTACTAAGCAGTAAATAATTTTAATTTTTCTTCTCACTTTCTTTATTTGCAGGTAAGCTCGGACTCTAACTTGAAGATTTTCATTATGGCAAGTAATTAAATTTTTTGTTAAGTATTCTACCCAACTACCTATGAACATTTCCAATTCTTTAAAACCCTTTTATTATAAATCACCTCATTTCCCTTTATTTCTATTTCCATCCTTATGGACTTCCTGGCATACTCAACTCATTGAATTCACTCACAATATAATTTAACAATTTTCTCAAAATACCAAAAGTATTTACTCTTCGATATAATTTAATATGAAAATACTTCCGTTTAATCTAGCAATCACTATAGAGAGATGATAGCGTCATCATCGTCAGCGGCAGAAAGTGCATTTTGTACTAAAATGAAAACAACTCAACTTGATTTTGCACTCCCACTCATACAAAAGATTATATACATGCATGGTATCATATGTAGGCACATTAGGCTGACTCACCGAAAAATTATGAAAAGTTAAAATCAAGCAGAGTACAATTTATAAAAAAATATAAGAAAATTTATAATTCAATTCTATTTTCCAGAAAGGAAATTGTCTTTCTGGAGTTTTTAAAATTTTTGTTTCCAACAGTTCGTTTTTATCACAAAATCGTAGAACATTTTTATATAATCCATTTAAAAATGACTCATACTCGTATTTATAAAAAAAAATATTTTCTGGGCGATTTTCAGCTTAGCTTCTTTGAGCCTTACCGGAACCTTTTTACAGGCTTATGTTTGTAAACATTTCAGCTAGGCCTGACTAAATATCCTTTTCATCGCTCCACGCTGTTAAAATACCGTATTTATTTGCAAAAACTACGAATTTACCCACTGTAACCTTAAACAAAATCTGTTTAATAAAGGGTGGCTAAATTTTAAGGGCCGATGATGATTTTGCATAAAAAACAAAATATTTAGGAAATTATTGTCATTTCTGTTTGTTAGGATAATAATGGCATGGTTCAATAATGTATGGAACAAAATATCGCGTTCTCGGCGGCACACTTCCATCCGATGGTCCAAATTTTCCATGACGCTGAGCCATAATTGGGGTTCTATGCCGTAAATGTGCCGAATTATCTCATCCTTTAGCTTTTGAACTGTTGATGGCTTATCGATGTGCATCTTTTCTTTCTAATAACCCCAAAGAAAGAAGTCCAACGATGTCAAATCACATGATCTTGGCGGCCAATTAACATCGCCATGGCGTGAGATAACTCGGCCATTGAACTTGTCGCACAAAAGAGCCATTGTTTCGTTAGCTGTGTGGTACCGTCCTGTTGAAACTTTTACGGTCCACATCCATATCTTCCAATTCGGGCCATAAAAAGTTCGTTTTCATATTACGATAGCGAACACCATTCACCGTACCGCCTGACCGTCCTCATTTTGGTAAAAAATACGGCTCGATGATGCCGCCAGCCCATAAACCGCACCACACGGTCACTCTTTGTGGGTGCATTGTGTTTTCGACAATCACTTTTGGATTATCATTCGCTCAAATACGGCAATTCTGCTTATTGACGAATCCACTGAGGTGAAAATGTGCCTGAAGATGTCACTGAAGATGATTTTCTTCGAAAATTGATCATCACTGTTGCTTTAACTTTATCGCGTTGCTCGCTTGTGTATCTTTCCATGATTCAAATTTAGTTCGTCTGAAATTGAGAAATATCAAATGAAATGCAGAAAAAAACTTGACGTTTAGGAGTGGTTCACATTCAACATCGGCCCTTAAAATTTAACCACCCTTTATGAAGACCGTCACTAACATAAATAATGAGAGTCAAATAATAGTTAGGGTAAAAAAAGGATCATTTTGACTCCCAGTATCACCAGCAACGTCAACTCCGCCTCAATTAACCAAATCTTCATAAAAAAACCTTTTTGAATAATTATACAGAAAAAATAATTTTTAATGGAATTTCCACTCAATAAACCAATTATTATAGTATTGACTAAAAATAATATAGGGTTTTCAACACGAATATAATACTAAGGAATGTTCTTATACGGAAAACGTTTTTCTGTCAATAGGGTAGGATTTGTTTCTGTGAGTCGCTTGCACGCAGAAAAAAATTATGGTTGTGGTGACAATATTCGATGAGGATAATACTATTGTTGGGTATATGGTTGTTCTACAACAATATTATGATCCTCACAACAATAGTATGATTCAAATACAACCATACTATGATCCTCACAACAATAGTATGATTCGCACATAACCATACTATGATCCACACAACCATAGTATGATTCACACTCAACCATACTATGATCTTCACAACCATAGTATGATCCTCACAACCATAGTATGTTTAATATACAACCATAGTATGATCCTCACACCATAGTATGATTCACACGCAACCATGTTATGATCCCTACAACCATTGAATGATCACACACAATTATACTATGATCCCCAATATAATTTATTAGAATTTGTTGAAGTTGTCGACAATAGATTTGACCCCCAATATTATTTATTAGAATTGGTTTAAGTTGTCAACAATAGATTTGAATTATGAAAATTATTCCAAAATAAATTTAATTCAAAACAATAGGATTGATTTATTTCACAGTAGAAAAAGTAAGTTAAAATAAACGTAAGCGTTTTAATGAAAAATACTTCAGTAAAACAAAGCAAAGCAGCTTTTTTAAAAAAAAATTAATTTCGATAAAAAGTACTATTATTGCATTAGATCCGTACCAATAACATTTGTTCTTAAAAGCATATTTAAATGAAGAAAAATTACAATCATACAATATGATTGCCGTTATCATATTATTGTTAACATAAAATGCAAAACACGATACTTCTGTCGTACCAACCATATTTATATTGTTCTTATAACGATATTTTCATTTTTAAATTTGGCTATAATACTATTGTTACATTTAAACAATATTAATATTGCAGCAATTATACTATTGTCAAAAATAAATTCAGTTAATAATGCTATGGTTGCGACGAACATACTATAATTGTGGAGAACATATTAGTACCATGTAGTAACCATGTTTTTTCTCTGGCCTCATTAATACTCGCCTCACTTAATACTCGATAATTCACGGTTTAAATTGAAATCGGCCGGCTTTATTCAAAAGGTCGAACTTTGTCAAGTAATAATGAAACACAATATCATTCATATGACTTCCACAACTGGCGCGGCAGAACCTCACCCGATCAACCCAATTTGTCAGTAGATTTTCGATTGTTTCGGGTCGAATATCTTTAATGTCGACTTCGATTTCATGTTTTAACGCTTCAATTGTCTCTGGATGCTTTGCGTAACATTTATCCTTAATGGCTCCCCATAGAAAATAATCAAAAGGGCCATCCAATTGACAGCAAAATTTCGGCTGATTATCCGATTTTCAAAAACTGTGCGTACAGCAGCAAAAGTATACAACAATTAAAAAATATGAAAATCAATGGTTTAGCTTCTTGTTTATTTTGGCATTTTTCTTCGACACATTAAACAGGGATTAACTGGCTCGAGACCTCTTGCATCTATATTTAAATAGAAGACAAGGTTTAAACAAAGTGGCAAAGTGGCATTTATTTTCGTGGCTGCACACTGCTTTTTTAGCAATTTCGGATTCGTGAGGACTTCCATCAAAAAGCTTCGCAGCAATTGTTGAAAGAAAAACCGAACTCTTTAAGACCAGGTTCTCACCAAACGTATGAGAACTACTGCTGTAAATCTGACTTTTCAAGTTTTTATCACAAACTTGAAATAAAAACACAAGTTTTTATTTGCCCACGACAAATTATTTTTTTAAAAGTTTTAATAAATTTTTTTTGTTGATAGAATTTGATTAAAATTTTTAAACAAATCAGCTAAATAATTATTTATTTAATAGCTGAAATTTTCAGCTTGCTATTATTTTTTGTGTAGTGAAATGTTCTCTTATTTGAGTTCACTATTGATTTTACTATTGATCTCTTATTTTGACTATACCGACCGCTTGATTGCAAATACTTAAAATAGTTTAATTTTCCCAAAGTAGCTTAAGCCCTACAAGCAAAATTTCTTTTCAGCCGTGGCCGATTTTGCCTATTTATAAATATCAGCAGTGTACAATTTTTAAATTTGTAAAAGTTTTATTGTTAAAGCTCGTGCTTTTATTATAATTGTTTAATACAGGGTGTCCATCGGGAAGGTATACTACTTTGTTTGTTTGTAATTTTTGATTAAATGAAAGATAATCGATCTTATATTGATAAATGTTTTACTAAATGTCGGCAAATATGTATGGAATACAATACCAGATAAATGTCCGCCTCTGTTAGCCTCACAAATGCGAGCCCTTGTGAGCACATTTTTCATTACATTCTCACACATTTAACGCGGTATTTCTTTAATTTCAGCACGAATATTTTGTTTAAGTTGCTCAAGCGTTTCTGGTTTGAAAGCAAAAACCTTGATTTCACAGATATTCCGAGAAAATAAGTCCGGAGCAGTCAAATCAGGCGACCGTGGAGGCCAATCAACATCACCATTTCTTGAAATAACCTGTTGTGGTAAGAGGTCTCGCAGTAATTCCATTGTAATCCTGGCTGCATGCGATGTGACACCGTCAAGCCAAAAGCATGCAGTTCTGGCGTTAAAAAGTTTTCAACCATATCACGCTTCCCATTGACAGTTACCATTACGTCGTTTTAATTTTCATAGAAGTAAGGTCCAATGATTCCTCTTGACCAAATTACACAACAGACTGTCACTTTTAATAGATGTAAAGGTGACTGATGACTAACTTGAGAGTTTTCCAATGTCCAGAACCGACTATTCTATTTATTTAAATATCCATTTAAATGAAAATGTGTCTCGTCACTCATTAGGAGTTTTTCATGAAAATCAGGGTTTGTCATGTAACATCCTATTGACAAATGTACGGCGTCGTAAATGGTCTTGTGAAAGAAGCTCTTGTGCCAACTTAATCTTAAACGGAAACATATGCAATCATTGTGCAAAATTGTGGTCCAAGTTATTCTTTAATGACCATGCTCCTGAGCACGGGGTCGAATTGAGGTTGATGGATTGTTTTGAACACTTTCTTAAGCAGCAATAATATTTTCGGCCGATCTTGCAGTACGTTGTGGCCCATGCTTGGGCCTTTCAGCTACAGACCCTCTTTCTTCGAAATCATTCACTACACGATAAATAGAGAGTTTTGTTGACACGTTGTTTCTCCCAAAAATGTCATGTAACTTTCTCATCGTCACAGTAATCGATGATTGATTTTGATAAAGTGTCTTAAGGTTTAAAACGCGTGGGTTTATCGAATTTTTTTCCATAATAAATTTGTCACGTCTCTATGTCACGACTGCCAAACGTGAACTGTCAAGACTAATGTTTACCAAGATGGCGGAAAAACAAAGTAGTATACCTTCCCGGCGCACACCCTGTAGTAATTAGTTCTATTAATATAATGGGCCCCTATATAGCCTTTCCCCGAATAAATAATATAAGTTTTTGATTACTACCTGCATTAATTCTTTTATAAGTAAGCAGCTGGGACAGGTTGAACTGTCTACCCATCCCTGTCATCTAATATTCTGTATATTTAGATTTTCTTTCTCTTTAGCACTAATATCATCAGTTTTAAGAGCTGTACATTTTATTACTACTGTAATTATTGTCTTCTACCGTGAATTCAACAGACACACTCACGGACTGATATCGTCGAGATATATTTTTTTTTTAAAAGTTGAAAAACCAAAAGTCTTTTAGGAACTTGCAAAATCTCCTTAAAGCAAACAATCCATTGCATTTCTTTTTACGGCGAACAATTTAAGATCCACCGGATGTTAAATACTTTAAAGCTAAAACATTTTAAATATCCCAGTAGACTACTTTCAAATAAATCGGGCAGTGGAAACTCTGCAGTCGTTGGAATGTGCGTTCTCCAGCACACAAACATTTTAAATCTCCATTGAGATCTTATATCTGGCTTTCGTTCGTCGTCTTTTGGCTTATAGGACACGTTTTGAGCACATTACCAAGTTTATACTCGTATATATGTATATAGATATATATATATATACATCTGATTACAAACGCATATTTTGTTTAGTGCATTGTGGCTAAAAGCAAACTAAATCCACATCCCCACCCAAAAAAAAACAGTTTCCATTTCACTTTGTTTTCCCCAGAACAAACACGTAGAAACTAAACAAAAATTCTTCTTCTACGGTCTGAAATGTGATACGAAAGAAGCGAACTACGATGTCCGTACGTACGTTTTGTGTTTTCCTCGCACATTTTCCTTTTGTTTACTTTAATTTTCCGCTTTCAAGCACTAAAGCTAAGAAAGAGCGAGAAAAAATGTGGACTAGTTTAAAAGTTTCACTTCCTTTACATCCTTTAAGGATCTGCTTTTTGGTTATTACGTACTAATCTCTATAGCAGTTTGGGTATTACATCAGTGCGGAGTTCTGCGACCCTTAAGTTATGCATTGTCATGGCTGTCGCAGTGAACCAAGAGCCAAAGGTTCGCCCTTAATAACGTTGACCTGTTTTCAACAGTTTGTTGGCGTGAAACTCCTAAAAATATCCTCAAAATACACGATTTATAGCCTCGACAAGGATGTGTTGTTGGGATTCTCATGAAAAGCGGAAACTATGCAAAGTGTGAAGTTGTTTTTATACCGATTTATTTTTTTTTACTATTTTTCACTCAATATACATTCAACAGCATTTTTTGTTACCAGAATAAGGGGTGACTTTGCATTTGAATGGAAAATAGTTTCATTAAGCTGATTGGGTTTTCCCCGAAGCAGGCACAGGTCTTTTCCATAGATTTGTCTTGGTTAACTTGAAAAATGTCAGACATGCATAGAATTCAAATTACTGTAATTAGAAATTCATTTCGAAAAACTTTTATTTTAACTTTTGTCACCTTTAATGGCATATTTTCTATAGCCCGCATCCTGTAATGGAGACGAGGTATACAAAATTCGTAATTATCGTTACAACAGGGATGGCAGACCATGGAAGACAATCTGTCGCCTTTTGGTCTGGTTCAGAAGTTTTCCTGATTATACAAATATTTCCAGCTCTTAAGTAATGAAAATGTCTAGATTCAAGCTAAAAATATCTAAGTTATGCAGGGTGTCCGCCGGGAAGGTATGCTACTTTGTTTTGCCGCCATTTTGGTAAACATTAGTCTTGACAGTTCATATTTGGCAGTCGTGAAGTAGAGACGTGGCAAATTTATTATGGAAAAATAGTCGATAAACCAACGTATTTTAATCTTAAAAATATTTTATCAAAATCAGAGACGTGGCAAATTTATTATGGAAAATATTCGATAAACCAACGTGTTTTAATCGTTAAAACATTTTATCAAAATCAATCATCGATTACTGTAACGATGAGAAAGTTACGTGACATTTTTGGGTGAAACAACGTGCCAACAAAACGCACTATTTATCGTGTAGTGCATGATTTCGAAGAAAGAGGGCCTGTAGCTGATAGACCCTAGCTTGGACCACAACGTACTGTAAGATCGGCTGAAAAGTGTTCAAAACAATCCATCAACCTCAATTCGACGCCGTGCAAAATGCAATGAAAAATGTGCTCAAAAAGGCTGGCATTTGTGATCCAATTCTTGTTACCGTTTCCCAGTTAGCCATTTTTGTTTAATCTAAAAATCAATCTGGAAAATAAAAAAAAAAAATTAACCAGATTCATTAAATAGAAAAACAGTTTTTAAATTTTTCTTGGTAGCGGCTTTCATTTGCTACAGGGTGACTTTTTATTTGAAAATTAACATTTTTAAACCAACTGCTTTGGCTTTCTTTAACAAATATATTTTTAAACAAAACGTTTACATTTTTAAACTGATTTTTTCTTTTAATTTGAATTTAAGTGTTTTTTTTTTTAAATAATTTTTATAATTTAAATCTATTATTGACAACTTAACCTAATTCTAATAAATAATATTGGGGATCATAGTATGATTGTGTGTGATCAAACTGTGGTTGTAGTGATCTTAGCATGGTTGTGTGTAAATCATACTATGGTTGTGAGGATGATACTATGGTAGTATGTGACCCATACTATGGTTGTGAGGATCATAATATGGTTGTGAAGATTAAAGTATGGTTGAGTGTGAATCATTCTATGGTTGTGGAGATCATAGTATGGTTATGTGTAAATATTATTGTTGTGAGGATTATAGTATGGTTGTGAGGATCATAGTATGGTTGTAAGGATCATAATATGATTGTGAAGATCATAATATGTGACGCGCAAAATAGAAAGGGACCAAGGTTAAAAACCAGTTTTGTTCAGGAGAGCCATTTTAAAGATTAGGCCCTTTTCTATTTGCGCTTAGAATCGTCGATTTCACTTTCATAAAACTTGCATATCTCTGGGAGGGAACACTTTTGGGACATGGGATCGATCTCATTCGATGCTCAGATGTTGTCCACATCAAAAAAAGAAAAAAAAATGAAAATTGATTTTTTTACCCTTAGGTCCCTTTCTCTATGCGCTGTCACATATGGTTGTATTAAAATCATATCGGGTGATCAATCAAAAGGTATTTTCTCAAAATAAAAAAAAAATAAAAAAAATAAAATAAAATGTGGAATATTTATGGTTCTTTCGAAAGGACACTTTATGCCATTTATTTTTTGAATATATTTTCCTTTAAATGTTGGTCGCAACTACGCTTCAGGTTGTCCATTCAGGGGGTCCAATTTTGGATGACTTGTTCGAGCATGGCTTGAAAGAGACGCGTAATGTTGGCTTCCAAAACCTGAATCGTAGCTGGTTTGTCAGCATAGAATTTGGACTTTGCGTAGCCCCAAAGAAAAAGTCTATAGCTGTGATATTACACGATCTAGGCGGCCAATTCACCGGTCCAAAACGTTAAATTAGCTGCTCTTCGTAATGACCTCTTAAGAGATCCATTGATTGAGCAGCTGTATAGCAAGTGGAGCCGTCCTTTTAAATCCAAATGTCGTCAAGATTACGGGCTTCAATTTCAGGAAGCAAAAAGTCCGATATTATGGCGCGACAGCGAGCTCCATTCACGGTTACGTTACGACCATCATCATTTTGGAAAAAATATGGACCGATTATTCCACCAGTCCATAAACCGCACCAGACCGTGGTTTTCTCTGGGTATAATGGCACCTCTTGAACCTCTTATGGTTGCTCTACCGCCAAAATGCGGCAATTATGTTTATTGACGTTGTCGTTGAGCCAGAATTGTGCCTCATCTCTGAACGAAATTGTGGTCAAAAACAGTTTCTCACCGAACGCTCATTTCCATTATACAGTTGCACAATTTTGAGACGTTGTTTCGGTTTAGGTCTTTCCATGATGAAATGGCAAACAATACTGAAAAAAAACAAATTTTAACACAACTCACACGAATTCTGTGAAAAAAGGCTATTGAAAAAAATACCTCAAGATGAATCACACTATACTATTGTTGTGAGGATCATAATATAGTGGTACCGCAACTATATACTCAACAATAGTATGATGCTCTTCGAATATTTTCCCAACCACACTTTTTTTCTACGTGTATAACTCGTAGTCATTATCAATTTTGAGGAGAGGCATACTCAAATTGATGGTCTCTATGGTTGACCAATCATTGTGGACTTACAAATTAAACTGAAACGTGTCAGCTTTTGACTGAAAAACATTATTTTGCACATTTTTTTGTTGTACATGTTCTGTTTTTAATGAGACTATATGCAAAATAAAGCAAAAGGACACATATTTTGCTATGCATGGCCAACAATTGTCACAAAATTAAAACGGAAATTAAAAATAATGAACCAACGAAAAAACAAAATCTGACATTTAGTGTGATTACAGGCATACCCACACGCACAAACACTCATCGAAATAGCCCAACAATAGCATGGCGACAAACTAAATGAAAATGAAAAAAATAAACAAAATTTCAACTTCCTAGGGAGAAAAACCCAACTACCAGAGGAGAACTCATTAACATCTGACATTGTGGCCTAAGTTGAGGCTTAAATATGCCATACTAACAAATTTGCACACGCACACACACATGTACACAAATGAAGATATAGTTTTATTAAAAATTACACATACACTGGCATACATTTAAATAACACATCGAGGCAGAGCCAAGCCAAGCTATAGACACCCCAATTTTTATACCAACCCCGCCCCCATTAGTAGTCATCCGGTGTACACATCCCGAGTACGACAGGATGTTCGTGTCTATGTGGTTGTTGTACACGTAAACAAATGTCAAGCTTGCATTGCCTGGAGGGGAATTGTCAAGGCCTTGGAGAAAAGAGGATCAAAGACGGCTGCATTATACCTATAAAAGAAGTTGAACAGCTCTCTCGCATACCCTCGTAGCAAAACATTTGGGCCTTGGTAATGATTTTTCTGGGTTTCAATGGCAAGGCTCCCTTGGTCACTCCACCGGGCTCGTGGTCTTCACTGTTTACTCTGTCCGTGGTAAATAACGTCGAACGTCTTCTAAATGGAGCGTTTGTTTCAACACGCAGAGAAAAAACATGGTTACTCTATGGTCACGGCGAAAATACTATGCTCTCTCGTTGCAACCATAGTGTTGTTTTCTGAATTTTATTTTGACAATAGCATGGTTGCAGCAACATTAATATTGTTAAAATGTAACAGTAGTATTATTGGCAAATTTAAAAATAAAAATATGGTAGCAACAATATAAATATGGTTGGTATGGCAAAAGTATATTTTTTGGGTTTTATGTTAACAATAATATAATAATGGTAATCATATTGTATGATTGTAACTTTTTTTTATTTGAATATGCTTTTTAGAACAATGTTATTGTTAGGGATCTAATGCAATAATAGTACGAGGTTTGCTATATATATTTCGGGTCCGGCAATAAAAACACAATAATTTATCATTGGAAATGGTTTTATTGTTTATCAAAATATTCTCCTTTCAGATCAATACACTTTTGCATGCACATAAACCCATTTTCGAATCACTTTCTCCACTTCGATTGAGACACCTCCCAAACATGATTTTTCAACCCTTCAACAGCTGCTTCGGGCGATAAAAACATTGGCCACGCATTTTTTTCTTGATGCTAGGGAAATAGAAGTAGTCTTTGGGCGCCAAATCAGGGCAGTACGCTGGATGGCCCATCAGTTCGACATCTTGAGTGGTCAAATAGCTCATCGTTTCAGCTGATGTATGAGAGCTCGCATTGTCGTGACGCAAAATAATCCGTCTTCTTATCTTTCCTCATTTCTTCAAACACTGTTGGCAAACATATGGTTGTATACCACTCAAAATTAACCGCCCTACGTTCCACGAAAGGCACTGTGAAAGCATGGCCGGTTATACCGAAAAAAACGCAATCATTTGCCTCGATGTACTTCATCCACGAACAACTTTTTTTGTATTTGGCTCGTTTGGAAAGACCCGAGTCGAATGCTGTTTTATTTCCGGTTTATATGCATAGATCAATGATTCGTCAACTGTAACAATGCTCAACACTGCCGCAGTTACACTTTTACTTCAAATAACACAATTAATAATTAATTTGAAGTCTCAAATAACAGAAAAAATATTTTTAAATCTTTAAATACTAAAAATTAACTAACACAACTTTATTATTTCAGGCAGATAACGGAACAATCAAAATTTAACCATCAGATGGTCCAACTCCATAGAGTTCTTCTAGCCAATAATCTATAACAACAACCAATACATGTACAAATTCAGTGGCAACAATCAATCAACAATTATTTAGGGTTATCGATACTTTGTTACTTTAACCAATATTGTCAGTTCCCACTGCTGAAGTTTCTATGTAATTCGGCGAAAAAATCGATTGTGGCAACCAAATTGTTCCTTGTGTTTATTGTTCTGACGAGAGACCGCTAATTTTGCTAAGCAATCGGTTTATCGAATTGTAAATGGCATCACCAAAAATATCCACAGACTACATGGTAGCATGTTTGCTTATGAAATCGAACCTCATTGTAACTTATCCCTCTCTTAGAACGGGGTTTTGTAGACCTTTCTCTGCCATGAGACCAGAAGTATATCAAGAAGTATGTAATGAAACTAAAATGCCTGAGTACTACCAAAAAGGCCCACTACAAGGCCTTTTACCGCACATATTTGTCACAGCTCCGTCTCTAATTTACACACCCATGCATAACCGGCAAACAGGGCGCAAGAGGATGGATGCCATACCGCCCAGCACACGTACCTATTGTCATTTGTCGTATAATTTAAATGAATTTACAAATTGTTGCCCATTTTTAGGCTCATAAACGAATTGCTACCATTCATTGTCTGCCACCACCGCCACCACCGCTACTATCATAAAATGGGGCGACCTACAATGAGATTACATCCGTTGTGCTGGGGAATAGGACGATGGATTTGAATAATTATATAGATATATATTTATATTCCATATATATGCATATCTGTACATAGATGTTGTGTGTGTGTGTTTTATTTATGTGCGTGATTTCATTAACGCAAATAACCGCAAATATTCTATGATTTGCGAAATTGAAAACTTTTCATACGGGAATACATTTCATTCATTACCAATTCCATGCGTACGCATGGAAATGCTGGTTGTCACGTGACTCTCACTAGACATGTGTGCCAAACTATAAAGTAGGACTGAATGTGCAGACGTGTGATATTCATTTATGGATTTACGGCTATTATGCAGCTATTGTCGGTTCGAAAAAAACTAGTTTTGCAATATGTATTCTCGGCCTGCCTGCCAGGGTGTGTCGGTGTTTTGTTTGCCATAGATGAACACCTTAAGCAAAAAACTATGCACTACGAGGGCGACCGCAAAACCAACTGGCCTGGCACATTTTCTGTTTTACTAGCAACTTTTTTTTATTTTGTTTTTTAAAAGCAATCTTTTATAAGCCATCTGTCGAAATTTCCGAAATATTTAATGATTATTTTCTTTGTTACAGGTGATTAAAGTAAACAAGTTTTATAATTTTTGAAAAATGGAAAATAAAGAGTTTCGTGCGGCAATTAAACACTTTTATATGAAAAGGTTCTACGCCACAATTAATCAAAGATGAATTGGATTCTGTTCATGGTGATAATGCACCATCATACTCCACAGTGAAATCCTGGGTTCAACAATTTAAAATGGGTCGTTCAAGTACGGAAGATGAACAGCGCCTTGGAAGACCGAAAACTGCTACTACTATTGAAAACATTAGAAAAATATTTAATGAAGTGACTAAAGATAGACGAATAAAGCTCAGAGAACTTGCTGATATTGTTAAAATACACGAAAAACAAAGTTTGGAGTATTTTATGTATGAGTATTTTATGTATGATGAACTCCACATGAAAAAGCTATCCGCGAAAAAGGTGCCGCGTTTGTTGACTTTGCCCCAAAAAAAACCTTCGTTGGACCACTTCTGAGGAACGATTTATCAGCGTAATCCAATAGAGTTCTTGCGCCGATTCATAACTGTTGATGAAACATGGATCCATCACTACATCCCAGAATGCAAAGAGCAGTCAAAACAATGGATAGACGCTGGTAAAAGTGGCCCCAAGAAGGCGAAAACGGTTAAGTCAGCAGGAAAAGTAATGGCCACAGTATTTTGGGATGCAAGGGGTATAATATTTATTGATTATCTTGAGAAAGGAAAAACTATAAAAAGTGAATATTATTGTGCATTATTGGATCGGATGAGTGAAGAAATCAAGATAAAACGACCGCATTTAGAAAAAAAACGTTATTTTTCATCGAGATAATGCTCCTTTACACTTTGCATTTTTAACTCAACCAAAAACTAGCCGAATTACGATTTGAAATTGCTCCGCATCCACCATATAGTCCAGATTTAGCTCCTTCTGATTATTTCTTGTTTGCAAATTTAAAAAAAAATTCTCGGTGGCAAAAAATGTTTCGTCCAATAGCGAGGTTATTGCTGAAACTGGGCATATTTTGAAGGTCTTGAAAAATCTTATTTTTCGGATGGAATTAAAAAACTTGTAAAACGTTTGATGAAGTGTATTGAGTTGGAAGGAGATTATGTTGAAAAATAAATAATAATAATTCGAAAAAAATGGTTCTTTTTATGTTAGGCCAGTTACTTTTGCGGTCGCCCTCGTAAATATGACAGCGCATAGAGAAAGGGACCTAAGGATAAAAAAATCAATTTTAATTTTTTTTTCTTTTATTGATGTGGACAACATCTGAGCATCGAATGAGACCGATCCCATGCCCCAAAAGTGTTCCCTCTCAGAGATATGCGCGTACCGGGATTTTAAAATTGTTTCAACTTTCATCATGAAGTGGTCAGATAATGATAACCGTATCGCTGTTATAGCGCTTTTCAAATGTGAAATGAAAAAAGCGATGTTTTAAACACGCTCCGGCCACTAGGGATCAGCCCAATGTTCGCCTACCGATGCATAAAACTGTTTGAGGAGACTGGAGATGTAAAAGACCGCCACCGATGGATGGGGCCGCCCACGCTCTGTTCGAACAATGCATGTCATCAAAGCCGTTAAATCAAGAATTTACAGAAATCTGCTCCGAAAACAGAAAATCATGTCCCGTGAGATGAATATCACGCAAAAGTCCATGAGTCGAATCATTAAAAAAAACTTGGGACTTGGGGCTTTTAAACAACGTACCGGACATTTATTGACTGCAGCTTTAAAACAAGTAAGTAAGTGCTATAGTCGGGCGTGGCCGACTCTATGACACCCGCACCACTATAAATGTGATTAAGTCTCCTGTTAATCGAAAGCACTCGTCGCTATTTCTATCTGTATCTATCACGCAAGCACTAAGCCTTTATACCCCATACCACTATGTGGTGGTTATACCAACAATTATAGTTGGTCCACATTTTCATACCTTGTTTTCGGACCCTGTGCCCTCCCATGGACGAGATAAATCATTTGGCTTGACACATTTAAAGTCCTGAGGCAATTCCCTGTCATTTGAGGGGTCACACTAAAATCCGGGTAAACCGAAACTTTTGGACCCTCCTAATGGACCCTGGGGCCCAAACAGGTCGAATTTTTTTCTGTATTTAAAATTGTAAGATAATTTCCTTTCATTTAAGGGGTCACACTTATATTTAAAAGCATGAGTCCATTTTTTGGGTTCTGAAGGCCCCGTAGGTCCGAGAGGCGGGTCCAACTATTTTTTTTACATTTTGTGGTCAGTTCTACATCGAATGTCATATTTTTTTAATTTGTTGACCAATACACGCGACATCAACTGGATATGGACCAAATCCGGGAGTTCCTTTGTATGGGGGGTCTATCAGAAAGTGCTCCGATTTGGACCAAATTCAATAGCGTCCGTCCTTGTCCCAATATATTACCACTTGCCAAGTTTCATCAAGATCGGTGCATAAATGCGACCTGTACTTTGATTACAAGAATAGATGGACATCTTTACACCCAGCCAGCCGGCCAGCCAGCCAGCCAGCCGGCCAGCCGGCCAGCCAGCCAGCCAGCCGGCCAGCCAGCCAGCCAGCCAGCCAGCCGCCCAGCCAGCCAGACAGACATGGCTAGATCGACTCAAAATGTAATTCTGAGCAACTTTCTCTCTGGTCCCGGTATTCTAACTCGATTCCTTCGATGTGTTACAAACGCAAGCACTAAGCCATTATACCCCATACCACTATGTGGTGCGGGTATAAAAAATAGGATTGGAAAATGTAAACGTCTTTTGGTGAAGCACGCTGATAACTTGCACAGAAAAATTTTGTTCACGGATGAACAAATTTTTACCGTTCAGGAAAAATTTAAGAAGCAAAATGATAGAGTGTATGCGCGGTCATCCAAGGAAGCATCTGAACTCAACCCAAGGGTGGAAAAGGGTCATCACCCAGCTTCAGTCATGGTTTGGTGGGGTGTCTCTTACGATGGGGGGTCACTGACCTGCATTTTTGCAAACAAGGCGTCAAAACATCGGCCAAAGTTTACCAAGATACCGTTTTGGAAGCTGTTGTGAAGCCTTTTAACAATTCCCTGTTCCAAAACCAACCATGGACTTTCCAGCAGGATTCTGCGCCGGCCCATAAGGCTAAAACCTGGCTTCGAAACAATTTGCCAGCGTTTATTTCCTCTGAAGACTGGCCGTCCAGGCAGTCCAGATTTGAACCCAATGGATTACAAATTGTGGACGGTTTTAGAGGACAAGGTTTGTCACAAAAGATACCCCAACATTGAATATCTTAAGACTGCTTTGGTTCGAGCTGTGGCCAATTTTCCAATGGACGAGGTTCGTGCAGCTATTGAGGATTGGCCAGTGCGACTTAAGGCGTGTGTAAAGGCAAAAGGCGGACATTACGAATAAGTAGATTCTTTTTGGATACAATATACATCAATAAATATATTAAAAAATATTTGGTCCAAAAAAAATTTTACAGCATAAAACGTGTGTAACAGTATTTATGCCCCTACTAAGTATACTCGTAATTACTGGAGCTACACAAAGTTAGGGAAATTTTGACCGATATCGTAGCTCTGTAATAATGTCTGCACGACTCCGACTTAACGTAAAATTAAAGAAAAAGTTTTACTAAATAATTATTATATCGAGCTTTGTTTTATTTTTCTCTTTATTCGATATTTCGTTACTCTTTGAAGAACATCATCAGGAATAATTAAATTAAACAAAATAACTCCGTAGCGAGTACCTCAGTTTCTTGTTGTTAAGGAATGTATATGAATGTTATATAATAAAATTACGTATTAAAGAAAAAGGATAAAAATGTAATTAAAGATTGACAAAACAAAATTCCGCGCTTCAAACCGCAAAAACTTGCTATGTACAACTCATTACCATTGGCATTACTGTGTAATGACATCTCATTACCCTCTGCATAAGTTCTAGGCAAAAAGTAACAAGAAAAAAGTATAATTTTCGTTGGCCAACACAGAAAGAAAAATGTTATGCTTAGTTAGACGCAGCAAATTCTTGTCTCGAACGACTATTTACCATTTGCATTACCAAGTAATGACATCAGATATGTAATGACTAACTAACAGTTGCATACATAAATGGTTATTTACTAAGAACTTTTTTGAACGATGATGATTTATTTTTATATTTTAAATGAATATTCACTTACAACTTTTTTTAAAAAATGATGTTGTTTTTTTTTTTTTTTTAAAAAAAAACATTTAATTGGATGTCGGAATCTGTATACCATATCTGACATTTACTTCTTGAAAATAAATTTAGTTAAATGATAGCCGCAACTACTGGCCTTAGGTGACCTATTTAGATGATCTTTACTTTTGATCACTTTTCCCTGCATAGCCACTGGTGCCTCGCATATAACGCGGGTAATTATGGCTAGTCGAGTATAGACGAAGACCAGTGTCTTCACAAAACAATGCGAGTAAATAAGTTAAAGTCGGTCGGGAACGACTATGAGATGACCCTACAACACTGTGTTATTCAATACTCGTGGATACCGCTCCTATACCGATACCAAGTTCGCACTTAATATGTGACTTCTAGATAGACAGAGACAAATTTCATTGAGGCAATACGAAAACATAGAGCGATATGGTCCAATTTCAACAGAAATAGTTATAGGACGCACTGAAAGCTCTAAGCTTGACGTTTATGCACTGTCACAAATCGGTCCGAAATGATCCGGTCGCACCTAACATACCTCCCTTTACTTAACCACGAATGAATTAAAAATGTGGCTTGCGTAAGGGTCTCAAGTACAGGGGCCTTAAAAAACTAGGGATACCCTTTCCACAAACCTTGCTATTATTTGTCTAAGGTTCGATATGATGACAATATCAGCACCATATTTCATGATAGGGAGAGTAAAGGCATACGTAGCTGACTTAGTGTGGTGGAGCTTTATTTTGAATGTCGAGACATCATTTGCTACGTGCCTTTGCCACACTTTTTTCAACTCCTTATCGTTGACGTCCAGGATTTTTGAGAAGTTATTTCGTCCAAAATTTTGCAGAAGTTGTTTGCATTCAGGTTCATGCCTCCAAGATCTGCCTATAATCGAACAGTATTCGATGTTGATGACCAGCATAACTAGAAGCCGATTTGAATTCTCCAACTTTCCAGCCTTTCAGTTGTTGATTGGAGCCGTGAAACAGACTTCTCATTATCTGTAGAGAGTCCAATCTTGTGTTCCTGGTAGAGATCGGTGCCTAACCTCGTCTCACACAGTGTCGTGATTTCTTTAAAGCATTGGGCAAAATTGAAAGGAGGTATACTACGTCCATGAAATTTACATAGACAGTTTTTAAGTAAAAACAAGAGAAAATACAAAGTTTAATTCAAATCCGTCACAGGATACGCCTACTTCCTCCCATGTCCTGAAATATAAAGTTTAATTCTATTACATTTAGCAGAATATTTTTCTAAAATTTCTCAAATCTTACGGTACTACGAGGGTTGCTATATATATTTCTGGCCTATGCAACACTAAGTGTTGCCTGGCGCCATCTGACATTTCCATTGGAAAGTTTGATCGTGGCAGACGCTCGCTCAAAGACAAAGGTCGTGAAGGTCGTCCAAAAACGGCCGTTGTGCCGTGCGTGAACTGATAATGCAAGATCGTCATGTGACAAATACCGTGAGATAGAGGCATCCTTGGGCATTTTTTTCCACCAGCATACATTCGACATTGCATGAGCTCCTGGCCGTAAAAAAGGTTTGTTCTCGTTGGATCCCGCACAATTTGACAATCGCTCATAAAAAGGCTCGTGTCGATTGGTGCAAAGAAATTTCGAACAAAAACGATCGCGATGCTTCAAAAGACGTTTATAAGATCGTCACAGGTGACATCAAAATGCGTGGTCAACGATTGTCGTCGCTAGAAGATGCTGTTTTGGATGTGTGTCAATCGGAGTGGAAAACGTGCTTCGACAACTGCTGGAGAATACTTATACTTGAAAAACAATAAAACCATTTTTGATGATAAATATTCGCATTTTTATTATAAGGGCAAAATATATATAGCAGCACTCGTATTGTTTGATCATTTTCATCTGTTTCAATTGTATAGTCTTTAATGTCATCCACGGTGTACGCATTTTTCCTGCTGACCGTAGAGATAGAAGGGTTACATTGGAGTGTGTGCGATATTATTAAGTCCAGATCTGATACGCCTACAACTATTATTGCGAACACAAAATTAATTTCATTGCAACTCTTTCGAAATTCTAAAAACCGCCTACAATACTGGAAGTGGTATTGAAAACATTACCTTCTCGTAACTTTGTTTTAAAGACGTTCTTCTCTCTTTAAAACTTTGCCCATGAAATTTGGAACTGCGATAAAATGTTCCTTAGTCTACTCATTTCTTTATCATTCAACCGCTTGTGCAAAAACTTCTTAGAATATCTGGCCTTGTGCATTTTTTTAAACCTAGCCACGAATGGTAATACTGTACTATTTTCAATGATGTTGACACTGAATACGAGGGCGACCGCAAAACTAACTGGCCTGGCACATTTTCTGTTTTACTAGCAACTTTTTTTTGTTTTTGTTTTTTAAAAGCAATCTTTTATAAGCCATCTGTCAAAATTACCGAAATATTTAATGATTATTTTCTTTGTTACAGGTGATTGAAGTAAACAAGTTTTATAATTTTTGAAAAATGGAAAATAAAGAGTTTCGTGTGGTAATTAAACACTTTTATATGAAAGGTTATACGCCACAATTAATCAAAGATGAATTGGATTCTGTTCCTGGTGATAATGCACCATCATACTCCACCGTGAAATCCTGAGTTCAACAATTTAAAATGGTTCGTTCAAGTACGGAAGATGAGCAACGCTCTGGAAGACCGAAAACTGCTACTACTATTGAAAACATTAGAAAAAAATTTAATGAAGTGACTAAAGATAGACGAATAAAGCTCAGAGAACTTGCTGATATTGTTAAAATACACGAAAAACAAGTTTGGAGTATTTTACATGATAACCTCCACATGAAAAAGCTATCCGCAAGATGGGTGCCGCGTTTGTTGACTTTGCCCCAAAAAATTGTCCGTTGGACCAATTCCGAGGAGCTTTTAGCGATTTATCAGCGTAATCCAATAGAGTTCTTGCGCCGATTCATAACTGTTGATGAAACATGGATCCATCACTACATCCCAGAATGCAAAGAGCAGTCAAAATAATGGATAGAAGCTATTAAAAGTGGTCCCAAGAAGGCGACAACTGTTAAGTCAGCAGGAAAAGTAATGGCCACAGTATTTTGGGATGCAAGGGGTATAATATTTATTGATTATCTTGAGAAAGGAAAAACTATAAATAGTGAATATTATTGTGCATTATTGGATCGGTTGAGTGAAGAGATCAAGATAAAACGACCGCATTTAGAAAAAAAAGTTCTTTTTCATCAAGATAATGCTCCTTCACACACATTGCATTTTTAACTCAACCAAAAACTGGCCGAATTACGATTTGAAATTGCTCCGCATCCACCATATAGTCCAGATTTAGCTCCTTCTGATTATTTCTTGTTTGCAATTTTAAAAAAAATTCTCGGCGGCAAAAAATTTTCGTCCAATAGCGAGGTTATTGCTGAAACTGGGCATATTTTGAAGGTCTTGAAAAATCTTATTTTTCGGATGGAATTAAAAAACTTGTAAAACGTTTGATGAAGTGTATTGAGTTGGAAGAAGATTATGTTGAAAAATAAATAATAATAATTCGAAAAAAACGGTTCTTTTTATGTTAGGCCAGTTACTTTTGCGGTTGCCCTCGTAATGTTTATAACATTTAAGTCCGCACCTCTCCGCAACTGGAGTTTATATATTCAAAAACAACTTACGTTGAGCTAATAATCCCGAAAAGCTACTGGCAATAATCAAATCGACATCAACTCTGTTGATGAGGGCTATATTTTTACCTTCTGGCGTTTAGACTATGTCGGGTCATCGGATAAGCTTTCCTGACTGGATTTGATATGTGCCGCGGGCTTTTAAAGGCTCGGTTAAATTCATTAGTCAATTGAGAGAGACTTTTTGCCTTTCCAAGAGCTGAATGGAAATAACTTTACACAGCTTTCTGGAAACTTGGTTCGCGCTTAAATCTCTATGGCAGGACTGATCCATCTCGTGGGGATAAAAAGCCTTACCGCCAGCTGGGCTCTATAAAGCTTAAGCCCTCATTCGAATATGTATATATTTATTTCCATTAAAGTTTGATTACAAATATTTTTTTAAGACACTTAGTAAATACTTACTCCTAGCATACATTGTATTTTTCTAGAATTGATCACATTTGTTTTCAAATTGTATATTGACCTGAGGCCAGCCCAATTTTCTATTGAGAAAAATTTTTGACGTTTGTCACAATTACATTAGGTTCCTGTAAAAATGGTAAAAAAAAACGGTTGTTTAATATTTTTACTTATGACTAACTAAATCTAACTTAAAAAAACACTATTTACAACATAAAACTACAAAACAAAAGATAAAAAAAAAAAAAAAAAAAATTGTGTAAATCCAAGATTCTTACTTAAAGCTATTGTGAGGTATTGTAGATAAGGTTAGTTATTGTAGTTAAAACTCATATGTCTTCTGTGATAGAGGACAACTCGTCCTTTCCTATCATATACCAAATTCTGTTCATGAAGATTCAATAGGCACGTTGGTGTCAAGAAATGATATTCCGAAAATCATCTAAAGGGACCACACATCCCCTTACCAGATCGCTATTCACGCTTTTTTAAGGAGATCAGTGGCCAATCAATCAAGGCTAAGACGTCAACCCGCTCAATGCCGCTTTTATCGTAAATTTCCCCGCAGGACGGGTAAGTGTAGCAACCCCAATTATTACGAAAACTCCTCAGCCCAAAACAATATCTTAGGACTTGCCTTTCCGTGACTCTCAGTCTTTCCATTTGGTGGTATGATATACCGCTCCAAATGGGGAAGGCATAAGTAATTATTGGCCTAATAATGGATTTATAAATTGCTACTCTAATCCAAATGCTCAAGCCCCTCCTGTTCCTTAAGACATTGCCAAAAGTCATGAACGCTCGTTTACACCTTGCCTTTATATGGTCAATATGTTGAGTAAAGCTCATATTTTCTTGGAAAACTATGCCAAGATATTTGATTGTCGCGGTATTGGCAATCTCCTCGCCATTTATCCTGATCCAAGGAATAAATCCTATTGAGCCTACCTCTTCATCCCTTAAAGATTGTTGAACTGCATTTCGGAACATTTAATTTGAGGCGCCACTTCTCCAGGTAATCACCTTTGTCATCCGTGTAACTGTTAAGATTCCTCTCAGCTAATTTAGCTCTCGGATGGGTGGAAGCAATTAAGATATCGTCGGCATAAATTATCGACTGGAGGTTTAGGAATATCCGAAAGGAACAGGTTATACAATACAGGCCCAAGGATAGAGCCCTCCGGGACTCCTGCTGTTATATCCCGTGGGGACGAACTGCTCCGGCCAACGTTTACAGAAAAGGAGCTATCCTTTAGAAAACTAAACAGGACCCGCATTATTGGCCTCCCGAATTGTTGTTGTATAAACATTTTGTAGACAATGGCGTGTTGCCATGCCACTACAGTGTCAAATGCTTTTTCAAAATCTAGGCTCACAGCTATTGTCGCACATCTCTTGTTGAGTCCCCTCGTTACTCTATGCGCAAGTGCGATAAGAGCGTGGTTGGTTGACAAACAAACCAAATTGAAAGTCCCTTAGCAGGCGGTTATCCTTAATGTGATCTTTTATCCTCAAAAAAACAATTTTCTCGAAAAGTTTCCCCAGATACGATAATAGGGATATAGGACTATATCCCCTTGAATCTGTGGGATCCTTCTCGGGCTTGATAATAGGAGTATTTCCACTTTTTTTTTAACTTCAATATTGTTTCTTTCACAAATTGATTCCTTTGACAGCTTCGTAGGGAAATATCCCGTGTTCAGGCATTGGTTAAACAAAGTGGCCAGAAATCTCCAAGCTCCTTCGTTTGTTCTTTTTAGAATTAAGTTCGGGATTCCATCTTCCCCTGCGCTCCTTTTACTATTTAGACCCCCCAAGAGCGGCCCCAATTTCCGAAGGTCTGATTATTGTCGTCAAGGAAAAAGCATTTGAACCACTTAAGCCCTCGTGTTAGGAAAAGATTATTTAAAACTTTTTTTGATTTAAAATTAAGTAGAATTGGAAAGATACATGACATTGACATTTTGAGAGCTATGTTGTCCTATTTAGAGAAAATAAAGATATTGATCGCTCTTAATCTTATAAAAAAATTATAAAAAACAGATTAAATACATGGCTTCTAGAGCTACAGATTCTAAACTCATCGAAGAGACTTTTGTAAATATTATACTAAACCTAGTGGATTTTAAATCGATCGGTTTATTAAAGATGAGGTCTATCAGCTGCCCCGAAAATAGGCTTGGCATTTGCCAGTGGGTCCCAACCAGTGAGTTGAATAACACTGTGGAACAAATTCAGGCTAGCAAAAGTTAGGTCGATTCTGAGAGTGAGGGGTGAAAATGTAGGCTAAATTAGAAGACCCATATCGCGTCGTTTGTTTTTTTTTTAATCGACCTTTGAACTTTGCTGTCAAATGCCGATTTTCAGCATATTGTTTATATGGTTTTTTTGGCAAAATTATTGCTAGAGACTTGTCCAATAATTAATTTTTTTTTAAAAAATTGATTTAGAAAATTTTTGTGGTGCTTATGAAGCAAAATGTTGGAAAAATTATTTTTTTTTTAATGCTTTTTGAAAATATTTTCCACAACACCAAGTCTTTTTTGCTTATGTTTGATTTATAATATGCTTTTCAGTTTCGCTAATAAATTTCATTTGAAAAGAAAACAAAAATAATACAAATCTAGCGGTTTCCAGCTTAATATTAATTTACTTTGCATTTTTTGTGTATCAATTTTGTTCAGTGTTGGTTTTGAAGAAACATTGAAAAATAAATTAATTGTTGGACAGGTCTCTAGCAATAATTTGGCTTTTACAGATTGAAAAAATATCAATTAGTCGACGGATTATAGCCAAAGAACCATATAAACAATATGATGAAAATCGTCATTTGACTGCAAAGCTCGAAGGTCGCTTAAAAAAAAATTCGAACTCACATAAACAAACGCCGCGATACGAGTCTTCTAATTTAGCCTATATTTTCACCCCTCACTCTCAGAATCGACCTAACTTTTGATAGCCTGAATTTGTTCCACAGTGTAATTATATCGTGCTCGACTATTTGAGAGAATGTCCCAATTTATATCACCCCCTTTATCGAATCCACTATGGTATACTAAATTTCGTGTGATTAAAGGCCCTATAAAGAAAACATACTCACGATTCATAGACGATCTAGCCATGCCCATCGGTATGTCGATTGAAAGGACGAAAGCGGTAAAACCAATCAACCTAGGATGCTGAAATTTTTCACAACTATGGCTTAGTGTCATAAGCTATTTTTGATTGTTAATGGGCAAAATCTTTATTTGGAATTAAGCAAGTAAGTTCGAGTAATAGTATTTTTGATCCGGTTGTCGCTAGTCCCAACAATTGGGAATACGCATTAGCCTTTCGACAACCTCGTGACGCGCACTACGAGTACTTGCCTTCATGTGTTACTCACCGAACGCAATGACATCTTCTAAGAATGGCAAAAATTATTTCATATTTCAAAACAAGCCAACCATAAAGCAAGATACGAGTATTTACGTTGGTTCAGTCGATCAATGCGTATAGTCAAATTCGTAGCCAGAAGCTTACATGCAAATATAGACGGACGTGCCGGCATCACAGATCAGAAAAAAAAGTGTTGTTCCAGAGACGAGTGCGAGTACATCTTAAAAATGTTTGCTTACACCAAAAATGAACACTAAAAGGACGTGTTTGGTTTGTCATAGCAACAGCACATCAGGCGTGTACATCGGCGAGGGTAGTTTCGAAAAGTATTTGGACCCACACACGTACTTGCGCTTATCTTTGGACTTCGCAAACCGACTAGAAGGATTTCTTAGTAAAATGTCATAGGCGCAATGCAAAGTTTCCTAAAATTTTAATGTGATTTTGATATGGCATTAAACACGCCTTGATGGAAAAGAGGCCGGTGCCACTTCCATTTGATTAAATTTTCATAATGGACCGTTATCCATAATGGGAGTATATAAACTTCGGCACGCCAAACCCTAATTGTCCACTTGTTTAGCTTCTTCTAGTCATTACAGCTCAATCGTGATACCAAATTTAGAAAACAATTTACAAAATCAATACGAGGGCGGCGGAAACTTCTTAGCCTAGCACAAAAAGCGCGGTATAAACAGAAAAAAGTTAAGTGTTTTGGAAACTTCCATCTCTGCTAAGAACACATGTTAAATTTTGTTTCGATCTGGCAACTCCTTCATATAGAAACAGGTGTTCACAAAAGACGCATCCGGGATTTTTTTTTACAATGGAAAAATTAGAAATGCGTGGTGTCATTAAATATTTACATAAAAAAGGTTTATCGGGACAAGAAATTCATAATGATATGGTGAATGTGTTAGGTGAAAGTGCTCCTTCATATGCAACAGTAAAAAATTGGGTTGCTGAATTTAAACGTGGTCGTACAAGCATTGAAGATGAGCCACGTAGTGGACGTCCACAAACAGCAACAACAACAGAAATTGTAGCCAAAGTGCATGATATGGTATTAAATGATCGACGAATAAAAGTGCGTGAAATAGCTAATATCATGGGCATCTCAAATGATCGAGTCCGTTTAATTTTGCATGAAGAACTACAGATGAAAAAGCTTTCTTCAAGATGGGTGCCGCACTTGTTAACACTAGATTAAAAACGCATACGAATGAACATTTCTCAACTTGTTCGGGTCGTTTTCAGCGAAATAAAATGGATTTTAAGCGTCGTTTCATAACTGATGATGAGACATGGATCCACCACTATACTCCAGAGACAAAAGAACAATCCAAACAATGGACTGAAGCTGGAGGAAGTGCCCCAAAGAAGGCAAAAACAATTCAATCGGCTGGTAAGGTTATGGCAACGGTTTTTTGTGACTTCAAAGGTATTTTATTGATTGACTATCTGCAAAAGGGTAAAACAATAAATTCAGAGTACTATTGCAACCTTTTAGATCAATTAAATGTACAAATTCGAGAAAAACGTCCTGGCTTACAACACAAAAAAATAATTGTTCATCAAGACAACGCACCAGCGCACAAGAGTGTTTTAACAATGGCTAAAATCAACGAATTAAAGTACGAGTTGCTTGACCACCCACCTTATTCTCCTGATTTAGCTCCCAGTGACTTTTACCTGTTCCCAAATCTAAAAAAATTCCTTGCTGGCAAGCGTTTCACCTCAAATGAAGATGCAATTACAGTTGTAAACCACTATTTTGAAGACCTTGAGGAAAACTATTTTAATCAAGGGATAGAATTGCTAGATAAGCGTTGGACTAAGTGTATTGAAGTTTCAGGAGATTATATTAAAAAATAAAAAACAAAAAAATTTTCTTTCATTGATAGGCTAAGAACTTTCCGAACCGCCCTCGTATAAGCTGAATCTAAGATGTCAGGAAGCGCTCATCCAAGGTAAAGCTTCTGACGCTAGCTTCGTGGGCATCGATCAAAGTAACCTCTAACCCATACGTCAATAGTCGAACCCAAGGAAGCACATTTTAATCAAAACTTTTTACAGTTGTGCATTCAAGCCTTTTTTAGTCAAGCCGGGCAAAAGTAGGCCATATCGGTTCATGTTTTCAGGTGTCCCATCACCTAGGTCATGTCGAAATGAATGTCAAGCTACACGCAAAGGAAAAATATGGTTACTATATGGTCATGGCAACAATAATATGTTCTCTGCAATAATTGTATGTTCGTCTCAACCATAGTATTGTTTTCTGAATTGCATGTTGAAAATACCATGATTGCGACAATATTAATATTGTTGAAATAAACCAATAGTATTATTGCCAAATTAAAAAATGAAATTATGGTTAAGTATTGTTTTTGGGGTTTAATGTTAACAATAATATGATTACCGCAATCATACTGGATGATTGTAATTTTTCTTAATTTGAATATGGTTTTACAACAATGTTATTGTTACGAATCTTATGAAATAATAATGGGAATTAAAATTTTCCAAAAAACTGCTGTGGATTTGTTTAACTGAAATATTTTTAATAAAAAGCCTACGTTTTTTTAAATGGATTTTTTCTACTATTTAATAAATACTCCTATTATTTTAAATTTAAAGTATTTTTAATTTCTTTACTTAATAAAAATCTTTATTGTTGACAACATAACCCAATCCTAATAAATAATTTTGAGGACCATAGTATGGTTGTGCTTGTTAGGATCATACTATGGTTGTATGTCAAACATACTATTGTTATGTGAATCATAATATGGTTGCGTTGATCATAGTATGGTTGAGTGTTAATCATACTATTTTTGTGGGGTTGATAGTATGGTTGTATGTGAATCATACTATTGCTGTGAGGATCTTAATATTGTTGTGCCACAACCATAAAACCAACAATAGTATGATGCCCCTTCAATATTGTCACCTCAACCATACTTTTTTTCTGCGTGTACTTTACTAGCCTAAGTACATATCCAATCTTGCTCAAGTGGAGAAGAGTGCATGATGGTTAATCCATTACTCATTCTTGTAATATTGGATGATAGGTGTTTAAGTTTTTATAACATCCCCATAAAATGCTAGCTTCGATTTGAGGTCCTGTTGCTTTAAAGGTCACATTTAAAATTCAATCTAGCTGAAATAGTACATAACTGAATCCCTAGACACTAGACATTCGACCATATGAAATAATGCTTTTATATAGCCTCCAAGAAGTATGCCCTCCCCCTATCAACGTCACATACTAAAACTGACCTTGCTCAAACTCTAGAGTAGGTCTTGCATATAGCAGAGTGTTGTAGGATATCTCATAGTCGGTCCATACTGACTTTTTTAATTTTTCTTTTATTTTTACGTAACATCACGGAATATAAGGTTTTCCTTTTTTACCTTTAAATTTAACTGCCGCGATGTTGTAATCGCTACGCCCGGCAGCGTTGCGTTATGGGCAGCATTCTTCATGTCGTAGTTATTTCACATTTGACGGCGTTCTATAGCTGCCAGCTGGGCAATATTCGGCGCAGTTCTTTTTTTTTAAAACTCTGATTTTCTAAAGCCATTTTTACGACAGTTATATAGGGTGATCCATCTAGAGGTGTTTTTTCAGAACAAAAAAAAATATAAAAATTCAAATCAAGTGTGGAATTGGTAATTTGAAAGGACATTTTATGGCATTTATTTTTTGAAAATAATTTCCTTCAAATGTTGGCCGCAACTACGTCTCAGGGTTTCCATTCTGAGGGTCCAATTTTGGATGACTCGTTCGAGCATTTCGACCGATATTGCTTTAATGACACGCGTAATCTTGACTTCCAAATCCTGAATCGTAGCTGGTTTGTCAGCATAGACTTTGGACTTGACGTAACCCCAAAAAAAAAATGTCTAAAAGTGTGCTATCACTCGATCTAGGCGGCCAACACACATGTCCAAAACGTAAAATTAGCTGCTTTTCGAAATGACCTCTCAATAGATCCATTGTTTGAGCAGCTGTATGGCAAGTAGCACCGTCCTGTTGAAACCAAGTGTCGTCAAGATTACGGGCTTCAATTTCAGGTAGCATAAAGATCGATATCATGGCGCGATAGCGAGCACCATTCACGGTTGCGTTCCGCCCATCATCCTTTTTGAAAAAATATGCACCGATGATTCCGCCAGCTTATAAACCGCACCAAACCGTGGCTTTCTCGAGGTATAATGGCACCTCTTGAACCTCTTCTTGTTGGTCTTCAGCCCAAATGTGGCAATTTTGTTTATGGACTTTCCCGTTGAGCCAGAAATGGGCCTCATCACTGAACAAAATTTTGGTCGAAAAACAGCGGATCTTCCCGTTTCTCACCGAACGCTCATTTCCATACGAGTAATACAGTTGCCAACATTTGAAGATAATTATTTTTTCATTGAACATGGATTAACCGGCGTAAGACCTCTTTCTTCTATAGTTGAATACGAGTATAAGGTAAGTTTTTAACAAAATGGCAAAGTGACATTGATTTTTGTGGTCCGTGACAACCCTCTTCAGAAAGCCTTGCTGCAATTGTTGAAAGCAAAACCGAACTCTATAAGGCCAGGCTCTCCCCAAACGAATGAGAACTACTGTTGTAAGCCTTACTTTTCAAGTTTTCTTCACACAATTGCCCACGAAAATACAACTCACTTTTGCCACCTCTAAAGAGACTCCACATCGATTTTCAAAAAATAAATGCCATAAAATGTCCTTTCAAATTACAAATAAGTATTCCACACATGATTTGAATTTTTATATTTTTTTTGCTCTGCAAAAATACCTCTAGATGGATCACCCTATATAATAAGAAGTGTGCAGGACTATTAGGCAAGTAACTCGGGTACAAACCCGGTAAGGAGTTGTTAAAATTGATTTTTTTGACTTGAGAATGTCGACAATGGTCATAGGCGGAAAACCTTGCAGAAACAATATTTCAAACCAGACTTGTTTATTGAGAATATGAAGAAATGATATCGCTTATTTTTATATCACTTATTTAGGAGAAGCTAAAATACTGTTAGTGGTATGCAAGTTTATAAACTATATTTCAAGTTATCACCAAATTTCTTGATCAACAAATATTGCAGCACTGTATATTTTTAGATCGACCCTCGCACATACGAGTACATACGTATGCCTATATATCGGTAGTAACATTATCCTTTGCCTTGTCATGTCATATTTCTTTACATATACATGTCCTATTTTCGTGCGTGGCTGTGTGTGTGTCTTCTTTGTGAGTAGTATGAAACGTGTTTGTGCTTGAAAGTACGTGCATATCCTTTTAGTAGTACGAGTAATTCATTTTTTACTCTTCCCGCCCGCCCCCTGTTGGTAAACTTTTACAAGGAATACTTGGAATATGCATACGAGTAGGTATTCATACTAGGCAGGACCAAGGACAGTGGGATGATACAAAAACTATTTAAGGTCAACTTTTTAAAACTATATTTGGTGTATTTGTTGGTGGTTTTTTAAATGTTTTCATTGTATCGAAAATAGTGTACAGGCTGAATCGGGAGAATATATTTGAAAATATACGTAGTAGGGACATAAATACTGTTACAGCATTGAACACACCCATTTCAATAGTAGAACTGAACATGTCCCGTTAATGTCATATGGGTTTTGAAAGCTAACCTCAATAGCGTTAGTCTGAAACGGGATTTTAAAATTGTTTCAACTTTCATCATGGAGTGGCCAGATACGATAATGAGAATCGTATCGCTGTAATAGCGCTTTTCAAGTGTGAAATGAAAAAAGCGATATTTTCAAAACGCTCCGGCCACTAGGGATTAGCCGTATGTTCGTCTACCGATGCATAAAACTGTTTGAGGAGACTGGAGATGTAAAAGACCGCCACCGGTCGGGCCGCCCACGCTATGTTCGAACATTAAAGCCGTTAAATCAAGAATTTACAGAAACAGAAAATCATGGCCCGTGAGATGAATATCACGCAAAAGTCAATGAGTCGAATCATTAAAAAAGACTTGGTACTTGGGGCTTTCAAATGACGTACCAGACATTTATTGACTGCAGCTTTAAAAAAAACGCTTATAATTTGCACAGAAAAATTTTGTTCACCGATGAAAACAATTTTACCGTTCAGGAAAAATTGAACAAGCAAAATGATAGAGTGTATCTGAACTGATCCCACGGATGGAAAAGGGTCATCACCCAGCTTCAGTCATGGTTGGGTGGGGTGTCTCTTACGATGGGGTAACTGAGCTGCATTTCTGCGAACAAGGAGTCAAAACATAGGCCAAAGTTTACCAAGAAACCATTCTGGAAGCTGTTTTTTTAAATAACCAACACTCAAGGGACGCCCCCGCGTTGGCGAGTGGAAAGTAATGGATCTGAGGGGGGACAGAGGGAGTAATGTTTATTGACACTTGCCTTGAACTTCTGGATGTCGTAATTAGTGGGAAATACATTTGCCGGAAGTCGATTCTACATACGGACTGTACGAGCGAAAAACGAATTTGATCTGTAGTGTATAGTGCGGTCAACTGGCCAATCGATAACAAACGGGTGTGAATTCCTAGAATGTCGCGTATCCCTGCCGAACATTCTTATGTCAGGAATAAGGCGACGGATGTCTGATGAACACACACCATGAAAGTAACGATAGAACAGCGTCACGCAACCCACATTCCGACGATGCTCTAGGGAAACAATAGAGTTGGATACCCTACTGTCACCAATCAGCACCATAGCTATCCTTTGAACACTGTCAAGTAGCTCCAAGGATGATTTTGGAGCACCTGCCCATATATGGGAGTTGTATTCCATCTTTGGCCTGATGAAAGTTGTATAGATATTGAAAAGATCAGTAGGAGTGAAATATTTCTTGCACCGCTTTAAAAAGCCTATGCACTTGAGTGCTTCTTTCGACACTTCGAATACATGTCTCGCCCAACGAGCGTCACATTGTATTTTCATGCCCAGAACATTAAGAGCTTCTGATTGTTCAATATTTGTACTATCAATCTTAACAATTTCCTGTTCCAAAACCAGCCATGGACTTTCCAGCAGGATTCTGCGCCGGCCCATAAGGCTAAAACGTCCCAGGCCTGGCTTCGAAACAATTTGCCAGCGTTCATTTCCTCTGAAGAATGGCCCTCAGGCAGTCCAGATTTGAACCCATAGGATTGCAAATTGTGGACGGTTTTAGAGGACAAGGTTTGTCACAAAAGATACCCCAATATTGGATCTCTTAAGACTGCTTTGGTTCGAGCTGTGGCCAATTTTCCAATGGACGAGGTTCGTGCAGCTATTGACGATTGGCCAGTGCGACTTAAGGCGTGTGTAACGGCAAAAGGCGGACATTTCTAATAAGTAGATTTTTGTTGGATACAATATTCATCAATAAATATATTAAAAAATATTTGGTCCAAAAACATTCAGTACTTTTTGATTTACAGCATAAAACGCGTGTAACAGTATTTATGTCCCTACTGAGTAGTGTACAGGCTGAATCGAGAGAATATATTTGAAAATATATTTTAATCTTAGATAATACTGAAATGTTTCATTTAAACGATTTTCGAGCGGCAGTTGCTGCAACGTTAAGGTAGAAGAAGATTTGGTATCCTTCCGAAAACATACCAAAGGACAATGTCAGAACTTAATTAAAACTTAGGGTTGTGTTGGCAAATAGATGCTATTTTGGGCTCGTTTAAGAATAGGCCCATGTCTCGAAAGACTTAGATAACACTTCACAATACTTTCGTACTACCCGTGCTTCTAAATGGTGCCGATGCGAGGATGCTACCAAAAGCATAAAAAGCTGTAATGGGGAAAATCCTTTTGAAATTGACCGCCGCTGCTGTATAGGCGGGGAGGATTTGCTTCGGACGAACTGTGAGCTGCATTCCGTTATAAATGTAGATAAGCACATAAAAAAATATTGACCTGGCTTGGATATAAGAACATACGCTCGCCAGAAGGCCGGAAGCCTTCGACAGAAAAGACCGAGTGTTTAGCGGCAAAACCCAGAGAATGCGAGAATTCTTGGTATTGGAAACTGGATGAAGCAAGCCAAAGATGTGTTAAAAATTAATTTGCTATGCAAGCCCAGACCAACAAGAGGTATAGACGTCAGCCTTAGTTGATAAGTTAGGTGGAACAGGGTCCTTGTCAGTCATAATAAGTTTCAGAGAGAGTAAGCATAGTTAAGTTGCGATAGGCCAGCGGGCCTTAAACCTGCGTTGCAGTCCTTTTAATCTTTAATCATTAGATAAGTTTTATCATCTTTGGGTGGTAAATTTTCGGGCACCTTGTATAGTGGCAATTTTATGCAGATATTTTCTTTTCTTATTTCATTTAATATCTGATTTATCGAATGTGGGACTCCCCTTTGGCCTGGAACACAGCCTAAAGTAAGCTACGTATGACTTATTCATTTTATGGAGAAGTTTAAACATGGAGCCTTATTGAAATATATCTGTAGTTTTTACAAGCAACCGCTTAATTGCATTTTCATCGATTTTGCACCGAATGGCACCATTTTCCTAGTGGATTTGATTTGCCTAAGCTTTTGTTCAAAATAATGTACCTTTACTATTTTTTTACAAAAAACAAGTAAGATGTTTACTACAAATTGTTTTCATCATTAAAGCCATAAGTAAACATAACTCATGTTTTTGTTCTATTCCTTTCACTAATAACAGCATGTACGAGGGCGACCGAAAAAGTAACTGGCCCAACATAAAAGAACCGTTTTTTTTGGAATTATTATTATTTATTTTTCCACATAATCTCCTTCCAACTCAATACACTTCATCAAACGTTTTTCAAGTTTTTTAATTCCATCCGAAAAATAAGATTTATCAAGACCTTCAAAATATGCCTCAGTTTCAGCAATAACCTCGCTATTGGACGAAAATTTTTTGCTACCGAGAAATTTTTTTAAATTTGGAAACAAGAAATAATCTGAAGGAGCTAAACCTGGACTATATGGTGGATGCGGAGCAATTTCAAATCGTAATTCGGCCAGTTTTTGTTAAGTTAAAAATGCAGTGTATGAAGGAGCATCATTATCTTGATGAAAAAGAACTTTTTTTTCTAAATGCGGTCGTTTTATCTTGATTTCTTCACTCAACCGATCCAATAATGCACAATAATATTCACTATTTATAGTTTTTCCTTTCTCAAGATAATCAATAAATATTATACCCCTTGCATCCCAAAATACTGTGGCCATTACTTTTCCTGCTGACTTAACAGTTTTCGCCTTCTTGGCACCACTTTTACCAGGTTACCATTGTCTTGACTGTTCTTTGCATTCTGGGATGTAGTGATGGATCCATGTTTCATCAACTGTTATGAATCGGCGCAAGAACTCTTTTGGATTACGCTGATAAATCGCTAAAAGCTCCTCGGAATTGGTCCAACGGACGATTTTTTGGGGCAAAGTCGACAAACGTGGCATAGCTTTTTCGGATAGCTTTTTCATGTGGAGTTCATCATGTAAAATACTTCAAACTTGCTTTTCGTGTATTTTAACAATATCAGCAAGTTCTCTGAGCTTTATTCGTCTATCTTTAGTCACTTCATTAAATATTTTTCTAATGTTTTCTATAGTAGTAGCAGTTTTCTTGTTCTTCTTCCGTACTTGAACGACCCATTTTAAATTGTTGAACCCAGGATTTCACGGTGGAGTATGATGGTGCATTATCATTATGAACAGAATCCAATTCATTGTGGCGTATAACCTTTCATATAAAAGTGTTTAATTACCGCACGAAACTCTTTATTTTCCATTTTTCAAAAATTATAAAACATGTTTACTTCAATCACCTGCAACAAAGAAAATAATCATTAAATATTTCGGTAATTTTGACAGATGGCTTATAAAAGATTGCTTTTAAAAAAAGTTGCTAGTAAAACAGAAAATGTGCCATGCCAGTTAGTTTTGCGGTCGCCCTCGTATGCACATAAGTTGGTTTTTAATATGGTTTCATAAATAACCGCTTAAAAAAATTCTGTGCCTATTATTGAAATTTTTGCGTACATATACTGTGGATAAGCGGTTTTTTGTAAATCTTAAGTGTCGTTATGTTGTTTTTAAGAAAAAGTAAGTAAAGTGATGATCAACATCATCGATCATCACCCTCATGATTGGATGCAGTTAATAATATCTTGTGCCAAGAAATCGAACAAACTCGTAGTCATAGAAAAGAACAACACGAATTTCTTAAACTTTGATATAACATTTTAAAGTACATATTTTAAAAAGCAGCAAGTAACGATATCAATGGTGCAAAAGTTTTGTGCAAGAATATACAAAATATTATTTACAAGAAAGGTACCTATTACAAAATTGAATATAAAAAATATTTTAATGTCATCCTCAAAAATAATTTCCACTAATGACATTGGAAACTTTCAACTTTAAAATAATATGACAAAAAAAAACCTATTTCTTCAGAAAAGAAGAAATATTTAATAGGATTACTGCCAATTACGAGGGTTGCTATATATATTTCTGGCCTAGGCAACACTAAGTGTTGCCTGGCATCATCTGACATTTCCATTGGAAAGTTTGACAGTTTTTTGCATAAACGTACTCAGAACGTTTTGACGTACGTCCATCATTTGCGTTGTTTACAGTGGCTTGAAAAAATCAATTTGGCAAAAAATGGAATAAACTCGTGAACATTTTCGTGCGATCATTTTTCACAACTTTCGACGATGAACTTAAATCTTTGTGTGGCGATGAAACACTATTTTATAGCACTGTGAAATACTGGTTTAATGAATTCAATCGTATCCGACGCTCGCTCAAAGACGAAGGTCGTCCAAAAACGGCATTTGTAACCATACTATGATCCCCAGAACCATAGTATGATTCACACTCAACCATACTATGATCTTCACATTAATAGTATGATTCATACTCAACCATACTATGATCTTTACAACAATAGTACGATTCATACTCAACCATACTATTATTTCCACGACCATATTTTGATCCTCACAACCATATTGTTTTTCTTATACAACCATAGTATGATTCACACGCAACCATGCTATTATCCGTACAACCATAGTATGATTCAATCAACCTACCTTGATCCCCAAAATTATTTATTAGGATTGGGTGTTGTTATTCAAAAATAGAGATTTTTATCAAGCATTTTATTATAAATTGCATTACAATTAGTTCATTGCCAGATTTTAGGCCATGTTTTTATTGAACATTTCATTTAAGAAACAAAAATATATATTACAACGGCAGTTATAAATACTTTTACTTTCAGCAGAGGTGAATGATACTTCACCATCCGCAGACCCCAAGTAACGAATGTGATTAAACAATGATAAATGGCTAAATACTTAAGTGCATGCAGATTTTAAATAAACGAGAAACAGTCGGTAGTAGAGTATTTTACCGAACAAAGTAAACACAATAAAAATCCCTCGAACAACTGTTCAATTGTTGTTGTTTTTTTATAATGGACAACAACCATGCACTGTAACCTGTGCATGTTTTTTTTGGTATATCAAAAAAAATCATACGTACACATTCATACATGTAAGCTCTATAAAACCTGTTTTGTTATGTTCACAGTCGCAACCATACTGCATGATTGCCGTAATCATGTTATTGTTAAAATTTAAATTTTAAACAATACTTTTGTTGCATCAACCATGTTTATATGGTTGCTACAACAATATTTTTATTTTTAAATTTGGCAATAGTACTATTGTTATATTTCAACAATATTAATATTGCCGCAATCATACAGTTGTCAAAATGAAATTCAAAAAACAATACTGTGGTTGCGACAAACTTGCTTTTATTGTAGAGAACAGTGTTGTCGTGACCATATTGTAACCATATATTTTCTCTGCTTGTGTGCACCATGACAATGCGAGCTCTCACACATCGACATCAAATTGATGGGTCATCCGCCGTACAGCCCTGACTTGGCACTCAATGACTTCTATTTATTCCCGCACATCAAGAAAAAAATGCGTGGTCAACGATTTTTGTCGTCAGAAAATGCTGTTGAACCGTTCAAAAACCACGTTTTGGAGGTGTCTCAATCGCAGTGGAAAAAGTGCTTCGACAATTGGTTTGAGCTCTTGCAAAAGTTTACAAATCATGCTGGAGAATACTTTGAAAAACAATTAAACCATTTTAAATGATAAATGTTCGCATTATGGGGCCAGAAATATATATAGCAGCCCTCGTATTGACGAAGTTTTTATTGTACATTTCGGGTATTTTATGAAGAAGTTTTTACGAATTTACGAACCGGTTCGTAACACACACACGTTTAATGCCTCGGAGTTGCATGTTGCTTTTGGCAATCATTTATTAAAAGGGATTAATTGTAATTTATAAGCATTTTCGGAAATTTTCTTGTATTGATAATTTTTAGGATCCATCCAAATAGTCTACTTGAGATCGTTATAAGGCAGAGTCGTAACATATTAGATTTCATCATACATAGTAAGGGGTGTTTTTTATTGGGGTATAGAACTTTAAGTTGGCATCACTTTTTTAACTGGCGGCCATTTTGTTAGCTGTCAAGTGATTAATATTTAGTTTGGTTTGCCATTTCATCATGAACAGGTTGACAAAAGAACAACGCTTGCAAATCGTTCAAATTTATTTCGAAAGTAATGATTCAGTTCGCGAAGTTCACCGCAAGCTCCGTCCATTTTATGGTCGACATAATCGTCCATCAGAGCAATTAATTCGGTTAACCATGGATCGGTTAACATGGACCATTGGATTATTTTCTTTGGGGATATGTGAAGTCGCTCGTCTACGCCAACAAACCAGAAACACGTTAGGGGACTTGGAAGCCAACATTCGTGGCGTTATTGCCAACATACGGCCCCATATGCTCGAAAAAGTGGTTGAAAATTGGACCTGTAGAATTGACTTTATTCGAGCCAGACGCGGCGGCCACATGCCCGAAATCATATTTAAACATTAATGGCATAAAATTATCCTTCCAATAAAGCCAAATTGATGGACATTAAAACGATTTTCTTGTGTTTTATTTCAATTTGAAGTTCTATACCTCAATAAAAACACCCTTTATTTTGTGCTGCTGTTTTTTTTTCGTTTCCCCTTCTAATGTTCTCGTATTTTTATTCGTGCATATTTGTATGATTGCCATATCCTGACGCACTCGTCGACTGCTATCCTTCCTTTCCATATTGTCATTAAAAGAGACAAGTTCGCAGCTCCATGTGCCCATATTTACATATTTACGAGTACACCACCACCTCCAGTACCAGTTGCCTACTGTCACATTTGCATTGACGTCAGTTCAGAGTAAGTGAGCACGGGAGGAATTGTCCGCCAAGGCGTAGTTGCACCAGCAAAACATGGAATGAGTCTTGGTTTTTGTAGGAATTCAAAGTGCGTCTCTTCGTGCAGTTTACATATCCAGTTCCTTTTGTTCGGTTAAACTATTTTATTTACTTTTCTACAATTTCCTTGTGAAACGACGATGCGGCTTCTGCTCGGAAGGAAGCAAGGGCAAAATGTCAAATATATTTTTTTTTTTTAAATGGCAAACAAATAAAGGGGAGTGTGGGCAGTTGTTTGGCTTTGTGGCTTGTCAATGACACGAGGAAGTTTTCAGAAGAAGATGTTGGTCTCTTCTTTTTCTTAGTGTCTATAATGTTAACTGACTTAATTGTTTGAGTTTTTCACCAAGGACAGTGTCAAGATTGGGCAAATATTTGACGAATATGGGTTTCACCATATTTGCTCAAAATTTTGTAAAAATAATACAGGGTTGATTTTGTGTTCACAGTAACGATAACTGTTTGAAAGTTTTTGTTTGTTTAAACATATGCCAAGTACTGTCAAATATAAGTTTGGGAAAACATGTTTGACGTGTATTCACATTTGATTAAATATTTGTCTAAAAAAATATTTGATCAAACTATCAAAAAACAGAATATTTATTTTCTGTCAACATTTTGAAACCAATAATGCAGGAAAAAGAAAATTTAATGAGTTTGTGCTGTGGAGCAGCATCTTTGATAGTCTTGGAAGAGGAGGAAAAGGCAAAAAAGCTCAAAAAATTCGATGGGTTCGGGAGTGGGTACGTAGTCGGAATAACGAGTGATGCTGCGCAAAGTTAAAAGAATAACGAAGAATGCTGCGCAAAGTTAAAAGAATGACGAAGGATGCTACGCAAAGTTAAAAGAACTGCGTACAGGAACACCAGCTCCCTATAAAAACTTTTCGAGCCTTAACGCAGCAGAGTTTTACTTTTTGGTAAGCACTAAAATGAGATGTAGACCAATACAATTTTTAATAAATATTTTTGTGTAGCTGAAATTAGTTGCCCCGCTAATTTCAAAGTTACAAAGTAGACGACAAAGCTTTGAGAGCCAATTTCAGCCTTCGAACGCTTAGCTATTACACTGACATCACTGATTTTAATAGCTGCTCTTTCTTATTGTTTGCTCTTACAACAATTTTGTAAAATCAAATAAATGTTTGCCGAAAAAAGAGGGACAAATTTGTTCTGTGTTCACATTGGCCAATTTTTTGTTTGCTGGCAAATATTTTTGTTTCCCCGAAATCAGCTGTTTTGTAGTTTATCACTCAGAAATATTTTGTGGCAAAGAAATTTTCGAAGTTTTTCTTCAAATATTTGCCCAGTGTGATCGTACCTTTTTAAGGTATATTTCGGACCCTAAAGCGGATTATTTTGAAGTTCTTTTCGATAGCACAATGCAATACATTTCAAGTAGAATAATATATTTATAGCAATTATTTGTAATGTTGAGAACAGGGCCTATTCAGACAAACGAAGGCTAGTAGTCTTCCAGGTCGTTTTTCATACTTACTTACTTCGGCTGGCTCCACAACCTCTTGTTGGTCAGGGTCTGCTTCAAAAATGATTTGTAAGCACTTCGGTTTTGTGCGCGCTTCCTCCAGTTTCTAATCCGACTAACGAAGGCTAGTAGTCTTCCAGGTCGTTTTTTATACTTACTTACTTCGGCTGGCTCCACAACCTCTTGGGCCTGCTCCATAAATGATTTGTAAGCACTTCGGTTTTGTGCGCCCTTCCTCCAGTTTCTAATCCGAAGGTTCTTCGCATCATCATCTACTTGGTCTGATTGGAGTCTCGGTCTGCATTTTCCGTGGTAATTATCGTCTAACGCCTTTCTGGCTGGAACGTTTGTTATCATTCGACCAACATGTCCCAGCCAGCGCAATCGTTGTATTGTTAAGCGCTTAACTACATTCATGTAGGGATGCTGCTCAAACAGCTCTCGGCTCGTACGACGCATATACTCCCCGCCCAAGCAACTGGGTCCCAAGATTTTACGAACGATTTTTCTTTTAAAGATTACCAATACACTTTCATCCGCTTTTGAAAATATCCATTTTTGGCGCCATAAAGAAGCACAGGTAGTGTCAGTGTTTTGTAAAAGGTAATCTTCGTATTTTGAGAGAGGCCTCTATTTTTGAGCTGTTTATCCCGCCCAAAATAACACCTATTTGCAACATGATCCTTCGTTATATTTCAGTGCTGACATCGTTCTTTCGGTTTATGAAAGATCCGAGGCATACAAATTCCTCTACTACTTCGAAGTTGCAACTGCCGGCCAAAACAATCTCACCTTTTTTTCCAACGCGGCGCATATCTAGTTGCCAGCATTACTGGTGTTAACTGCGCCCGTTTCAAGGATTTTCTCCATTAAGATGTTGAAGTTACGCGATAAGCTGTCAGAACGCTGGCTTATTTACTTACGAGGGTAGTTATTTCTATTTCGGGTCCTGACAATACTAGTGTTTCCAGGTGCAAACTAGAACTTCCATTGAAAACTTGACATTTTTTAGCATAACTTCACTCAGAACTTTTTGTTATTTGAGGGCAAATTGTGTGTTAAAAAATTCATCTCAGGCAAAAAAGGAAATTATAAGTATACCGTAAACATTTTTGTGTGATGATTTTTTACGATTTTCGGCGTGGATTGAACACTCTTGTCTCGATAGACCACGCCGTTTTCAACTTGTTTTGACTTTTGGCGATGAAGCACCATCGAAAACCACTGTTAATCGCTGGTATAAAGAGTTCAGTTTCGGGCGCCGTTCGCTCCTGGATGAATTTTGTAAAGGACGTCCAACGTCGGCCACTTTGCCAGAAACCATTGGTGCTGTGCGTGAACTGATTAAGCAAGACCGACATGTGACATTCTGTGAGATTGAGGCATCCCTGGGCATTAATTAGTATGACAAGCATCAATGAGATATTGAGTGTTCACTTGGACGTAAAAAAAATTGTTCTCGTTGGATCCCACATAATTTGACGAATGCTCAAAAAAGGCTCGTATGGATTTGGTGCAAAGAGATGTTGAAAAAGTATAACTGCGGTAGCTCAAAGGCAGTGTAAGACATTGTCACAGGTGAAGAATTATTGATCTATGAGAGTGACCCGAAACAAAACAGCAATCGACCGTGTGGGTATTCGGAGACGAGCCAAATCCAACGAAAGTTGTTGGTGGAGGAAGTACATCGAAGAAAATGATTGCGTTTTTTTCGGTATAACCGGCCATGTTGCCACAGTGTCCTTAGTGGAACGTAGGAGGTCAATTCTCAAACCATCTGTTTGCCAACAGTGTTTGAAAAAAAGAGGTAAGATATTAAAAGAAGAGGGATCATTTTGCATCACGACAATGCGAGCTCTCACAAATCAGCTGAAACGATGAGCTATTTGACCGCTCAAGATATCGAATTGATGGGCTATCCACCGTACAGCCCTGACTTCTTCTTATTCCCTAGCATCAAGAAAAAAATGCTTGGTCAATATTTTTCATCGCCTGCAGCAGCTGTTGAAGCGTGCAAAAATCATGTTTTGGAGGTGTCGCAATCGAAGTGGAAAAAGTGCTTCGAAAATTGGTTTGTGCACAGGCAAAAGTATAGATCAATATATTAAGGAGAATATTTTCAAAAACAATAGAACCATTTCCAATGATAAATTATTCGTATCTACATCTGAACCCGAAATGCAAACGTCTTTTGGTAAAGCACGCTGATAACTTGCACAGAAAAATTTTGTTCACCGATGAAACAATTTTTACCGTTCAGGAAAAATTTAACAAGCAAAATGATAACAAGCGGTCATCTAAGGAAGCATCTGAACTGATCCCAAGGGTGGAAAAGGGTCATCACCCAGCTTCAGTCATGGTTTGGTGGCGAGTCTCTTACGATGGGGGGTCACTGATCTGCATTTCTGCGAACAATGAGTCAAAACATCGGCCAAAGTTTACCAAGAAACCGTTTTGGAAGCTGTTGTGAAGCCTCTTAGCAATTCCCTGTTCCAAAACCAACCAACCAAACAATCCAGCAGGATTCTGCGCCGGCCCAAGAGGCTAACACATCACAGGACTGGCTTCGAAACAATTTGCCAGCGTTCATTTCCTCTGAAGAATGGCCCTCAGACAGTCCAGATTTGAACCCAATGGATTACAAATTGTGGACGGTTTTAGAGGACAAGATTTGTCACCAAAGATACCCCAACATTGGATCTGGTTGGGTTCTGGCTGTGGCCAATTTTCCAATGGACGAGGTTCGTGCAGCTATTGACGATGGGACAGTGCGACTTAAGGCGTGTGTAAAGGGAAAAGTCGGATATTTCGAATAAGTAGATTCTTTGTGGATTTAATGTTTAGCAATAAATATATGTGACAGCGCATAGAGAAAGGGGCTTAAGGGTAATATTTAAAGGTAATTTTCATTTTTTTTTCTTTTTTTGATGTGGACAACATCCGAGCATCGAATGAGACCGATCCCATGCCCCAAAAGTGTTCCCTCGCAGAGATATGCGCGTTTTATGAAAGTGAAGTCGACGATTCTAAGCGCAAATAGAAAGGGACCTAATCTCTAAAATGGTTCTCCTAAACAAAACTGCTTTTTAACCTTAGGTCCGTTTCTATTTTGCGCGTCACATATTAAAAAATATTTGGTCTAAAAACATTCAGTACTTTTTATTTTACAGCATAAAACGTGTGTAACAGTATTTATGTCCCTACTAAGTATTTACGTCATGTCCTCTCCATCTTATCTTCTGGATCGAGGTGATGTCCGCCCTGTATTCATGAAGGACATCCGCCAGTTGTTTAGAGGCGCCTGAACGCAGAAGTGTTTTTACATTCCATTGCATATTCGTAAATCGTGGTCCTTCATTTATTTGCGGTGCTTGTCAACAGTTAGGGATGTTTCGGGATTTTTTTCATTTATTGTAAATTTTATCGTGTGTGTTTCTTTGATTTTTGAATCGGCCTACAAAACCCAGCTTCAACCTCTTAAACCTAAGGCCAGCCAGGTCGCCTCTCACACGTAAGCCGTTCCTTGGACGGATGTCAAAACTCTGTTGCTCAGGATCGCGCGAAAGCCTGTCAGATGACTAGTAACGGGTGATCAATCTTTGGGTTTTTTTCAATAGCGTTTTTCACAGATTACGCGTGAGTTATGTAAAACTTTAATTTTCTTTTCTTTTAGTATTGTTTGCCATTTCATCGTGGAAAGACTTACACTGCGAAAATCACGGTTTGGCGCTGGTGGAATCATCGCTCCAGTTATTTTTTTTAATAGAGGCTTTTTAGTTAAAAAGTATCGCACTGGCTCCACCAAGTTAAACTAAATCGATACTTTACCTTACGACATACACCACCAACAACTGTCAAAATCAATTCCGCAGGTGAATTTGACCAGAAATGTCTGTGATGGGCTGGCTTCAAAGCATAATTCAACAATTAGAAATTCTAACACGTACATGGACCAAATACTTTCTTTGAAATATTTTATTTTATTACAATTAGCTTAACTCAAAAATAAATATGTATCACAATAATATTGCTTGTTCTAGAAATACAAAAAAGGATAATCTTATTTTTTACCTACAAAAGGACAGACAATCCACAAAATCCCAATGCTTTCAATTAAAACTTAAATAAACTAGTACAAATGTTCAAAGTGTTACCGGTTAACGGAAGTCCTTTCACATCCTCATCCTTTTTTCTTTATGATAATATGCGTTTATCGGGTTTCTGTGAGTTGTGTCTTACAATAGCTCAGCTATTTTAGGGTGGGAGAGACACTAAAAATGCCGCTTATTAGACATAACCTAATGCTCGTACACGCTCTCTTCTTACATTAGATACGATTCGGTTCGCGTGTCATAGCGTGATTCCATATCCTTGATATCCCGATATAGTTGCTCGATAATAATCGCCTGTTTATTCTGTGGCACCTTCGACAGAAGATTCAAGGGTGCCAGCATATATTTGGGCGTGACTTCGGATGCCGTTGAAGATGTGGGCGCTGGGGCGACCGAGTTGTAGGTGACGATGGTGGTGCCGCTGAGTGTAACTTTTTTGGCCAAGTGCTCAGGTATGTACAGCCTGTTGCTGCGCTGTTGTTTTGGTTTGCATTTGAGCTGAGATTGAGATGTTGGACTCGGTTGTGGTTCTGAATTGTCATTCTTTGTCGAAGGGATTTTTTGCTCAGCTTGCGATTTCTCATGTTGTGGGGATTTCTTTGTTTTCTTTAGTGATGACGTCTTTTTGCTTCGCTTCTGTATGAAGGCTGGGAAGCCTTTTGGCGTCAAGTGCCCACTTACGGCCGAACTCATGTTGTGTACACGTCTCCTCATGCGGGCCAGTTGATATTGCACCACCTCGTCTGGCTTGATGCGACGCTGTTCAAAGGCCCTCTTCCATAGAAGATAGGTGGGATCGTTGTCGACTTTGTTAGAGGATGGCAATATGGTGGAGAGGTCTTCAAAGGAAGAACAGCGTGGCATGGTATTGAGGACCATGTATTTCTTGCCCGGTGATGTGGTTGGTGAATTGGGTGGCGATGATGATTTTTTGCTGCCCTTGCGTTTCGTTAGACCGGGCGACTTCTTGCCGTTGTCTTGGGAGGTTAGCACGCAGTTTATGGTATGAACGTTTCCCATTTTCAAAAGAGTTACAAGTTTCAATTTCAGATGTTTACTGTTCTAAAGACGTTGTAATACTGTCTGAGGATTCTGTGCAAGCGAGGCTATTTATACAAATGTGAGCCAAAACTCAGATGAAATGCAGGTAGTACTGCTTGGCATGTTCGCCATATGCAGGAAGTACCTTTTTTCTCTTACAAACGATAGAAACGCGATGCTAAACTGAACGCGATAACTAAGCGCGATGGCTCAGGTAAATTATGGCAATCAAAGACACCATTACTTGCCACTCAACAAAGGACCTTTTTTTATTGTTGCTGTTAAGCCCTTAGGAAACTTATTAGATTTTTCAATCTATTGATTAGCCACAGCAACAAACTCTCTCGCCTGTCAACCTTCAAGCACATCCTCCTCGCTGCTCTTAATCTCAATCCTATCGCTGTTTGTCATCTTTGAGGTGACTTAATAGTATTAATCCTTTCGGGTAGCCCACCTACGCACTCTCTGTAAGATGTTGGTAATTGGTTTTCCATATTGGAAAAGGAAAGAATAGAATTTCCCTGCGCTACATATGTGAATGTTTGAATTTCCATAAAGCGCCACGCCGGTCTTTTGTGGTCCATATTCTAACATTGTGGGTAATTACCTTAAATTAGCGTGAATTACGTCAAAATATTGTGTTTTCATAAACAACCTCGTTCGCGAAAACCGACTTTATGTGTTTGTTTTTGAGACCAACGACATCATTAAGTCAAGATTAAGTCATAGTACAACCAAACTATTTTTGTTAATTCTATTCTTCCGGCCAAATTTGGCTTAAAAATATATGCCATATTTCAAAGAACATTTTCTTTGTAGATTTTAAAATTTTTCACTGACTTTAAAAATTTTGTAGTTGTTAGAGTTGTTAATCTTAACACTCTTTTATAAAACAAAGGATTATTTAATTTATTGCTGTCCTAGATTAACAAATCGTTGTTGTGTTGCAATAACTAACAACCCTCTAGCATCCCTGGTCTTTCCTATGGTTTATGATTATTTCATAATATGTGTTTTTAATCACTAACAAACAATTGAATGGGATAAACTTGCAATGCATTTAAAGAGCCCGAAACGAAACAGTAATCGAGCGTGTGGGTCTTCGAAGACGAGCCAAATCCAATGAAAGTTGTTCGTGGAAGAAGCACTTCGAAGCAAATGATCGCCTGTTTCTTCGGCAAAACTGGCCATGTGGCGACTGTTCCGCTTGAGCAACGTAGGACAGTCAATTATAAGTAGTACACCACAATTTGTTTGCCTGAAGTTCGAGAAACGAACAAGAGAAGACAAATAAATCATTTCGAACATGACAATACGAGCTCTCACACATCGCCTTAAACCAAAGCCTCTTTGACTGGCCAAAACGTCGAATTGATGGGTCATCCGCCGTACAGCCCAGATTGGCAGCCAATTAATTCATTTTATTCGCCCACATCAAGAAAAAAATGCGTGGTCAACGATTTTCGTCGCCAGAAGCAGCTGTTGAAGCGTTCAAAAATCATGTTTTGAAGTTGTCTCAATCGGAGTGGAAAAAGTGCTTCGACAATTGCTTTGAGCGCATGCAAAAGTGTATAAAGCATGCTGGAGAATACTTTGAAAAACAATTAAAACTATTTTTAATGATAAATATTCGCATTTTCATTATTAGGCCAGAAATAAATAACAGCCCTCGTACTTACATACTGATTATTCTTCCATATTTGCGAGGTCAAAGATTTGCTGCTTACAAATATTTCATATACTCGTATTAACTACTTAGTAGGGAAATAAATACTGTTATAACATTGAACACATCCATTTCAGTAGTAGAACTGACCATTAGGGTGGAGTGAAATTCAAAAAAAAAAAGTTAACCTCGGAAAGAGATGTAGTCTGGGGTCCTAAAGAGGGGAAAAATAATGAAAAAAATTTAAACAAATTTTTAGGGGTCGCGCCACTCCCTAGAAATTTGGAAATTATCGCTATTTTGGCGTTGATTTTAGAAAAATCCTGAAAATTAACGACTTAACTTGAGCTTGTTCAGTGCCCAAACAAAAGTATTTGAGGCAAATATGAGGATAATCGACTTATATTTGTAGCTTTGGTGGTGATTTCATTGTTCAGTCAATTTTCTGAAGAAGGACCGATTTGACTTATTTTACTTTTTGAAATTTTTGAACAATGAGAAAATTTTTTTTAAATTTTTTCATGCCCTTATTTCATTGTTTACGCTATTGCAAACATTTATTGACATAAAACTTTAAAATCGGTTCAGGGGTTAGGAAAATTCACGCCTTCAAACATGTGTATTTGTTTATTTTGGCGCGACCCCTAAAAATTTTTTTTTAAATTTTTTTCTTTTTTTTTCCCCTCTTTAGGCCCCCGAATACATCTCTTTCCGAGGTTAACTTTTTCAAATTAAAAAAAGCATGTTTTCACTTCACTCTACTGACCATACCCCTGACCATATGGGTTTGAAAAGCTAACCTCAATAGCGTTAGTCTGTAACGGAATTTTTAAATTGTTTCAACTTTCATCATGGAGTGGTCAGGTAATGAGAACCGTATCGCTGCGCTTTTCAAGTGTGAAATGAAAAAAAGCGATATTTTCAAAACGCTCCGGCCGCTAGGGATTAAACGCATGTTCGTCTACCGATGCATAAAACTGTTTGATCAGGCTGGAGATGTAAAAGACCGCCACCGGTCGGGCCGCCCACGCTCTGTTCGAACACTGCATGTCATCAAAGCCGTTAAATCCAGAATTCACAGAAATCCGCTCCGAAAACAGAAAATCATGGCCCGTGAGATGAATATCAGGGAAAAGTCCATGAGTCGAATCATTAAAAAAGACTTGGGACTTGGGGCTTTTAAACGACGTACCGGACATTTTTTGACTGCAGCTTTAAAAAAAAATAGGATTGGAAAATGCAAACGTCTTTTGGTGAAGCACGCTGATAACTTGCACCGAAAAATGTTGTTCACCGATAAAAAAATGTTTCCCGTTCAGGAAAAATTTAACAAGCAAAATGTTAGAGTATATGCGCGGTCATCTAAGGACACATCTGAACTGATCCCACGAGTGGAAAAGGGTCATCACCCAGCTTCAGTCATGTTTTGATGGGGTGTCTCTTACGATGGGGTCACTGACCTGCATTTCTGCGAACAAGAAGTGAAAAAATCGGCCAAAGTTTACCAAGAAACCGTTTTGGAAGCTGTTGTGAAGCCTCTAAACAATTCCCCGTTCCAAAACTAGCCATGGACTTTCCAGCAGGATTCTGCGCCGGCCCATAAGGCTAAAACGTCCCAGGCCTGGCTTCCAAATAATTTGCCAGCGTTCATTTCAAGAATGGGCCTCAGGCAGTCCAGATTTGAACGCATTGGATTACAAATTGTGGATGGTTTTACAGGACAAGGTTTGTCACAAAAGATACCCCAACATTAGATCTCTTAAGACTGCTTTGGTTCGAGCTGTGGCCAATTTTCAAATGGACAAGGTTCGTGCAGCTATTGACGATTGACCAGTGCGACTTAAGGCGTGTGTAAAGGCAAAATGCGGACATTTCGAATAAGTAGTTGTTTTTTGGATACAATATAAATCAATTAATATATTAAAAAATATTTGGTCCAAAAACATTCAATACTTTTTATTTTACAGCATAAAACGTGTGTAACAGTATTTATGTCCCTACTCAGTATTTTCCAGCATGATTTACTCGTGTACACTTTTGCATGCGCTGAAACCAATTGTCCAAGCTCTTTTTTTACTCCGATTAAGACACCTTCAAAACATGGTTTTTAAACGCTTCAACAGCATCGTCTGGCGACGAATATCGTTGACCACGCATTTTTTCTTGATGTGCGGGCATAAAAAGAAGTCATTGGGTGCCAAGTCAGGGCTGTACGGCGGAGGACCTATCAAATTGACGTTTTGGCTGGTCAAAAGGCCGTTGGTTTGAGCCGCTGTGTGAGAGCTTCCATTGCCATGGCGCACAATGATTCGTCTTCTCTTGTTTGTTTTTCGAATTTCTCCCAAGACTTCAGGCTAACAAGTTGTGGTGTAACTCCCAGAATTGACCGTCCTACGTTGCTCAAGCGGAACAGTAGCCACATGACTAGTTTTACGGGAGAAACAGGCGACCATTTGCTTCGAAGTGCTTCTTTCACGAACCAATTTCGTTGGATTTGGCTCGTCTTCGAAGACCCACACGGTCGATTGCTGTTTTGTTAAGGGCTCATACGCACAGATAGATCCATGATTCGTCACCTGTGACGATCTTATAAACGTCTTTTGAAGAACCGCGATTGTATTTTTTCAAAATTACTTTGTACCAATCGTTACGAGCCTTTGTTTGAGCGATTGTCAAATTGTGCGGGATCCAACGAGAACAAACCTTTTTACGGCCAGGAGTTCATGCGATATCGAATGTATGCTGGGATATCGAATGTAATGCCCAAGGCTGCCTTCATCTCACGGTATGCCGCATGACGATCTTGGATTATCAGTTCACGCACGGCATCAATGTTCTCTGGCACAACGGCCGTTTTTTGACGACCTTCACGACCTTCGTCTTTGAGCGAGAGTCGGCCACGATTGAATTCATTAAACCAGTTTTTCACAGTGCTATATGATGGTGCTTTATCGCCATACACAGATTTAAGTTCATGGTTCAACCATAATGCACGATGTAAATAGTGAGTCACACCTTAACGTCAAGTTTTTTACAAAACTTAATTTGACATTTCTTTGTTTCGAAACGCAACAAAAATGACCGTTCAAATCAAAATGCATTTATTGCTCTTCGTGATTTTAGTGGTCGGCATAATCGACGTGTGTTCACAGTCAGCAGAATTGTGCGCACATTTCAAAATAGAAAGGGACCTAAGGGTAAAAACCAGTTTTGTTCAGGAGAGCCATTTTAAAGATTCAAATACGTGTTACTTTGGTGTACCATCACTTTCATAAAACGCGCATATCTGTGGGAGGGAACACTTTTGGGGCATGGGATCGGTATCATTCGATGCTCAGATGTTGTTCACATCAAAAAAAAGTGAAAATTGATTTTTTTTACCCTTAGGTCGCTTTCTCCATGTGCTGTCACATACGCATGCTCGGATGGTTCGTGTTGTCATCGTTCTGTCAAGGGGGCGTATTTCTTCGGAAATGAGCTTGGCTAAGCAGTTACCGCGAATGATGTCCGCTAACGCGGGATGATAACAGAATTCTTGTGACCAGATATTGAGGATATGGACCTGGACGTTATGTGGTTCGAAACTGATGTTGTCACATGTCTGGATATGGATAAGATAATTCGGCCAATTAACGAAAATGAACCTCCACCATGTCTCAGAGCCATTGAAAATATGGACATCGGATAGAGGTAGGCCAAATGGCGAGCATTTGTCCGATATTTTGTTTCACACATAATTGTCATACATCCTTTTATGAGACATCAATTGATTTTGGCTCGTTGGACTCTGAACTATAAACCGAGAATAATAGTTGGGAAAGTATTGAACCCTGTGGTTAACCTGCCGGAATATTTTGATGAAAGAAAGACAATTTATAACTGCTATTTTTAAGATAATCTATTTTGCGTAAATATTGTGGTATATTTAATGAAACTAGTTTGAAAAGTTTTATTTTAAACGATACTGCAGTAACAATTACTAAACGTTACAGAGCACCAACTAACATTCGGTTGTTCTTATAGCATAGTCGAGGTGCATGCAACGCCAATCATTCAACTGACGAAAACTGTAATGACACGACGAGAATTACAGTTTCAATTGGGTACGTCCTTGGGCCAAACTTGAAGAATTTACCAAGTTTCATCGAAATCTGTTCATAATTGCGATAATTACTTTGATTACAACGAGAGATGGCCGGGCGGGCGCTCGGAAAGACTGACGGACATTGCTCAATGGAATCAGATAGCGATTAAAGGTCGATCGGTATACTGACAAAGGATATATCTCCATTCCAATAATGTGTTGCAAATATCAGTTCGAAATCATAAAACCCTGTACAACAGTGTGGTGTAGGGTATACACATTTTACGCTCTATATTCTTAAATTCGCCCACTGTGCGCAGCTTCGGTAGAACTTTGATCATCCCGCTTCAGTCGAATCAAGAGGCGAAAGCTCTTTTGGCCTAAGGAAATAACGTGTAAACTTGTTGGCTAATTCAGCTGTGTCCCCGATGGAGCAAAACCTATTAAATTTTTACTTGCAAAATTTCTTTTAGATTCGTAAATTCGCCCACTGTGCGCAGCTTCGGTAGAACTTTGATCATCCCACTTCAGACGAATCAAGAGGCGATAGCTCTTTTGGCCTAAGGAAAGAACGTGAAAACTTGCTGGCTAATTCAGCTGTGTCTCTGATGGAGCAAAACCTTTTAAATATTTACCAGCAGGAAGTGTTTATATTTATTTAAAAAAATCCAAAAATGTCTATTAAGTAACCGGTTTTGTTTGAATTTTACCCTGGTTGGCAAACGTACTGACTTGTCACCTAATCAAAAGTGCTCTTTTGAGAAATATTCTTATGAACTGCTGTGTTGGTAAACATTTTGCGATTAACCCTTTTAATCAGGCAAATACCGCCGCCTACATCGCGATTTACCCAATTCTAGGTAATAACAAAGGGTGAACTAATTTAGCAAGCGCAAAAATTTCCAAAAAAAAATATTCCGAAAGAAAAAGGATTAACGGAGAACGGACCATAATCCCATACGTTAGAAATCCCTCTGATTTATATTATTTCCACTCACGTCTCCTTACAATCGCTAAAGTGTTGGCGTAGATTTTGCAGCGGCCGTTATTTAGTTTAAATTTAAGTTTACATTCTTGCTAATCCTAAATTCATTTGCTCCTATGCTTCCTCAGTATGTTCAGTGTGTAGCCTGTGGAGTGAAATGCCGATATTAATCCAGTGACATTTTGCATGGGCTACCTTCTCGTGGTATAAGGGGTACAGTTGAGTACAGTTTCGTAGAAAAAAGGCTCATTGTATTTTTGGTGGTCAAATTACATGTGTTTGCTCCGCCCACTTGTGACAGGTTGACTGTCACACAAGTTACCCAGATGTGAGGTACATTTTATTTAAAACCAAAACTTTCTTTTAGTTATTGTAAACAAAATTATTAAATACGCCCAGAAATTAATTTTAATATATTAAGACAATCTTTGGACATTTGGCGTTGTAACATTTTAAATATCATTCACATGACTACCGCAACTGGCACGGCAGTAACTCATCCGATCAGCCCAATTTTTCAGTACATTTTTGATTGTTTCGAGTCTAATCTCTTCAATGGCAACATCGATTTCATGTTTCGACCCATCAATTATCTCTGGCAAAATTGCCGCATGAGGGGTTCAGAGAAACCAAAGCATCCAAAACGAGTCACTGGTTTTTGTAAATCATTGGGCCATTTTTCATCGAAAATGAGCACGGAGCCGTCAACGTTGAGCGCCAATGCTCAACGAATTTTTGTTTCCAAAAATTCAAGAGATTGACATGGACGACATTTGGTTTCAACAAGACGTTGTCACATGTCACGCAGCCAACGCAATCATCGATATTTTAGTACAGATTAGAGTGTCCAAAAACCCGAGGTTTCACAAAACCGGCATTTCGGGTATTTTTCAAAACCGATTTTTGAAAAAACTTATTTTTTGTTATACTAGGGTTGCTATTTATATATCGCGAAAATATTCACGGGATAATTCCATTGTTCGAATGAGATGAATTTTTCAACACACTGTAAACAAAACAATTCGCCCTCAAATTACAAAACGTTCTGAGTGAAGATATGCTGAAAAATGTCAAAGTTTCCAATGGAAGTTCCAGTTTGCATCTGGGAACACTAGTATTGTCTCAATCGGAGTGAAAACCGTGCTTCGAAAATTGGCTGTGCTCATGCAAAAGTGTATTGATCTTAAAGGAGAATATTTTGAAAAACAATAAAACCATTTCCAATGGTAAATTATTGTGTTGTTATTGCCGGACCCGAAATATAAAATAGCAACCTTCGTATAACATCCCATTCGAAACTTAAATTACGGCTCATGTTGTTGTTGTTGTACCAACAATATATGTGACGCGCAAAATAGAAAGGGACCTAAGGTTAAAAATCAGTTTTGTTCAGGAGAGCCATTTTAAAGATTAGGTCCCTTTCTATTTGCGCTTAGAATCGTCGACATCACTTTCATAAAACGCGCATATCTCTGGGAGGGAACACTTTTGGGGCATGGGGAATGAGCATTCGATGCTCAGATGTTGTCCACATCTAAAAAAAGTGAAAAGTTGATGAAAAGTTTTGTTCAGGAGAGCCATTGTAAAGATTTGGTCCCTTTCTATTTGCGCTTAGTATCGTCGACTTCACTTTCATAAAACGCGCATATTTTTGAGAGGGAACACTTTTAGGGATCCCGGTCTCATTCGATGCTCAGATGTTGTCCACATCAAAAAAAGAAGAAAAAAAATGAAAATTGATTTTTTTACCCTTAAGTCCCTTTATCTATGCTGTCACATATTTATTTTGAAGTGTTGTTCGTATATGGTGGATCTGCTTCGATATCCAGGTGGAGGAAACGCGCCATTTGAACTGGATGCGTCCACAGAGACCTGGGGGTCAGCTGAGTGGGCTTGGCCGGACAATTGAAAAAGGTACAACACATGATGGCAGACGGGACAGATGTCCGGAACGTTAGCATCAATTCGTGCCCAGTAAGAATTGAGGCGGCTGCACCATTCAGATCTCAACTGCGCCAGAATCACGCGCGTCTGCCGAGGTAGTACCTTCTCCTCAGGTGAAATCTCCGGGGGACGCTCCCCTAGCTCTACATTCAAACGGTAGCTGGATACTGCTGCTGCGACTATATCGGCGTGAATGTTGTTCAGACCTGCCTGATGATGATCTAAAGGTTCTCTCTCTCTTATACCGCAGGACCTTCTTCTCTAGATCATGAAGATCGTACTTGATCAGCCTAGGCGGTAAGGGTGGTTAAGATAAATGCTGCGAAAGCAACCTATTGCTTATACAGCAGGAAATTGTGTCTGTGCACTGTAAGGACCTGCGTCTCCTCATCTAGATGGTCCTCAGAAGACATAAGAAGACACCCTGTTGATGTTCTGAGAGCGGCATTCTGGCAAGTCTGAACTTTCTTCCACTGCGTTGTACTCACGTTCGCCGACCATACAGGTGCTGCGTAGTTTGCTACAGACCGACCTATCGCTTTGTAAGAGGTCAACAAGGTTTCTTTGTCGGCTCCCCAAGTACTGCCGGCAAGTGACTTGAGGACCTTGTTCCTAGGATGTGCAGAGGATCGAAAACGGCTGTCCAATGTGACCCCAAGGATTTTGGGGTAGTTGGTAGTCGGGATGTTGACGTCATCGACTTTAACATTGAGTGAGAACCGCAGCTCTGCCGTCAATGCAGTAAACAGTGTGGCTGATGATTTGGAGGCGGATATTTTTATATTCCTTGCAGTGAAAAAGCTTGCTTAGTCAGTGAGGTAAGAGTTTATTTCTCGCATATGTCATCCACTTTAGGTCCTGACGCCAGAATTGTGCAACGGTCAGCGTACGACACAATTTCAACGCCGCCTGGTGGTGTAGGAAGTTTAGAGAGGTAGAGGTTAAACAGAGCCGGGAATTACGGCTCATAACCAGTGTTGCCGTTTTGTGCTTTTCCTACTAAATTTGATAGGTTTTTCTTTTATTTGGTAGGATGGTAGCCTTAGCCGTATTTTGATGGGTTGGCATAATTTAAATTGTGAATGTGAAGTAACGAATGGTTGCCGAGAATTATTGGGATGTCAAATGTGTTATTGGTCCATCGTAAAATATTCTACCAAATTTGTTCGAAAAAAAGACTTTATGTATAGGTGTTCTATACTCGTAGCATTCAACCGCATTCTGATGAGATGAGAAAAGACCTTAAATCGATTGACCATATGTTCGGGAGCTAAATCTAAACCGATGTTGTTAAATTTCAGTAGCGGCTGTCCAACAAATGTACTTCAGCCATTTTTAATACTTATAAAGGGTGTCCCAAGAAGAACGCAATTTTTAAATCTGGCAACATTCGAAGTGTCTTTGTTTGACATTTGAACAATTGTTATTGTTTGTTAGTAGAAGGTACGTAAAAATGGAGCGCTACACGAATGAACAACGCATTCTCATTGTGAAATTGTTTTACCAAAATGGTGAAAGTTTTGCGGCTACAGTTCGCAAATTGCGATCAATTTGGGGTCACAATAATGCTCCAAAAGAGTCAACTGTAAAGAGATTAATGGATAAATTTGCCGAAACTGGGTCTGTTAGTGATGTCAAGACAACAACGCGCCATCGACCAGGTCGATCGACCGAAAATGTCGCAGCTGTACGTGATGATGTCGCTCAAACTCCATCCACCTCAATTCGACACCGAGCTCAGCAAATTGGTGTCTCCAAATCCACTTTGCAGCGAATTTTGACGAAAGATTTGCATCTTCATGCATACAAAATTCAATTGACTGAGGAACTGAAGCCAGCTGACCATGGACAGCGAAGGGAGTTCGTTAATTGGGTATTGCAGAGACAACATGAAAATGCTGATTTTGCCGATAAAATCATCTTCAGTGACGAGGCCCATTTTCATCTTGATGGATTCGTCAATAGGCAGAATTGTCGCATTTGGGGTGCGGAAAATCCTCGAGTGATTCACGAGAAGCAAATGCATCCTCAACGTGTCACTGTGTGGTGTGGTTTTTGGGCTGGAGGAATCATTGGACCTTTTTTTATGAAAATGAGGCAGGTCAAGCGCAAACAGTCAATGGTGTTTGGTATCGTGAAATGATAACCAGTTTTTTCTTGCCTAGAATTGAAGAAATGAATGTGGAGGGCATGTGGTTCCAACAAGACGGCGCCACATGTCATACAGCCAGCGAAACAATTCAATTGCTGCATCAGTCATTTCCCGGTCGTGTTATTTCGCGTTTTGGAGATCATAATTGGCCGTCTAGATCGTGCGATTTAACGCCATTAGATTTGTTTTTTTGGGGTTTTTTGAAGTCGATGGTTTACGCGAATAAGCCGACGACGACTCAAGCCTTAAAAGACGAAATTGGACGCTGCATTAATGAAATGCCGCAGAATTCATGCAAAACGGTCATTGAAAATTTCATTAAAAGATCGCGTGCATGCCAGCAAAGCCGCAGCGGCCATCTGCACGATATATTGTTCCATACATAACCTCATTCTGTCTACTTTACGATATAATAAAGTTTCACGATTTTTTCTTAAATATCTGTGTTTTATTTAAAATTTAAAAATTGCGCTCTTCTTTGGACACCCTTTATAAGTCGGACGATAATTTCAACCTGTAGTTTGCCTAGAATCTTTAAAAGTAGACAGGCGGCCTTGTTAATACAAATTAGCTGATCATTACAAACATTTGCTATGAAGCTAGCTCATCATTTTCTGTTACACCCTGTTAAATTTGTTAAATGGCTTCACAATTTTTGGTAGGTTTGTTTCAATTCAATTTGGTAGGATTCTTGAAAAAAAATGGTAGGAAAATAACTTTGTCAGTGGCAACACTGCTCATAACTAACTCTATTAAAACTGGAGCTTATCCGTCAAATAGCTAGGGGTAGAAATACAATTGATACTACTTTACTAAGTGTTGCCTGGCGCCATCTGACATTTCCATTGGAAAGTTTGACATTTTTTTTAGCATAAACGTACTCGGAACGTTTTGACGTACGACCATCATTTGTGTTGTTTACAGTGACTTGAAAAAGTCAATTTGGCCTACAAATGGAATTAAGTCGGGAACATTTTCGTGCGATTATTTTTTACAAGTTTCGACGTGGATTATCACGGCAAGAGTGCATCGATAGACTTAAATCTTGGTATGGCGATAAAGCACCATCCTATGCACTGTGAAAAACTGGTTAAACGAATTCAAGCTCAAAGACGAAGGTCGTGAAGGTCGTCCAAAACTGGCGTTGTGCCAGAGAACATTGATGCCGTGCGTGAACTGATAATGGAAGAATGTCATGCGAAATATCTTAAGATAGAGTCATCTTGGGCATTTCTTCCACCAGTATACCTTCGATATTGCATGAACACTTGGCCGTAAAAAAGGTTTGTTCTCGTTGGATCCCGCACAATTTGACAATCGCTCAAAAAAATTGCTCGTGTAGATCGGTGCAAAGAAATATTGAAAAATACGATCGCGGTGCTTCAAAAGACGTTTATAAGATCGTCACAGGTGACGAGTCATGCATCTATGCGTATGAGCCCTAAACAAAACAGCAATCGACCGTGTGGGTCTTCGAAGACGAGCGAAATGCAACGAAAGTTTTTCGTGGAAGAAGCACTTCGAAGCAAAAGATCGCCTGTTTCTTCGGCAAAAATGGTAACGTGTTGACTGTTCCGCTTGAGCAACGTAGAAGGTCAATTCTGAGTGGTTCATCACATTATGTTTGCCTAAAGTCTTCGGAGAAATTCGAAAAGCGAACAAGAGAAGACGAATCATTGTACACTATGACAATGCGAGCTCAAACACATCGACTCAGCCCAGGGCCTTTTGGACCGGGCAAAACGTCGAATTTGTGGCTCATTCGCCGTACAGCCCTGACTTGGCCCCCATGACTTGTTTTTATTCCCGCACATCAAGAAAAAATGCGTGGTCAACGATTTTCGTCGCCAGAAGATGCTGTTGAAGCGTTCAAAAACCATGTGCCTCAATCGGAGTGTAAAAATTGCTTCGACAATTGGTTTGAGCGCATGCAAAAGTGTATAAATCATGCTGGTGAATACTTTGAAAAACAATAAAACTATTTCTGATGAAAAATAATCGCATTTTCATTATTAGGCCAGAAATATAAATAGCAGTGCTCGTATTCTCATCTACCAACTTAACGCACTAAATGGTGATTTCACCTATTTATGATATTCAGGTTCGACTTTAAGAAATAATAACTAACAAGTACATGGATCATAATTTTCTTTGAAATGATATATTTTTATTATAAAGGAATAGCTTAACTTAAAAATAAATATGTATCACAATAATATTGCTTGTTCTATAAATACAGAATGGATAAATTAATTTCTTAAATGCTAGAGGACAAACAATCCAGAAAGTCTAAATGCTTACAAGTACTCGTGCTAGTACTTTTTTTCATAGTGCTACCTTAAGTCCTTATTTACATCCTCTTCCTTTTTCTCCATCCATGTTTATATGAATATGTCTAGAATTTTTAGCTCAGTAGTTTTTTCGTTTTTTGTTATTTATTCGGTCTTTTATCATTATTATGACTTGAGCAGTTTTTTATTCTGGTTCGAGACCTTTATGTTGTTTCTTTTTCAGAATCAACTTAAAAAGAAGAAATTGGTGAAATGTATTTGCTACGGTTGCCAGGCAGACTGTACAGCTGTTTCTAAACCCGCCAAGGTTTTTCTTCAGCTCAGCTGTTATAAGACGACAAAGGGTTCGGCAGGACAATGAAAGCAACAACGTCGCTCATTAGAGAATACCAAACGCTCGTGCACTCTCTCTTTTTAAATTAGATACGATTCGGTTCGCGTGTCATAGCGTGATTCCATATCCTTGATATCCCGATATAGTTGCTCGATAATAATCGCCTGTTTATTCTGTGGCACCTTCGACAGAAGATTCAAGGGTGCCAGCATATATTTTGGCGTGACTTCGGATGTCGTTGAAGATGTGGGCGCTGGGGCGACCGAGTTGTAGGTGACGATGGTGGTGCCGCTGAGTGTAACTTTTTTGGCCAAGTGCTCAGGTATGTACAGCCTGTTGCTGCGCTGTTGTTTTGGTTTGCATTTGAGCTGAGTTTGCGCTGTTGGACTTGGATGAGATTTTGGACTCGGTTGTGGTTCTGAATTGTCATTCTTAGCCGGCAAGTTTTGCTCAGCTTGCGTTCTCTCGTGTTGTGGGGATTTCTTTGTTTTCTTTAGTGATGACGTCTTTTTGCTTCGCTTCTGTATGAAGGCTGGGAAGCCCTTTGGCGTCAAGTGTCCACTTACGGCCGAACTCATATTGTGTACACGTCTCCTCATGCGGGCCAGTTGGTATTGCACCACCTCGTCTGGCTTGATGCGACGCTGTTCGAAGGCCCTCTTCCATAGAAGATAGGTGGGATCACTGTCGACTTTCATAGAGGATGGCATTATGGTGGAGAGGTCTTCAAAGGAAGAACAGCGTGGCATGGGATTGAGGACCATGTATTTCTTGCCCGGCGTTGTGGTTGGTGATTTGGGTGGCGATGATGATTTTTTGCTGCCCTTGCGTTTCGTTAGACCGGGCGACTTCTTGCCGTTCTCTTGGGAGGTTAGCACGCAGTTTATGGTATGAACGTTTCCCATTTTCAAAAGAGTTACAAGTTTCACTTTCAGATGTTTACTGTTCTAAAGACGTTGTAATACTGTCTGAGGATTCTGTGCACGCGAGGCTATTTATACAAATGTTTGCCAAAATTCAGATGAAATGCAGGTAGTACTGCTTGGCATGTTCGCCATATGCAGGAAGTACCTTTTTTCTCTTACAAACGATAGAAACGCGATGCTAAACTGAACGCGACAACAAAGCGCGATGGCTCAGGTAAATTATGGCAATCAAAGAAACGCTTATACTCGCCACTCCACAAAGGACCTTTTTTTTATTGTTGCTATCAAGCCCTTAGGAAACTTATTAGATTTTTCAATCTATTGATTAGCAAGAGAAACAAACTCTCTCGCCTGTCAACCTTCCAACACATCCTCCTCGCTGCACTTAATCTCAACGCTATCGCTGCTTGTCATCTTTGAGGTGACTTAATATTATTAATCCTTTCGGGTAGCCCACCTACGCACTCTCTGTAAGATGTTGGTAATTGGTTTTCCATATTGGAAAAGGAAAGAATAGAATTTCCCTGCGCTACATATGTGAATGTTTGAATTTCCATAAAGCGCCACGCCGGTCTTTTGTGGTCCATATTCTAACATTGTGGGTAATTACCTTAAATTAGCGTGAATTACGTAAAAATATTTGTCCATACGCTTGATGCTTTTGTGAACCACCACGTTTTTTCAAACCGACTTAGTTTGTTTATCTTTGAGCTAAACGAAATCATGAAGCCAAGATTATGCTACAACTATGCTTTTTTAATCCTTTGGCCAGAAGTTTTCGATGTAGTCAGAAATGTCTGTAACGTTGTTTAAGGAAATTTAATTATCGTTGTTTTTTGATAATTAAAGTTTTTTTTTTGTAAAAGTTCGCAGTCGTAAGATGCGACTGTTGCCACAAACTTCTGTTTGTCTGGAGCTGCTCAATTTATGATTTATCAACACTTCGATTTGGACACGCTTCTTCCAATTTCTAATCCCAAGGATCTGCGCATTATTCTCTACTTGGTCTGTGCACCGTAGTCTCGGCCTTCCCTGTCCGCGCTTTCCGTGGTAATTATCGTCTAAGGCCTTTCTGGATGGAGCAAAAGCGGTGAACACTTACGAGGGCAGCTCTATATATTTTTCCCGGCCTAATAATGAAAATGCGAATATTTTTCATCAAAAATAGTTTTATTGTTTTTCAAAGTATTATCCAGCTTGATTTATACACTTTTGCATGCGCTCAAACCAATTATCGAAGCACCTTTCCCACTCCGATTGAGACGCCTCCAAAACATGGTTTTTGAACGCTTCAACAGCATCTTCTGGCGAAGAAAATGGTTGACCACGCAATTTTTTTCTTGATGTGCGGGAATAAAAAGAAGTCATTGGGTGCCAAGTCAGGCACCCATCGGCGGATGATCCATCAATTCGACGTTTTGGCCGGTCGAAAATGCGCTGGTTTGAACCGATGTCTGAGAGCTCGCATTGTCATGATGCACAATGATTCGTCTTCACTTGTTCGTTTTTCGAATTTCTGCGAAGACTTCAGGCAAACAAATTGTGGTGTACCTTTCAGAATTGACCGTCCTACGTTGCTCAAGCGGAACAGTCGCCACATGGACACTTTTGCCGAAGAAACAGGCGACCAATTGCTTCGAAGTGCTTCCTCCTTGAATAACTTTCGTTGGATTTCGAAAACCGTTTGCGAAGACTCACTCGGTCGATTGCTGTTTTGTTTCGGGCTAATACGCATAGATCCATAATTCGTCACCTGTGACGATCTTATAAACGTCTTTTGAAGCGCCGCGATTGTATTTTTTTTACAATTTCTTTGCACCAAACGACACGAACCTTGTTTTAAGCGATTGTCAAATTGATTTTAGATTAGATTTAACTTCATTGATGCACTCTTGTCGTGATAATCCACGTCGAAAGTTGTGAAAAATGGTCACACGCAAATTTTCTCGAGTTAATTCGATTTTTTTGCCAAATTGATTTTTTCAAGTCACTGTAAAGAACACAAATGATGGTCGTACGTCAAAACGTTCTGAGTACGGTTATGCTAAAAAATGTCAAACTTTCCAATGGAAACGGCAGCTAGGCCAGAAATATATATAGCAACCCTCGTACTACGAAAACGACGTAAGCGCCTCTTGCTTTTGAATGAAATTCGATAGGAAATGGTACAGCGCTCTTAAGCTTTAGTATTTAAAATTAACTATTAATATTTTCAAAAATATAGCAAATTCAATTCAATCGGGATCCTCCAGATGAAGTAGACAAAAACCGAAAAAAAAACCCTCAACAGTAAAATTTTCTTTTTATCGGTTGGGGTTTGATTTATTTCCATCCGGCCAACATGTCCCAGCCAGTGTAATCGTTGTATTGTGAAGCGCTTAACTATATTCATGTCGGGATCCATCTTATATAGCTGAGGCTGTAGATTTGACGAAGGATTTTTCTTTCAAACACTGCCAATACACTTTCACCCGCTTTTGAAAACACCCATATTTTGGCGCCAAAGAGAAGCACAGGTTGTATCAGTGATTTCTAAAGGGTAATCTTCGTTTATCGAGAGAGAGCTCTAGTTTTAAGGTTGTTTACCGAGCCCAAAATGACATCTATTTGCCAACACAATCCATCGTTTTATTTCAGTGCTGACATCGTTCTTTTGGTTAATGGCGGATTAAATACAAATTCCTCTACAACTTCGACGTTGCAACTACCGGCCGAAAAAATCACACCCGACGACAGCCGGTTCTATGTACCGGATCGACCCGAAGGAGGAACTCATCGGTCAATGGCTGTCAACCCGGCACTATATACCGCTACAACAACACCTTTCTTGCGGCTCAGCGCATCTCTAGCAGTTTCCAGCATCATGTTGGTCTTGCCCTTATTTACTATCAGACTTATTTTGGAAGACTCTAATTCTATCTCTGCAAAAGCTCCATTTTACAAAGTCCTACAAGTTTTGATGGTATCCCATACGCAGACGTCGTTTCAAATAATGTATCTGTTATCGGAGTATCGAAAGCAGCCGTATAGACGATGAAGAGCTGGTGTGATTGATAGCTTGTGGCTGCCGCTAATAAGTTTGAAAAATGTTCTTTCAAAATCCTCCGCACACTCGATGTACGAGTATCAGTTACCAAAATACCAGTAGTCAAGTCTTTCGTCTACATTTCCATACAACTCGATCTCCTCGCATTGGCGTCTTTCCATTTGGTCTTTTTCCTCCCTTCTCAACTTTCGATTTCGCTCCAACACTGCTCGTTAGTCACATGCGCCAGTGTTGCCTTGTAAGCTGTGTTCTTTGCTTCTATCGCGGTTCTTCACTTGTTATCCACCATTGGTTTCCTTTTTGCCGCTTTCGGTACCCAATTTCTTCTTTGTAATGGAGTCTAGTTTATTTTTCCACTGGGCGCTGATGTCATCGGGAGGAGGTGTTTTTGCAAGTAGCAGTTGAGATAGCTTCGTAGCCTTGTGGATAGCGCGATGTTTAAATCTGGTACTACTTTTTAACATATTTCTTGCAGCGACGAAATCGTTCAGCCTCATTCCCTGTCGGAGGTGCTACCGTGGAGCCTGCACTTTCCGACGGTCGGGCCACTGATACCTTTGACAGCTGTTGTTAATACCAACAATGATTTAGTCAGGCTCATCAAACTACAAGGACTGCATTGAATGAGACATGAGAATGCTACGGCATTGCAAATATTCGACGTGGAGTTCATGGTTGTAAGTAAAGTGTGAATCTCCCTCCATAGCCGCCTCGATTGACAACATCTAGAGGGTGGGCCCAAAGTTACCATGGGGTTAAAAAATTAAATATCTTTTTCGTTTATATATTTTTTTCAGATTGTATAAATAGCTATTGGTGAATAAATAATGAAGAGATTTACAACTGGACAATGAACCAGAATACACGTTATATAATTTTATTATTTTAATCAGCGATCAATTATTTTAACGCAGACGCATGAGTAATGAAGCTCATTTTCATTTGAATGGCTTTGTTAACAAGCAGATCCGTACGTTCTGGGGTTCTAAAAATCCAGAGCCATTTATCAACGCCAATTGCCTCCCAATAGGTGTACAGTAGGGCGTACCTCATCGGTGACCGCCATAGCTGATTCATGCACAACATGAGCAAAACTACTTTGTCACATTGTTTCCCTATTGCAAATCGTTTTACCTGTAAAGTAACGGTCTATATTTTATTGTAACAATAGAAGAAATTAGTTCAGTAATAAGGCGTTGGTAGCTCAACAAAGCATTAATAAATATTTCAATTTCCATTATACAACGGTAAAAAAACTAAAAAAATGTCTTTTACGATCAGTGCATTAAACAACACTATGTTACCGACTAAGTACGATGTTATTAATTATTTCTTGTATCTGCGGCATAACACTAATCCCAATAGAAAATTGAGTGCTTTTAAACAAGAAGCTTTCAGAAGCATTACCCTTTTATGGGAGCGGACAGGCATTCCAATTATATCGGTATCAGGTGTTCGTAAACGGTTGGATAAACTTCTAGACGATTACTATAAATTGGTTAAAAGTCCATTGAAATGCAATGTAAATGAGTGGAATAAATTGTTCTCAACTTCGCGTTGTAAGTGTGGCATAGAAAGAAATGTTCCATGCAGTTGCACCGCCTCTAATAAAATCCCAGACGATGCGAAAGACTTTTTCATCGATCAATGGGGTCCACGGCTGATGACTTTGGATAATGTTTATCATATGATGTCGATGAAAAATTGCGGTGTTCAAACGTGCTCAATTGTTGCACCATCAAAAGCGGTATATACCGAGTCCAACAGTATTGGGTATCAACCAGGCAGCGATGAAGAGCTAGAATTTGAAGAAAATGTTGGCGATTCCTCAGAGAAGATTAAAACAACATTTACGGTGGCGGACATTTCTTTGCGTAATTTTAGTTCGGCTTTGGATCGCAGCGATACTTCAGTTCGCTACAGTGCCTTGCTTGCGACCATGTTAATAAAAGATTTAAAATTGTCTATTGCCGCAAAAGCCAAAGAAGAGTTATCTGCAGAAACAGCCGAAAATATATGTCAGTTCTTTGAAGGGCTTATCATCAATAAAAATAAAATATTTCGAGATCGTGTGAAGTTTCGTAAGGAAGCAAAAGCGGCGGCCAAATGCCATCAATTATTAAAGTGTATCTCTTTCGATGGCAAGAAAGAGCCAACTTTGAAAAAAGTAACCGAGGCAAATGTGACGCGAAATATTGTTTTAAATGAAGAACACATCACCATTGTAAAAGAGCCTGATTCCAAATTCATTGGTTATGCTACGCCCACTGATAGCTCTGCTTTGGGGATCCAGAGGAGCATCGTGTTTTACTTGAGTCGTGAAAACTTCAATTTGGATGACTTAGTTGCCATAAGTTGCGATGGAACTGCTACCAACACTGGGTACAAAAGTGGAGTCATTGTGAGAATGGAACGCCATTTACAGAGACCGCTGCAGTGGTTCGTGTGCCTTTTCCACTTCAACGAGTTACCATTTAATGCGCTGTTAAGATCATTGCTTGGAAAACAGAAAGGACCTGGAATCTGGCCCGGAAGTATCGGAGAAGGCATTCAATATTGCATACACTACCCTGTAAGTTTAATATATTAATAGTGTTTCGTGTCCGTGTGTTCCGTATACTTTACTTGTGAGCATATTATTAATAAATATTTCGCATATTTTGTTGCTTATTCCGTTTGGTCAGGTCAAACAAAATTTCGAACGCATTACAATGGGAGAAATGCCAGCGAACATAGATGGGTGGAATATTCGAGGCGACCAGCTTAACTTGTATCGTATGTTTCGAGCCGTTCATACCGGAGAATGCGATGAAAAATTAGCCAGCGAGAAGCCCGGTGCTATTTGCAAAGCGCGCTGGCTAACAACAGCCTCTCGAATTCTGCGCTTTTATATGACGTGTAGACAACCCTCGATGGTATTGAGAAAACTGGCTCAGTTCGTTGTGAAAGTGTATGCACCATTCTGGTTTCTTGTAAAAAGCCAACCACTGGCAATTCACGGAAGTCGAAATGTTTTCCTTTATATATGTTGGATTCGTCAGTTGCCAAAAGATATTCAAGAGGTCATCCGTCCGTTCATTGAAAATAACGGATATTTTTTTCATCCTGAAAATATTTTGTTATCGATGATAACAGACCCAGATCCACTAGTGCGTTCAGATGCCTATGATAAGATTTTATCAGCCCGCATTGAAGCCACGGGAAGCATTCGACAAATGTTCGGTCCACAATTTTGATAGTGACTCATATTTCAATATGATCGATTGGAAACAATTTGAATTGACTGAGCCGCCATGCTTGCAGTTTTTTTCGCAAGAACAGTTAGAAGCATTCCAATTTTCAGAAGAAATTATCGATTTACCATCAGCTATGGCGGTCACCGATGAGCAACGCATGGGCCACATCTTTTCTAAACTTGAGAGCCGCCAAAAATACACCCAACTTGAATCGCGTCGAAATATGGTTGATTAAAATTTTAATTGTACCTTAATTTTTATATTTATTGTTCTAAGAATTGAAATATGATGCGTAAATAGTAGAAGGGGGTTGTTGAAGTCAACGACTTTAAAAACTGAAAACCTGGTATCTGCGGGACAAAAACACCAATATATGTATTACACTTTGACAACCGACTGTAAACATCGAAGATACAAAGAACAACTTATAAATACATGCAATGCTCTCGGTAAAATAAGAAAAAACTAGTTTAACACTTTTTCTGCTGGGAAAATCGACATAATTCCTTAGGAAGAGTTTCATGATTTTATGCGAGCTTTAATTTTCTGATATTAGAGTGGTACATTAGGGTAGTAGCAACTGAGATATGATGGGTAAGTACCAGAAGGGGGTGCTTGAGCTCAATGACTTCAAAGACAAAAAAAATCGGCCTCGTCGAGACAAAAACATCGATGTATCACACTTTAAAATCCGTTTATAAATGCAGAAGTTATATAGAAAAATGTAAAAGCGCGACCCCTACGTTCGGCATAAAAAAATAAAAAAAAAATTTTTGAAACTACCTTTCAATAATACTTCATATTCGAAGGTGTACGGCGAACTTTTTTTTTTACTTGCAACCTGGTACGCTCTAGTGTACAGTATGGTGTGGAATCACATCTGCAAATATCATAAGGCCTTACTTCTTCGAGAATCAGAATGAAAGTGCTGTAGCTGAAAATGGAGAGCGGTATCGGTTTAGGATAGAACATTTTGTACGTCCTGAAATATGGTTTCAGCAGCACGGAGCCCATGCCCGAGGCACAATGGCACTTTAAAGTCAAGTTTTTGGAGAACGAATAATTTCCAGAAATTAGAAAATTTGTTGGCCAGCGCGATCGCCAGATTTGTCAGCACCCGACTATTTTCTTTGGGGTTATTAAATGGAGTGTATATGAGAACAAGCGAGAGACAATCCATAAACTCAAGGCCAACATACTTAAAGAAATTCGAACGCTACAGGCACAAATTATGACAGATGTTATATAAAATGCTCTAAAACGAGCCCATCATTGCGAAGCTGAAAACGGGGGTCATTTAAGTGACATTATTTTGCATACTTAGTGTAAAACTAGTAAAAAAATTTAAGTTTGGCTGTGCCGAACTTTGGATACCCTCCACCAGATTCCCAAATAAAACCAAATTTGCTGCGGAAGTGTGTTCTATATAGAAATCTTTATGTGCAAAATTTCATTTCGATAGGTCAAGCTTGTGGTGAGTAATCGTCATATTATTTCTCAAAGCCCATGAGACCGTTTGTGTGGGAGGTACCAGTAGGACTTTTCCGATCTCCAGAGAATTTGGCGCAGAGGTGTGTTCTATATAAAAATCTTTATGTAGAAAATTTCATCTCGATAGGTCAAGCTTGTGGTGAGTTATTGTCATATTATTTTTCAAGGTCCATGAGACCGTTAGTGTGTGAGGTACCAGTAGAACTTTTCCGATCTCAACCGATTTCAGCGTAGAAGTGTGTTGTATATAGAAATCTTGATGTGTAAAATTTCATTTCGATAGGTCAAGGTTGTGGTGAGTTATAGTCATATTATTTCTCAAGGAAGGTACAAGAAATGGTGGCCCAATCTAAACCATTTTTACATAGATGATTGCGCCTATATAGAAATTATTATTTGCAAATTTCAGTGATTTTGCTCAAGAAACTGGACGGAAACTGGACGGATATTTCCAAATTAAAAACTAATTTTTATGAGATAGTGTCGGTTGAGGGTCTCCAACAGCAACTTCCCGTAGAGCTATATATAGAGCTGGTACCAAGAGCTCAATCTCGGACGCCGATCGCTCCAGGATGAATTTCATGAAGGACGCCCAACTTCGGTCACTTTGCCAGAAACCATCGATGCTGTGCGTGCACTGATTAAGCAAGACCGACATGTGACATACCGTGAGATTGATGCATTATTGGGCATTAGTTAGGGTATGACAAGCCTCAATAAGATTTGCATGTTTATTTGGCCGTGAACAAAATTTGCTTTCGCTGGATCCCACATAATTTAACGAATGTCCAAAAATGCCTCGTTTGGATTGGTGCAAAGAGATGTTGAAAAAGTATTACTGCGGTAGCTTCAAGATGCAGTGTATAACATTGTCACAGGTGACGAATCAAAGATCTATGCATATGAACCCGAAAGAAAACAGCAATCGACCATATCGGTCTTTTAAGACGAGACAAATCCAACCAAAGTTGTTCGTGGAAGAAATACATCGAAGCAAATGATTGCGTTTTTTTCGGTATAACCATGTTGGCACAGTGCCTTAGGACGGTCGGTTCTGAGTGAGGAATGAGGAGAGATAATAAGAGAAGACGGATCTTTTTGCATTACGACAATGCGAGCTCTCACACATCAGCTGAAACGATGAGCTCTTTGTGTCAAAATGGTGGGCCATCCAACGTAGAGCCCTGATTTGACACCCAAGGACTTCTTCTCATTTCCTAATATCAAGGAAAAAATGCGTGGTCAACGTTTTTCATAGCCCGAAGCAGCTGTGGAAGCGTTTTAAAAATCATGTTTTGGAGGTGTCTCAATAGGAGTGGAAAAATTGCTTCGAAAATTGGTTTGTTCGCATGCAACAGTGAATTTATTTTAAAGGAGAATATTTCGAAAAAAAAAATAAAACCATTTCCACTGATAAATTATTCTGTTCTTATTGGCGGATCCGAAATATAATTTTTTATATTACTCTCGTATAATTTGGGGAAAAAAATTTGCTAAACGTAAAAGTTTCTTAAGTTTTAAACCCCATGGTTACTTTTGGCCCACCCTGTATGTTGGCCAATGCAGAATACATCAGGAGGCTAGTGAATTTATAAGAAGATGTATTTCTATTATTGCTACTTATTTATGTTTTAATTTTGGCTTGCCAATATTATTTATATTTAATACGAAAAACATCAGATTATTTTAAAAATTACCAGTTTAGAATGAAATTTACCCAGGCTGTCAAACGTAGTGACTTGTCACCTAATCAAAAGGACTCTTCTGAGAAATATTCTAATGAACTGCTGTGTTGGTAAATATTTTGCGATTAACCCTTCTAATCATTCAACCAACCCCGCCTACATCACAATTAACCCAATTCTAGGTAAGAACAAAGGGTGAACTAATTTACCGAGCGCTAAAATCCAAAAAAAAACATCTTAAAGAAAAAGGATTAACAGAGAACGGACAATAATCCCATACGTTAGAAATCCGTCTGATTTATATCATTTCTACTCACATGTGCTTACAGTCGCTAAAGTGTTGGCGTACATTTTGCGGCAGCCACTATTACGTTGGCTGTGTGGCAAGTGGCACCATCCTGTGGGAAGCACATGTCGCCCAGGTTCTTATCCTCAATTTCTGGCCACAAGAAGACCAAATATCATCAACACTATTCACGAGTCGAGGGTGACGACTCTTCTGACAAACTATCGCGGACAAGATCAATGTTTTTTTTGCAAAACGAACTGGGTGCGGTGATTAAAAATTGCCTACAGACTAGCTTTGTTGAAATTTGCCCTCAATTTTCCCGATTGTGAGCGCACTGGGCCGATAATGCGGACCTAAAAAATCACAAAGTGCTAAAAATGGATTTTGATTAAAGGCCCATTTTCTTAAAAAGCTTCAACATTCTGAACGCGCTGCTCAATTGTGGAACTCTTCATGGTTGAATTTGGCAAACTCCGAAACAAAGAACTGTCAAATTAGGTTGGGCAAAACATTTGAAGTTGAGATCTGATTTACAATTAACATCGTGCATAATGGTTGCACCACTCTTTACATAAAAAAACAAGATTTATAAAAGTTTTGTTGAAAGTCGTAAAAATACATAAGTGACAGCGCATAGAGAAAAGGGACCTATGGGTAAAAAAAAAAACAATTTTCATTTTTTTTTGTTTTTTTGTTGTGGAGCACATATCTGAGCATCGAATGAGACCGATCCCATGCCCCAAAAGTGTTCCCTCCCAGAGATATGCGCGTTTTATGAAAGTAAAGTCGACGATTCTAAGCGCAAATAGAAAGGGACCTAATCTTTTAAATGGCTCTCCTGAACAAAACTTTTCATCAACTTTTCACTTTTTTTTTGATGTGGACAACATCTGAGCATCGAATGAGACCGATCCCATGCCCCAAAAGTGTTCCCTCCCAGAGATATGCGCGTTTTATGAAAGTGAAGTCGACGATTCTAAGCGCAAATAGAAAGGGACCTAATCTTTAAAATGGCTCTTCTGAATAAAACTGGTTTTTAACCTTAGGTCCCTTTCTATTTTGCGCGTCACATATACGTCGTTGGGTACAAAAATACAGAATAATGCTGACAAATTGAAATATGTAAGGGTTTTCTATTTAGGACATAACAATTTTATATATAGGGTGATCCATCGAGATGTATTTTTTTCAAAATTAAAAAAAAAAAATACTAAAATTAAAATCAAGTGTGGCATCTTTTTTATTCATTCGAAGAAAATTGTATGCCATTTATTTTTTAAATATAATTTCCTCGTTGGCCGCAACAACGCCTCAGAGTGTCCATTTGAGGGTCCAATTTTGGCTGACTCGTTTGAGCATTTCGACCGGCATGGCTTTAATGTCACGCGTAATGTTGGCTTACAAACCTAAATCGTAGGTAGTTTGTCAGCATAGACTTTGGACTTTACGCAACCCCAAAGAAAAATGTCTAAAGGTGTGATATCGCTCAATCTAGGCGGCCAACTCACCTACCCAAAACGTGCTCAAACAATGGATCTATTGTTTGAGCAGTATGGCAAGTGGCACCGTCCTTCTGAAACCAAGTGTCGTCAAGATTACGGGCTTCAATTTCAGGTAGATCGATATCATGGCGCGATAGCGAGCACCATTCACGGTTACGTTCTCGCCATCATCATTTTTGAAAAAATATGCACCGATGATTCCACCAGCTTATAAACCACACCAAACCGTGGTTTTCTCTGGGTATAATGGCACCTCTTGAACCTCTTCTTGTTGCTCTTCGGAGCAAATGCGGCAATTATTGACTTTGCCGTTGAGCCAGAAATGGGCCTCGTCGCTGAACAAAATTTTGGTCGAAAACAGCGGATCTCCCGTTTCTCACCGAACGCTCATTTCCAAATACAGTTGCCAACATTTGAAGGAAATTATATTCAAAAAATAAATGCCATAAAATGTCCTTTCGTATGAAAAATAAAGATTCCACAATTGATTTTAATTTTAGTATTTTTTTTATTTTAAAAAAAATACTTCGAGATTCATCACTCTATATTAATAAAACACAGAATATTTAAGATATTGAGTTCAAATGTTTTCCAGGTGTAGTGCATATGTAGCATTTTAAGAATGAAATTCGATTTTGGTCATATGACCACCACGAGCTCGTGTACAGCGATCTATTCTTTGGACCCAATTGTCCACCACTCATGCACACATTTCGACCGGAACGTTGGAAATTTTGCATTGGATGTTGTCTCTGAGCTCGTCTAAAGTTGTTGGCTTGTTGGCATAGACCCATGATTTGATGTGGCCCCATAGTAAGAAATTCAATGGCGCTAAATCGCATGAACGAGGTGGCCGGACTATTTCTCGAGATAACACGTTTACCGAATTTGCCTATCAGTAAATAGATTATAACGCTTGCTTTGTGGCTAGTGGCACCGTCTTGTTGAAACCACATAACGGCGATGTCAAGCTCATCCAATTCTGGCCAAAAATATGTTTCTAACATGGCACGATAGCGCCCTCTATTGACGGTAACATGACGATTGTTTTCATCGACGGAAAAGAACGGCCCATTCACACCTCTGGCATCAAAACCACACAGTAATTTTATGCGGATGGTATTGTGTCTTTTGAAGCGCAGGTGGGTTTGTCGATGTCCAATAACGCATATTTTGTTTATTGAAAAAACCACTCAGCCAGAAATGAGCTTCATCGCCGAAGATGATTTTTTGATAAAATTCTGGATTTTCATGAAATTTTAAGAGAGCCCAATCGGAGAAGTTTTGGCGTTTCAAATGATCAAGTGGCTTTAGTTCTTTAGTCAGTTTGATCTGCCAAGGTTGAAGGCCAAGATCTTTTCGCAAAATACACCGTGTGGTTTGAGAAATGTCCAATTCCTGAGAACAACGTGGAATCGACGGATACTCTTACGACTGCGATATTTTCATCGCTTCGAGTTGTACGGCGTCTCGTTGGCGCCGAAACATCCAAAAGTGAAAATTTGGATCCTAATATATCCACTATAGCACTCACAGCCTGTCGCGTGGGACGATTATTACGGCCGATAATAGGAGTAAGCGCTCTTTAAGTTGCGACCACCAACTCAACATTTCGGTAGTAATTTTGAATGATTTCCAAACGTTGCTGGTAAGTAAACTTTATCATGATGAAAATGTTGAATTCGACTAACGTTTAGACACTGAAAGATCTTTAAAAATGTTTAAGGGTCCATTGACATAAAGATATGAAATTGTAAATTTCGAATCCCGACCCGAATAGCCTTTAACATTAGACTTGCTGCTATTGAAAAACAATGAAATTTTCTAACGAATCTGAAATTAATTTTACAAATTGACCGAATAAGAGGCTCTGACTCATTTGCCATTGCTTCTTAGGGTACCAAAAAATGAGGGCCTCTTAAAGACAGGCCAACTACCACCACCAACAACCATTTCCCCCCAATATCGCAATCCATGGTGGTGAATGTATAAGTTTCATCCGGCCCAAACCTTCGAATACTCCACTTGTTGCAGACTGCGCAACTCTGTCTCTTTCTAAAATAAAACTCTAAAAATGTTTGTATTTTAATAACTTTTTATTCAGCGTATAATTATGCGTCGTCAAAACGCTACTTCATGAAATTTCTACTATAAGATACAATAGCCGTGTTCTTTTAAGGTTACTAGCTTAGTTTACTATATGGTAATATGGCAATATTATACAAAATTAAGACGAATATGGTAACATTGTTTCACATTTGTTTACACTGAAGAGAATTGAGCAACAAGAGGGTTCATTGGCGAATTCGTCCAAAGCAGACATTACAAAAATAAAAATTGTAATAAAATATATAATAAATCAATTAACTGCCACACTTTTGCATTGTAAAATTATTTGAAATTTCTTTGAACTGTCGGTTTCAGCTAATTTGTAGTTTCACTTATTCCATCTAGTGCAGATGCTGCCAATACAAATTCGCCAATGACGCCTCTTCTACTCTGACTATTTCTAAAATAAAACTGGAAAAATGTTTGTATTTTAATAACTTTTTATTCAGCGTATAATTATGCGTCGTCAAAACTCTACTACATGAAATTTCTACTATAAGATACAATAGCCGTGTTCTTTTAGGGTTACTAGCTTAGTTTACTATATGGTAATATGGCAACATTATACAAAATTAAGACGAATATGGTAACATTATTTCACATTTGTTTACACTGAAGAGAATTGAGCAACAAGAGGTTTCATTGGCGAATTCCTCCAAAGCAGACATTACAAAAATAAAAACTGTAATAAAATATATAATAAATCAAATAATTGCTACACTTTTGCATTGTAAAATTATTTAAAATTTCTTTGAACTGTCGGTTTAAGCTAATTTGTAGTTTCACTCATTCCATCTAGTGCAGATGCTGCAAATACAAATTCGCCGATGACGCCTCTTCCAGTTTAATTATTTTTTAGTATGAATAAGAAAAACCATATGTTTTATAAAGCAGGGTGTGTCACGTTTGATTTTTTGCTCAGCTACTCCAAATCGTTTCTTAAGAGTTTTGAGGCCAACTCGCTTGCTAATCGATTAATTTCTATACAATTTTTTGTTTAGTAACCTAACAAGAACACAGCTAATATTTCATATCCTTAATATCACTTTTAAGTTGTTCATTTAAAATGGCCGTTTTATTCCGAACCGCATCCGTCAGACGATTTAAGAGAGTCATCGTTGGTTTCGCCAAGGCTCCGCATACAGATGTGGAAGTCCAAAATGATGTGCTCGATTGGGTCAATGCCAGCTTTTTGGCCTTGACAACCACCACAGCTACAGGCTAAGCGTACCCGAATGTGTGCACACTGGTTTAGCGCTGTTGTTTTGGCGATGGCCGAGTTGGATTCTGCTGTTTTCGCTTGTGTTTCAGCTGCGCTCGGCACTATGGGGATTTTTTGCTCAGTACCCGTAGTTTTATGGCATGGCAACTCTGCAGAGTCATCAAATGGTAATGATTCGGTTGCAAATAGGGTGTCATTGATGAATTCTTTTGAATTTTGTTCTAGTACAGCTGCGCTAGACATTTCGGAGATTAGTTGCTCTACAGTTTCTTCTAGTGCTGATGCTTCGGAAGCGGCTGAGGTTGCTTCGTTGGGCTCTGTTGCATCAACGCCTAGAATTACTGGGATTTTATTCTCAGTGCTCGAAGTTTTGTTGCCTGGCAACTCTACAGTTTCGTCTAGAGGCGATGCTTTGGAAGAGGCTAAGGTGAATGTATGGGATTCTGTTGCAGCTACGCTAGGAATTACTGGAATTTTTTTCTCTGGCAACTCTACAGACTCATTGGATTCTGTTGTGGCTTCGCTGGGTGTACCCGAAGAGTTATGGCATGACAATTGAACAGGCTGTTCTAGCGGCGATGTTTCGGACGGGGCCGAAATGGTACTTTTGGGCTCTGATGCATTCTTTGTTGCAGATTCGTCGTCGCTAGAGATCTTTTGCTCAGTACTTGAAGTTGGCTTCATGGTCAATTGCACCGGCTGTTGAGGTCGCAGTGTTTCGGATGGGCCTAAGTTGACTTTACTGGTTTCCTTCCGAGTCTGCTGTTGTTCAGTATCGCAGTTGTTGTTGTTTTGTAGCGCTGTTGGGGACTTTTGGCCTTCGCATAGCGGTTGAGCTTTTCGCGTTTCTATGTAGGCTGGAAAGCCCTTCGGAGTCAAGCGCCCACTAATGGCTTCAGGTATAAAATGTGCACGTCTTATCAAGCAGTACGCTCTCTCGCCTTGCACTTTGTTGGAGAGCTTTTTAAAGTTACTTGCAAATGAGGCATAGTAGGGATCAGTGTTTACTTCCTCTATGGTAGTGCAGTTTTCATAGGTCGAACAGCGCCGCAGTTTGTTGGTTTTGGGCGGGGTATTGGGTGGTGAACTGGTTGGCGTAATGGAAGTTTTTAGCGGTGTTTTATAGCTGGATGGTTCATGGACTGGCGAACTGGGTGGCGTCATGGAAGATTTAAGCGGTGTTTGATAACTGGATGGTTCATGGACTGGCGAACTGGGTGGCGTAATGGAATTATAACTGCTCTGACTGCATGTAGTGTTGGCGTTCTCTTCGTTGCTAAAATTGTTTCCCATTTTTGTGTTAACCGTTCTACAGTCGTTGCAATACTATCTGAGGTTTCGCTGTTGCCCTGGGTATTTGTTGAATCCAATGTTGCAAAAAATTCGGCTGAAATGCAGGTACTGAACACGCTGTACAGTTTCCCTAAGAACTGCACATAGTTCAAACGGAATGCTACAACGGCTGCGGTGGCTCAGGTAAATTATGCCAATTAAAAAAATCGCTATTCCTCCTTGGCACCAACTTTATTAGGGCCTTCTTTGTTAGCAATAATTCCTTAGAAAACGTATATGATTTCTTCAATCTAATGATTACCTGCGCCGGCACATCTCATGGCATTCTTCCATTACGCAATACCCGCTGTCCTCGATTCTATCCAAGTTTGTTGTCTTTGAGGTAATTTAAAATCATAAATCCTTTCGTTTTGCCTACGCTTACTGGTGCACTCTTCTTACAGGAAATGGAATTTCAATTAAGGCGCTAAATGTCCTTTTATGGGCATACATGCCGTGAAATGCCGTGGGTTATTATCTCAAATTAGCGTTATTTACGCAACAAATAATCTTTCTTTCGCTTTAGGTGTCCATAAACCAGCTATCCTTGCTAAAAATCGACTTTACGTGTTTATCTTTCGGATAAACGGCATCAAGACGTCAAAATTAAGACTTGACACAACTAAAGTATTTTTGGGTATTTTTAATTCTTCTGTTTTTTGCATCATCGGAGTCCAGCGAAAATATTCGTTACCGGGTAGGATAGCGATCAAGCCTTTTTTGAAAGTATACACCATTTGCAATACGGCCATACTTTGAATTACTTTTAAAGAGTGATCACATAATAGTGCTAGTTTTTCCAATCGTTGTGTATTTCTAAAGCTGTTAAAGTTACCAAATGGTGTATCACAGTTCCTTGTTCCCATACTAGCAGTGGACAAAAATAGAATGAGTTTTCAGAACACTACTCGTAAAACTTCATTTCTTAATGGATTAAGATACGCTGATTTCAAAAATGTTATCGGTTTTGATGCAAAATTCGCGGTTTTCTTATAAAATGGAATTATTTTTTTTTATTGTTTTTACTAAATTATTTGGCTTGTCAACTAGGCCTGAACTAGCACGATGATCTGCTCTCAGAACAGTTCGCTGACATCATAAATTTAATGAATTTGAAATTTTTGAAAAAAGAAATCAGCAACAAATATAATTGTGCAAAAAAAATTATTGTTTATTGTAAGCACACCGAATTTTTTGCTTTTTGGAATCAAAAAGTGAGAATTCTTCGAATGAAAAAGCAGCGGACAAAATATCGGCGAAGATTTCGTTTTTTTTAATAGACGAAAGTCCAAACTTATTTACTGTGCAAAGAAAAATCACCGAATTTTCTATTGTTTTTTTTTGCTTTTTGGAATCAAAAATTTGAAATTTTTCGAATAAATAAGCACCGGACAAAATCGGCGAAGTTTTCGTTTTTGTCGAATAAATAAGCATCGGACAAAATCAGCAAAGATTACGTTATTATTATAATACTCGTAGACGAAAGTCCAAACTAATTTACTTATATTGTTCAAAAAAAGTCACTGAATTTTTTGTTTTTTTTTGCTTTTTGGAATTAAAAATTGAGAATTTTTCGAATAAAAATTCATCATAGACACTTTTTAAAAAATGAAAATCAAAAAGAATCGGAAAAAATCAGCCAAGATTACGTTTTTATTATAATACTTGTAGACGAAAGTCCAAACTAATTTATTGTGCAAATAAAAGTCACTGAATTTTTTGTTTTTTTTTTTTTTTGCTTTTTGAAATTAAAAATTGAGAATTTTTTGAATAAAAATTCATCATAGACACTTTTTAAAAAATGAAAATCAAAAAGAACACGACAAAATCGGCGAAGATTCCGTTTTTTGTCTGATAAACGAAAGTCCAAAATAATTTAGTGTACAAAAAAAATGTAACCAAATTTTTTGACGTTTTTTGCTTTTTTAAATCAAAAATTTAGAATTTTTCAAATAGAAAATTCATCATAGACACTTTTAAAATGAAAATATAAAGAATCGGATAAATTCGGCGAAGATATCGTTTCTTCATAAAGATGAAAGTCCACTTATTTATTGTGCAAAAAATTGCACAGCATTTTATGATGTTTTTCTTTATTTTATCAACAAAAATTTTAAATTTTGAACAAATTCATCTATAATTAAATATAAACAAAGTACAGGGTGGACCAAAAGTTACCATGGGGCTTAAAAATTTAATAAATTTTTCGTTTATATATTTTTTTCAGATTATATAAAAAGCACTTGAAGAATAAATAACGGTGAGGTTCAGAACTGAACAAAGACCAGAATTAGAAATTTATTATTTAAATCAGCGATTAATTATTTTAAAGCAAACGCATGAGTGATGAAGCACATTTTCATTTGAAAGGCTTTGTAAATAAGCAGAACTGTAGGTTTTGGGGTTCTGAAAGCCATTCATCAACGCCAATTGCACCCGATTAGGTGTACAGTATGGTGCGGGTTCACATCTGCAAATATCAGTGGGTCTTTCATCTTCGAGAATGAAGATGGAAGTGCTGTAACGCTAAATGAAGTGCGCTATTGGCTTATGACAGAACATTGTTTTCGTCCTGCTCTTGAAAACAGACAATTGGGTTCAACTACTTTTCGTTCAACAACTCCGGAACGAAACTATATTAAATAATTCGAAACAATATTAAATAAATCTAGATACAAATCGCTCACTTTTAATGGCTCTAGAACCCAAAAGAACTACGAGTATTTCTATGAAAATATACAAAACAATCATAATAAATTTAAAGAAATTCTGAAATTTTAGTTTCATCTGAGTTACGTATAGCTAATGAAGAAAACTGGACATATTCTAAGGATACCTGTTCATAATTGTAGAAGTTATGTACCACAATTTAAAAAAAATCTGGTTTTCTTTTTTCTCTTGTTCAACTGATACTCGTATTCACTGGGTGTGGTGATTGTTGTACCCTCCACTATAGATTGGAGGTATATTCAATTTGAAACTATGTCGTAGACAACAATAAATAAAGTGTTTTTTTTTTTAAATTGTCTTATTTGACACAAAAATATTCACAATAAATTAGAAAAAAAAATTCTTAAATTAAAGTTTTATCTTATTTTCGAAATGCCTATCGACGACTTTTAGCCATATTTTAAGGATATCCGTAAAAGAATTGGCCCTTCTTGTAAACGAAATGGAATCAAGAGGAAGCGTTGAAACATGAAATCGAAGTTGACATTGAAGAGACACGACCCGAAACAATCGAAAATGTACCGAAAAATTGTGACTTTTTGAGGATGCAACGGCGTCTCAACAGTAGTTTGTGAATTTTTGTTACTCCTGATGCGGCAAGTTTGAAACAAAATCAATGTCACTTTGCCATTTTTGTAAAAAACTTCTCTTCTATTTAAATATAGAAGCAAGAGGTCTTGAGCCGGTTAATCCCTGTTCAATGTATAAAATTTTCATGTAAAAAATCGGGATAGGTGGACTTCTCGTTTTGGACCCATTCACCACGATTTGCAAACGTTGTTCCGAAGTAAATCTGTTCATTTTGAAATGACAAACCAAACTGAGCATAAGAGTAGAAACAGAACAAACTGAATTTTTTGTTTTTTTTTTGTTTTGTTTTTTGGAATTAAAAATTGAGAATTTTTTAAATAAAAAAAAAATTATCATAGATACTTTAAAGAAATTAAAATCAAAAAAATCAGCATAGATTACGTTTTTATTCTAATAAAGGAAAGACCAAACTAATTTATTTTGCAAAAAAAAATCACCGAATTTTTTGATGTTTTTGCTTTTTAGAACCAAAAATTGAGAATTTTTCGAATAAATAAGAATCGGACAAAATCGGCGAAGATTTCGTTGTTGTCGAATAAATAAGTATTCGACAACATCAGCGAAGAGCCCGTTTTTTTCTAATAGACGAAAGTCCAAACTTATTCACTGTGCAAAGAAAAATCACCGGCTGCGGCGACAGAAGCCGGAGCGGCTATAGAATGCGAATTAAATGACGACGAGTTTTTGTTGTCATTTCACAGCTGTTTTTATTTATTATTTGGCCTTGAGTGATTTTGAAAAAATACAATAAATTTATTTGCAAACAAACAAGAATTTTTTTTGAAAAGTTAATTTGTAAATTGCATGATTCTCTTTTACTTTTATTATAATTTTCCTGTTTTGGTCCATTGTTTTTTAAAATTGGCTTTCCCGCAAATAATTTTAAAATTTATGATATCTTCTTCTTACTGCAAATATGCTCAATAACTAGTAGCCCATACGTTTTTTGTTTACAAAAAAACATGAAAGTATGGCATCACATAGAGAGAGGCAGTAGCAAAAATTGAGAGCGCAAGAAAATCCGCAGAGAATATAGAAATAGATTTAATTCAGTGCGGTTTTGCCTCTCAATTTTCTATATAAGAGTAGAAACAGAACACTGCGGCTGCGGCGTCGGAAACCGGTGCGGCAAGAAAATGTAAATTAAATGACGACGGGTGCGGCGACGGTTTGTGTTGTCATTTCTCAGCTGTTTTTATTTATTATTTGGCCTTGAGTGATTTTGAAAAAATATCGTTATTTGCAAACTAAACAAGAAGTATTTTGAAAAGGTAATTTGTAAATTGCATGAGCAATCAAATTCTTTTACTTTTATTATAATTTTACTGTTTTGGTCCATTTTATTTAACTTTTAAAATGTATGATTTCTTCTTACTGCAAATATGCACAAATGTTTACAAAAAAACATGAAAATATGGCAACACATAGAGAGAGACAGTAGCAAAAATTGAGAGTGCAGATTTAATTCAGTGCGGTTTTGCCTCTCAGTTTTCTATATAAATTAGACAACCGCAGCCGCTCTGTTGTAATTCTACTCTAAATCAAGTGCCAGCTGTCAAAAAAGACCAACTCCGAAAAAAAGTGTAAAAGTGTGGCCAGATTGAAAATCACACGTCAAAAGAACATCCTTAATACGGATAACTGCTTCGGTTTCGCCTAGTAATCACTCGGCTCTAGATGCCTGGGTGCACTAAAATTACTACTTATGTGGCTTTTTAGTTTTCCGTGCTGCTTTAAAGAATTGAATTGGTGATTTTGTATTCATAAGAAACTCTCTCAGACTACGTATCTTCTGACAGAGTAAGAAATTTTAATTCCAAGAAATTGTCCACAACTTCTTTACTCAAAGCCTCTAGTGTACCTTACAAATCTTATTGGCCATAAATACCTTTCGAATTGTTATATAATCCCTGAAGCAGAAATAACCGCTGTAGTACACTTACCTGTTCGGAGTTATGCCACCACTACAGGCACACAGTTGACGTGTTACATGTCTCCTAATTAAAAGAACTCTTCTGAGAATTTTTTTACGAATTGCAAACATTTTGCAATTAACCCTTTTAAGCGGACAGCCGAAAACTACGTCGCGATTTATTCAGTTCTAGGTACCTGTAGAAGGTGAACTACACATTTTACTGCGCGCTACATTTTCCAATAAGTGAAACGGCAATAAGCCCATATGTGATGCGCAAAAGAGAAAGGGACCTAAGGGTAAAAACCAGTTTTGTTCAGGAGAGCCATTTTAAAGATTAGGTCCCTATTTGCGCTTAGAATCGTCGACTTCACTTTCATAAAACGCGCATATCTCTGAAAGGGGGAACACTTTTGGGTCATGGGATCGGTCTCATTCGATACTCAGATGTTGTCCACATCAAAAAAAGTGATAATTGATTTTTTTACCCTTAGTTCCCTTTCTCTATGCGCTGTCACATATGTAAGTTGAAAATCATTCTGCTTCATATCTCATCCACTCAAGTGTACTTGACATCGCTGAAGTGTGGCAACAGCTTGCAGCGGGTGTTATTTAATTTGGATTTCATTTCTAATTAAGCATTTCTAGCATATTCTACTTCTATACGAGTATTCATCCACACCAAGGTGCTTCGTACATGTTCACAGTATGTTCGGAGTGCATATTCAAGAGCCTGTTGATTGCTGTGCACTTAACATTTGCCATGGCAAAAATTAATCCGGCGACAACTGGATTGGGCTACCTTGTCGTGGTAAGAGGGGCCAATCTCTGAGTTTGTGTAAAAAAGGTTTTTTGTATTTTTGAAATTGTGGTGAAATGGAATATCATTAGTATACGCTATGGGTTGCCCTCTTCCGACTGTCACAAAACTAATAAAGGTACGAAGAATATGGAAATTTTTGTACTCCGTAAATGACGGCTACTTTACAAATGTCTCTATAAGAAGCATTTGCCGTCTGAAGCCAGTGTTAAAACCTATTTAGATTCCGTCCCTATATATCTCACTTATTTTTCGAGTTATTATACCCTGCACCACATTGTGGAATAGGAGCTAATGTTTGCCAGACCTTAAAAGAATGGAGATAATCCCTAAGTTAAGTACAACGAGTGATTAAATAGTACTATCTGATTCTATTGAGGGATGTTCGTCTATCCATCAATCGTTAGAATTAAACTTCAGGTCGCCACTGTGAACCAATTTTAATGAAACTTGGCATATTATACAAGTTTGAGCCACATCCACATCGGTTCATATTTTGATATCAAGTATAAGATTTTTCCCTATTTCAGAACCTGCAGCTCTAAATGCCACATATTACACCCGATTTTGACAAAATATGACACTGAGTATAACGAACGACCAACACCTACCTTTTGTGAAATTTAATCATATCGGCCCAAGTTATCGAATAACTGCCACACACAAGGTTCTCCCAAGTTAAGGTCCTGCAGCTCACAAATTACCCCAGATATAAGCATGGTTATTTATAAGCGTTATTTCAACTAGCTATCACCCAAAGGCCCCTCTCGCTTTAAGATCCTGCAGCACCAAACCAGAAGATGCAGCGGAAGTCCTCCTAGCATATTTCTGCAAATGGAAAGTCCCAGAAAAGACTCATTTTTAATAACACAGAGATACCTTGGGAACATAAAGTTAAATATCTCGGCATTATATTGGATCTCAGACTTACATAGATAAAATAAATCATTTAATACGACTCGTATATCCCCTAATCAAAAGAAACTCTCTTTTAAATAGTAAAAATAAAATGTTTATTTTTAAGTCAGTTTTTCAAGCAGTTCTTTTGTATGGATGTCCTTCATGGAGCAATGTGGCTTCAACTCATGTTAAAAAGCTTCAAATAGCCCAAAATAAAGTTTTGAAAATGATTTTAAAGCTTCCTAGACATTACTCAACAACATGTCTCCACAAAGTTGCCAAAGTGAAGTTGGTAAATGATAGATTGCAAGACTTAAAGAAAATTTTGCCATCAAATGCCAAGCGTCTGGTTTTATTCATATAAGAGATCTAGCATCGTTGTAAATATACTAACTGAAAACAAGCTGCAAACCTCTTGTCAGACTATTCAGAAAGGTTTTTTGTGAATTTTCCTTCAATTTAATCCGATATTAATTAAACCTCATCACAATATATCAAAATTTGTTTACTAATATTTAAGTAACATAGGCTTATACAAACCTAAACTCTTTGTCATTGTAGATAATAAGAAAAATTAAATTGTTATTTTAACAAAATAAAAATTGAATTGAAATGAAAAAATGATCCTGCAGCTCTAGGAGCCACATTTTGTATCTCATCAAGCTTAAATTTTGTATGGAAACGGGTGAACAATCTAGAGGTATTTTTAGAATAGGGGTTTTTTTTCACAGAATACTCACGATTTCTGGTAAACTTATTTTTTTTTTACATTGACTTACACCGCTACAACGTCTCAAAATTGTGCAAGTGTATTATGGAAATGAGAATGAGAAGAGCTGCTGTTTTTGACCAAAATTTTGTTCAGTGATGAGGCCCACTTCTGGCTCAACGGCAACATCAATAAAAAAAATAGCCGCATTTGGGCTTAAGAGCAACCAAGAGGTTCCAGAGGTGCCATTACACCCAGAGATAACCACGGTTTGGTGCAGTTTATGGGTAGGTGGAATCATCGGTTCATATTTTTTAAAAATGGTGGATGGCCGAAACGTAACCCTAGATGGTGCTCGCTATTGCGCCATGATACCGGATGCCTGAAATTGAAGCTCGCTATCTTGACGACATTTGAAAGGTCAATTCGAAGAGCAGCTAATTTTACGTTTTGGAACGTTGAGTTCGCCGCCTAGATCGTGTGATATCACACCTTTAAACATTTTTCTTTGGGGCTACGTAAAGTCCAAAGTCTAAGCTGACAAATTGGCTACGATTTAGGTTTTGGAAGCCATCATTACTCGCGTCATTAACGCCAAAAGCTCGGAACGATTCATCCGAAATTGAACCCTAAGAATGGACAACCTGAGGCGGAATTTTGGCCAACATTTGAAGGAAACTAAAGTTTAAAAAATAAATGGCATAATTACACTTTTTAGAGTATTTGCTTAACAAATCATATTTTTTTTGAACAGCCAATTATCGAGCTGGGTAACGTTAGTCGGACGCACTTAATGGCTCAAAAACTAGTATACTTGTTGGACATTTCGATGCGAAAAAGTACATTTTTAAGGGACTACTTTATAAAATCGGTTATGATTTAGCTCCTAAACATAAGCTCTATGTAGTAGCCAAATACTACATTGAACCTTAAAAAAATTCGTCAACATTAGTTTTTTGGACCAAGAAAAAACTTGATTGAAATGGAATAAATCGGTACAGATCTAGATATAGCTGCCCATACATACATGTTTATGCGATTTTGTGACTTAAGCTCTAAAAGCCTCATGTAATATCTATTCTGTATGAAATTTAGCAGAGTTCATACCGATCAGTAATAAGCTCAGATAGAATCTGCCATATTGGTCCACATTTTACTATAGCCCTAGTACACAGAGTCCTTCCTTAATTACAACCACATTAATTTCTCGATTTTGCATAGAATAAAACAATGAACAAACAACCCATCTTAGACCGATTTGGTCCATAAGGACTCGTAGTTTGGATTTCAATGCAGTGCAGTTTGGCTAAATTTGGGAGACGAACCATGTGTCCTAAAATCTGACCTATTTCAACATCCAAAAAACTAACGTATGGCGAATTGTAAAAGGATTGTATTTAAATAACGCCCTTCGTTGGCCCAAAAAACTTATTCGTGCTAACGCAATAAAATCCTCCAACCAATTTAAAACAATTAAATTCTCGAATAAATTCAAATATGAAAATCTGGTGTTAAGGTGTTAAAAACCTCTTTTTAAATGGCTCTCTGCACATCCAGAAGTGGAGAGTATAATATAGTCGGCAACGCCCAACTTTAGCTTTTTTATTTCTTTGTTTTTTAATAAAACCAAACTTCCGTTTGTAGCAATTGTTTTATTTCGTTCATATAGTCTGGAAATGAGCACAATTACTTTAATCGGGAAAATATTTTCCATTCAAGGCAAAAGGCTTCAACCGGAATGTTGGTTAGTGCCGGGTTTTTTACTTCTAAAAAACCCCCGAAGTCGGGTTTTTACAATACGGTTTTGAAAAAAAAAACTTAAAATGCCGGTTATTTAGTTTTTTTGAACACTACTTCTTACTAAAATGTGACTTATGGACGTATAAAAATGCAATCACATCTTTGGATGTACATAAAAATCGATTTATTTTAAACAAATTTAATTTCTGGTCAGGATCCTGAAACTTAAATTGCTCTAAAATATTTAAAATTGCAACTTTACGAGAAAGAGAGCCATGTTAAAACTTCTCTAAAAAATACATAAGTCGGTCAGAACTGATTATAAGAGTGGTTAAATTTTAAGGGCCGATGTTGATTTTGAGTAAAACACAAATTATTTAGGAAATTACTGTCATTTCTTATTAGTATGATAATATTGGTATGTTTCAATTATGTATGGAAAAAAATATCGGCCAAATGGCCAGCGGCACAACTCCATCCGATGGTCCAAATTTTCTTTGACTCTGAGGCATAATTGATTAATGTTCTATGCCGTTAATGTGCCGAATTATCTCAACCTTTAGCTCTTGAATTGTTGCTGGCTTATCGGCGTACACCTTTTCTTTCAAATAACCCCAAGGTCGAACGGTGTCAAATCATATGATCTTGAAGGCCAATTAATATCGCCACGACGTGAGATAACACGGCCTTTGAATTTGTCGCGCAAAAGAGCCATTGTTTCGTTAGCCGTGTGGCAAGTGGCACCGTCCTGTTGCAACCACATATCGTCCACATCCATATCTTCCAATTCGGGTCATAAAAAGTTCGTTATCATCTCACGATAGCGAGCACCATTCACAGTAACAGCTTGACCTGAAAAAAACGGACCGATGATGGCGCTAGCCCATAAACCGCACCAGTCACTCTTTGCGGGTGCATTGTTTTTTCGACATTCACTCTTGGATTATCATTCGCCCAAATGAGGCAATTCTGCTTATTGACGAATTTATCTTCAGCCGCCTCATCACTGAAGATGATTTTCTTCGAAAATTTATTTTCATTTTCATAACAAGCCTGAATATTTTTAACGCGTTGCTCGCTTGTGTAAATTTTCATGGTTCAAATTGAGTAAGTCTGAAATTGAGAAATATCAAATGAAGTGCAGAAAAAAACATGACGTTTAGGTGTGGTTCACATTCAACATCGGCCCTTAAAATGAAATCAACCTTTAAAAATTATATCGAGAAGTGTCCTCTAGGTCCCTAAAGGGATGTTGTGTGAATAAAGTCAGTAAGATTCTTTAATGCCCTTGATATATCACAATGCAATGATATATCACAATGCGATAAAGACAATGCAATTTCAAAGGTATCCTTTCTCTGACATCTTGTTTCTCAGCTCTCCTTAAAAAACACAACACTTTAAGTAATTAATGCCATTAACATGGCGCTCCATTTACCCTTTCCAGCTAACACTGAACACAGTTTTCTTCCATAATCCCCTTCCCCTATTTGTGTCAACGGCAATTAAAGGCCAACATGAGACAAGCACTCTTACAGACTCTGACTAGTTTCCATCTCTACCGTTTGACAGAATGACTGACAGGCGGACGACGAACTCTGTGTCTCGACAATGACTCTCAGTTGAAATGATGCCAAAGATTTAAATTGTTAATGAAGTGATGAACATCGTCATCCACAACATCGCAGTGTGCATCCAGAGGGAAACCCCCGCCATCAAGTGCCAATAGACGTCATCGTATCGAGTGACTTCAAACGGAGCAAATGAAAAGCAACAACAAACTAAGAATACTCGTAGTCAAACACTGGCAGTCGGTCGCCTGACTCATGATGCTTGTCTCCGGAGGACAGTGTGGTTTGTAATTTCAGTTGTGTTCTTCATCGTAGCCGTGGCCTTTTGTCTTGCCACAGAACAATTAACTCGATATGTTAAATGATGTTAAAGGATGCAAGGCACCCATGTCTAGGGGTTGGATGGTTGATGCCTGAGTGTCGTCATTGAATTGAAGTGCAAAATTTTGCAAATAGAGTCGACAGCGGTGATGTCTTTAATGTCTGCTTGAAATATTTGAAAGTACCTATGATAGAAAATCTTTGGCTTACTTAAAGAGGCGACGGAGATTTCTGGGTCATTTTTTGAGGATTTGGGCGGCTAATGTCTAATCACAACACGAGAATGGCAATTTTGGGTTGTTACTAAAGTGCTACTGGACACAAAAGAGATATCATTGCCATAATCTTATTTTCCTTTTCTTAAAAAAACCCGGACGGTCTGTAGAAAACGTCGTCACTGCACACAAGAACCACAGGCCTACGAACCGTGGCCTTAGGCTTACATCGGTATTTTGGACCTTATCGGTACCTTAATTAATAGCACAGAAGCTAAAGAAAATCGATCATAAATAATGCGATTTAAAGTAAACCAAAAAAACACGGCTAAACTAAACCAAAAAACACGGTAATTTTATTTAAATTTTGTTCAATGTTGCCGGATTACGATATTTCTAGCTAGCTACGTAACTAAGGAACACGGCTAATGTTGGTTTCGTGACTAGGTTCTATTAAAAGCAGACCGAGTCATCGAAACCAACATTAGCCGTGTTCCTTAGCTAGAAATATGGTAAACCGGCAACATTGAACAAAATTGAAATAAAATTGCAACATTGTTTTCCTTTGCATGGGGTGGACCATTTAATATTTTAAATTTGAATCGGATGTAAAAAACCTGCTAATAATTTTTTAAATTTCTGTTTTTATTGGTGAGCTTGAACTTTAATAAAGGAATACCATCCGATGCGTTTTCGATTCGTCCAATGAGCTGAAAATTGTTTGCCAGGAGAAGACGAATTTTACCGAAAATTGTTAAATGAAGCTTATTTTCATCTCGGTGGCTACGCCAATAAGCAAAATTGCGCCGTATGGGGTTCTGAGAACCCACACGGGACTATTGAGAAGCCAATGCATCCACAACGAGCCACTGTTTGGGGTGGATTGCCAGGAGAAGACGAATTTTACCGAAAATTGTTAGATGAAGCTTATTTTCATCTCGGTGGCTACGCCAATAAGCAAAATTGCGCCGTATGGGGTTCTGAGAACCCTCACGTGACTATTGACAAGCCAATGCATCCACAACGAGCCACTGTTTACCCTGTTTTTTCGGCTTTTCTGGCCATGTGGCGACTGTTCCGCTTGAGCAACGTAGGACAGTCAATTCTAAGTAGTACACCACAATTTGTTTGAAGTCTTCGAAGAAATTCGAAAAACGAACAAGAGAAGACGAATCATTGTGCACCATGACAATACGAGCTCTCACACAACGGCTCAAACCAGCGCCTTTTGACCAGCCAAAACGACGAATTGATGGGTCATCCGCCGTACAGCCCAGATTGGCACTCAATGAATTCATTTTATTGGCGCACATCAATGCGTGGTCAACGATTTTCGTCGCCAGAAGCAGCTGTTGAAGCGTTCAAAAATCATGTTTTGGAGTTGTTTCAATCGGAGTGGAAAAAGTGCTTTGACAATTGGTTTGAGCGCATGCAAAAGTGTATAAATCATGCTGGAGAATACTTTGAAAAACAATTAAAACCATTTTTAATGATAAATATTCGCATTTTCATTATTAGGACAGAAATAAATAGCAGCCCTCGTACTGACATACTGATTATTCTTCCATATTTGCGAGGTCAACGATTTGCTGCTAGCAAATATTTCATGTTGTAACTACTTAGTAGGGTGAAGCACTTTGATAATTTGCACAGAAAAATTTTGTTCACCGATAAAAAATTTTTTACTGTTCAGGAAAAATTTAACAAGCAAAATGATAGAGTGTATGCGCGGTCAGCTAAGGAAGCATCTGAACTGATCCCAAGGGTGGAAAAGGGTCATCACCCAGCTTCAGTCATGGTTTAGTGAGGTGTCTCTTACGATGGGGTCACTGATTTGCATTTCTGCGAGCAAGGAGTAAAAACAACGGCCAAAGTTTACCAAGAAACCTTTTTGGAAGCTGTTGTGAAGCCTCTAAACAATTTCCTGTTCCAAAACCAGCCATGGACTTTCCAGCCGGATTCTGTGCCGGCCCATAAGGCTAAAACGCCCCATTCCTGGCTTCGGAACAATTTGCCATCGTTCATTTCCTCTGAAGAATGGCCCTCAGGCAGTCCAGATTTGAAGGCATTGAATTACAAATTGTAGACGGTTTTAGAGGACAAGGTTTGCCACAAAAGATACCCCAACATTGGATCTTTTAAGACTGCTTTGGTTCGAGCTGTGGCCAATTTTCCAATGAACGAGGTTCACTGCCGATTGGCCAGTGCGACTTCAGGCGTGTGTAAAGGCAAAAGCCGGACATTTCGAATAAGTAGATTCTTTTTTGATACAATATACGAGAGCGGTTCGGAAACTTCTTAGCCTAGCACAAAAAGCGCGGTGTAAACAGAAAAAAGTTAAGTGTTTTGGAAACTTCCATCTCTGCTATGAACACTTGTTAAATTTTGTTTCGATCTGGCAACTCCTTCATATAGAAACAGGTGTTCACAAAAGACGCATCCGCGATTTTTTTACCATGGAAAAATTAGAAATGCGTGGTGTCATTTAATATTTACATAAAAAAGGTTTATCGGGACAAGAAATTCATAATGATATGGTGAATGTGTTAGGTGAAAGTGCTCCTTCATATGCAACAGTAAAAAATTGGGTTGCTGAATTTAAACGTGGTCGTACAAGCATTGAAGATGAACCACGTAGTGGACGTCCAAAAACAGCAACAACAACAGAAATTGTAGCCAAAGTGCATGATATGGTGTTAAATGATCGACGAATAAAAGTGCGTGAAATAGCTAATATCTTGGGCATCTCAAATGATCGAGTCCATTTAATTTTGCATGAAGAACTACAGATGAAAAAGTTTTCTGCAAGATGGGTGCCGCACTTGTTAACAGTCGACCAAAAACGCATAAGAATGAACATTTCTCAAGCTTGTTTGGATCGTTTTCAGCGAAATAAAATGGATTTTAAGCGTCGTTTCATAACTGTTGAGGAGACATGGATCCACCACTATACTCCAGAGACAAAAAAACAATCCAAACAATGGACTGAAGCTGGAGGAAGTGCCCAAAAGAAGGCAAGAACAAATCAATCGGCTGGTAAGGTTATGGCAACGGTTTTTTGGGACTTCAAAGGTATCTTATTGATTGACTATCTGCAAAAGGGTAAAACAATAAATTCAGAGTACTATCGCAACCTTTTAGATCAATTAAATGTACAAATTCGAGAAAAACGTCCTGGCTTACAACACAAAAAAATAATTTTTCATCAAGACAACGCACCAGAGCACAAAAGTGGCTAAAATCAACGAATTAAAGTACGAGTTGCTTGACCACCCACCTTATTCTCCTGATTTAGCTCCCAGTGACTTTTACCAGTTCCCAATCTAAAAAAATTCCTTGCTGGCACGCGTTTTACCTCAAATGAAGATGCAATTACAGTTGTAAACCACTAATTTGAAGACCTTGAGGAAAACTAATTTAATCTAGGGATAGAATTGCTAGATAAGCGTTGGACTAAGTGTATTGAAGTTTCAGGAGATTATATTTAAAAATAAAAATATTTTTGAAAAACTAAATATTCTCTTTCATTGATAGGCTAAGAACTTTCCGAACCGCCCTCGTACATCAATAAATATATTAAAAAATATTTGATCCAAAAATATTCAGTACTTTTTATACAGCATAAAACGTGTATAACAGTATTTATGCCCCTACTAAGTAGACTTTAAGCCTAGGTTACTTGTGCGATAAATCTATTCATTGACATGGCTATTCGGCATATTTTTGTTGCAAAATTGTCCACATAAAAAAGCTGGTGTGGCACCTGTCATAATTTAGCATGTGTGACGCGCAAAATAGAAAGGGACCTAAGGGTAAAAACCAGTTTTGTTCGGGAGAGCCATTTTAAAGATTTAAATACGTGTATCTTTGGTGTACCTTCACTTTCATAAAACGCGCATATCTCTGGGAGGGAACACTTTTGGGGCATGGGATCGGTCTCATTCGATGCTCAGATGTTGTCCACATCAAAAAAAATGTGAAAATTGATTTTTTCCCGTAGGTCCCTTTCTCTATGCGCTGTCACATATGGTAACATTTCTCCAACACGCAAATAAAATGCATTATTAATGCATACAAAAAAAGGTTCTGCCTAAATAATTATTTCAACACATCTTCTGCTATGACACAAGTTTTTTTGGGGGAACATTTTAATCTGCGATTGTTTCAATTAACTTTTTGAAATGCATGTTACATACTCTGACAGGAAAGAGAGAATAATTCATAAACAGAATGTTTCCATATGAAATCTATTATGAAAGCCACAAGACCTCCAAAAAAAATATAACATGGAGACTTCCTAAATGGTATGTACTTGATAAATATCCTGTTTAAATAAAATGAAACTTTTTTTCGGTGTACGTGCGCTTTGTTATTTGTGTGCTCGAACAAACAAACGAGAAAAAATAAAGTTTTAAATAACTTTTGTTTTTGCGCATTTTTTTCGCCTCTTTAATCTGGTGAGGCAGGCAGACAGACGACCGACGGAATGCTGCAATGCAGCAGTAATTTAAATTGCTGGCCACGAACTGCTGCTGCTGTTCTCTTCTGTGTGGATGTCATTCAAAATGTACGCGAACATGACAATAAAAGCCCTCTAGAATAATGTAGAATCTTTGTCCATGGTGGACACAATCAAATGGAGTTGTTTTCCATAGGGTACCAATAAAATGACCTGATACTTTGGGAATTTCCACAAAAAAGAACTTGAGTGCTAATGTTGAACTTTTCCACGTGGCAACGGTTTAAAATAATTACACGTGTCATTAGTTAAAATTGTAACAATTATAAAGATTCGATTTCAAATTGTTTCCTTTCACCCAAATGGTTATATTCTAGGAAAAACCCTCAAAAAATTGATTAAATTTTAGAGCTTCTCATTGGTCACTGCACGCAGAGAAAAGATATGGTTACTATATGGTCACCGCAACAATAATATGTTCTCTACAACAAAAGCATGTTCGTCGCAACCATAGTATTGTTTTTTGAATTTCATTTTCACAACAGTATGATTGCGGCAATATTAATATTGCTAAAATGTAACAAAAGTATTATTGCCAAATTAAGAAATGAAAATATGGTTTTAGCAACCATATAAACATGGTTCGTACAACAAAAGTATTGAACTAATTGTAATGCAATTTAAAATAACTTTCTTGAAAAAATATCAATTTTTGAAAAACAACATTTACCAATCCCAATAAATAATTTTGGGGATCATAGTATGGTTGAGTGTGAATCATACTATGGTTGTGGGGATCATATTATAGTTGCGTTTGAATCATACTATGGTTGTGAGGATCATACTATGGTTATGAGGATCATACTATGGTTGTATGATAAACATACTATGGTTGTGAGGAAAATAATATGGTTGTGGAGATAATAGTATGGTTGAGTGTAAATCATTCTATTGTTGTGAGGATCATAGTATGGTTGTGGAGATCATAGTATGGTTTCATACTATGGTTGTGGAAATTATGGTATGGCTATGTGTGAATCACTATTGTTGTGAGGATCATAATATTGTTGTGCCTCAACTATATACCCAACAATAGTATGATCCTCTTCGAATATTGTCACCCCAACCATACCTTTTTTCTGCGTGTGTTATCCCGCCCTGAAGAAGAGTTCTTATAATGAACTTAGAAAAATACAATGATTTTAATGGAAGTCACCTAATTGTGCTCACGTGCCATTTCCAAAGGTCTAACGCCGACAAACGATTTACACACGTACTTCGTGAATTATTCACGCATGACTGAGGTCGTCAAGTCCCCACCAGCCTCTACTTACCGACTGCCTGTCACGTGCCACTTACTTTGGCACAGTTTAAATGACACTTAGATAAATGTATTTATTTGAGATTAATACAAGTGCGAGTAACTACCGTATGTCGATGGAATATTAACGCTAATTGTCGCCTTTGAAATAAAATCTATTTGAATGTCTTAGCGGAAAGGCGACATCACACAAAGTCAATTAAAATTATTTTACAAGTCCTAAAAAGAAAAAGGGGGAAAATTACATTAGAAAGTGATTGAATTTTAAAATCTTTCGCGTACCTGTTGCCGCACTCCGTACAAACATAAATTGGGCTTGGCCCCTTTTTTAAAAAAATTATATTGAATTGGTGATCACCAATTACTGATTTAAAATGTGTCCTTCAAAGGTTCTAAATTCTCTTTGTAAATGTCCCAAAGGTCCTCCTTTTTTGGCACAGCTATGCTCCTTTTGGTAACCCTGTCAGTATAAAAATTATACCGAATAAATAACTTCTTTTTATTTCCTTGAGAGCGTGTCTGGGGGTAGGGAAAAACACTGGGTTACGTCTAGTTTTTAATAAAGGGTTGTTAAGGGCCGATGCCATTTCTTGCCACCATTCTGACCACTGATGACGTTTGAAATGGTCAAGAGGCTTTAGTTCTTGGGTGAATTGCACCTTGTAAGCGTGTAAAAAAGTCATTATGCACATTGTTCATCAACGACGAGCGTGAGAGGTACAATTGTTGAGCACGACGACGATTTGAGGTGGACGGCTCTTCAGCCACACTATCGCGAACAGCAGCAATATTTTCTAAAGTACGAGCTGCAGGAGCATGTACTCGTACGAGCATGCACTGGTGTTTTCACATCTTCTACAGACCCGGTTTGCTCAAATTTTTGCACGATTTTTCCGATTGTACGCACATTTGGACGATTAAATAGACCGAAAAAATCACTAAGTGCACGATATGCATTTCGATTTGAACGCCCATTTTCATAATAAACCTGAATAACTTAAAAGCGTTAATCGCTTGTGTGTCTTTCCATGCTTCAAATTGAGTTAGTCTTTAACTGAGAAATATCAAATTAAAAGCAGAAAAAAAACTTAACGTTTAGGTGTGGTTCACATTCAACATCGGCCCTTGAAATTGCACCACCCTTTATTTTAAACCTGATGTCCCTGGGCTCTAATAACCACCGCCTGCTTAGAACCATTACTTAGATTGGTCTTTTGTTTCAGGAGTTTGGTGTCATATTCATATTTCATCTGTATTACGAGGGCTGCTATATATATTTCTGGCCTAATAATGAAAATGCGAATATTTATCATCAAAAAAAATTTATCAAATGCGAAAATTTATCATCAAAAATGGTTTTATTGTTTTTCAAAGTATTCTTCAGCATGTTATAACATTTTGCATGCTCTCAAACCTATTGTCGAAGCACTTTTTCCACTTCGATTGAGGCACCTCCAAAACATGGTTTTTGAACGCTTCAACAGCATCTTCTGGCGACAAAACTCGTTGACAACGCATTTTTTTTATGTGCGGGAATAAAAATAAATCATTGGGTGCCAAGTCAGGGCTGTACGGCGCACGCAGAGAAAAAACATGGTTGCTACATGGTCACGGCAATAAAATTATGTTCTCCGCAATAAAAGTATGTTCGTCGCAACCATAGCATTGTTAACTGAATTTAGTTTTGACAATAGTATAATTGCTGCAGTATTAATATTGTTGAAATGTAACAATAGTATTATTGCCAAATTTAAAAATGAAAATATGGTTATAGCTACAATATAAATATGGTTGGTGCGACAAAAGTATTGTGTTTTGCGTTTTATGTTAACAATGATATGATTACGGCAATCATACTGTATGATTGTAATTTTTCTTCATTTGAATATGCTTTTTAAAACAAATGTTATTGGTACGGATCTAATGCAATAATACTCGTAGTACTTTTTTTTATCGAAATTAAAATTTTTTAAACAAGCTGCTTTGGCTTTGTTTAACTGAATTTTTTTAATAAAAACACTTACGTTTATTTTAACTTATTTTTTCTACTGTGAAAAAAATCACTTCTATTATTTTGAATTTAATGTTTTTTTTGAATAATTTTCATAATTCAAATCTATTGTCGACAACTTAAACAACTTCTAATAAATTGTATTGGAGATCATAGTAGATTTGCGTGTGATCATACTATGGTTGTGAGGATCATACTATGGTTGTGGAAATCATAGTATGGTTGAGTGTGAATCATACTATGGTTGCGGGGATCATAGTATGTTACAGTTATGTATGATTCATACTATTGTTGTGAGAAGCATGGTATGGTTGTATTTGAATCATACTATTGCTGTGAGGATCATAATATTGTATCACAACCATATATCCAACAATAGTATTATCCTCTTCGAATATTGTTACCACAACCATACTTACATCAATTCGACATTTTGGCCGGTCAAAAAGGCACTGGTTTGAGCCGATGTGTGAGAGTTCGCATTGTCATGGTGCACAATGATTCGTCTTCTCTTGTTCGTTTTTCGAATTCCTCCCAAGACTTCAGGCAAACAAATTGTGGTGTACCACTCAGAATTAACCTTCCTACGTTGCTCAAGCGGAACAGTCGCCACATGACCAGTTTTGCCGAAGAAACAGGCGATCATTTGCATCGAAGTGCTTCTTCCAAGAACAACTTTCGTTGGATTTGGCTCGTCTTCGAAGACCCACACATTCGATTGCTGTTTTGTTTCAGGCTCATACGCCTGGATCCATGATTCGTCACCTTTGGTTATCTTACAAACGTGTCTTGAAGCACCACAATCGTATTTTTTCAAAAATTCTTTGCACCAATCGACACGATCCTTTTTTTAGGCCATTGTTAAATTGTGCGGGATCCAACGAGAACGAACCTTTTTTACGGCCAGTTCTTCATGCAATATCGAATGTATGCTGGTGTAAGCAATGCCCAAGGATGCCTATCTCACGGTATGTCACATGAAGATCTTGCATTATCAGTTCACGCACGGCATCAATGTTCTTTGTTACAGTGGCCGAGAACCTTCACGACCTTCGTCTTTGAGAGAGCGTCGGCCACGATTGCATTTATTTAACCAGTTTTTCACAGTGCTATAGGATGGTGCTTCATCGCCATACAAAGATTTAAGTTCACCGATGCACTCTTGTCGTAAAAATCCACGTCGAAAATTGTGAACAATTCTCGCTCGAAAATGTTCACGAGTTAATTCCATTTTTTGCCAAAATGATTTTTTTCAAGTCACTGTAAATAGCAGAAACGTCAAAACGTTCTGAGTACGTTTATGCTAAAAAATGTCAAACTTTCCAATGGAAATGTCAGATGGCGCCAGATAGGCCAGAAATATATATGTGACGCGCAAAATAGAAAGGGACCTTTGGGTAAAAATCAGTTTTGTTCAGGAGAGCCATTTTAAAGATTTAAGTACGTGTATCTTTGGTGTACCTTCACTTTCATAAAACGCGCATATCTGTGGGAGGGAACACTTTTGGGGCATGGGATCGGTCTCATTCGATGCTCAGATGTTACCATTAGGTCCCTTTATCTACGCGCTGTCACATATAGCAACCCTCGTATCAGTGGGAATGTATTTTTATGTGGATTTAAAAAGCATTTTGTATTGATAAATGTTGTACAATAAATTTTGCCTCCATTTGTCCAGCGGAAGTGACAAACCCTAGTTCTGGCAATTACAAAAAAGCAAACAACTCGTTTTTGCGAGTGCTTTAAAAAACCAATTACCCGGAATTGTCGCATTAAAAAAACAGTTCATAATTTATTCTAGTAACTGACACGTTTGTGTATTTGATTTATTACATACCTGATCTCTTATCTGTGCCGGAGTAGACAAACCAAGCCATACGTTTGGGCCGAAATGAGGAAAATTAAAAAAAAATGTTCAATACCTTTCGGGTTTTCTCTGAATTAATGTGTGTTTTACAGGCTTACGTGTAGAGGTTAATCGGGAATATTTGCCCGCGCGACGTGTTTTTGGTGTCATTCATTTCCGTGGAAATTTTGTTTTCCCCTCGAAAACCACCGTTCCCGGTTGTCCTTTCGTTGGTTCACTCATTCACATGGCCTGCCATGTGACATGCGGTGACATGTGTGTTTGTTCCCACGCATGTGTGAGTGTGTGCATTTTGGAAAACTAATTTAGTTGTACTGGTTTTCTCATTAGAATACGAGTATCATCACATCATTTCGGGGAACTCATATGTCAGGCCATGCCAGCCGCCATCTTTGAAATTTCCCGGTGCAAAAAAATCATTCATTAAAACTATTCGAGCGCGATGCTGCAACAGACAGACAGACGGCAACGGATGCATATATTTTTATGCAGATGAACCTCGTCATTACATCCAATCCGATGGCATGTCAATTATCCTTGCAGGTAGGATATGCCGCACAGCGCTTATGTAAATACGAGTTCCGTTGCTGCTGAGTGCATTTATGATCGAGTGGCATGTGTTTAATTGAATTTAATGCCACAAACATTAAACGATTTATTTACGTGTCCTTTGTTTAGTGTTTATTGTGGTGGCTTCGGTTATTCCGATAGACAGGATGTCTTTAGGCAGCAACATTTCCACTTTTACAACAAGTTTTCCTTTTGGTAATTATCAAATGATTGTTTTCTTTTCTCAACTCCGTGAAACCTTCACCTGAGCACGCAATGCAAGTCGCGTGCATGAAAATGTAGGTTCTTTCAGGGAAATTGTGGGGTTTCGAAAGGTCCTTATATCAGCAATGCTAATTACTAAAAACTTCAAGCCGAACGATGCACCAACAAGTATGTCAAAAAGGGTCGATAATGTAAACAAAAATTTTCCTTTTTGTCGTTTTTATAGCCTACACCCAGTAGGTATAGCCACTTTAAAGATTAGGTCCCTTTTTATTTGCTCTTAGAATCGTCGACTTCACTTTCATAAAACGCGCATATCTCTGGGAGGGAACACTTTTGGGGCATGTGATCGGTCTCATTCGATGCTCAGATGTTGTCCACATCAAAAAAAAAAAAGTTGATGAGAAGTTTTGTTCAGGAGAGCCATTTTAAAGATTAGGTCCCTTTCTTAGAATCGTCGACTTCACTTTCATAAAACGCGCATATCTCTGGGAGGGATCACTTTTGGGACATGTGATCGATCTCATTCGATGCTCAGATGTTGTCCACATCAAAAAAAAAGTTGATGAGAAGTTTTGTTCAGGAGAGCCATTTTAAAGATTAGGTCCCTTTCTTAGAATCGTCGACTTTAATTTCATAAAACGCGCTTATTTCTGGGAGGGAACACTTTTGGACATGGGATCGGTTTCATTCGATGCTTAGATGTTGTCCACATCAGAAAAAGAAAAAATGAAAATTTATTTTTTTACGTTCTGATGTTTGTGGGGCATTGAAATAGTTTCCCTTGTTAATTAAACCGATTGATTCAAAATTTCCTATCTGATTCCATTGCACGATGTCCGCACGGTCTGGCCTGTGCATTAGAGCGTACCAGGTTACAAGTAAAAAAAAAAGTTCGCCGTACACCTTCGAATATGAAGTATTATTGAAAGGTAGTCTCAAAAAATTTTTTTTTATTTTTTTATGCCGAACGTAGGGGTCGCGCTTTTACATTTTTCTATATAACTTCTGCATTTATAAACGGATTTTAAAGTGTGATACATCGATGTTTTTGTCTCGACGAGGCCGATTTTTTTGTCTTTGAAGTCTGAGGCATATTTTGAAGGTCTTGAAAAATCTTATTTTTCGGATGGAATTAAAAAACTTGAAAAACGTTTGATGAAGTGTATTGAGTTGGAAGGAGATTATGTTGAAAAATAAATAATAATGATTCCAAAAAAACGGTTCTTTTTATGTTAGGCCATTTACTTTTGCGGTCGCCCTCGTATTATATAAATGAGCGTTCGGTGAGAAACGGGAAGATCCGCTGTTTTCGACCAAAATTTTGTTCAGTGATGAGGCTCAACGGCAAGTCAATAAACGAAATTGCCGCATTTGGGCTAAATAGCCACAAGATGAGGTTCAAGAGGTGCCATTATACCCAGAAAAAACCACGGTTTCATGCGGTTTATAAGCTGGTGGAATCATCGGTGCATTTTTTTTCAAAAATGATGATGGCCGGAACGTAACCGTGAATGGTGTTCGCTATCGCGCCATGATATCGATCTTTATGCTACCTGAAATTGAAGCCCGTAATCTTGACGACACTTGGTTTCAATAGGATGGTGCCACTTGCCATACAGCTGCTCAAACAAAGGATCTATTGAGAGGTCATTTCGAAAGCAGCTGATTTCACGCTTTGGACAGGTGAGTTAGCCGCCTAGATCGAGTGCTATCACACCTTTAGACATTTTTCTTTGAGGCTACGTAAAGTCCAAAGTCTATGCTGACAAACCGGCCACGATTCAGGTTTTGGAAGCCAACATTACGCGTGTCATTAAAGCCATACCGGCCGAAATGCTCGAACGAGTCATACAAAATTGGACCCTTAGAATAGAAACTCTAAGGCGTAGTGCGGGCAACATTTGAGGGAAATTATATTCAAAAAAATAAATGCCATTAAATGTCCTTTCAAATTACCAATTAAGATTCCGCACTAGATTTGAATTTTTATATTTTTTTTGTTCTGAAAAAATACCTCTAGTTGGTTCACTCTATATAATCCAATTTTTAAGAAGCTTTGCATATTGTTCTTTATTGAACGATGTTTTGATATAATAAAGGGTGGTCCAACCATAATGTACAGGGTAGCTGATGAAAAACGCCGAGCATGGGACAGTCAACAGAATACCTAACCACCGAAACCCTTCAGTTCGTACGGAGGAAACAATCGCTGCTGTAGCCGCTGCCATACAAAACAATCCAAGAGTTTCGACATAAAGCTTTTCTTATCTTATCTCAAATGGTTATAAGAAGACAGTCATTGCAGTCAATTATGCACAACGATTTGGACGTATTCCCATATAAAATGCAAACGGCCAACAAACTGAACGCAGCAGACTTCCCGATTGGCTTGGAATTTTGCCAGAAGATGCTTCAAATGGCGGTAGGGGACGGATACATCTTGAACTGCCTATTCATGCCAGACGAGGCCCCTTTTTATTTAAACGGCAACATAAACAAACAAAATTCTCAAATATGGAGTGCTACCAACCCACAGATACTCCATGAGACGGAATTGCATCCACTTTGTGTCACAGTGTGTAAATTTTATTATTTTTAAAATTAATTAATTAAGCTTTATTTAATAAAATTAAATGTGCTTTAACATGAATGAAAGAAACATGAATTCCATACACTGAAAATGATGCGAGTTTCTTAATGTAGCAATATTCATCAGCCACTCTGTACGATGTTAATTTTGACTCACATCTTAACGTCAATTGTTTGCCCATCGTAATTTGACATTTCTTTAATTAGTGTTTGAAAAATTTAACCATGGAGAGGTACACAAGCGAAATTGGTGCATCGAAAATGGGCGTTCAAATCAAAATGCATTTCGACGATGCTTTAGCAAGCAGAATTGCCGCATTTGGCAAATGAGAATGAACGACTGATTGTTGAAAAGCCGATGCAACCGCCAAGAGTGACTGTTTGGTGCGGTTTATGGGCTGGCAGCGCCATCGGGCCGTACTCCTTCTAAAATGAGGTCGGCCAAGCAGTTACCGTGAATGGTGTTCGCTATCACGAGATGAATATGGACTTCTTGTGGCCAGAAATTGAGCATGTCGACCTGGACCATATGTGGTTCCAACGGGATGGCTCTAATTGCCCCTCAGCTAGCGAAACAATGGCTGCTTTGCGCGATATATTCAACAGCCGTATTATGTCACGTCGTAGCGATGTCAATTGGCCGCCACAATCATGTGATTTGACACCGTTGGACTTCTTTCTTTGGGGATATTTACTCGTAAAAGAAAAGAAGTTGAAACAATTTTAAAATCCCTTTACAGACTAACGCTATTGAGGTTAGCTTTCAAAACCCATATGACATTAACGGGGTATGTTCAGTTCTACTATTGAAATGGGTGTGTTCAATGTTGTAAGAGTATTTATGTCCCTACTAAGTAAATCAATAAAGATTTTAATAAATATTTGGTCCAAAACCATTCAGTACTTTTTATTTTACAGCATAAATCGTGTATAACAGTATTTATGTCCCTGCTAAAAGTACTCGTCAACTCTTCCATCACACAATGGCGGCCCACATTGTGCTTGTACGATCAATTTAAATTTTGCAGACCAGTTAACTAAAGTCTTGCGCTAGTCCTTCAGAAAATATACAATAATATTAATTAAGTCTTTTTACTAAATTATTAATGTTTTCTTCTTTTTCTTTTCTCCTTGCAGGTCAGTAACTATTTTTGTTCTAATACGGTAAATATATAAAAAAAAATTATATTTTGTAGTTTTAGAAAATTACTTTCTATAAACATAATTTTTTTGAAACAAAATTGCTATGTTGGAATTATCTCATATATTTTTTATTGAAAATTGTAATTGATGCTTTTAAGTATTCCTAAGTGCCAACTGTAGTGGCTTTTCTCTTTTTCAACACTCAATTTACTTAAAATTATGCCACATTATAATTTTGCAAATTATTGTTATATAATTATAATTAGTGGATAAACAATTTTTTTTTTGGAAATGACTTTTGTTTTTAACTACCAAACGTAGACGCGACAAATAAATCTTCTGAAAATAGACTGGTATAAAAAAGTGGCAGTATCTGGAAGACTTATCAACTTTTACTTTAAGCATCCCCGATGAATTAAAATCAACACTGCTAAAAACCGATAGAAATCTTAAAATCGGCGGCGAACAGTTTCACAATGGCAATGTAAGGAAGATTCGAAGCATTCTGAGAGGGGATGATTTTCCCAGTAAAACAATTGGCGAACTAAATAGATACGTTAAATGCAACCACAAGATGTCATCAAAGAAATGACTTCAAAAATATACAAATTTACGACATATATCCCCGGATTTTCCGAGAGATTTGACCAGTCCGATTTATAAGCAAGGAAAAATCAAGCGTTAAAACCCGTTTATTTTAAATAATTAAAATTTTGGGAAAGAATGTTATTCAATAAAAAGCGAGCAAGTTTATTACTCGCTTGTACAGGGTGGCTGATTAATATTGCTACATTAAGAAACTCAAGTACGTTGTTTTTAGTATATGAAATTAATTTTTCTTTTATTCATGTTAAAGCTCATTCTATTTTATTAAATGTAGCTTGATTAGTTTTAAAAACAATGGAATTTAAGTGTACCCCCCCCCCCCCCAGGCCTAACATAAAAAGAACCGTTTTTTTTTGGAATTATTATTTATTTTTCAACATAATCTCCTTCCAACTCAATACACGTCATCAAACGTTTTTCAAGTTTTTTAATTCCATCCGAAAAATAAGATTTTTCAAGACCTTCAAAATATGCCTCAGTTTCAGCAATAACCTCGCTATTGGACGAATTTTTTTTTGCCACCGAGAATTTTTTTTAAAGAAATAATCAGAAGGAGCTCTATCTGGACTATATGGTGGATGCGGAGCAATTTCAAATCGTAGTTCGGCCATTTTTTGTTGAGTTAAAAATGCAGTGTGGAGCATTATCTTGATGAAAAAGAATTTTTTTTTCCTAAATGCGGTCGTGTTATCTTGATTTCTTCACTCAACCGATCCAATAATGCACAATAATATTCACTATTTATAGTTTTTCCTTTCTCAAGATAATCAATAAATATTATACCCCTTGCATCGCAAAATACTGTGGCCATTACTTTTCCTGCTGACTTAACAGTTTTCGCCTTCTTGGGACCACTTTTACCAGCTTTATCCATTGTTTTGACTGTTCTTTGCATTCTGGGATGTAGTGATGGATCCATGTTTCACCAACAGTTATGATTCGGCGCAAGAACTCTATTGGATTACGCTGATAAATCGCTAAAAGCTCCTCGGAATTGGTCCAACGGACGATTTTTTGGGGCAAAGTCAACAAACGCAGCACCCTACTTGCGGATAGCTTTTTCATGTGGAGTTCATCATGTAAAATACTCCAAACTAGTTTTTCCTGTTTTTTAACAATATAAGCAAGTTCTCTGAGCTTTATTCGTCTATCTTTAGTCACTTCATTAAATATTTTTCTAATGTTTTCAATAGCAGTAGCAGTTTTCGGTCTTCCAGAGCGTTGTTCATCTTCCGTACTTGAACGACCCATTTTAAATTGTTGTACCCAGGATTTCACGGTGGGGTATGATGGTGCATTATCACCATGAACAGAATCCAATTCATCTTTGATTAATTGTGGCGTATAACCTTTCATATAAAAGTGTTTAATTACCGCACGAAACTCTTTATTTTCCATTTTTCAAAAATTATAAAACTTGTTTACTTCAATCACCTGTAACAAAGAAAATAATCGTTAAGTGTTTCGGAAATTTTGACAGATGGCTTATAAAAGATTGCTTTAAAAAAAAGTTGCTAGTAAAACAGAAAATGTGCCAGGCCAGTTAGTTTTGCGGTCGCCATTGTAGTCTTGTAGAATGGTGTGAAATTAGCAACCTCCTAAGCAAGCGGCCACTGTCGTCAAACTTGTATACAACAATTAGATTCAGTCGCAAAATAACGTTCAAGTGTACCAGTTCACTCTTTTTTAATTTAATGTAATTTTTATTTTTAAACTTTGTGTATTGTTATGTTTAAATATTGTTTTGTATTTTAGTTTAATTCCCTGAGGATGACCGTCGATGACGATTGAAATATTGTATAAAAATATATAATAAAAAAATAAACTAAAAAGCCACCATCTTTTGTATTTTGTACATGACCTCAAGCCGGACGAGCCAGAAAAATATTATGCAATTCTTTAAACAGTTCAATGCTTTCTTGCAGACTACGGTACGATGGACTGCTATCCCGGCTGTAGAGTATATAAAATTCGACCGCACTGAACTTCATTCGTTCAATAAGTAGTTTTTAAACACTTTGCCAGTCCATTGCCACAATTTAATGCTTGCCAATGGCATTCGTATTTTTCTATCTCGTTAACAACTCGTAGAAAAAGCCAAAAATAATTTTTCGCTACTTTTCCGCCTGGCCTCCGACTGATGGCAAATTAAACTGTTGTCTTTTCTTTTCTAAATTTAAACTTTCTTCAGTTCGCGTTTCCTCATTGGCGCTGTCTGATTCGTCTTCCTGGAAAGGGCCCAGACAAAATACAAGTGCATGACTTTGCTTAATTAAAAAGTTCCGTTCACAGTTGGTGAAAACAAATTATCCAAATTGCTAAAAAAATATATTATGGAACAGACATGATAACGACGTTCCTTCCTTAAAGATGATGAAGTCATTTCGTTGGAATTTTAATAAATAACGATGGAAACGTACCACTCACTACAAATGTAAGTTAACATTTTACAAAGGCCAGCACAGTGAATTTGCTAAGAAAACTCAGAAATTTCCGAATTGGAATGGGACGCTGATTTTGTTGGCTGCGAACAGGATTTGAAAAAGTTTTCAACTTTTTGTGGAGTGGGTTAATGCTTCACATCGACTTACAATGTTTAAATTGTTTGGAAAAAGTTTTAATTGAGATGCCCGTTGGTTTGGGTCAAGGAGAAAGGAAGTCGGAACAAATCCGCGTGGAGAGAGTGGCCATTATTGTCCTCACCACATGCTGGTGAAAAAGATAATTTGAAAGCAATTTTAAATACCACACATGTCATCCCTTGTTCCCTGCGCAATTAACTTGCTTCATTGTAGCCAACAGTCGAATGGTGCGAAACGGCATAAGGAGAGGAAGTGTAGTGGTCATCGTCCAAAGTTTCTTACATGGATTTTTTAAATATTAAAAGTTGACTTCCGACTTATCGAATTTTTTGTGGTAAAAAGTCTCTTAATCGAATTTTATTTTGAACTTTTCCTATTCGAGATTTTTGTTACTTTTACATATTTATACAATCCACCGAAGGGTGGATGGTATACTAAATTTGTCATGCCGTTTGTAACACCACGAAATATTGATCGGAGACCTTAAAAATATTTATTTAATAAATGCCGTAAAATGTTAAGACAATCTAGCCATGTCCGCCGTGTGTGCACACAGAGAAGAGATTTGTTGCCACAACCGATTTTGATTTTGGCGATTGCACGTACTATTCTTGTATTCAATGGTACTATTCTTGTATTCAATGGTAGCTGAATGTTGATTGGTATCGGTTGTAGACCCGAAGTATCTGCCACCCTTACTAATTATGATGCCTACTGGAACTGAATTTGTACATGTATTGATTGTCATTGTAGATTATTGGCTATAAGAACTATTAAAATTCAGCTATCATTACAACGAACACTTGTTAATTGCATGTATGTATTCGGTTATCTGATCGAAATAGTACAGTTTTTTTTATTTAATTTTTATATTTAACGATTTAAAAATATTTATTCTGTTATTTGAATTAGGAGCCGGTTTTTTCAAAACTTGGTTTTTTACAGTCGAAACTGTTAAAGTTTGTATTCACAAGTGGAACGATTTAATCAAATTGGTAAAGTGGGTCAACAAAATTCAATTTTCTTTTAAAGTGTCAACAGTTTTTTAAGAAAAAACTGATTATGATACATTATTTAAGTGAAGTAAAGTGGAATTTTAAACCTAAATATTTCCGGCAAACTTAAGAGTTAATGTCACACTTAATACCTCAAATGAGTTATTGAAGTCTTGACTACATGTGATAAAAGATATATACGAGTACTTTAACATTTATATAGCTCATATTTTGTAAGTGATTTTCAAAAAAAGAGTGGGGAAATTTTTTTTAATAAATCGCACCTCTGTTCCGATTTTGGTTTCCATTCTGAACATAACTTATTCTTTAAATTTATATTAAAAAACTTTATCTTGGGTAAATTCTGATTTAAATTTAGAAGATATATATAAAAGATTTCAGCAGAAGTTAAGTAAAACATTTTAAACCAGAAACAATCATTTTTAAAAACATTATACGATTTTATTAAAAAAATACTATGCCAAACTGAAATTAATTGGACAAAATTTTTCTATTTTTCTTCACTTACAAAAAAAAAATTAAAAGGACAGTCGAACCTTAAAGATACGTAGGATGTTTAAATGTTATACAAAACTAAACTTACGTATACTTACGACAAAAAAAACTCAGACTTTACTTTATACGGTACAGCGGTGGAAACTAAAAAATTACCTTGGTCCATAAAACATAACTCGGACCTACGAAGGCCGTCCTTTTGGGAATTTACTATAATCACCTAGTCTTTCATTTCGAGAAGAAATCATTCAATCCCCTGATAAAGTCCGAACTGTTGTTGAATAGTGTAATACGTTACAACAGCAAACTAATCGGGGTTTGGATACTACTAAGAATTTATTTGTTGTCACCACCAATTATTGGTACTAAAGTAAAATGTACCTTAAAATTGGTGGGTTGTCATGATAAAGTAACCAATAGTTTCACTTAATTTGGTTGGTATAATATTGTTGTAGCTACCCTCGTATGGTAAGTCGAACCATTTCACCATCAATACCATCGAATGTTGGTAATTTCAACAAATAGCATGTAAATCCAATTGCATATTTGTGATTTCCAACTGAATTTTTTTCTGTGTGTGTTTGGACTATTCGGTCAAACGATTCTGAAAATATGCATAATGTGGCTTGGGAATGTTTGGGGTTGTAAAAGGCCAAAATCGATCTAGTGAAAAAATGCTTCCCTTTAATGGACTTATGGAACCTCGTAAAAGAAACACTTTTTTGGCTATTTGTTTTACCATAACTTTTTGTGAACGAGCAATGGCTAGAATTGGTTCTGTTAGTTGCGATGTACTTAATTCCTCAAATAAATTATCGTGGGGGACGTTTTGCCTCATGTGGACGAAAAATACCATGAGGGTCAATTTAGACAAATGGATATTTAAAATTTTGCTACAATGCCAAATACAGATTATATTTTTGGCTAACGTAATGGTCAGACACATGCCCCGGGTGGATAAAACGGCTAAAGTCAGGCGGGGGCGACTATATTCTACGCTGAACAAATGGATGTGTAGAAAGGCCAATTGAACCTAACTTTTGGGTCGTCCAAGTGGCTTACAACCTAAACAGATTTTTAAATTCATGAAACATTTTAATGTTGAGTAAATTATATTAGTTTTTGTTTGTTCTGTTTCCCGTTTAAATGTTCCGAATTTTCGGCATTGGAGACCCTCACTCAAATTTAGCCAAATTGCAAAATTTAATTTCTCTTTGACTTCGGGAGAATTTTTTTGGTTTTTTAAGTATGTATGACCCATTATAAGTATAGGGTTATCAAGCCGTGCGTGACTATTTAAAAAAATCCTATACGGTCCGAATAGGCCCAATATTTGATGCTTGTCCATCATACGAGGGCAGATAAATAATTCCGCGACTTTTCGAATAAAACACACATTTTTTTTTTAGCAAAAAAAAATGTGTGTTCGAGGTCCAATAAATAGGCATTTGTTTGATCAATAAATTCGTCGTTGGAGCTGAACTTTCCACTGAATCATTTCTTAAGGATTGGAAATAATCACTGGGGGCTAAATCCTGAGAAAATGCCGGATAAGGTACCAATTTGTGCAGTTTTGCGATTGAGACTTCTTGATAAAAAATAACCTTTTTCTTGGCCATATGGGGTCGTTTTTTCAAATCCTCTGTAAATCGGTCCAATAAGTTGGCTAATATTCGCCGTTTATTGTTTTTCACTTTTAAAGGTAATCGATGGGGGCTATCCCGCGTGCTTCCCAAAAAAACTGTTGCCATTACCTTATTGCTCGACAAAGTCACCTTGGCCTTCTTCGGATCCGGTTCACCCCGAGACACCCATTGTTTAGACTGCTGCTTGGTCTCCGGAGTGTTGTAATAGATCCCAAAACGCCGCAAAACGTATTTGAATTGCGGTTAAACCACTCCAAAGTTGTCACACGTTACGTTTACGGTCAATTGAGAGCAAACGCGGCAAAAATCTTGCAGATAGCGTTCTAAAACACAACTGATTGTGAAAAATCGTAACCACACTGCCATACGAAATGCGTATGGCATCAACCATCTCACGCACTTTTACTCTTCGATCGGACAACACCATATCGTGGATTTTTCAACATTTTCGGTTGTACTTGTATTGAGTATTGACCTCAATTGGCCGTCTAGAACGTTTAGCGCCATTTGTACTTGTGCGACAACAACGAAAGTCAGTAAACCACTTTTTTACCTTTGAAATCAATGGTGCAGAGTCGCCATAGTATTTATCAAGCTTTTCCTTGGTTTGATGTGCGGGGTTTTCCACACCTAAGGTTAAAACCCAGTTTTGTTCAGGAGAGTCATTTTAAAGATTAGGTCCCTTTCTATTTGCGCTTAGTATCGTCGACTTCAACAGGACGGTGCCACTTGCCATATAGCTGTTCAAACAATGGTTCTATTGAGAGTTCATATCGAAAAGCAGCTAATTTCACGTTTTGGACAGGTAAGTTGGCCGCCTAGATCGAGTGATATCACACCTTTAGACATTTTTCATTGGGATTACGTATAGTCCAAAGTCTATGCTGACAAACCAGCTACGATTCAGGTTTTGGAAGCCAACATTACGCATGTCATTAAAGCCATACCGGTCGAAATGCTCGAACGAGCTTTCGCAAATTGGACCCTCAGAATGGAAACCCTAAGGCTTAGTTGCGGCCAACATTTGAAGGAAATTATATTAAAAAAATAAATGCCATAACATGTCCTTTCAAATTACCACACTTGATTTGAGTTTTTATATTTATTTTTTGTTCTGAAAAATACCTCTAGATGGATCACCCTTTATTATGATAGATCCAATTAATAGCAAAATCATCCAATAAAAATAAAATAAACTCAACAATAAAAACAAGAAGAAAAAGCTTAAGTCGGACAAGTCGACTATGAGAGACTCTACACCAATCTGATATTCAAAAAAGTTAGCGTCACTGTTTGGAGTCTCAGCAAGATCAAACTTCATATGTGATACCTAGAACGCGAGGGGTATATTATGTTTCAACTATGTGGTAAGTTAGACCACCACGGTCCAACTGCACCACCAAAAGGGTGGACTATCTGTAATGCAGGATGTTAATTGTGAGACACGACTGAAAGGTTCGAACTTGTTGAGCTATAGAGCTACATAATACTTGCCTTATTAAAGAATTAAAGCTGGACTTATAAAACGGAGAAAACTTGCCCTACCACACTGACAGCAAAAAGTCGAAAAAACGAGCGTTAAAGTCGATTATTCGATTAATATCGAGCACAGAAGTCGATCACTAACAAATTTTTGCCACAAAAGTCGATAATCGACTTTTAAAACCCTAGTTTTAAAACTGGGTTTTTATTGGGGCCAGTCATAAGTGTTAATCGGTTCATTTTGGCGAACCCATAGAATTTGTCTGTACGCTCTTGCGATTAAAGGACCAGGCATAAAAATCCTGCGTATTTTCAACTATCTTACTCCAGAGCGTAACGCTTGGAAAATCAAACTTTGCTGGCCAAGACCAACAACAGGTTGTAGAGCCAAGTAATGTAAGTTAAAAATTCACCAACTCTCTCAAAATGTTTGTTGATACCACCATGTTTTCGTATACATATCCTGTATCCTTGAAGCGACTCGATAATATTTTCCAAACTACAGTTTGTCATTGTTTGTTTGCCTTTGTCATAACTTCCAATTCCATATAACTTTTCACTTGTTTCACATTTACTTAATATGAATTTATCGCAAACATAAAGAACGAAATACAAGGACATCTTAAGTTAAGCTCCTGTCGCCGATTCGTCCCTGAAAAAGCCATACAATAATAGTTAATGGCTTCCATGTATGGACAGCAGTAGCGTAGAGGACTTAATACGCTGAGCATTGCTTTAATGAAAACACCAGCGTTGCTGCTGTTGATTATTCTGGTAGTTAATAATGCCCTTTTATGAGTCGTGACGTTTTGTATTAAGACAAGTGTCATGCCATAAGGGTGGCGCGGTGTTAAATCTGACACTCAGCGAAACTACTGGTGATCCTGGTCTTTTCAATGCGAAATTGTGCTATTGTTAAAGACTTCCCTAAATACTTTCGTATACAATAAAGCTAGGGCGGCTTAATTGTGAACATTTTCACCCGTTCACTGCTGGGTGATTTTCTATAACGCGAAGCGCAAACAATGGCATTGCAACGCTGCGACACGTGTCAGGATTAAATTATAGAAACACTTGTTTTATGATTACCAGGAAGAGAGAGAAAGCCGAAATGTGTGCTCAAGGATAAATTGCGGATTAAAGGGCGAAAATGCGTTAAGTGCAATTATTGGAAGGTGAGAAAAAGGGTAACCGAAATTACAACAGGTATATTTTATTGGTACAGTTAATGCAGGGATATCTACTACCAACCAGTGCTACCACTTTGAGGCGAAGAAAATGTAGCAAATCTGCTACATTTTTTTGTTAAAATGTAGCAGATTTTCAAACACTGGGAAATAGTGTATTGTGGAAAACTGTGCCTTGGATACATTATGTTTAAAAAAATCAAATCAGATTCAATTAGTTGATTTTTTAAATAAAAACAATAATACACATATTATATACATACATACATATGTACATTAGGGCGTACCTCAAAAAAAAGTTCGCCGTACACCTTCGAATATGAAGTATTATTGAAAGGTAGTTTCAAAAAAATTTTTTTTATTTTTTTATGCCGAACGTAGGGGTCGCGCTTTTACATTTTTCTATATAACTTCTGCATTTATAAACGGATTTTAAAGTTTGATACATCGATGGCCGATTTTTTTGTCTTTGAAGTCATTGAGCTCAAGCACCCCGTTCTGGTACTTACCCATCATATCTCAGTTGCTACTACCCTAATGTACCACTCTAATATCAGAAAATTAAAGCTCGCGCGGGGTGCTTGAGCTCAATGACTTCAAAGACAAAAAAATCGGCCTCGTCGAGACAAAAACATCGATGTATCACACTTTAAAATCCGTTTATAAATGCAGAAGTTATATAGAAAAATGTAAAAGCGCGACCCATACGTTCGGCATAAAAAAATGAAAATTTTTTTTTTGAAACTACCTTTCAATAATACTTCATATTCGAAGGTGTACGGCGAACTTTTTTTTTTTTACTTGTAACCTGGTACGCTCTAATGTACATGTATGTATGAACTTTATTAGAAACTATAATAATAAAAAATAAACATGACAAGAATTCACACTTAACTCTATTAAAAGTATATCACAAAAAAAAAATAACATTAACATTAAAAATACCTTCTTAGGTAATAAAATAACATTAACAATGAAAATACCTTTTTGGTAAAAAACAGCCTTTATTCATGGCTTTACAAAAACACCGTCCGTAAAAATAAATTTGGCAGCGAATTTGCAAAGACTTTCGTCAGGAACATAAATATCATCATTCATTTTATATAATAATGTTCTACAAAACATAATGTTTTGAATTGTTTTATTACAAAGACTATTTGTTTTTTATTTAGCAATTCGGTCTGTGCTATGCAATCTTCTTCGGCGCTGGTGTTTGTTTTGTGGTTGTCAAATATTTCCAGCCTGTTGTCAAAAATTTACCTAGCCCTAATTCATAACGGGATTTTTTTTTGTTATTTCACGAATGTACACAAAATGTAGCAAAATCAAAATGTACGTACATAAATTTAAGGATGAAGAAAAAGTAGTAGATCTACTACAATTGTAGTAAAGTGGTAGCGCTGCTACCAACTATGAGTTTTTAGAGAGTGAGATCACTGTCATACTTGCAGAAGAGAAAAAGAGCGCAGCTGAGAAAGTGAGTGATAGTGGCCAGGTAGATAAAATAATATGATCTCTTCAGAGTACGAACTGTCCCAAAAGTCTAAGGATTTAAAACTGCCCTCTGCTGTCGATTAAATGTAGTTAAAGGAAGTTGTCACACAAAGGGTTCAAGTCTTTGCTAACCGATCGGTTTGGCTTCCGCAGTTAGTTACATAAATGACCGCGGCTTTTCGATAGGTGACTGGCCTTGTACAATGTACGATACATTCTGATATCGTAAATTAATGACGAGAGTTTCTACGATACCCTTAGTATACAGTCTCAGTATGGATACCTTTAGCCAAAGTATTAAACTCTATAAGTATAATATCCTATAACATAACTTCTCTAGATTATACGGCATATTTTGATGTTGGCGGCTTTTGAATTTCAGTGGGACATTTTTTTTAACAAAAAAATTCTTTTCTAATTTTTGGTGGAGCGCGGTTCTTGTTTTTTTGGGTATGAAATAAAAAAAATTATGAACCTCAGTAAATGTATTTTATAGTTAATTTATATTGAACAGTAAGGGAATTTTTAAATTACTTAGTAGGGACATAAATACTGTTACAACATTGAACACACCCATTTAAATAGTAGAACTGAACATACCCTGTTAATGTCATATGGGTCTTGAAAGCTAACCTCAAAAGCGTTAGTCTGAAACGGGATTTTAAAATTGTTTCAACTTTCGTCATGGAGTGGTCAGATAATGAGAACCGTATCGCTGTAATAGCGCTTTTTAAGTGTGAAATGAAAACAAGCGATATTTTCAAAACGCTCCAGCATGTTCGTCTATGATGCATAAAACTGTTTGAGGAGACTGGAGATGTAAAAGACCGCCACCGGTCGGGCCGCCCACGCCCTGTTCGAAAACCGCATGTCAGCAAAGCCCTTAAATCAAGAATTCACAGAAATCCGCTCCAGAAAACCAGAAAATCATGGCACGTGATATGAATACCAAAAGTCCATGAGTTGAATCATTACAAAAGACTTGGGGCTTTCAAACGAGGTACCCTACATTTATTGACTGCAGCTTTAAAAAAATAGGATTGAAAAATGCAAACGTCTTTCGGTGAAGCACGCTGATAACTTGCACAGAAAAAATTTGTTCACCGATGAAAAAATTTTTACCGTTCAGAAAAATTTTACAAGCAAAATTATAGAATGAAAGCGCGGCCATCTAAGGCAGCATCTGAACTGATCCCAAGGGTGAAAAAGAGTCTTCACCCAGCTTCAGTCATGGTTTGGTGGGGTGACTCTTACGATGGGTTCACTGAGCTGCATTTCTGCGAACAAGGAGTCAAAACATCGGCCAAAGTTTACCAAGAACCCGTTTTGGAAGCTGTTGTGAAGCCTCTTAACAATTTCCTGTTATAAAACCAGCCATGGACTTTCCAGCAGGATTCTGCGCCGGCCCATAAGGCTAAAACGTCCCAGGCCTGGCCTCAAAACAATTTGCCAGCGTTCATTTCCTCTGAAGAATGGCCCTCGGGCAGTCCAGATTTGAACCCATTGGATTACAAATTGTGGACGGTTTTAGAGGACAAGGTTTGTCACAAAAGATACCCCATCATTTGATCTCTTAAGACTGCTTTGGTTCGAGCTGTGGCGAATTTTCAGGAGGGCGAGGTTCGTGCAGCTATTGACGATTGGCCAGTGCGACTTAAGGCGCGTGTAAGGGCAAAAGGCGGACATTTCGAATGAGTAGATTCTTTTTGGATACAATATCCATCAAAAAATATATTAAAACATATTTGGTCCAAAAACATTCAGTACTTTTTATTTTACAGCATAAAACGTGTGTAACAGTATTTATGTCCCTACACGCAGAGAAAAGATATGGTTACTATATGGTCACGGCAACAATAGTATGTTCCCTGCAATAAAAGTATGGTCGTCGCAACCATAGTATTGTTTTTTTGAATTTAATTTTGACAATAGTGTGTTTCTGGCAATATTAATATTGTTGAAATGTAACAATAGTATTTTGTCAAATTTAAAAATGAAAATATGGTTGTAGCAACAATACAAATATGGTTGGTAAGAAAAAAGTATTGTTTTCATGGGTTTTTATTAGCAAGTAGCAAAATCGTATTTTTTTTTTAATGTAATAATAGTAATGATAATTAATTTTTTCAAAACAACCTACGGATTAGTATAACTAAATTATATTTAATTAATGATTTTATTTACTGTTAAGTAAATCACTCATTTATTAAGAGTTTAATTTATTTTTGCATAACTTACTTAATAAAATTCTCTATTGTTGAATAACAACTTGTGCCAATTTTTACAAAAAATGTTGTGAGGATCATACTATGGTTGTACGTTAAACATACTATGGCTATGAGGATCATAATATGGTTGTGGTGATAATAGTATGGTTGAGTGTGTATAATAATATGGTTGTGGGGATCATAGTATAGTATAAATTTATTGTTGTGAGGACCATAATATTGTTATGGGGATCATAGTATGGTTGTGTGTGAACCATACTATTGTTGTGATGATCATAATATTGTAATGCCACAACCATATAACCAACAATAGTATGATGCTCTTCTAATATTGTTACCCAACCATACTTTTTTTCTGCGTGTACTAAGTATATATGTATCTTGTAAAAAAGCAACCGTAGGTGCACAAATTCCACAAAGGAACAGCCTAAAAGGTCATTAACAAACGGTGATATGTGGAGCATACGGTTTAACTCTATGAAGCACTGTCTTTATTATATTCATATTACTCTGAGTAGTTCCTGCATATACCTCTAGGCAGTACAAAATATTAGGCACAATTAAGCCATGAACCAGTTTTGTTTTTACCCAACGAGGTAAAACTAAATTGGTGTTGTAAAGTTGACGAAGTGTGAAATTAACACGTGAAGCAATACTGCGAATATGCTGCTCAAAGCAACATTTGTTATGCAGTACTATTCCCAAACACGTAATACTCTGAACGAATTCTATAGACGTATTATTGTATTGCAAATCTAGGTTGATAGAAGATGATGATGAAAACAGTATTGCCTTTTTTTAGAAGGATTAATACTAAGCTTGTTAGAGGACATCCATACGCTCAATAATTTTAAAACATAATTAGTTTTGGCTTGTAAAACATCCAAATACTGGATTTCTCCGCAAAAAAATAGCTGAACATCATCAGCAAAAGAGTATGGTGTACACCAATCGCCTAGACTGTTGAAAAGGGCATTAATAAACAAGCACAAACAACATTGGACCAAGAACTGAGCAGTTAGGGACCTCCTAACAGACAAAACAGACGATGATACTCCATTGACACGAACAAACTGCTTTCTACCACATATATAAGAAAGCATTAAACTAGAGGCACTTTTCCCAAGTCCATAATCTTTATGCAATTTGTTTATCAAAATTCGAAAGCTTTTTCTAAATCCAAAGACAAAACCATACACATTTGATTATGAGTATTCTTCCTTATTGAGTCAGTAAGGCCAATTTAAAGAGCAGAGGTACTCCTGTCGTTCCGGAAACCACATTGACAATCTTTAAGCAGCGATTTACTCTCAATATGGTCTAACAACTGCCGCTTAAGAATATTTTCCACAACTTTTGACAGGATGGGAAGCAAAGAAATGGGTCTTAAGTTATCCGGAGAATTCGAGCTTGACTTCTTTTGAATTGGTGTCACTATGGCTACTTTCCAATCATTAGGAAAGCAGGAAGTCATTATTATAGTGTTCACTAAATGAAGAAGGTGATTTGATATAAACGGAAATACTGCTTTAAGAAATTTAAGAGATATCTCATTACAACCAGAGGCGTTAGACTTGATTGGCATAAAAGCCTGTATCAAGTCATTAGAGGAGACGTTATTAAAGAAAACCCATCTTCCCCAATAACTTGGTTAAAAAAACTACTATCAGTCGAACAAGTCAGTTGATTATTAATAAATAATGTGTTTAATTCCTTTACGTCAACGTTGGCCATCTCTGGTGATGAAATATCTCTTAACAATCCATAATTTCGAAGACGGTTCCATAGGGTCTTAGAACTATTGCTACCGGCAAAAAGAGCTGCCTTTTTAATTCTTCTAATAACTTTCTTGGCTTTATTTCTAGCTCTACAAAAGTTTTTCCAATTTTCATCACCTCCACTCTCAAGAAAAGCTTTATAGGCCAGATCCCGTATGGAGCAGTGATACACTATCTGTGGCGGAGAAAACCATTCATCACCCCTGTAATTCAACCATTTCCTCCTTATGGGGAAAATAGAATGAACAGAAGCCAACCTTGACATGATATCTTCCCTGCTGTTCTCAATGAAGTTGTCCAATTTACAATTGATTGCCGTCCAGGAAAACGTCCGTGTGGGGGAACAGCGAATCTTTAACGAAAAGCACGCTGCACTGCAATGATCAAGTGCGCATTTGAAACATACGCTTCAACACAAAATGACCTCTCCTCACGTGTCCAATGTATGATGGCAACTGAAAGGCCGACGAATACAAATCTCCCGTTAGCCACTCCACTCTCTTCGACCAATACTTATATAAACGAAATTTTATCAAACTGGGTACTGGACTAGTAACCGATTGCCAAATTTTTCTGAAGCTAAATAAATCAAATCGGTTGAACATATGTGTGGAAGCTATATCTAAAACTAACCAATTTCATTCATTCAATAACGTCTGTTCTTGGTCCAACCATTTTCCTTCTGCCAAATTTCATGAATATCAGACAACAGTTGCGAGCTGCAGTTTGATGCAAGCTTTAAATCGAATCAGCTCCGAATTTAGAGTCGATCGGTATACTTAAATGCGGATCTTGCTCAACTATTTTTTGGATTTGTAAACATTTGTCATGGAACTAAGTTATAAAGTACTACTCTGTAACACAGAGTAGTGTAGGGTATAAATAATTGTTAAGCTGGCAGCAAAAAATCGAACGGTAAGGTCGATGTTTTGATTAAAATCAGGCATTACGATCACGACTTTTTAAATTTTTGCAACAAAAAGTCGATTAGTCCAGAAATCGATAATCGACTTTAAGATCCTTACGTCGTGCAAGCAGTTGAGTTGAGTAAAAATCATTTTGGCAATGCTGTTGTTTTTGTATTTTAAGTGTGCAAATTTAGTGTTTTTGTGTTTCAATGTTGAACATCTAGCGTTCTAGTGATTGTGTGCAAACGAATGTGGAAAACTAAACCCCGAGAATTTGTGCGTTACTGAAGTGTATTGCAAAGAAAAGGCACATCGCCCACACGCACAAAAAAAGTATGGTTATGGTGACAATATTCGAAGAGGATCACACTTTTATTGGATATATGATTGTGGCACAACAATATTATGATCCTCACAACAATAGTATGATTCACACTCAACCATACTATGATTCACACTCAACCATACTATGATCTTCACAACAATAGTATAATTCACACTCAACCATACTATTATGTCCACAACCATATAATGATCCTCACAACCACAGTATTTTTCTCATACAACCGTAGTATGACCCTCACAACCATAGTATGATTTACACGCTACCATACTATGATCCCCACAGCCATAGTATGATTCACACTCAACCATACTAAGATCCCCAAAAATATTTATTAGGATTGGGTGTTGTTATTCAAACATAACGATTTTTATCAATCAAATTATTTTAAATTGTATTACAATAAGTTAATAGCCAGAATTGAGGCCAGGTTTTTATTGAACATCCCATATAAAAATATATAGTCCAACTGCAGTCGATAATACTTTTAGTTGTCAGCAGGTGTGAATGCTACTTCTCCATCCGCACGCAGAGAAAAGATATGGTTACACTATGGTCACCGCAACAATAGTATGTTCTCTACAATAAAAGCATGTTCGTCGCAACCATAGTATTGTTTTATGAATTTCATTTTGACAACAATATGATTGTGACAATATTACTATTGTTGAAATGTAACAATAGTATTATTGCCAAATTAAGAAATGAAAATATGGTTGTAGCAACAATATAAACATGGTTGGAGCAACAAAAGAATTGTTGTTTAAAATTTACGTTAACAATAATTTGATTACGGCAATCATACAGTATGGTTGCGACTATGAACATAACAAAACAGGTTTTATAGAGCATACATGTATATGTGTGAGTATGTTTTTTTTGATATACAAAAAACCATATACACACGATACAGTGAATGGTTGCTGTCCATTAAAAAAACATCGACAATCGGAAAGTAGTTCGAGGGATTTTTATTGTGTTTACTTTGTTCGGTGAGATACTCTAATACCGACTGGTTCTCGTTTATTTAAAATCTGCCTGCACTTAAGTAGCCATTGATCATGGTTTAATCACATTCGTTACTTGGTGTCTAAGGATGGTGAAGTAGCGTTCACCCCTGCTGGCAACTAAAAGTATTTTTGACCGTTGGAATATATATTTTTGTTTCTTGAATGATATGTTCAATAAAAACATGGCCTCAAATCTGGCTATGAACTAATAGTTATGCAATTTAAATAACATACTTAATAAAAATCTCTATTTTTGAATAACAACAATAACCAATCCTAATAAATAATTTAAGGGATCATAGTAGGGTTGAGTGTGAATCATACTATAGTTGTGAGGATCATACTATGGTTGTATGAGAAACATACTAGGGTTGTGAGGATCATAATATGGTTGTGGAGATAATAGTATGGTTGAGTGTGAATCATACTATTGCTGTGAGGATCATAGTATGGTTGTGAGTGAATCATACTATGGTTGTGGAGATCATAGTATGGTTATGTGTGAATCATACTATTGTTGTGAGTATCATAATATTGTTGTGTCACAACCATATACCCAACAATAGTATGATTCTCTTCGAATATTGTCACCCCAACCATACTTTTTTTCTGCGTGCGTAGACACCAAGTAACGAATGTGATTAAACCATGATCAATGGCTATATACTTAAGTGAAGGCAGATTTTAAATACACGAGAACCAGTCGGTAGCCGATAAAAATCCCTCGAATTACCTTTCAATTGTTGTTGTTTTTTATAATGGACAACAACCATGCTGTGTAACGTGTGTATGTTTTTTTTTGGTATATCAAACAAATAATACGCACACACATACATGTATGCTCTATAAAACCTGCTTTGTTTTGTTCATAGTCGCAACCGTACTGTATGATTGCCGTAATCATGTTATTGTTTAAATTTAAATTTTAAACAAAAATACTTTTGTTGCATCAACCATGCTTATATGGTTGCTACAACCATATTTTCATATCAAAATTTGGCGATAATACTATTGTTACATTTCAACAATATTAATATTGCCGCAATCATACTGTTGTCAAAATGAAATTCAAAAAACAATACTATGGTTGCGACGAACATGCTTTTATTGTAGAGAACATATTAGTGTTGCCGTGACCATGTAGTAACCATGCGTGCATCTTGTACACTTTACCGCCTGGGGTTGCATCAATCTTTGGAGGGTATCTATTGTTGCCTTGACTTCCAATAGGCTGCGTAATTCTCATGTTAACCAAGTGGCCTTAGATTTTGGTACAGTTCCTGTTTAGCGGGCCTTTCCGATTTTAGACCTTGCAGTTTTAGAAGCTACATATTTCAACCGATTCCGACCAAATTTCCCAAAAACATTACGAGCGACCGGCATCATGTTCTTTAAAATTCGACTATGTCGATATAAGGTTTCGAAAAGACATCACACTCATTTCCCTAGCGCGTCATTTCCCCTAGTGAAATTATGCTGGTAGCCCTACGAAATATGTCCTACCCACTCTAGAAGTAACAAAATCAGTTCGACCTTACTCAAGCTCCAGTTAGAGGCACTTAAACCTCTAAAAAGGGAAGTTCTGTTTAATAGCTAATAGTCGGCTACGCCCGATCTTATCCTTGGCTTACTTGTTTTGCTAACAAGATATGTTGTCGTACATTTGTATAGCGCTCTAGCCTTGGTCCTCTTCCCTTTGCTTCCTTAATCGCCCTGAATTGAATACGAGTTTTTGCCAATCTAATTGAACAATGCTACTGCGAAAGCCATTGCAAAAATGTTTCGTTGCGTTAAGCGTTTGGTTAAAATCTTTCCATACTCTGATGGCCTTTATCCTTTCCGCCATCCGAAAAGAAAAACTATCAAAAATCCACAACAGCTTCTTTTGATGGTTTTCTCTTGCCCACCCCTCGGCGCAACACTAGCGTAAAAGCGGAAACGGAAGTTATTGTTCAGTAGTTGGTAGTTTTTGTTGTTGTTGGAGGCAACCACACATACTAAAAACCCCACTGGCAATGTCCTTAAAACACTTGCAAAGGATAAGGGCAGAACAAGAAAAACAAAACAAAAAATTTTAAACGGGCGGAAGGAGGAACATATAAATTCCTGCTAAATGAAAACATCAATGTTCCCTTCAAAGGAAGCGTATTATGGCTCAAAGGCATTTAGGCCATAACACGAACTCACGCACGCACTCACAAAAGCTTAAACTTTGTTACTGGGTAAACATTTTATCAACTTTAGTGGCCCGAGTGCGCGAGTGTCTATTCTTTGTGTATTCTTTAAAAATTTATTTAAGTTTAACGAAATTTTTTTGAGGCGATTACATTGGAAATACAATACTTTTGGGGTCACTTTACGGTTGAGTGTGAACTTCTTGTAAGGCTGTCGTGTAATGTACGCTATTAAATAAATGTGGCAATGTCGTTTTTCTAGCGCTGTAAAACAGGGTTTGTAATTTGGGGTTTGCCTAAAGTGTATTTCAGGTAAATGTTTTGCACTGGCATTGGTGATAGAGTAGTTTTTTATACCCTCCATCGAAGGAACTCCTTGAAATACTAACGGGTGATCAATCTACAGCAAATTCAAAAATTCTAATCATTTTCATTCGAAAGGACATTTTATGCCATTTAGTAGTTGAGGGTTCAATTGGGATGACTCGATCGAGCATTTACAAGTAAAGATAATCACAAAATTTTTGCTTTTGAAATACATTAGAATTGATTGCATCAAGTTGAGAAGTCGGTCAAGTGGCCGCCGCCAGAGTTCATGACGTTTTGTGGCGTTTTTCATCACTCTTGGTAAAACTTCGGGCCACAGGTTTTCGCATTCCAGGCAAATATTCTACTTAAGGGCTTCAAGACACTGAAGCTTGGTGACATAAACCCCCGACTCTAACAACCCACATAAAAAAAGTCTGGAACGATTAAATCGGGTGACCAGGCCGACCAGTTCTAATCACCAAATAGAGCGATCAAGTGGCCAGGAAATGCTTCCTTCAAAATATCGGTTGCTGTTGAAACCACATGTTTTACAATCCCAATACAACCAATTATTTAATTTATTAAAACCTACTGCACAGACAGTTTGGCACGCGGAATTAAATTAATTGGTACGATGATTCCTACAGTCCAGCAAACCACGCAGTAACGTCGAGCGTGTGAAAGACCCCTCGTGAATGATACACAGATTTTTGGTGCCCCAAAAATGATTATATTGTTTATTCATGTAATCGCTAAGTTAAAAATGAACCTCATTGCTCATAATACGTGGGAATATTAATAATTCCGTTACTTTTCGGATAAAAACTGATTCTTTTTTGCATTTTTCAAGATAATCTTCTTTAAGCTCAATACACTTAGTCCAACGTTTCTCCAATCTTTGTATCCCTTCCAAAAATAGGATTTGAGGTCCATACTATCGGCTTTTGTTTTCTCAATAATTTCATTGTTGAAGCTTAATATCTTTCCACCGAGCCATTTCTTTAGGTTTGGAAATAGGAAATAGTCACTGAGGGCTAAATCCGAAGAATATAGCGGATGAGGTATGTACCAGTTCGTAACCCAATTCATGCAATATTGCCATTAAAGGTCCATTTAGTCTTGACGGTTGACGGTAGGCAATCAGCTATTTCAGTTGAGGGTTGCATTTTGCATGTGTTAGAGGGAGATAACTACAGTTTGACGGTTGACGACGGTAGACTTCTGCAGGTTGCAGAATCTACCGTCAACCGTCGAGACTAAATGGGCCTTAAGACTGCACACGTTGACACCCGTGTACTATCTTGATGAAAAATAACTTCTTTATCGTTTTTTTGTTTAAATTCTCTTTATATCGGTCCAATAAGTTGGCATAATATTCGTCGTATATTGTTCTTCCCTTTTTAAGGTAATCGATGAAAAAAAATGTTGCCATCATTATTGGCCGACAAAGTCACCTCGGCATTCTTCGGAGCCGGTTCACCCGGAGAAACCCATTGTTTAAGCTGCTGCTTGACCTCCGGAGTATTGTAATGGATCCATGTCTCATCCACAGTTACAAAACGTTGGAGTTTAACAGCTGTTAAACTCCTGTTAAACAATTGTTTGAAGTTGTCGTTTATGGTCAATTGCGAGCAAACGCGGCAGACATCTTGCAGACAGCTTTTTTTAAACCCAACTGATCATGTAAAATCGAAACCATACTGCCATATAAAATGCGTATGGCATCAACAATCTCACACACTTTTTCTTTTCGATTGGCCAACACCTTATCGCGGATTTTTTCGACATTTGGCGGGTTTATTGACCTCAATTGGCCGTCCAGAACTTTTAGCGTCATTTGTACTTGTGCGACCTCAACGATAGTAGGAAAACCACTTTTTTACCATTAAAATCGATGGTACGGAGTCCTTATAGTATTTATCAAGCTTTTCTTGGTTTGATTGACGGGGTTTTTTCCACTAAAAATAATGTTTAATGAGCACTCGAAGTTCAGTTTTCAAAATCCACGAGGTTGTATGTTTTAAACAGCTGTTAAACACAAACTAAATGACGGAACTCTCTCAAAATTTCACAATAGTCAATTAACAGATGGTACTTGATGTGAGCAGTGTGACATTTCATATAACTACGAGGGAAGTTGAAATATTCACGGATTTTTTTAAATGCCCTTGATAAGCGTAGGCGGTCAACTGGTAACAACTGTATTTACTTTATAAGGGAACTTTTTTAAATTTTCATCAAAATTCTGCGTAGGACCGCCGACTAAGGACCAGTTTCGTAGCACGTCGCCTGGTTAATGTTCCGGGCTCCTCGTCGACATCTTGGCTAACAGCAGCAACATTCTCACAAGAACGGCTGCTCCAGGGCCGTATAGCCCTTTGAAGATCATATATTGTCCCAGTATCTTCATCTCTGCTGAAATTGGACGATATCAGTCCATGTTTTCGAGTTAGTCCAAAACAAAGGTCCCTCCCGATTTAAGGCTCTTCAGCTTTAAAAGCCACAAATTACACCTCATCAAGCCCCATAAAAGTCATTCATGATTTTAGAATTTGCAGGCTTAAAAGCCGCATTTCAAATCCGATTCCTTCTAAATTTCGCACGGAGCATAACGAGCGACTAACATTTTTGCCCTGTAACATAGGACTATATTATTCGATGGACCACACAAGGTCCTCCCGATTTGAGGTCCTATAGCTCTAGACACCACTAATTATACCCGATCATTTGTACCGTATGTTACGATCACCAGATAAAAAAACACAAACATTTTAAGTGCGATCTTGCTCAACCTCCAGACATAGGTGTTTATTCCTAAGTAGCGCCGAGTGGTGTAGGGTATCGCAAACTCGGTCACGCCCGACTTTTCTTCTACCTTTTGTAGTTGTTTATAGTTCATAAGCATTTTGCAAATTCAGTAAAACAGCTAAGATAATATTAAAGATCTCCATACCCCGCATTAGGGATTTCAGTCAAATACAAAAGGATTCAATAGCGGCCGTGGCATAGCCAACTTTTCAGTCTGGGTGTGCTTCTTTCCATATTATAAAAGGTGGTCCAACTAAAACGCAAAATGATTCGTGTTCATAGATCGTTGAATGATTAGAGTTTCTCTTTCTTGAACTCAGCACATTTAGCTCAGCTCGTCTTCTACAGTAAAACCTTCTCCAAAGATAAGGTGTACTACACTTCCTATAAGATGACTGACTTAATTTAAAATCTATACGAGTATTATTTGATTTTTTTACACTGAGGGTCATCGAAATCCTGTGATATCACAATAGCGACAGTGTGATACTCGTATCTGCCCGCAAGTGTACTAACCTAACCATTAAATCCCTGCCTTCCTACTGCTTACGTCCGTACTACGAGTATATGTTAGTTGTGCAGTAGCTCGTTATGACGTCGGTTTTTACCAACAGATGACTCTGTTTCAAGCCAAATAAACAAGGAGATTACCGCAAACGCACGCACATTGACGTGATAAATCGGCCATTTCTAAAAACAAACAATCAATCATTTTGATTCGATATTTTCGCCATTGGTGTTTGTTCGCATTGTCCTCTCGGGGTTTAAACGAGTATTTGTTGTAAATATTATATTGACTCGCGAGAGGCGGAATGCATGGCATAAAAGGCCTTACAGACAGGCCTTTCCACCGAAGAGGGATGGTATACTAAATTTGTCATTGCGTCTTCAATACCACGAAATATTGATCGCAGAAAAAATCAAATGGAAATCGGTCCGATAAACCCTATTTCTATTACAATAACCAAAATTCCATAGTATTCATGGTAACATCGTTCGAGATATCATATGATGGTTGCTGCAACCATATTACGATATTCACAACTAATAACACAGTGATACCAATAGAATTTAGTGTAACTATTGGTTGCGACAACTAGTGGTTATGGCAACCAACCAATTGTGAGGTACATGTAATTTTGGTACCAATAATTGGTGGTGACAACAGATAAGTTCTTTGTGGTGACCAAACCCTGTTTAGTTGGCTGTTGTAACATAATAATGGTAATTCCAACATCAACATAAGTACATATAAACTCAATAATATTTTTTCGGTTCTACAACTAAAAAAAATGGTCAGACATTTTTGGTTTTTGGAGTTGGACGGTTATGCTTATAAACGATATTTTCATTAAAAAAAAACTATAAATAAAAAAAAAATATTTTCCAGAAAACTGGCTGAACTGTACTTTAGCCACATTACTCCGACTTGATCAGGATTTCCGCCATTTGGTGGCGACCTATTTTTACCGAGTTACGGCTGATCAGTTGACATATTGCCCGGCGATAAAATATTTCATTTTTTTAAGAATAACATTATAACCAATAATCTATTACAATAGCCGATACATGTACAAATTCAGTTTCAATAATCATCTTAGTCTGTTAGGATTACTGATACTTGTTGTTTCAAACGAAAAAGTCATTTCCCGTACTGAAAATTGCTGCGCACCCAATCAACATTCGGTTGTTGCAATGAATTACCTGGATAGTACTTGCAACCACCAACATTCTGTTGGCAAACATTCGGTTGTGGCAACAAATCTGTTCTCTGTGTGTTATAAGGAGGGGCATAACGAGCATAAATGGAAAAGTTATTGGATGAATTTTACTGGAAAAAACCGAAATGTTGTGAGAGATACTTTTTTCAAATATCTTTTTTTGACAGATCATGTGTGAGTCGTATCATGCTGTCGTGCTATTTTTGTTTAGTATTGTTTGGCATTTCATCATGGGAAAACTAACGCCTGGACAACGTTCAACTTTATTACGAAATTTCACGTTTTGTGAGGAATGTGTTTCGTGCACTTCGTTCAACTTAAGGTGAACATAATCGGCCTACTGAGCGTACTATTGGCAACACCATCACCAATCTTGAGACCCAGCATTCAGTATTGGATAATATTCGACCGAATAGACTACGTCCAGCACACAGTGAAGAAAATGTAGCGGCCGTAGCTGAGCGTGTTCACCAAGACCGTGGAGAGTCGATTCGGCGCCGTTCGCAGCAACTCGGACTGACGTATGGAACGACATGGCACATTTTACGTCAAGATCTTAAATTGGAAGCGTACAAAATACAGCTTCTGCAAGAACTGAAGCCCCCGACGTTCCCAAGCGACATCGCTTCGCTCTATGAGCTCTTGAAAAGTTCCAAGAAGATCCGACGTTTTCGAGCCAAATTTGGTGCAGCGATGAGGCCCATTTCTGGCTCTATGGGCATGTAAACAAGCAAAATTGCCGCTTGATGGACGAAGAGCAAACAGAAGAACAGAAGAGCTGCCACTTCATCCAGAAAAAACAACGGTTTGGTGTGGTTTGTGGGCCGGTGGAATCCACGGTCCATATTTCTGCAAAAATGATGCCGGCGAGAACGTAACCGTCAAAGGCGACCGTTATCGTGCCATGTTAGCCGACTATTTGATGCCTGAAATTGAAGCTGGTGATCTCAGCGACATTTTGGTTCAACAAGATGGCGCCACTTCCTACACATCTCATCAATCAATCGATTTATTGAGAGAACACTTCGGTGACCAGATAATTTCACGTTTTGGGCCGGTCTATTGGCCACCAAGATCGTGTGATATCACACCGTTAGACTTTTTCCTGTGAAAATATGTAGAGTCTAAAATTTATGCGGAAAAACCCGCTTCGATTCAGACCTTGGAGCAAACATCAAGCGTGTCATTCGCCAGTTACCAGTCGAAATGCGCAAACGAGTCATCGAAAATTGCACTTAACGGATGGACCATCTGAGGCGTAGCCGCGGCCAACATTTGATAGACATAATCTTCAAAAAAATAAATGCCAGAGAACGTTCTTTCAAATGATAATAAACATTCCCCATTCAATTTGAATTTTCTGTGTTTTGTTTTTCTTTTTAAAAAAGGGAACTTCGAAATTGATCACGCGTTAGTTGCAATCGATTTCCAACTAATTTTTTCTCCGTATGTATGTTACATTTGTACCTGCATTTTCATGAAAACTTATAACAGCCTTTCAAAACATTTTTAAAATTCTTAAATTTTGGAAATTCTTACGAATATATTTGTAGACTACAACTATTTTTATATTGAACATTTTCGAGTGCCTCTGGGATTAAAACTTGCGGTCTTTAGTGACATTTCTGTGCAAAGATGGAAAGTTTCTCTAAGTAGGACGGAATATCAGTAGGCCTTTATAAGAAATTATACTCGTATACTTATACTATTGAATAAAAAATAATATAAGGCCTGCTACGAAAAGGCCTTGTCAGTTCTGCCGCTATTTTTTTCTCTCTGTGAATGTATGTGTTCGTTGTGTGTGTATAGGTATTAATTTTTATCAGACACTGAAGCTGCAGGATGTCCTCTCGGCGATATGCCCGTCGGTCTGTGCGGGAATATATGAACACAATTCATTTATTATTTGTTTTTATTGTGTTGGTTTTTTGTAGCTGTATGTGTGTTGGCGTTGTTAAATCAAAACTTAATTTCATTTGTATCCCCATCACATGATACGCACACACACTCGCACACACACAGCCATACATTTGCGGATTATGACCGTAGTCATTTTAGCAACAAAGTTTGCAGACTCTTGTCATGATTTCGAAAGTGATTATTTATTTAGGAAGTCTTTATGAAAAAGTCAACAAATTAAATATTTCGTTCTGTGGCCATAGGAGATTATTGATTGTTCTTTCTTTGATATTTTTGATTAAAGCTAACTTAGGAACAGGTAATAATGCCAATATAATACAACAAGCACAATGTTTTTAAATTTAGATTAGGAAATATCAAAACTCTACTTAAAATGCATAAATTGCATATAAAATTCAGGAAACATCAATTTTAATTCGTACGACTCCAATTGAAATTCAATAGGTACCGGTTGAAATTTGGAATATTCCATTTTTAATTCAGAAAATATCTCTCGTAATTGAAAATATTCCATTTGAAGTTTAAACCAGAGTTAAACGAGGCCTCCGCACATACTCGTAATGTTCAATATTTGCAGTCCATATCTTAAAAAAAATCGAACCAACTTTCCCTGTGTTCGTATGACTGGCAGTGGCTTGTTGGTATAAAATTACGACTAGGACCCTAAGACTAACTTCCATGAACACTTGTGCCATTTTCTTTTGAATTCAAGTTATTGTTTAGACCACGACACACTTCATTACAGCTTCATTTAATCAACCGCAAATAAAGTATTGGAAGCCAATCCATAATACATATTATATAAGCTTCAATTGCCAAGCGTGTAACCGTTGTACTCGTATTGCCCTCTTGTAATATAATGCGAATATATAAGTACGAGTATATATCAACTGAAATTTTCTTCCATAACAATTTCGGTATACGAAAGTAATTCAATTTTTAAAGATTACAACAGTATTACATCGCTTGACTTTGAAGTCAAAAGTTTTTCGCCAGCAGTCAACTTGTAAATAATGCAAAAGTTGCATATATTTCTGCATACAAAGTTAATTACGAGGGAATGGCGGAAAGTAACTACGTACAGATGAAATGTTATATTATGATATTATGTTGCCTCCTTAATCTGAGTCTAATTGGGAAATTTGTCCAAGCACAAGGCAGAGATAAGTGCGGGAAGTTAAGTAAAACATGCAGAAAAAAAAGTATGGTAGTGGTGACAATATTCGCAGAGGATCAGACTATTGTTGGTTGTGGCACAACAATATTATGATCCTCACAACAAAAGCATGATTCACAAACAACCATACTATGATACCCACAACCATATTATAAGTCACACTCAACCATACTATTATCCCCAAAACCATGTTATGATCCTCATAACCATATTATCTTTCACATACCACCATAGTATAATCCTCACAACCATAGTATGATACACAAACAACCGTGTGTTGATCCCTACAACCATAGTATGCTACACAAACAACCGTGTGTTGATCCCTACAACCATAATATTATTCCACTCAACCATACTATGATCCCCAAATTTATTTTTTGGGTTTGGCTTATGTTATTATTCAACATAAGAGATGTGGAGTCTCTTTAGAGGTGGCAGAGTGAGTTGTATTTTCGCGGGCAATCGTGTAAAGAAAACTTGAAAAGTAAGGTTTACAACAGTAGTTCTCATTCGTTTGGGGAGAGCCTGGCCTTATAGAGATCGGTTTTACGTTCAACAATTGCAGCAAAGCTTTCTGAAGAGATCATAGAAATCGATTAACGCGTTCTGCTTTTATTTACAATTAAGTAACTTCACTTAATTGTAAATAAAAGCAGAACGCGTTAATCGATTTCTATGATCTATGTCGCACTTTGTTTATAGGTTATGTGACTTTACGTGAAAGTTATAAGATTTATATGTTTGGGATTTATATGTTTTAAAAAAAAAAAATTTTTTTTTTTGGCAAAATTTTCTTCATAAATTTATTTCTAATTGCAAAATGTTGATTTGGTAGAGAAACTGTATATTAATGGATTAAAGAAAATGTAAATATTAATTTTTCTCAATTTATTTCAGCAAAATCGAACTAGTCGTTCTTGAGTTATGTCAAAATACGTTTTTGCCAACATTTTACAACTAAGCGAAAAGACATCAAGATAAGGAAAAAATGTAAAAGGTCATAAAACAAACTGGCACATACGAACCCAAAACCCTTTGAGGGTTTTAATATACTGACCTAGTACCATCACCCTGACTTGGAATTTCTCACCCCCCAGACAATAACCCTAAAAATGTTCCACAGTGTTATGAGCCAATCGAAAGACACACACAGAGAAAAAAATCAGTTGATGTCGGTTCGAAATACGAAAATTCAATTGGATTAACCTATTGTCTGCAATAATCAACATTCCATAAAATTGATGGTAACAGTGTTCGAGATATCATTTGATGGTTGCCACAACCATATCACGGTTTTCGCAGCCAATCACTGTTATACCAATAAACTATTGGTTGCGACAACTAGCAGATATGGCAACCAAACAATTGTGATGTACATGTTACTTTGTTACTAAAAATTTTTTGTTCTTTGTAGTGACCAAACCCTGTTTAAATGGCTTTTGTAACATAATATTATTTATTCCAACATCAGAATATGTGAAGCGCAAAATAGAAAGGTACCTAAGGTTAAAAACCAGTTTTTTCCAGGAGAGCCATTTTAAAGATTAGGTCCCTTTCTATTTGCGCTTAGAATCGTCGACTTCACTTTCATAAAACGCGCATATCTCTGGGAGGGAACACTTTTGGGGCATGGGATCGGTCTCATTCGATGCTCTGATGTTGTCCACATCAAAAAAAGAAAAAAAAATGAAAATTGATTTTTTACCCTTAGGTCCCTTTCTCTATACGCTGTCACATATAGTTCCTATACGTTATGAATTATTGGTTCTAGTCACAATAAAATCTTTGTTTGCGACGAAAACATATTTCAATGTATAAAATAGTTTCTTAGGTTAATGTTTCCAAACGATACTGCCATTTAAATAAATGAACTACTCGTATAAATATCAGGTTGGTAAAAAGTGTACAATTTATGTCAGTAAAATTATTCCATCGTCTTTTCCATTTTTTTCTCGATATGACCCTTCCCCAAAAACTGTGTAATGAAACAGGATTTTTTGCCTCTGATAAAAATTCAAAATTGTTTCGTTGAACAAGTGAGCCTATGGATTTTTGATGCAACCATCTTCCCCTGTGTCTGCATAGTCTGGCAGGTGCTTGTTTGTCTAAAATGAGGGCTGGGTTCCTAAAACTAACTTCCATGAACACTTTGGTTATTTTCTTTTAAATTCTAATTATAGTTTAGAACATGACACACTCCATTACAGTCTCATTTCAATCTACCGCCAACATAAAAAAAATTTCGTTGAATAAGTGCGGCAAGTGGATTTTTAATGCAAAAATTCATTTCTGATTGTTCGGAAACTAAGTTTGTTGCACTGATACTTCAGTTCCCATTTATGAATATTACAGAGCACGAATTAGCAATCGGTTGTATTGACGGAATACTTGAGGTGCAAGCAATCATTTGGTTGTTAACAAATTCGGTTGAACCAACGGTTGGGGTATGGAAACAGAAACTGTCCTAGAAGTTCTTCGAAAAATAATTTAAAACGATACGCTTCTACGAAGTCAAAACAAAAAAAAAATTTTATTAATTTTTCTTTGAATTTTATAAACAGAACTTGGATTTGGCACACCCTGTACACACAACCTCACCAATTGGGTTGTGGCAAAAAATCTTTTCTCTATTTTTTTGACATTGCATGTTAAAATCTTGAATATCCTTAAAATAGGCAGCAAAACTCAAGTTTAAACAAAATACCCAACACTCAGATCCTGCTCAACCTGCCCTCGTAGTTTCATCGTATGTACGATTTAGAAGTTTATTCTGTTCTTTTTCGTAGCTTGTTGTACAAAAACTTTTGCTGTGTTCGTTGGCCCATCTGAGCGCTGAAATTGCTTTGTATCCTTTTATTTATCTTCCCTCCACCCATCCAAAAAGGAATTCACTCTTTGTTTTTTTTCGGTCATTGCCTTCTCTGATGCAGCAACATGAAATTGGGACAGGGTGACACTCATCGGCTGGTCCGATAGAAATGCATTTCAAGCACTCGCTCATACTTCGCATGGAATTTAAGTTAATTTTGCGCCTTATGTCAATTGAAAAGTGATCTGGCCTTAAGTGAAAAAGATAAGGACGGACATACGAGTATATGTATGAGGGGACGAAAAAACCCCCGAATAACTTTGGTGCGAGCAGCAGAAGTACTAGCAGCAGTTGATGCGGCCTCAGCAGGAGTACTAGCAGCAGTTGATGCTACCCCAACAGCTATATTGGATTTTTGTTGTTGCGAAACTTTTGTTCACCAATTGTTGAAATTGGATTTCTATTATTCCGTCGGATCACCGGAGGGGATGAACACAATTGAAATGGAATTCTTATTAAGTTTCCAATGTTCCGGCACTCATAGCTGAAGCCAATGCTGTCGAAGGACACATTTCGCTCGTTGTTTTGGGGGGACTAATGATGAGTTTATGATGTTAAAAAATGGATATTGATTGGGGTTGTAATACGATATATTTATGTATCGTTTATCACAAAAAAAGTTATTTCTTATTTTTAACTTTGATGTGTGAGCTTCTGAAAAGCGGTGAAACTAAAAGCTTCCGTAAAGCGCTAAGGTAAGAGCTTCACTGTGCGAAATCAATGAATTAACTAAATGATGCATGGTCCGAAAAGTTTCAATAAAGTATGATTTCCTCGCAAACAAACTATGCATGTAATAAAACAGACCGATTCTACGTTTAGCGTTGAATTTTTCGATAAGTTGCTCTAGAATAGCCAACTCTATACACAGAGAAAAAAAACAGTTGAAATTCGGTCCGACCTACAAAAAATCGATTGGTTAAACACACTTTCACTTACTTTCCATAGTATGGATGGTTATATGGTTCGACATATCTTAGTATGGTTGCTACGATAATATTATGATACTCACAGCCAACAAACTTGTTATACTCGTAAAGAGTGTTTTTTTGAGACGTGTGGTTTTCAAGAAGCAATAAAACGCATATATGACGCGCAAAACAGAAAGGGACCTAAGGGTAAAAACCAGTTTTGTTCAGGAGAGCCATTTTAAAGGTTTAAATACGTGTATCTTTGTGTACCATCACTTTCATAAAACGCGCATATCTCTGGGAGGGAACACTTTTGGGGCATGGGATCGGTCTCATTCGATGCTCAGATGTTGTTCACATCAAAAAAAAAGTGAAAATTGATTTTTTTACCTTAGGTTCCTTTCTCTATGCGCTGTCACTTGTAATTAATGTTATGGCCAAAAATTTAGCTTTATTATAAAGATAAGTGTTTGTCGTTATGTTTTAAAAATAATACAAACCAGAGACACAATTTTTGGAGTATTTGGGGCCGTATACCAGCAATAACACGCCGAATATTCTCTTCAAAGGCGTCAATCGTGTCGGGTTTATCTGCGTAGACAAGCGACTTCACAAAATCCCACAAAAAATAGCCCAGCTGTGTTAAATCGAACGATCTTGGAGGCCACGCCACAGGCCCACTACGCGAAACAATGCGCTCGCCATAAGTTTCCTTCAATAAATTAATTAATTCGTTGGCTGTATGACATGTAGCGCTATCTTGTCGGTCGTCCACATTAATCATGGCTCTATAGCGTTCTTCATTGACTATAACATTACGGCCGGCTTCATTTTTAAAGAAAAAAAAACATGGACCAATGATTCCCTCTGTCCATTGAGCACACCAAACAGCGACTTTTTGAAGATGTTACGGCGTCCCAACAATGACTTGTGGATTTTCATTACTCGTTTAAGTCTGGAATCTACAATAGTTTTTCAGTCTTTCAATAATCATTTAAGAATACACGTGTATTTTCATTTAATAAAACTAATATGAGTGTTATTCAAAATACATAAGTCGCGCGTCTTTTGAAGAAGTGTCTTTTTCCCTGGTAAAATCTCCGGGGGATATTACCCTAGCACTATATTTACGCTATATCTGGATACTGATGCTGCGATTTCATCAGCGTAAATGACATTCAGACCAGCCACTGGACCTATCTCTCTAGGTCATGAAGATCGTTCCTGATCAGCCTGGCCGGAGGCATCCTGTCCCTGAAATAGTGGTTGTGATGACTCCTGCGAAGACACCCAAGCAGATACTGCTTAGAAAACAATATATTGTGTGATCGCATGGTAAGGACCTTGGTCTCCTCATGAAGACGGTCCTCAGCAGACATAAGACACCCCGTTGGTCTTCTCAGAAGACATAAGAATGCCATGACATAAGGAGACACCCTGCTTACGTTCTCATCGCATGAGTTCCGCAAGTACCAAAGCATAAAAACTGCTTTACACGGCATTACCACACGCATAAGTCGCGGCCTTAACCAGAACAAGCCCAACAATTGGACGGCCCTTAAGCCTTTTGACCTTACCAAGGCCTTCGACACTCTCAATCACACCACTCTGTACAAGGATAACGCACAACCATCCCTTTCGTCTAGTTTGAAACGTTGGGTCGTAAACTGTATGTGTGTACGCCACACATACTCTTATGTAAAATTTAGAGACAGGATGTCGATGTTCCGTAAAGTTAAACTGCGTGTTCTACAGGGTAAGGTGATATCTCCGGCACTCTAAATAGACCTCTTCAAAAATCCTTTACCACTAGACGGCGTTGAAACTATGGCGTCAGGACCTAAAGTAAATCACATATTCGAGGAAAACAACTGTTTTCTCACTGACTTCGTACGTTTTTTCACTGCAAGGAATATTAAAATATCCGCCTTGAAATCACCAGCCTGAACCGCAGGGGTGCAGTTGTCACTTAATGTGAAAGTCGATGATGTCAACAAACCGACTGCCAACTACCCCAAAATCCTTGGGGTCACAATGGACAGCCTTTCTCAATCCTCCTCACACGATCCAAGTCACTTAACGGCAGTACTTGGGAAGCCGACAAAGGAACCTTATTGACCTCGTACAAAGCGAAATATCGGCCTGTAGAGAACTAGGCAGCGGCAGTGTGGACGGCGAACGTGAGTACGAAGCACCTGAGAATATAAGCAGGGTGTCTCCTAATGTCTTCTGAAAACATCAACAGGGTGTCTCCTTATGCCTTCTGAGCCCATCATCAGGGTGTCTCCTTATGTCTTCTGAGCCCATCAACAGGGTGTCTCCTTATGTCTGCTGACGACCATCTACATAAGGAGACAAAGGTTCTTACCATGCGCAGACACAATTTCTTGTTGTCTTAAGAATTTGGGTGTCCTTGCAATAGTCATCCCGACCACAATCTCATGGACAAGATGCATCCGTCCAGGCAGTTTAGGCACGATCTATAGGTACAAGAGAAAGAGCCTGAGGCAGGTGTGAACGACATTCATGCTGATGAAGTCGCAGCAACAGTATCCAGCTGTAGCGTGAATGTAGTGCTAGGAGACCATCACCCGGAGATTTCACCAGAGGAGAAGGTGCTCCTCAAAAGACGCGCGTGGTTCTGGCGCAGTTGAGATCTTGGTTGGTGCAGCCGCCTCAATTCGTATTGGGCGCAAATAAATGGCCACATTTCGAAAGTTTTTCTCGCCTGCCATCAGGGACCACATGACGTGCTGCATACCTTCAATTGTGTAGCCAAGCCCACTCAGCTAACCACCAGTTCCCTTTGGACTTATCAAGTTCAAATGGAGCGTTTCCTTCACTTGTATAGCGAAGCAGATACCCGATAGAGAAAAAAAATGCAGTTTGGGTTTTTAAAAAAATTCAGAATTCTGAAATCTACAGCAGTGGCAACATTTGCAATACGTTATTTTAAAAAAACTCATATTTTTTTTCTAATTATGATTGTTAGAAAGGCAGAGGGGCCGTACTAGTGACTTCCACGGGGATTTTGAATAAAATACACAAGTCTCATAAAAATATTTGATTTATTCCACAATGTGTACTTATATTAAAATTCCTATATAAGAAAAAACAATTAGGAATTATAAAAATAAAATAATTGACAATGAGTCGAACATACTTTTTGGTATGGAAACCTCTACGAACTTTTAACAAATTGTAATAACTTTTTCCCGAGCACCGCGTATGAACCAAATTGTAAGTAATTCAGAATAAAATGGCGAAGGTTCAGGGACGCTACTTGACATTTCTACTGTTTCGTTAAATATTTATAGCAATTAACAACTAAACTAATCAATGTTTTCTTAATATTAAAGCCACATCTACAAAAACAAATCAGGGAGATTTTTAAAGTGGCGTTCACAATGATATTTAGGAATGTTTTTTTAAACTATCAGGATTAAATTGAGGTTTACGAAAAATATTTTTTAAAAAAAAAAATAATTCTGTAAACTTTCTTTTATATTTTGGATTTTTTTCGCGATTATAGAAAAAATGCACTTTTGATAATTTAAAAAAAAATTGGTAAATGGGTATTTGTTGACTAATGACACACAAATAGTTTTGGGTTGCCAGGTTCAACTTTTCAAGTTAAAAATTAAAATTTATGCCGGTCTCCACAGTATTTTGATTATTTTCTATTTGTCATGTACGAGGGTGGTTCGGAAAGTGTTTAGCCTATCAATGAAAGAGAATAGTTTTTTTCAATATAATCTCCGGAAACTTCAATACACTTAGTCCAACGCTTATCTAGCAATTATATCCCTTGATTAAAATAGTTTTCCTCAAGGTCTTCATTTGAGGTAAAACGCTTGCCAGCAAGTAATTTTTTTAGATTTGGGAACAGGTGAAAGTCACTGGGAGCTAAATCAGGTGAATAAGGTGTGTGATCAAGCAACTCGTACTTTAATTCGTTGATTTTAGCTATTGTTAAAACACTCTTGTGCGCTGCTGCGTTGTCTTGATGAAAAATTATTTTTTTTTGTGTTGTAAGCCAGGACGTTTTTCTCGAATTTGTACATTTAATTGATCTAAAAGGTTGCAATAGTACTCTGAATTTATTGTTTTACCCGTTTGCAGATAGTCAATCAATAAAATACCTTTGAAGTCCCAAAAAACCGTTGCCATAACCTTACCAGCCGATTGAATTGTTTTTGCCTTCTTTGGGGCACTTCCTCCAGCTTCAGTCCATTGTTTGGATTGTTCTTTTGTCTCTGGAGTATAGTGGTGGATCCATGTCTCATCAACAGTTATGAAACGACGCTTAAAATCCATTTTATTTCGCTGAAAACGATCCAAACAAGCTTGAGAAATGTTCATTCTTATGCGTTTTTGGTCGACTGTTAACAAGTCCGGCACCCATCTTGCAGAAAGCTTTTTCATCTGTAGTTCTTCATGCAAAATTAAATGGACTCGATCATTTGAGATGCCCATGATATTAGCTATTTCACGCACTTTTATTCGTCGATCATTTAATACCATATCATGCACTTTGGCTACAATTTCTGGTGTTGTTGCTGTTTTTGGACGTCCACTACGTGGTTCATCTTCAATGCTTGTACGACCACGTTTAAATTCAGCAACCCAATTTTTTACTGTTGCATATGAAGGAGCACTTTCACCTAACACATTCACCATATCATTATGAATTTTTTGTCCCGATAAACCTTTTTTATGTAAATATTTAATGACACAACGCATTTCTAATTTTTCCATTGTAAAAAAAATCGCGGATGCGTCTTTTGTGAACACCTGTTTCTATATGAAGGAGTTGCCAGATCGAAACAAAATTTAACATGTGATCATAGCAGAGACGGAAGTTTCCACCGCGCTTTTTGTGCTGGGCTAAGAAGTTTCCGAACCGCCCTCGTATAGGGTTTTCCATTAAGGACATAACAATTTTATATGTTTAAAACACAAAATCTTTAAGATATAGAGTTCAAATTTATTCCTGGTGTGGTGCAAATGTAACATTTTAAGAATGAAATTCGATTTCGGTCATTAGACCACCACAAGCCCGTGTACAGCGATCTATTCTTGGGACCCAATTTTCCACCACCCTTTCACACATTTCGACAGGAACGTTGGCAATTTCGCGTTTGATGTTGTCTTTGAGCTCGTCTAAAGTTGTTGGCTTGTTGCCATATACAAATGACTTGATGTGGCCCTTTAATAAGAAATCCAATGGCGTTAAATCGTATGAACTAGGTGGAGATTCGATCGTACCATTTCTCCAGATAACACGCTCACCGAATTTGCCTTTCAGTAAACCGAAAACCACTCAGCCAGAAATGAGCTGAGCTGACGATGATTTTTCGGTGAAATGCGTGAAACTTTGCCAGAGCCTACTCGGAGAAGTTTCGGCTTTTCGAATGATCAAGTGGCTTTAGTTCTTGAGTCAGTTTGATCTTAAAGGGATGAAGTCCAAGATCTTTTTACAAAATACGCCACAGTGTGATTTGAAAGATGCCCAATTCCTGAGAACGTCGTGGAATCGACTGATTTAGCTCATTTTGAACGGATACACTTACGGCTGCGATATTATCGTCGCTGCTAGAGGTACGGTGTCTCTTTGGCGCCGGAACATCCAAAAGTGAAAACTTGGATCTAAATTGAACCACTTAAGCACGCACAGCCTGTCGGGTGGGACGATTATTACGGCCAAAATTAGAGTAAACGCTCTTAAAGTTGCGACCACTGACTCGGAATTTCGGTAGTAATTTTTAATGATTTTCAAACTTTGCTCGTAAGTGAACTTTAACATGATAAAAATGAATGAATGAATGAATGAATGAATGAATGAATGAATGAATGAATGAATGAATGAATGAATGAATGAATGAATGAACGAATGAATGAATGAATGAATGAATGAATGAATGAATGAATGAATGAATGAATGAACGAATGAATGAATGAATGAATGAATGAATGAATGAATGAATGAATGAATGAATGAATGAATGAATGAATGAATGAATGAATGAATGAATGAATGAATGAATGAATGAATGAATGAATGAATGAATGAATGAATGAATGAATGAATGAATGAATGAATGAATGAATGAATGAATGAATGAATGAATGAATGAATGAATGAATGAATGAATGAATGAATGAATGAATGAATGAATGAATGAATGAATGAATGAATGGATGAATGAATGAATGAATGAATGAATGAATGAATGAATGAATGAATGAATGAATGAATGAATGAATGAATGAATGAATGAATGAATGAATGAATGAATGAATGAATGAATGAATGAATGAATGAATGAATGATCATTACAAATGTTTGAGGGTGCGTGGACCTAAAGACACGAAATTGTTATGTCCCTATTGGTAACCCGTTTTAATCCCTTTAATACTATTTTCGTTCTAGAAACTACAAAATCTTTCTTATCGCACACAACGAGAACAGTTTCGTTGCCACAACCGAATTTGTTTACCAACCGAATGATTAAGGTTGCCTACATTTCGAGTATTCCATCAGTACAACCGAATGTTAGTCGGTGGTTTGTACCGTTCAGTAATTACAACTGAAATAAAGTTAGAAAATACAAAGTAACCCAATCTCCAGAGAAGATTTTTTGGATCAAAAAGTCCGCACGAGTTTAACGAAAAAAATGCAATGTTTACCAAAGGCAAAAACTGATTCGTTATACTCGTATGTATACTTGAACTACTCCTAACATAGAAAGTGTCATGTCAGAAATAGATAGTGGAAGATTGATTGATGGTGGATGATGGAAATTAGATTAAACGATTTGCTTAAAGCAGTAATAATAAGAGTATTTTTGCTTTTGGTTTTAATGGAAATTTCGATATCATCACCAATATTCGGTTACAACAAAATGTTGGAATAACTATTGGTTGCCACAACCAGCAGTTATGGGAACTAAATACATTGTATGCGTTTTATTGTTATGACCGATCAATAAGTTGCGACTACAATACGATGGTCATATTTACCACCTTGTGGTATGTCGAACCGAATATCCATTACAATTATAAACGTTGGGCGACTGCAACCGAAATTCTTATTTTGCAATGGAATTTTCCAATGGAAAGTTCCAACCGATGTCCAACTATTTTTTTTCTGTGCAGAAAAAAAAGAACAGAAGGAAGTATTGAATTATTATTATTAATATTTAAAAATTTGAGTTTTTTTTTTTAAAAATTTGATCTAAAAGTTTGTAAAATAAAAAATATATTTTTTAATTTTGGCGATTATTTTTTTAAATATTTAAAAATTGAGATTTTTTTTAAAAATTTGATCTAAAAGTTTCTAAAATAAAAAAATATATTTTTAAATTTTGGCGAAAAATCTTATAAAATTATATAGATTATCCAGATGAACTGAATGCATAGAATTTAGTTATTAGTCGGCCCAGTTACAAATATTGGTGGCAATTAGGCAACCGAGTGACTTAAAAACATCAATCTATAGCAGCAAAAAATATATGTACTTATACAACTTCAATTAACTTAAACTTAAATTATATGATGTTTTCCCGACTCTGGCTCTTTAGCTGATATTGTCAGTTCCCTTCACTGAAAATTGTCGTATACATTCGATTGTAATTGTCGTATACATTCGATTGTAGCAATGAAATACATGGATAGTACGGGCAGCCACCAACTTTCGATTGTGGCAACAAATCTGTTCTCTGAGTGTACAATCACAATTTATACCTTTTACTATTGTGATCATATTTCTTGGCATTCTTCGTATGTCTGCAACAAAAGGTTACCAGCGCCTACAATACAGTCACAAAAACGTTAAGCAAACTTAAACGCTTTCCAGCCACAGCCATCTTTATTAAAACCATCGACTTTATTGATTTTCCATTACTTGTCAACAATTACGACCACTTAAGGTTACAACCTCTATAGGAAATAACAAATATAATTGTTCAACCACTTGCCTCCCCATCCCCGGTTAACATTTAACAAATAAAAAGAAATATTTTTTTATCGATAAAAAAAAGGACTAAGCAATAGCCATAGCAACTGGCAAGCGTATTTAAAATTCAAATAGGGCTAGAAAATAAAGAAAATAGTAAATTTACAATGAGCAAAACAAGTAAAAACGTCGTCAAGTTCGGCCAGGCAGAACCTTATAGACCCTCTACCCTAACTACGCTTCTAAAGCGCAAAATAAAAATAAATGGTTCGAGTTTTGAGCACCTTCGGCCCATGCCCATGCCGATCCTAAACTCAGCCAGAATTTTCAAAATAATCTATGTTTGCACTGATGGTAAATTCTTCTTTATTTGAAGTACGGTAACATTGACTATTGATCGCCTACGCCACGCTGCATGACCAAACCGTCGAGCTAATATGCCCTCTTAAGGTATTAAGTGCGTACATTTTTAAACATTGATCTTTCAAAAAAAATATGATTTGTTAAGCAAATACTTAGAACAGTGTCAATTTTACAGAGGTTCAGAAGTCAGTTTTTTTTTGCAAAATATCAAATCCTCTTGACTTTTAAGAAAATCGTTTTAAATTTATATATAGCTCCCACACATATGTTCAACCGGGTTTTTGTCCAATATTGAGGAAATTTAGCACAGTTCATTACTTATACAATCGATCCATAATCAGTCCAGATAAGCATGGGTCATACCGGCCCAAGTTCTGATATAGCCCCAGTACAAATATCTCTCCCGTTATTACATAAAACCACTCTAGAATATCCATATAAATTACGATTTCAGTAAAATTTGGTTTGGTGTATAAAGATAGACAAAGAACCAAGTTTGGACCGATTTCGGCTAAAAGGCTAATTTTTTAATATACTCTCCCTATAAATTATCTAAGTACCCAAAATATGGCTTTAAAATAACTATAACATTTTCTGTCGAAGCAAAAAATAAAATAATTTTGCCTGTTTTGCTAAATATGGATGAAGTCTGGCCCATTTAAACAGGTAGCTACTACCAACAATGAAATTTTCCCACAATTTACAAATCACATTATTTTTACAATCCGGACTTATTTAGAACCCGTCACTTCTGATTGGGAAAATATTTTTCATATTTGTAATTTCTTACTTTAAAAACCCCGGACAGTCGGTATTTTTAAAAGACCCAAATTTTCGTTAATCTGCGCTAATTGCATACATGGATGAACCAAAAGATCTTAGACCTTACTCTAGAATTAGAGGTAGTATAGTATAACTATTATGGAAGTCGATATTTTTCGTGCTTAAAACGACAACATAATCATTTGAAGGAAATTATTTTCAAAAAAGAAATGCCATTAAATGACTTTTAAATAACCAATAAAGATTCCACACTTGATTTGAATTTTTATATTTTTTTTGTTCTGGAAAAATACCTCTATATATATCACCCTATTTAATATACAAAGTGGAAGTTATTTACACTAAGTATGAAATATAATGTCACTTAAATGGCAGTGGCTCCGTCCTGATGAAACCACATCTCAGGTCTGTTTTCAAGAAAAGGACGTAAAATCTGTTCTATCATATACCGATACCGCTCTCCATTTACGGTTACAGCACTTCCATCATCATTTTCGAAGAAGTACGAGGGCGGTTCGTAAACTTCTTAGCCTAGCACAAAAAGCGCGATATAAACAGAAAAAAGTGTTTTGGAAACTTCCATCTCTGCTATGAACACATGTTAAATTTTGTTTCGATCTGGCAACTCCTTCATATAGAAACAGGTGTTCACAAAAGACGCATCCGCGATTTTTTTTACTATGGAAAAATTAGAAATGCGTGGTGTCATTAAATATTTACATAAAAAAGGTTTATCGGGACAAGAAATTCATAATGATATGGTGAATGTGTTAGGTGAAAGTGCTCCTTCATATGCAACAGTAAAAAATTGGGTTGCTGAATTTAAACGTGGTCGTACAAGCATTGATGATGAACCACGTAGTGGACGTCCAAAAACAGCAACAACACCAGAAATTGTAGCCAAAGTGCATGATATGGTATTAAATGATCGACGAATAAAAGTGCGTGAAATAGCTAATATCATGGGCATCTCAAATGATCGAGTCCATTTAATTTTGCATGAAGAACTACAGATGAAAAAGCTTTCTGCAAGATGGGTGCCGCACTTGTTAACAGTCGACCAAAAACGCATAAGAATGAACATTTCTCAAGCTTGTTTGGATCGTTTTCAGCGAAATAAAATGGATTTTTCATAACATGGATCCACCACTATACTCCAGAGACAAAAGAACAATCCAAACAATGGACTGAAGCTGGAGGAAGTGCCCCAAAGAAGGCAAAAACAATTCAATCGGCTGGTAAGGTTATGACAACGGTTTTTTGGGACTTCAAAGGTATTTTATTGATTGACTATCTGCGAAAGGGTAAAACAATAAATTCAGAGTACTATTGCAACCTTTTAGATCAGTTAAATGTACAAATTCGAGAAAAACGTCCTGCCTTACAACACAAAAAAATAATTTTTCATCAAGACAACGCAACAAGAGTGTTTTAACAATGGCTAAAATCAACGAATTAAAGTACGAGTTGCTTGACCACCCACCTTATTCTCCTGATTTAGCTCCCAGTGACTTTTACCTGTTCCCAAATCTAAAAAAAATCCTTGCTGGCAAGCGTTTTACCTCAAATGAAGATGCAATTACAGTTGTAAACCACTATTTTGAAGACCTTGAGGAAAACTATTTTAATCAAGGGATAGAATTGCTAGATAAACGTTGGACTAAGTGTATTGAAGTTTCAGGAGATTATATTGAAAATTAAAAATATTTTGGAAAACTAACTATTCTCTTTCATTGATAGGCTAAGAACTTTCCGAACCGCCCTCGTATGGCACAATGATATTTGCAGATGTGATCCCACAGCATACTGTACCCCTAATGGGGTGATGATGAATAGTTCTTGGATTTTCAGAACCCCAGAACATACAGTTCTGCTTATTAACTAGGACATTTAAATAAAAATGAGCTTCATCGCTCATGCGTTTGCGTTAAAATAATTGATCGCTGATTAAAGTAATAAAATTCTATTATTCTGTGTCTTTGTTCAGTTGTAAATCTCTCCATTATTTATTCTGTGTTATTTATATAATCTGAAAAAAAATAAAAATATATATAAAAAACGAAATAGTTATTAAATGTTGTAAGTGAATAGAGGTCAACTATTAGTGTTGTTATTTTATAAAATTATTTTTCGGCTTGAGGTCATTTATTTAAACTCCTTGTTCTATGTGTTGTTTAATTTTTATTTATCCCAATATTGAGTGATGAAGTCAATCGAAATATTGGGATAAATAAAAATTAAACAACACATACGTAGAACAACGAGTTTAAATAAATGACCTCAAGCCGAAAAATAATTTTATAAAATAGTTATTAAATTTTTAAACTTTATGTTAATTTTTGGCCCACCCTTTATATACCTTTTTCGCGTTTCATTGGTATGACCGATCAATTAGTTGTGAGTGTATTACGATGATCATATACTTATATACTCGTATCATCTTATATACGAGTCATCTGTTTCGAACCGAATATTTATTATGATTATACACATTTGGTGATTGCAACCGAACTCCTTTTTTTGCAACCGAATCATTGTTGTTCCATCCAAATTCCATCTAATTTTTACTCTGTGTGCAGTTGCTGAGTTTACATCAGCAAGTGCTATTGTTGAACTAGATTTTCGTGCTTCAAAAAGATGTTTTTTCTTTTTTTTATTAATAAAAAACATGCATTTCGGTGAAAACAGAATCTTAACAAAAAAGGTCTTGTGAAAAACTTGACAAGAAAAAAATTTCGTGGCATAGCAAAAGAACACCCAAATCATACAAAAGTGGGCTACTCAAACAAGATTTATTAAACAATTGTTGCATTAAACAATGAAATCGAAATCTCCCTTTAGATGCCCAGACTGAAGGCTGGAGCGTTATGGTTTTTTGGGAATATCCCATATACGAACAACTATTCTCTTTGTTTAGCCATTTGCCGGCTAATGTAGAGACCTCCTTAAGTTTATTTACGAATTATCCTGGGCAAATTGCATTGAATTGCAACTGAGCCCAGGGGGAATTAAACAATACAATAAAACAGGTTGTATTGCTTAATACCGAACAAGGGCTAGAACGTATTGTTGGGCCATTTGAAAAGCATTGTGTGACAAATCAGATCGTCACTCGCACCTCCGTCATAAAGAGGTCAGGTGGCCGGCCGGCTGGTATAACACTGATCCCGATACTAAGCTCGACACCAGAGCCCCGAGCTGATCTGATCTGATGGTGGTGTACGTGCATAAGCCAACTAGGCTTCGGGGATATTAGAAAATGTTAAACAATCATTATGAAGTATTACAAGCGCTTACATGAATTGTTAAAATAACAATTGCCGCTAGTGGAATCTCAAAGAGATCCTTGTCCGCCAGCTAGGCTAGCTATCAGCGTAAATCCATTTTAAGGATTTTCTATTTTAGGTTTGGTTTCTTTCACTTTCAAATATGCAACACGATGTGACAACGTTATTTCTTTATTCTTTTTGGTTTTTTTCGCTTGGAACATGATGCAAAGATAACATTGTCCTGCTGCTGACAAAAGAAGATTTTTATATCGCTTTGCTTTGTTGGTCGACTGCGATACGGCGATACGGTGCGGTTGTCAGTTGATGGTTTGGGAGGAAACGGAAAAACCCTGATGTGACAAAAGACAAACTGGCTTAGATACACATTCGCATATACTGTAGAAAGCATTTTATCTCGGTGACCCTAAGTAAAGCTAAATCTACCCGCTCTGATAATCGCCCGTTATTGAGAAGGAACCCAAGAGAAAAAAGTACACCTTTTTCTAGCAAGCCAAGGCACCGTAGTAAGAATGGCTGGCCGGGTTTGCGGTTTTCGCTGGCATTTCCTGCGGTTACATTGCTAACCTTAATCCCGCCGAATATTGTAAATTTACACAGGCATCAACCGCAGTCAGACCGCAATGCAAGGCATCAAAGTCGTTCGTCTCTCCGCACCACTCACATGATGCCGGTATTTTCTTCTTTTTTTTTGGTTATTGTCACCGATACCTCTTGGGTGGGAGGATCAAACGGAACTAAATCATACAGATTTAGCGGGGTTTTCATTAAGCTCTGTGATTATGAATCAAAGCAACGATAGAGCGACAATTTTAACAATAGATTCTGGGCGGACAGACGGACGGACTAGCAGTTCTTTTGTTCCCTAACAAAAAAATAGAAAAGAAGAATGAAATATTTTCGTGCATAAAAGAACGGCCAGCCAAGATAAGCAAATATTGAGAAAAAATACAATTTCCAGTTTATTTTAGTGATCAAACACTTGAGGCACAGACAATGGCACAAGTCGAGTACCAGCACTTCAGCTAACCAAACTCAAGTATTGGTTATTCGCCAAATACAAAAGCCGCATCACACATAAGAGTACAGCTAGCAAGGACATTATAGGACTCACTGATCACTATACGATGCTCTAATTTACATAAGTAGCTCAATCGTCTGGATAAGCAGAGATGCCATGCCCTCGACGCTCAAGTGTTTTAATCTCGCTTCAGCAGCAAAGATTAGAGATCTTTGCTGCTACACCAAACTGATCTAGTTGTTCTACTTGTTCTAGTTTTCATCATCTTAGCAGTCTAGGGAGGGAAACTCACAAGTGGTCCAAAATAATAGGGCCTAAATACATTTGAATGGCATCATTATTGTAAAATAAGTAGTTCAGCAGATTGACCGGCTTATCGAGCAGGATTAAAGCAAGTGCACATCTGTTAAGCTGTGGTTTTCAATTTACACGTTCGCTAGCCCGAAATCGATTGCACAGTTTATGGATATGTGAGCGTCTTTCCAATTCATTACTTAAGTTTATGTCAAATCTCTTGCGTTGCAGCGCTTGAAAATGGTACAGTTTCGTTGCGTGCCACAGTGCCGTAAGCAGGTGCTAAAGTTAGCAATGTTTCGCTAAATATTTATCAGCGTATGTAATAAATCGAAACATAGATAGGTTTCAGTGGTAGGGGGTTTGGAATTTAATGTAATCCACTTGAGCCCACAACATATGAGACTGTGGGGTGGACAATGTAGAGGACGTGGCCATCAATCACTCAGGGGATGCCCCCTATACATGCGGTGCATTGTGTTGGCCAGTGGAAAGTACAGGATCGGAGGGGGGGAAAGAGGGAGTAATGTTTATTGACACTTGCCTTGAAAACAAAATCTCCCTTTAGATGCCTAGACTGAAGTCTGAAGCGTTATGGTTTTTTGGGAATATCCCATAAACGAACAACTATTCTCTTTGTTTAGCCATTTGCCGGCTAATGTAGAGAACTCCTTAAGTTTATTTACGAATTATCCTGGGCAAATTGCATTGAATTGCAATTGAGCCCAGGGGGAATTAAACAATACAATAAAACAGGTTGTATTGCTTAACACAGGACAAGGGCGAGAACGTATTGTTGGGCCATTTGAAGAGCATTGTGTGACAAATCAGATCGTCACTCGCACCTCCGTCATAAATAGGTCAGGTGGCCGGCTGGTATAAAACTGATCCCGATACTAAGCTCGACACCAGAGCCCCGAGCTGATCTGATTGCGTTGAATTTCTGAATGTCGTAATTAGTGGAAATTGCATTTGCCGGAAGTCGATTCCACTTACCGACAGTACGAGCAAAAAACGAATTTGATCTGTAGTGTATAGTGCGGTAAACTGGCCAATCGATAACAAACGGGTGTGAATACCTAGAAAGTCTCGTATCCCTACCGAACATCCTCACGCCAGGAATAAGGAGACGGATGTCTGATGAACACACACGATGAAAGTAACGATAGAGCAGCGTCACGCAACCCACATTCCGTCGATGCTTCAGGGAGACAATAGAATTGGATGCCCTACTGTCCCTACCAACACCATCACACTCCTTGGGACACGATCAAGTAGCTCCAAGGATGATTTTGGAGCACCATATATATGGGAGTTGTATTCCATCTTTGGCCTGATGTAAGTTGTATAGATATCGAAGAGATCAGAAGGCGTGAAATATTTCTTGCGCCGCTTTAAAAAACCTATGCTCTTGAGTGCTTTTTTCGACACTTCGAATATATGTCTCGCCCAACGAGCGTGACATTGTATTTTTATGCCCAGAACATCGAGAGCTTCTGATTGTTCAATATCCGTACCATCGATAGAAATTGAAGATATTTTTGGGTCAGCGAACCGCTTGTGAGACAATAAGCAGCACTGTGTCTTAAAATCTAATCTATTCACTCGACCCCATTCAGAAATGGCTAGTAGATCCCGGCCAACTTTCTCATCCATAATTTGCCTTATGTCATCAATATCTTAAAGACTCGGCCTACGGTCAAAAGAATAGGCTGTCACCCGCGAAAGAGTAGATTGCATTCACGGTCTGACCCAACAGATCATCAATGAAACTTAGAATTAAAAAGGGAAAAAGGACAGAGCCCTGTGGTACACCAGCAGTAAGCCTATGTTTGTTGGATGATAACCCATCTACAACAACTCTTTTCGTGCGATCTCTAAGAAAGCTCGATATAAAACGAGCGGAAGTATCACCGACACCAAAAGCCATCAGTTTTGCTAAGAGTGCACCGTGCCAGACTCTATCAAAGGCCTTGGAGATATCCAGAGCCACAAACTTACTCTCACCAAACTGTTGGATAGACCAACTCCAGCGCTCCGACATGAAAGCCATCAGGTCTCCCGTAGAGCGAATTCTACGTTGGACTCTATATACCTCACAAGATGGTGGTTTACCATGCTCTCCATTACCTTGGAGAGTGCAGAGCAAATCCCAATTGGCCAATAATAATTGGCGTCACCCTTTTTAGGGATTGGCTGGACGTTCGGAACCTTCCAACACGCTGGGAAGACTCCCGCACGATAAGCAAGGTTGAAAAGGTTGCGTAATGGACGGGCTAGCGTCGAGGAGCACTAACAGAAGACAAGTGCCTAACAACCATCCGGGCCCGGGGACTTATTTACGTCGAGCAGATATCTAAGGAACAATATTGAAATAATTAAAAATATTTCTAGATTGCACATGTTGGAATAAGTTTTAGTATTGACTTTAAAATATTTAAATTCTATGAAAACTAGTTTGCACCCATCGCTTGAATATGCTGATACACTGGCTCTACTGACCTAGCATATGTGACGCGCAAAATAGAAAGGGGCCTAAGGTTAAGAACCAGTTTTGTTCAGGAGATCCATTTTAAAGATTAGGCCCCTTTCAATTTGCGCTTAGAATCGTCGACTTCATTTTCATAAAACGCGCATATCTCTGGGAGGGAACACTTTTGGGGCATGGGATCGGTCTCATTCGATGCTCAGATGTTGTCCACATCAAAAAAAGAAAAAAAATGAAAATCGATTTTTTTTTACCCTTAGGTCCCTTTCTCTATGTGCTGTCACACATATCCTACTATACGGCTAAGGACCAGGATAGTTTTTATTCGGAAAGCGGAAAAATCCTCACAAAGGTTTCCATAGGATTTGAGACCTATTTGAATGTCATATTTTCGTCTAAAACAACTAGAGACCGCTTCCAAACAACCAGCATGAATACAGAAAGAGAAAATCAAATGATACAGTCCTGCAAGAGGTGGAGGCCACTGTGAACAAGTGAACAATTCGTATACGAAGAAAAAAAGTATGATTGGGGTGAAAATATTCGAAGAGCATCATACTATCGTTGGGTATATGGTTGTGTTACAACTGGACGAAGAGCAACCAGAAAAGGTTCAAGAGCTGCCACTTCATCCAGAAAAAACAACGGTTTGGTGTAGTTTGTGGGCCGGTGGAATCCTCGGTCCATATTTCTTCAAAAATGATGCCGGTGAGAACATAACCGTCAAAGGCGACCGTTATCGTGCCATGTTAGCCGACTATTTGATGCCTGAAATTGAAGCTGGTGATCTCGGCGACATTTGGGTTCAACAAGACGGCGCCACTTCCCACACATCGCATCAATCGATTTATTGAGAGAACGTTTTGGACCGGTTTAGCCGGCCCGATTAGCCATCAAGATCGTGTGATATCACACTATTTGACTTTGTTCTTTGGGGCTACGTAATGTCCAAAGTCTATGCTGACAAATCAGCTACGATTCAGGCCTTGGAGCAAAACATCACTCGTTTCATTCGCCAGTTACCAGTCGAAATGCTCGAACGAGTCATCGAAAATTGGACTCAAGGGATGGACCATCTGAGACGTAGCCGGGACCAACATTTGATAGACATAATCTTTAAAAAAAAAATAAATGCCAAAGAATGTCCTTTCAAAAGATAATAAACATTCCCCATTCACTTTGAATTTTCTGTGTTTTTTGCTTTAAAAAAAGTAGGGAACCCCAAAATTAATCACCCTTTAGAATAAGAAAGCTTCATAGATTTATGGAGAGGGTCATTTACGGCATACCTTGAAATAAATACTCTAGGTGGTTAATGTATAAAACGAATAGGTGACAATACTAAGTAGGGACATAAATACTGTTACACACGTTTTATGCTGCAAAATAAAAAGTCCTGAATGTTTTTGGACCGAATATTTTTTAATATATTTATTGATGCCTATTGCATCCAAAAAGAATCTTCTTATTCGAAATGTCCGCCGTTTGCCTCTACACACGCCTTAAGTCGCAGTGGCCTCGTCCATTAGAAAATTGGCCACAGCTCGAACCAAAGCAGTCTTAAGAGATCCAATGTTGGGGTATCGTTTGTGACAAACCTTGTCCTTGTGACAAACCTTGTCCTCAAAAACCGTCCACAATTCGTAATCCAATGGGTTCAAATCTAGACTGCCTGAGGGCCATTCTTCAGAGGAAATGAACGCTGGCAAATTGTTTCGAAGCCAGGCCTGGGACGTTTTAGCCTTATGGGCCGGCGCAGAATCCTGCTGGAAAGTCCATGGCTGGCTTTGGAACAGGGAATTGTTAAGAGGCATCACAACAGCTTCCAAAACGGTTTCTTGGTAAGTTTTGGCCGATGTTTTGGCTCATTGTTCGCAGAAATGCAGGTCAGTGACCCCATCGTAAGAGACACCCCACCAAACCATGACTGAAGCTGGAAGATGGCCCTTTTCCATCCTTGGGATCAGTTCAGATGCTTCCTTAGATGACCACGCATACACTCTATCGTTTTGCTTGTTAAATTTTTCCTGAAGGGTAAACATTTTTTCATCGATGAACAAAATTTTTCTGTGCATGTTATCAGCGTGCTTCACCAAAAGACGTTTGCATTTTTCAATCCTATTTTTTTTAAAGCTGCAGTCAATAAATGTCCGGTACGTCGTTTGAAAGCCCCAAGTCCCAAGCCTTTTAATGTTGCGACTCATGGACTTTTGCGTGATATTCATCTCATGGGCCATGATTTTCTGTTTTCGAAGCGGATTTCTGTGAATTCTTGATTTAACGGCATTGATGACATGCGGTGTTCGAACAGAGCGTGGGCGGCCCGACCGGTGGCGGTCTTTTACATCTCCAGTCTCCTCAAACAGTTGTATGCATCGGTAGACGAACACGCAACTAATCCCTAGTGGCCGAAGCGTTTTGAAAATATCTGTTTTTTTTTCATTTCACACTTGCAAAGCGCTATTACAGCGATACGATTCTCGTTTTCTGAGCACTCCATGATGAAAGTCGAAACAATTTTAAAATCCCGTTACAGACTAACTCTATTGAGGTAGGCAGCTCTTGAACCTCTTCCGTTTGCTCTTCGTCCCAAATGCGGCAAATTTATTGAACAAAATTTGGCTCGAAAACGTCGGATCATCTTGGAACTTCTCAAGAGCTCATAGAGCGAAGCGATGTCGCTTGGGAACGTAGGGCGGCTTCAGTTCTTGCACAAGCTGTAGTTTGTACGCCTTCAATTTAAGATCTCGACGTAAAATGCTCCAAGTCGTTCCATACGTCAGTCCGAGTTGCTGCTCTCCACGGTCTTAGTGTACACTCTCAGCTACGGCCGCTACAGTTTCTTCACTGCGTGCTGGATGTGGTCTATTCGGCGGAATATTATCCAAAAATGAATACTGGATCTCAAGATGGGGGATGGTGTTGCGAATAGTACGCTCAGTAGGCTGATTATGTTGACCATAAGTTGAACAAGGTGCACGAAACACATTCCTTACAGAACGTAAATTTTCGTAATAAAGTTGAACGATTTTTTAACGTTGTTCAGGCGTTAGTCCTTCCATGATGAAATGCCAAACAATACTAAAAAAAAAACATGACAGCATGACACGACTCGCATGTGATCTGTCAAGAAAAGGCTATTGAAAAAAGTATCTCTACTTGGATCACCCATTTTTAGAACTTTTCCCTTTTTGTCCACCTAGATTACTAAAATAACACACTGTACACTCATTCGTTAATCAGCTGCGACGTTATAAAGGCCTCAATAAGTCCTTTTATATCGCAAGAAAGTCAAGAAGAGAACCGATTTCCCATGGTTTTACTCATATCAGGACATTTAAATTGTCCAAATTTATAAAAGATTACAGTTTCCCCCTAAACGATACTTACTAACTTCAGGTCTTGATGCCTAGACCTGACCCAGCAAAACGCCGGGACTTTTTTTTGGCTGATATTACTTTTTCCGAAAAGCAGAAACCCCGGCTTTCTCGGTCCCCTAACATTTGTTGCACAGTGTAATAAGTACAAGGATAAACACATTTTACATTTATTTCCACACCTTTTTTATCACAAGATCAAGGCCTTCGCCTTCCTCAAAACGAAACGAAAAAAATCGTACGTGACAAGGAAGAGGTTTATGAATTCACCATGAAGGTGAGTGATGTCTTATGCCAAATGGCACTGCCTTTTATAATTCTCACCTTTTGGCGTACGTGGAATGTGCCACAAAAACGTATGGGTCACAAGTCACGCTGTGCTGCGTTGTGTTCTTCGCACACATGGTCAACATCTTGTCATGACTCAATGTCACATGACGCTAACCCCATTCATAAGGATGAGTTCGAACGGCAAATGGCCAGTGTTCAAAGCAATTTTTTGTTTTGGCGAAAAAACTTAACACAGGAAGGCAACACCGCAGGCGCACTACAATTGCCATAATTTAGAGTGGAAAGTTCCAAAAAGAAATTCCCCACTCGTAAGCAATAAATCCCACGGTGTTCGGGGTAGGTATTTTGGACAGATATATTTTATAATAAAATTTTAAAAATCTAATATAAACTTTGGGTTTTTTTTTTTGCATATTTGTATTTTAAACGAACATCAATATCCGGTAAAAGTATCTCCACTCATAGGGACAATTAGGGTGGAAATTCGCCGACATTATCTCGGAATTGCAGTCATAAGGTGCAAGGCTTTCATCAGCCAAAAGCTCTTCTTAGCCACAGCGGAAAGGAAATTCCAAGAATGGTAGCCATCTGGCGGGTCACTAGCCGATTGCAGACCACGCTTGTTGATTGAAGGTATCATAAAGCCATAACTGTCGCAGCTGTGGCCATATTAAAGAGGAAGAAACGGTCGAACTCTTCCCCTGTGAATGGCCGACTTTCACCTACCGACATCAAAATAGTCTGGATTTCTGGTGGAATTAACCTGTGTAAAGTAGAGCCAAGCGACTTTCTTAGAAATCTCAACTGTACGAGATGGTTATAAGAATTAGACATACAAGACAGACGAAAAATAGTGCGGAACTTGCCAAAATCAGGTGTGTAATACTAATTAACGTTTTTTAATTTAAAATCTTTAATAATGCATTAAACTAAATCTACGCAGGATCGGATTCAATGTGCGACTTGTAGAGCGGCCGGACCTCAAGTCGGAGAAGACTTTGTATCTGTACGGAATTTGATCAGAACTGCTTTTTATGTGTGACTTCTAAAAAACGTACTGGTGAATTTGTTTATTATATTTTTAATATTCGCTATTAAATTTAATTAATTAACTTTAAAATTTTAAATCTTTAGCCGTCCCATAAATGGGTCTGGTGATTGGGCCCTGAAGCCCGCCCTAGGGCCACAAAAACCGTCCCCTAATATTCGGAAACATATATGTACAATTATGTACCTATATTTAAGATATGGACCAATTCGGGATTCGGACCATATAGACCCATGGGGCCCCTAAATCGACTCCCTGGGACTATGGACATTAGGGGTAGGATAGTGCACGAGTTTTCGATACGACTTTTGTGGGTTTGGAAAAAAATGCATGAGCCAAAAAATGAGGGAGGTGCGATGGGGGCAAGTGACAGCTTATCGAGGTCAAAGGTCGTGGATGGTTGAAAATATTCACAAAAGCCCCGCAACTATCTAGGAGTCGCACCTTGAGGGGTATAATGTATGACCGACCTCTATTAATTTTCCCTCCCAATATTTTTTTTCCAAAAATAACTACCCCCTATCTTCACCCCTTAAGGGGGCTCCCCTACACAAAATTAATGTTTTTAAATTTTGCTCCCTTCGCTTTCACTACCCCAAAAGTGCCCCTAGAGGAGTTCAGTGTAAGACCTTCAATTCCAACAGTTTCTCAGAACAAATCCACCCTCTATCTTCAACCGCTAGGGAGTCCCCATTTAAATTTTTGTCATGAATACCCTCTATCGCTAACCCATATGAAGAGTCCAATGCAAAATGCACTTAAAACGACCAAACAAAATTTACCACAAAATAATATTTTCGTTTAAATTTTCTGTTATTATTGATGATCATTTATTTTCGGGTTTTTAAAAAAAAATACATTTATTTAAAATTCGGAATTTTTTATAGTTCGAAAATATTATTTTTCGGCATAAGGCGTAGTGAATATTTTTATATTCCTGTTCATAGAACAAATTGTTCCTCACACGAGCCTGTTGTGACAACTTTAAAAGAATTTAACAGAATAAATTGTAGTTATGATTTATATTTTTCATATTCTTTGAATAAATTTAATGATATTTTAGATATACTCGTAATATATTTTTAGATCCATGGACTTAAATAAATTAAAGATTTGGGTCAATTTTGCACTCGGACTTGCCCATAGGGGTCCTTCAACTATGGCCATGTAGGTAATAAAAAGCATTCGTCATGACTCCGATAATATTAAAAATGTAGTATTTGACTAAATTTGCGGTCATGCCCATTGGTCAAAGGTCGATAATTAGGTACCTTCGAGCATCGACATATGGTTACACAGAAACAGTGGTCTCACCAATCTCAATATGCTTTACTTTTTAAGATTTGTCTACATTTAAGACCCAACTCAACGAGCTCTCTAGAGACCCCTCAACAATAGATAAATGGTTACTCAAAAAACAATAAAATTCGCGTATCTCAACGGAGCTCTAAAAATATAGTTCAGTCAAACACAGACGCTACCACCAACAACTGTACGAGTATCACCCGATAATGTCAATGCCATACTACAAGCAATCTATGTGTAGAGTAGAAAAGCTGCGGTCCTGCCGAACTTATATATTATCCACTTTTTTCATATCGAATTAAACTTTATCTATGAGACATAATATTTCTAGTTTTACTGTCTGATGAGTAGATATCTTAGACCATTCTGGAATGCATAAAAACAATCGGAATACTTAGTAGGGACATAAATACTGTTACAACATTGAACACACCCATTTCAATAGTAGAACTGAACATACCCCGTTAATGTCACATGGGTTTTGAAAGCTAACCTCAATAGCGTTAGTCTGTAACGGGATTTTAAAATTGTTTCAACTTTCACCATGGAGTGGTCAGATAATGAGAACCGTATCGCTGTAATAGCGCTTTTCAAGTGTGAAATGAAAAAAGGGATATTTTCAAAACGACTCCAGATTGGCCGCATGTTCTACCGATGCATAAAACTGTTTGAGGACTCTGGAGATGTAAGAGACCGCCACCGGTCGGGGCGCCCACGCTCTGTTCGAACACCGCATGTCATCAAAGCCGTTAAATCAGCAATTCACAGAAATCCGCTCCGAAAACAGAAAATCATGGCCCGTGAGATAAATATCACACAAAAGTCCATGAGTCGAATCATTAAAAAAAACTTGGGACTTGGGTTTTTAAACGACGTACCGGACATTTATTGACTGCAGTTTTAAAAAAATAGGATTGAAAAATGCAAACGTCTTTTGGTGAAGCACGCTGATAACTTGCACAGAAAAATTTTGTTGACCGATGAAGAAATTTTAACCGTGCAGTAAAGATTTAATAAGCAAATTGATAAAGTGTATGCGCGGTCATCTAAGGAAGCATCTGAACTGATCCCAAGGGTGGAAAAGGGTCATCACCCAGCTTCAGTCATGGTTTGGCGGGGTGCCTCTTACGATGGGGTCACTGACCTGCATTTCTGCGAACAAGAAGTCAAAACATCTGCCAAAGTTTACCAAGAAACCGTTTTGGAAGCTGTTGTGAAGCCTCTTAACAATTCCCTGTTTCAAAACCAGCCATGGACTTTCCATAAGGCTAAAACGCCCCAGGCCTGGCTTCGAAACAATTTGCCAGCGTTCATGTCCTCTGATGAATGTGAACGGTTTTAGAGGACAAGGTTTGTCTCAAAAGATACCCCAACATTAGATGCAGTCTGCTTTGGTTTGAGCTGTGGCCAATTTTCTAATGGACGAGGTTCGTGCAGCTATTGACGATTGGCCAGTTCGACTTAAGGCGGGTGTAAAGGCAAAAGGCGGACATTTCAAATAAGATTATTTTTGGATACAATAGACGTCAATAAATATATTAAAAAATATTTTGTCCAAAAACATTGAGTACTATTTATTTTACTACACGCAGAGAAAAGATATAGTTACTATATATTCACCACAACAATACTATTTTCTCTGCAACAAAAGTAAGGTCGCCGCAACCATAGCATTGGTTTCTGAATTTAATTTTGACAGTAGTATGATTGCAGCAATATAAATATTGAGGAAATGTAACGATAGTATTGTGGCCAAATTTAAAAATGAAAATATGTTTGTAGCAGCAATTTAAATATGGTTGGTGCGACATAAGTATTGTTTTTTTGGTTTCATGTTAATAATAATATGGCTACCACAATCATGTTGGCAAAATCGTATTTTTTTTTTAATTTGACAATGTTATTGTTACGAATGTTACGTAATAAAATTACTTTTTATACGTAAAATAATTTCTTTCCAAACAATTTACTTTGGGTTAGTACGAGTATAAGTGAAATACGGCATTTTTAATAAATGATTTTTTCTGCTGTTGAAGAAATTACTACTATTATAGGGTTTAATGTAATTTTACATAGTTTACCAGATATAAATCTCTATTGTCGTAACCCAATTCTCACAAAAAATTTTGGGGATCATAGTATGGTTGTGTGTGAGTCATACTATGGTTGTGCAGATCATACTATGGTTATTAGGATCATAATATGGTTGTGGGAATCATAGTATAGTTGAGTATAAATAATAATATGGTTGTGAGGATCATAGTATGGTGGCCATAATATTGTTTTGGTGGATCATAGTATGGTTGTGTGTGAATCATACTATAGTTGTGATGATAATAATATTGTTGTGCCACAACCATATAACCAACAATAGTATGATGCTCTTTGAATATTGTTTTCTTCGTGTAAGTACATAGAAACATTGGTCCTATATCGGTTTACTTATTACTAATAACATCAATTACAAACTTATTTCTCTTTAAAAAGATTAAAACAATTTATAATTTGTAATCTCCTCACATAGATCTACAGCTTAGCCTTGGTACAAATACGAATTTAATACTGGTTATCGGTTGCTGTTCTTAATATTTGCGGGCAATTAACATTTAATTACACGATGTTTACATTTGTAATGCAAACATCTTCAGGGCCGCCGAGCATTTTCATAAAGTGACAGTGTGCCAATTTAAGTGGGCGAATAAAATGTCTAAAATGATTAAGCACCCTTATTGAAAATTTGCGAACAACTGCGCAATTTCTTTGGAGGAAGAAAATTTTGACAAGTATATAGGGTGAGCAATTTAAAATTTAAATCAGCTTTAAAAAATGTACTGAATTTTTTTTAAATGTCTGGTTTTATTAGAAAGCTTGAACTTAGTCAAAAAATATCCCAGAAAAGTTCCACGAGCAGCAACTAGATACTTACCACCTCTTCATTGACCAAAAGGCTGCTTCCGGCACTCTGATAAGAAATAAATTGAGGAGGTACTTTTCAAAACATGATTATTCCACTTTTGAAAAAAAAAAAAAATTTTTATTTTTCTTTTGTTTGGTAGCATTGAATTGAATACTCTGCAAAAAAAAAATGTTTCAAAATGTCAATAATTACACCAGGAAAATAATTGAAAAATGCATGATTTCATCAAAAGTAGATTATTCCACTTCAGAATGACATTATCCATTTCAAATACACATTTTTGGAACATAATATGATTAATCCAGAAGAAAAAATAAAAAAAAAAATTAATTTCTTTAGATTAAAATGGACCTAATGTTGTTTTATTTTAACTTAATATATCTGATACCTAATTAGTTTCAGCAAAACAAGATTTATCCACAGTGGTTTGAATCAAAACATGATTATTCCAACCAGCCGCATCAAAACAAGATTATTCCATTTTAAATCATGCATTTATTCCAAATATAGAAGTGCCAACTTTTTAAATCCTACACAAAACAATGACTAATCTTTACGCCTTTAATAATGCACCAAAATTTCGGGTTAAATATATAGGGGCATACCCAAGAAGCTATTTTCTCAATTTGTGCAAAAACACAAAAAGTGGAATAATCATTTGAAAAGTACCTCCTCAATTATCAAAGAGATAAAATACCATCAAAACTTGTACGCCTTTGTAGAAAGACACTGAGTGGCTCCAAATTCTCAGCTAAAAATTGGAAATGCTCTCCGAACCATTCACTATGACAAGAGGTCTCAGACAGGGTGAAATCATAATGAAGAAAATCCACAATTCACACCAAGGGTCATATCCTTCTAGCGTATGAAGACGACATTGATCTTGTCGCCAGAATAAAGCATGATATAACTGGAGCTTTTTTTTAAAGATTTAATAAAACTCGTCTAAAACGGGTCTGAAAGTAAATAAGGGCGAGACCAAAATGATGCTGTTTACTTCTACGAGTAGAGAGGCACCGCGACGACAGAAAATAGAGATTGTTTCCGTCTGAAATTTTAAGCTCGAAGTAGTAGTGGAATTTGTATACCTCGGTTCCGCCGTTAACCAAAAGAACAATGACAGCATTAAAATAAATGGAAGGAGCAAGTGACATTTTTAAAAACAGAGTCCTCTCTAAAAAATCTAAGATTACACTTAACAATACACATATACCAGGGCTTCTATATACTTATAGTGCTTTCAAGTGCAGCCCCACTGTGTGGGCTGGGACTGTATACGTCGGACGAACCGAGAGCTGTATGAGAGGGTTGCTATATATATTACTGGCCCATCTGACATTTCCATTGGAAAATTTGACATCTTTTAGCATAAACTAACTCAGAACGTTTTGGCGTACGACCATCGTTTGTGTTGTTTACAGTGACTTGAAAAAATCAATTCGGTAAAAGAATGGAATTAACTCGTGAACACTTTCGTGCGATCATTTTTCACAACTTTCGTCGTGGATTATCACGACAAGAGTGCATCGATGAACTTAAATCTATGTATGGCGATAAAGCACCATCCTATAGGACTGTGAAAAACTGGTTTAATGAATTCAATCGTGGCCGACGCTCGCTCAAAGACGAAGGTCGTGAAGGTCGCCCATAAACGGCCGTTGTGCCAGAGAACATTAATGTCGTGCGTGAACTGATTATGCAAGATTGTCATGTGACATACCGTGATATAGAGGCATCCTTGGGCATTTCTTCCACCAGCATACATTCGACATTGCATGAAGACCTGGCCCTTAAAAAAGGTTTGTTCTCGTTGGATCCCGCACAATTTGACAATCGCTCAAAAAAAGGCTCGTGTCGATTGGTGCAAAAAAAATTTGAAAAAATACGATCGCGGTGCTTCAAAAGGCGTTTATAAGATCGTCACAGGTGACGAATCATGGATCTGTGCATATGAGCCCGAAACAAAACAGCAATCGACCGTGCGGGTCTTCGAAGACGAGGCAAATCCAACGAAAGTTGTTCGTGGAAGAAGCACTTCGAAGCAAATGGTCGCCTGTTTCTTCGGCAAAACTGGTCATGTGGCGACTGTTCCGCTTGAGCAACGTAGTACGGTCAATTCTGAGTGGTACACCACAATTTGTTTGCCTGAAATCTTCGGAGAAATTCAAAAACGAACAAGAGAAGACGAATCATTGTGCACCATGACAATGCGAGCTCTCACATATCGGCTGAAACCAGCGCCTTTTTGACCAACCAAAACGTCGAATTGGTGGGTCATCCGCTGACTTGGCACCCAATGACTTCTTTTTATTCCCGCACATCATGAAATAAATGCATGGTCGATGATTTTCGTCGCCGAAAGATGCTGTTGAAGCGTTTAAAAACCATGTTGCTGTGGAGGCGTCTCAATCGGAGTGAAAAAAGTGCTTCGACAATTGGTTTGAGCGCATGCAAAAGTGTATAAATCATGCTGGAGAATACTTTAAAACAATAAAACCATTTTTGATGATAAAATTCGTATTTTCATTATTATGCCAGAAATATATAGCAGCCCTCGTATAAAAAAAATAAAAAAAAATATTTTTCTGTTTAGCTCGTTTGTTTTATTTCGGTCTTTTGCTTTCGAATTTAAGTTATATTAACCGGCTCGAGACATCTTGATTTAAACATTTTTTTTACAACATGCCATGTAAATGAAACCTACTTAGTAGGGACATAAATACTGTTACAACATTGAACACACCAATTTCAATAGTAGAACTGAACATACCTCGTTAATGTCATATGGGTTTTGAAAGCTAACCTCAATAGCGTTAGTCTGTAACGGGATTTTAAAATTGTTTCAACTTCCATCATGGAGTGGTCAGATAATGAGAACCGTATCGCTGTAATAGCGCTTTTCAAGTGTGAAATGAAAAAAAGCGATATTTTCAAAACGCTCCGGCCACTAGGGATTAGCCGCATGTTCGTGTACCGATGCATAAAACTGTTTGAGGAGACTGGAGATGTAACAGACCGCCACCGGTGGGGCCGCCCACGCTCTGTTCGAACGCCGTATGTCATCAAAGCCGTTAAATCAAGAATTCACAGAAATCCGCTCCGAAAACAGAAAATCATGGCCCGTGAGATGAATATCACGCAAAAGTCCCTGAGTCGAATCATTAAAAAAGACTTGGGGATTTCAAACAACGTACCGGACATTTATTGACTGCAGCTTTAAAAAAAATAGGATTGAAAAATGCAAACGTCTTTTGGTGAAGTACGCTGATAACTTGCACAGAAAAATTTTGTTCACCTATGAAAATTTTTTTACCGTTCTGGAAAAATTTAACAAGCAAAATGATAGAGTGTATGCGCGGTCATCTAAGGAAGCATCTGAACTGATCCCAAGGGTGTCTCTTAGGATGGGCTCACTGACCTGCATTTCTGCGCACAAGGAGTCAAAACATCGCCCAAAGTTTACCAAGAAACAGTTATGGAAGCTGCTGTGAAGCCTCTTAACAATTCCCTGTTCCAAAACCAGCCATGGACTTTCCAGCAGGATTCTGCGCCGGCCCATAAAGCTAAAACGTCCCAAGCCTGGCTTCGAAACAATTTGCCAGCGTTCATTTCCTCTGAAGAATGGCCCTCAGGTAGTCCAGATTTGAACCCATTGGATTACAAATTGTTGACGGTTTTAGAGGACAAGGTTTGACACAAAAGATACCCCAACATTGGATCTCTTAAGACTGCGTTGGTTCGAGCTGTGGACGATGTTCGTGCAGCTATTGACGATTGGTCAGTGCGACTTAAGGCGCGTGTAAAGGCAAAAGGCGAACATTTCGAATAAGTAGATTTTTTTTGGACACAATATACATCAAAAAAAATATTTGGTCCAAAAACATTCAGTACTTTTTTTTCAACATAAAACGTGTGTAACAGTATTTATGTCCCTACTAAGTAAGTAAATTATGCACACTTCGGTGGTGGGTATAGAAACTAGAAACGAATAAAGTCAACAAATAATTGAGGAAGCGTCGGGAAGAAGAAGTTAAAAGGAATTTTTATTTATTTGCACTAATTTTGGTCCAAATAGCTTAAAAACTTAATACATTTCTTAACAACAAGAAACTGAGTTACTCTACAGAGTTATTTTGTTTAATTTAGTTATTCCTGATGATGTTTTTCAAAGAGGATCGAAATATCGAATAAAGAGAAAAATATAACAAAAAATTATAACCTTGGCCTCGAGCTCGATATAATAATTATTTAGTAAAAATTAAAAACTTAATAATAAAAAAAACTTGACCAAGAAAACAATATAAGAAAAAAATAAAAAAATTACTTTTCTGTTTAGCTCGTTTGTTTTATTCCGGCCTTTTACTTTTGAATTGAACAGATATGAACCGACCTCATGATTTAAATATTTTTTTTCGCAACATGCCATGTAAATGAAATCTATTGATGGCTCTTAATGTGCAGTCTCTGTATAGGTAGTAAGAGTGAGTTGTATTTCAGTGGGAAATTGTGTAAAGAAAACTTGAAAAGTGAGATTTGCAACAGTAGTTCTCATTCGTTTGGTGAGAGCCTGGTCTTGAAGAGTTTCAACAATTGCTGCGATGCTTTCTGATAAAGGTCATCATGTACCCGAAAGCAGTGTACAGCCACAAAAATCAATGTGACTTTGCCATTATGGTAAAAACTTGTCTTCCATTTAAATATAGGTACAACCGGTCTCGAGCTGGTTTTAAGTCGCAAAATAAGAATAATAGTCTACTTAAAACTAATTCACAAAATATATCGTACTACCCGATTTTCAATGTCAATAGCCCACAATAATCCGCGAGGCCTTGGCTACAATCGTCCTTTTTACATAACTCAAATATGCTGATTAGATCAAATATTATGGACTTTTGGCCGATGAAAAATTATTCAAACCTACTGCCAGAAAAAAATTGTTTGTAGGACAAATACAAACAATTTTTTTCTGGTGTAAAAACGTAATTATTTTAAAAGAACTGATTTCTGCTCGTCAAACCAGAAAGAGTATTTTTCGTCAGCATCCTTTAGTGCATTTTACATGACTCAAAGATGTTCAGTAGATCAAAAGTAATAGACTTTTGGCCCATGGAAATTGATTCTGGACCACTATGGGGCGTATTTGTCCTACAAACAATTTTTTTGGCCTCAGCTCTGAAGAAAAAACGGAATTAATTTTAAAGAAAATATAAATAAATATATTTTAAAAGGACAACGGTAAAAACAATTAAATTTTACTTTAAATCAAAATCTTAAAAAAAAGAATAGTACATGACTGAAGCTGGGTGATGACCCTTTTCCACCCTTGGGATCAGTTCAGATGCTTCCTCAGATGACCGCACATACACTCTATCATTTTGCTTGTTAAATTTTCCTGAACGATAAAAAATTTTTCATCGGCGAACAAAATTGTTCTGTGCAAGTTATTAGCGTGCTTCACCAAAAGACGTTTGCATTTTTCAATCTTTTTTTTTAAGCTGCAGTTGTTTGAAATACCCAAGTCCCAAGTCTTTTTTAATGATTCGACTCATGGACTTTTGCGTGTAATTCATCTCACGGGCCATGATTTTCTGTTTTCGGAGCGGATTACTGTGAATTCTTGATTTAAGGGCTTTGATGACATGCGGTGTTCGAACAGAGCGTGGTCGGCCCGACCGGTGGCAGTCTTTTAAATCTCCAGTCTCCTCAAACAGTTCTATGCATCGGTAGACGAACATGCGGCTAATCCCTAGTGGCCGGAGCGTTTTGAAAATATCGTTTTTTTCATTTCACACTTGAAGTGGGCTATTACATCGATACGGTTCTCATTATCTGACCACTCCATGATGAAAGTTGAAACAATTTTAAAATCCCGTTACAGACTAACGCTATTGAGCTAAGCTTTAAAAAGCCATATGACATTACCGGGGTATGTTCAGTTCTACTATTGAAATGGGTGTGTTCAATGTTGTAGCAGTATTTATGTCCCTACTGAGTATAAACCCCTTTTTTGGCAAAGGCTTAATTACCTAGGCTTCTATGATGTCGTAACCAGGCGATTTTTTGGAATTTATTTATTTGCATTTCATTTTGGACTTCTTTTAAAGTAAAGTGTTTTATCGGACGAAAAATTTGACGAAGTCAAATTACTTGGATACAAACTTACAGAATCATTTTTGCTTTTCTGTTATCGCATTTTAAGAAAGTTAGCAGCTATGTTGTAATTAGTTTTGTCTTTCGGGCGCCTTGTTCTTTGCCGAATTTTTCGCAACCGGCGTTTTTTTCTTATGAGTTGTCTAGTTTCGTAGGATATTTAAAATCTTTAACTACGGGTATTATTCATAACATCTATGGGGGTAGATATATGCGGAATCATGAGTCAACATCATAAACGATTCGACGGCATCGTCTAACTCGTTTCCGTTTTTTATGGATACATTTAAATTTATTTGGTTTTCGATGTTATATTAAAAAGATTTAATATCTGTTGTAGGTGAAAACATTTTTGGATTTTTTCATTGTTTGCTAATCGTAGTCCACAAGTTGACTATAATTGGGCCGTGGTCAGAGCTGGCAACAATAGCTAAATTTGATGGTAAAATTCGCTTAGCAATCATAAAGTCTAGAAGATCTAGAGTTTTCTGTGGATCACTAGGACAATAAATAGGACTTCCGGTTGACAAAACAGTATAATGTTTACTGGACACACTTATTTAACTCTCTTCCTTTGGAATTACCTAATCTGGACCCCACCAAGGATATTTATATAGTAAATTTTAAAAGGACAATATAACAAAAAAATTAAAATGTTACTTTTAATGAAAATCGCAAAATATGAAAAGTAATCAACTTTGAGTTAATTTATAAAATATATCCGATTACCCGATTTCGAATGTCAATAACTCTCAATAATCCTTGAGTTCTGTTTCAAAACTCAAAGATGTTGACTAGATCGAAAGTTATAGATTTCTGACCGATGAAAATTTATTCCGGCCTACTGTGCGGCGTATTTGTTTTGCGAAGAACTTTTTTATCCTCAACTCTAGAGTAATCTCGGTATTATTTTAACAGGAAATATTAATATATTTTAAAAGGACAGTATAAGAAAAAAATTAAAATTGTACTTTAAATTAAAATCGAAAAATATGAAAAGTAGTCAACTTTGAGTTAATTTATAAAATAAATTCGGCCACCCAACTTTGAATGTTAATAGCCCACAATAAGCCTTAAGTCCTTGGCTCCAATCGTCCTTTTGACATAACTCAAAGATGTTGACTATATTAAAAGTTAAACCCTTTTGATCAATGAAAACTTATTCCGACCAACTGTGCAGCGTATTTGTCCCACAAAGAAGTTTTTTGGCCTCAACTCGGAGTATAAACTAATTATTTTAAAAGAATTATTTTCCAACCAAAATTACGTTATGAGTGCTTCTGCTCGGCCAACATAAAAGAGTCCTTTTCTACAGCTTCCTGGAGTCTTTTCTACATAACACAAAGATGTTGACTAGATCGAAAGATATAGACTTCTGGCCGATGAAAATTTATTCTGGTCCACTGTGCGGCTTATTTGTCCTGCAATGAATTATTTTTCCTCAACTTTGTAGTAAAAACGTAATTATTTTAAAAGAACTAATTTCTACCCTAATTTACCTAATATTTGTATCTGCTGTGCCAACCGAAAAGAAACTTTTCACCACAAAACAAAGGGAAAACTTCATTTAAATAACAGCTTACTGTGTTCTTATCGTTTTCGATAAGAACATTGATAAGAAATTCCTTTAACTCAACTGTCCTTAGCTGAAATAGCGAAGGAACTAAGCTGACTCTACAAAAAAAATTTCTTATCCAAGGAAATCTTAACAAATGTATACCATTTACCTAATTACTATGGCTGTTTCTCAAAAACTCTAAAGCAAATTTCTTGCAGTAGATTAAATACTTAATGTCCTTTCATTAAGTTGAGAGAAGGATAGAAATTGTCTAAAACTCAAGTAATATGGATAATTATCAAGCCATAGTGCGAAACTCGTTGGGCTGACTTAAAGGAAAATTAGTGACGAAGAAACGTTCGTACTAATGGAAAAAGGTCCTTGTCGCCCTAATGGCATTGTACTTGTTGAACTGCCAGCCAAGTGTGGGGGAAGTGGCAGATGGCCAAAATTGAAACTTCCTTTCTTCAACGGAGATTGAATAGAAACATTTCCACTGTTTTTATGGGCTTTGTGTTATTTTGATCAATTTGGGTTTTTTTCACTGTTGCTTCCTCTAGAGAACTTTTTTGTTTTACTTTTCCCTTCTCGATGAAAATAAAAACTCCTTTGTATGATTTATGTTATATGAAAATTTTTTAGAAAAATTTGATTTTATTTATAATTTTCTTGGAAATCTTACAATTTAAGGCTAAATAGTTGTTATACATATTTTTTAGGTTTTAATTTAATTATATTAAACATTGTTTCGATGGGGTGGTCCTTGTACCGTCCTTAAAAGGACGGACTGGTAAATCGTTGCCAAGCATATTTTGGCTCCGCTTTAGTCATTCGATGAGTGTTTGCAGCGTGGTCGTAGAAAATATTGGGCAACACGTCCATTTGTTGGTTTGGCCGCTCGATGAGATTTAACGTTGAACAGCAACTTTTTTGTTATGAATAACATTTGGAAATATTTTACAAAAGTCTGTCTGAGTCTTAGTGGTCAGTGGTCAAGAGTTTCAAGTCCTTAAAAAACGATAGGAGAGGTCAGCACACCTGTTGCTTTTTCAAAGTAGAGGGTGGGAGAGTGAAAGTTACAGCACCATGATGATAATGACGACGTTTTAAATCAAACATTACTTCCGTAACCGGGCGGAAGTCAAATGATGATTATCGAAGTCGTTGTGTTACTCTTCTTACAAATCGGTGGTTATGGTGTGCGTTACATTGGAAGGTCGGGGTATTTGCTTTTGATAGAATACCTCGTCTTCCTCGCTTTCGTTGACCTCCTGCATGTGGACGTCGACCTTGAATCTCTTGGCGGCACTTTCCATATCTTCCAAATCGGTAAAGCCGGGAAAATCTAAAGGACTGAAGTGGCCAGCAATGGCTTCGGGAATGTTGGTCACATTGTGCAACATGTACGCGGGGGTGGTCTGCAAATAATTGGCCCATTTCTTGTAGGAGTGGGATGGTGGCGAAGCGGCAGCCACCGCATTAAAGGTGACATCACGTCGCTGAAAGATGGGCGATGAGGTTTTCGGCATTAAACCCTGCGAGTGGGACATCATGTACATTTCCATTTCCAAATCACTGGGAGTGGGTGTCACGGCCACTTCGGGTTCAGGTGATTCTGCTCTTAAACTGCTGGTGTCCTGAGTGCGTCGAAGGCAGGTTTGTGAGGGTGTTGAAACAGCACTGCCGGTGGACATGGACTCGGAGTAGTAGCCATAGGAACGATTGTCGTGTTGCATTTGTTCAGCTTCGCCAAAATCATCACATATGGAGAGCATTTCAAAGGCTTTGCTGGGTATATCCTTGCGATTCAATGTGAAATTGTGTGTCTTTGGTCCCGAGGGCGAGTTGGCCGCATTGTTGGTGCGACTTAAGATACTGCGTCGGGAAGGCGAGGTGCAGGCACTGGACACACCAGAGCTGGAGCCATTGCTAATGCGGCTGGAATAGCTGCGCTTCGAACTTTGTCTTTGCTGGCCAGTGGCCGTATAGTATCCATTTAAGGTGGTATTCAAGTTATCGCTATTATTGGCGTTTGTCGACGAACAGCAACCCATTTTGAGAGATTTTTTAATTTTAGTTAAGATTTACACGCACAAAAATTTACTTTACGATGTTGTCGGTACGACTGTCAATTGTTAACTGAGTATGCCATTGCCCGGTCGTAAAGTCTTATATACTCGCCGTACACCAGCATCGAGAATTTTCGCGTAATTCCTTGGAAAAACGCAGCCACTGTCAACGGCGTTGATTAGCAGCGTTACCTGGACACAGGTTTAGTTAAGCCTACCTGAGGACACGCATACACTCAGATGAGCAGACTGACAACGATCACAGGTAAGCAACAACAGCCTGCTCGTCCTTTGCGCTGGCGAAACGAAATTACCCATAAAATTCCTGTAATCCCCTTAGTTTCCACAAAAAAACCTTTTTTTTGCATTTTTACGGGGAAATTAACGCGCTTGCATGTGTGCTGTGCGTGAGTTTATAGCTGCAATTTGCAAAAAGGACTTCTCGTCCGTCCTTGCTGCAGGATCACTGATCCAGACGAATGGATCAGTGAGCACGAAGGAAGACGGACAGCGGATTCCGTACAAAAACCCGCTGTGACAATTTATGGCTTAAGCGTTTATGTTGGAAAAGCATTTGGCTCTGCTGCTCCGCGAACAGTTGTGCCAGTATGGCGGCCGATAGATCCTTCGGCGTACCTACTAGCGAAAGTATACGACGATCCTTGGTGGCCATGCAACAAGGCAAATGAAGAAAAGGAAAGAACGATTTAATTGTTTCCCATTTCCTGTTTACAGTGTTTTAAGCCTTTAGTAGAAGTTGTTGTTGTTGGTCTTTACCTCTGGCCACTCCACACGGCCAGCGTTGCTGGCTTCCTGCGTCACTCACTGATCGATCGATGCTCAACGAAATTATGCAAAGTGCATTGATGAAGCGAATGAAGTGCAGCCGCTCTCTCTAAGACTTTCCTTTTCACTCTAACACGAGCTGGTGTTAGACGCGTATCCTGTTCCTGTCACTCGGTCTCCTGGCTTTGTTTTTCTTTTCGGAAGTTTTGTTTTTGTTCGTAATAAAATTGTTTTATTTGCTTTTAATTGCTATGTAAACATTATAGTTTTTGGGACCAGTCAATTTCTTCTTCTTCCTGAGAGGTGGTTCCTCTCTATTATCCTCCCGCTTCTGCCGTGCCAACACCGGCTGCTTGTTATTTTTGCTTTGTAGTTCTGTGGTGTTTGTTGTTCTTGCTTATGTCCTGAGTGTTGCTTTTAATTGATTGTTTTTTTTTCATCTTTGAGAGTTTTTCCAATTTTCACTTTTACATTGTGTTTGGGCAAAAATTCATTAAGGAATTTCACTGCTGTTCTTTTCTAATTGAGTTTGAGGCCCTGTGGCACGTTCTAAGCGGAAGTAAGTCACATGCGGACAAGAAAGGCTTTATTTAATATTAAAGCGGAATATTTATGAAAGTTTTCAATCCCTTTTAAAGTTTGAAATGTTAGCATAGAAATTTGAATACACAAAACCACATTGGCTTCAATTTAAGGGAAATGCTTTTACCCCTTCTCCCACTCTAGCTGTATTTCCGGTTTATATGGAATTGTCCTTTTTTGGAAGTTTGATAAAACTGTAGTGGGTTTCCTCTTTTTTATTTAATTATTCATTAATCTGAAAAAAGACATTTAGATCATACATAAGAAATGTTACAAATGTTTGAGTTTAATCTCAAGGATATTTCGGCATTTTTTTTTTGATTTTTATTTAAAGAAATTATTCTCATTAAAGACAAAGAGAAATGGAAAATGCTTATTCTATATTTTTTTACTTTAAGAGATAAACATAAGAAAAAATATTGAAAATTAGGCCATTATTAAAGCAAAATATTTTCTATAGAAAAAATACAGGGTGCTGCACGAATAGTGCTACAAAAACCAAACGTAATAACTTTTTTTTCTGTGTTAGGAATCGGCGTATTCTTTATTTATTTGGACTTATATTTGTTTAAATGAATGCTTGGGATACCAAAACGAGGATTTGGATAGTGCAGTGGTACCATGCTTTGCAGTCCTGCATTTCCGTCCAAAGGGAATTTAGGCGGAAGTTTTGAGGAGCTCCCCCGGGTAGATGGGTCACTATGAGGCTGGCTGTTGTTGTTGCAACAACAATATCTGTGGTATTGGTTGTCTTATTCGTATATGGGGAAACTGCTTCGATATCCAGACGAAGGAAACGCGCCACTTAAACCGGATGCGTCGAAAGAAACCTGAGGATCAGCTTAGTGGTTTGGCCGGGCAATTGAAGAGGTGCAGTGCGTCATGTGGTCCCCAATGGCAGGCGGGACAATCGTCTAGAACGTTATAGTAAATTTGCGCCAGGCTGGTAAACATGTTTGCCGAGTCTGGCGGCATCGCACGAAGACCGTACGTACCATCGAGAACCCTAAGCTTGAGTTCAAGACACCATCGCGGCTGTAGCAGTTCAGGAAAATTCAAGCGTTTCGACTCGAAACTTATCGGCGCAATTAGCTGAGGTTATTACGAGAGCTGTTATATATATTTCTGGCCTAATAATGAAAATGCGAATTTTTTTTTATCAAAAATGGTTTTATTTCTTTTCAAAGTATTCTCCAGCATGATTTGTACACTTTTGCATGCGCTCAAACCAATTGTCGAAGCACTTTTTCCACTCCGATTGAGACACCTTCAAAACATGGCTTTTGAACGCTTCAACAGCATCTTCTTGCGACGAAAATCGTTGACCACGCTTTTTTCTTAATGTGCGGGAATAAAAAGAAGTCATTGGGTGCCAAGTCAGGGCATCAATTAGACGTCTTGGCCGGTCAAAAAGACGCTGGTTTGAGCCGATGTGTGAGAGCTCGCATTGTCATGGTGTACAATGATTCGTTCTCTTGTTCGTTTATCGAATTTCTCCGAATTCTTCAAGCAAACAAATTGTGATGTACCACTCAGAATTGACCGTCCTACGTTGCTCAAGCGGAATAGTCAACACTTGACCAGTTTTGCCGAACAAACATGCGACCATTTGCTTCGAAGTGCTTCTTTCACGAACAACTTTTGTTGGATTTGGCTCGTCTTCGAAGACCTACACGGTCGATTGCTGTTTTGTGTCGGGCTCATACGCATTGATTCATGATTCGCCACCTGTCATGATCTTATAAACGTCTTTTGAAGCACCGCGATCGTATTTTTTCATAATTTCTTTGCACCAAGCGACACGAGCCTTTTTTGAGCAATTGTCAAATTGTGCGGGATTCAACGAGAACAAACCTTTTTTACGGCCAGGGGTTCATGCAATATCGAATGTATGCTGGTGGAAGTAATGCCCAAGGATGCCTCTATCTCACGGTATGTCACATGAGGATCTTGCATTATCAGTTCACACACGGCATCAATGTTCTCTGGCACAACGGCCGTTTTTAAGACCTTTACGATCTTCGTCTTTGAGCGAGCGTCGAACGCGATTGAATTCATTAAACCAGTTTTTCAAAGTGCTATAGGATGATGCTTTAACAAAGTTGTGAAAAATTATCGCACGAAAATGTTCACGAGTTAATTCCATTTTTCTGTCAACTTGATATTTGTTCAAGTCACTGTTAACAACACAAATGATGGTCGTACGTCAAAACGTTCTGAGTACGTGATGTCAGATGGCGCCAGACAACACTTAATGTTGTCTAGGCCAGACATATATATAACAACCCTCGTACAAAAGCTAATTAAACTTGTTTGCGTACAAAGTTCAAATTACACGCAATTTAAATCCAAACCTATTCGAATGGAATTTTGCCAAGAAATTATTGATATGGCCAAGGAAGACAACAGTTTGAATAATTGCTTGCTTATGTCTGATTAGTACCATTTTGATCTAAACGGCAATGCAAACAAGCATTATTGCCCTATATGGAGTGAATCTAATAAACAAAGATATTGAAGCAGTATGTGTTTTTTTTATTTTATTTACATTTATTATGACTTGATGGAGTTTTTTTCTATACCTCGAACTGCGCCGAAGACGTATTCGATTCAACAGCATTTGTTTTCAGAAAGCTAGAGCAACTGCACATAGGGTGTCCCAAGAAGAACGCAATTTTTAAATCTGGCAACATTCGAAGTGTCATTGTTTGACATTTGAACAATTGTTATTGTTTGTTAGTAGAAGGTACGAGGTTAGTAAAAATGGAGCGCTACACGAATGAACAACGCATTCTTATTGTGAAATTGTTTTACCAAAATGGTGAAAGTTTTGCGGCTACAGTTCGCAAATTGCGATCAATTTGGGGTCACAATAATGCTCCAAAAGAGTCAACTGTAAAGAGATTAATGGCTAAATTTGCCGAAACTGGGTCTGTTAGTGATGTAAAGACAAAAACGCGCCATCGACCAGGTCGATCGACCGAAAATGTCGCAGCTGTACGTGATGATGTCGCTCAAACTCCATCCACCACAATTCGACACCGAGCTCAGCAAATTGGTGTCTCCAAATCCACTTTGCAGCGAATTTTGACGAAAGATTTGCATTTTCATGCATACAAAATTCAATTGACTCAGGAACTGAAGCCAGCAGACCATGGACAGCGAAGGGAGTTCGTTAATTGGGTATTGGAGAGACAACATGAAAATGCTGATTTTGCCGATAAAATCATCTTCAGTGACGAGGCCCATTTTCATCTTGATGGCTTCGTCAATAGGCAGAATTGCCGCATTTGGGGTGCGGAAAATCCTCGAGTGATTCACGAGAAGCAAATGCATCCTCAACGTGTCACTGTGTGGTGTGGTTTTTGGGCTGGAGGAATCATTGGACCTTTTTTTATGAAAATGAGGCAGGTCAAGCGCAAACAGTCAATGGTGTTTGGTGTCGTGAAATGATAACCAGTTTTTTCTTGCCTAGAATTGAAAAAATGAATGTGGAGGGCATGTGGTTCCAACAAGACGGCGCCACATGTCATACAGCCAGAGAAACAATTCAATTGCTGCATCGGTCATTTAAAAATTGCGCTCTTCTTGGGACACCCTTTATATCGAGACCGGTAATGGCAGAGCTCCAACGAAAATTCCCAAACAAATGAATATCCAGAACTTCCATTGTAAATTCTAATCTTTATTGAAAAGACTGCACCAGACTTTTTTAATAGCTTTATGTTAAGCAAGAGGTGTACAAAAGGGATGCAAGGAATTTGACTGAATTGAAGCAGCAGTTAAAACAATAATTGAAGTGAACCCAATATCAACCCTTCAGGCCGCAATGAATAATTTTCTGGTCAGGTGTCGTATATGCGTGGATGAGCATGGATGTCATTTACGGTCTCTCATCTTATGACAAAATAAGTCATATAAAATGAAATTAAAATAAAAAGTCTCTACAATAAAAAAGTAGATAAAATACATTGATTTATAAAAAATTATTTGAATTTCTAATTCTGGCACAATTGCTGCACCACCCAGTATTTTTGGCTTGTTTAATTTTGTTTGTAAAATTCAAAGATTTATAATATTTTGCTACATTCCCTTAATATTTCGTAAGAGAAGTCAGCAAATTTTTCAAAAATGATTTATATATATGCGTTGTATGAAGTCCTTGAGAAGCCCATAGCCGGTCTCTTCATTTAGGGCTGTTCTGTCGTCCTAAGAAAGAAAGTCATAAAAGCCATTATTCCAAGATTGGGAAGATTCGCAACCATGAATGAGTTTCTGATTTTTGTGTTAAACATAAAAGACACATTTAGGGAAAACCCAAACCCAAACGTTAACCAAAATGGGCACTTTTACGACTTTCAGCGTATTTCGTAGTTAAAAAAGCTAAATATCTCAAAACTACTACAATGGAGATGTGACTTTCTTTCTTAGGAGGGCAGTGTTGTAAAGTATCGCCAATGTTGGTTGTTGATCATCTTTAAACATATATTTTGCATGACTTGCAGATGTTTGAGTGGTGAATTTGCGGATTTATGCCAGATGGGACATCAAAAGTAATTATTGGTGTAATGAGGATTGCCTATTTAGTAGAGGCCAGAGTGCTCTTAATGACTATTTTGAATTCGTACATGTCTTATCAATTATTCGCTAAACCTTAACTTGTCCAGAATAAGAAACTAGGGTTGCTATATACATTTCCGGCCTAGGCAACACTAAGTGTTGCCTGGCGCCATCTGACACTTCCATTGGAAAGTTTGACATTTTTTTTAGCAAAAACGTACTCAGAACGTTTTGACGTACGACCATCATTTGTGTTGTTTACAGTGGCTTGAAAAAATCAATTTGCCAAAAAAAATGGAATTAACTCGTAAACATTTTCGTGAGATCATTTTCACGACAAGAGTGCATCGATGAACGTAGCACCATCCTATAGCACTGTGATAAACTGTTTTAATGAATTTAATCGTGGCTGACGCTCGCTCAAAGACGAAGGTCGTGAAGGTCGTCCAAAATCGTCCCTTGTGCCAGAGAACATTGGTGCCGTGCGTGAACTGATTGTGCGGGAAGACTGAAACAAGAATTTAGATTGTCCGCCGCTATCATGCACTGGGGTCTGTAGTTTCAGTTAAAAGAGAGCATAGGAGCGCGTTTGGAGCAATCCTTCCAGCAGGTGGACCATAATGAGATCAGTTAACAATTTTGCCGAGCATGGGACAGTCAACAGATGAAGCTTATCTGCTCAAATGGGTATAAGCAGACAGTCACTCCAGTCAATTAAGCACAAAGATTTGGACTTATGCCCATATAAAATTCAAATGGCCAATAAACCAAACGCAGCAGACTTCCCCTATGCTTGGAATTTAACCATAAGATGCTTCAAAAGGACGGAACCATGTTGAACTGTCTTTTCATGTCTGACTAGGCCCATTTCGATTTAAACGGCAACATAAACAAACAAAATTGTCGAATATCGAATGCTTCCAAACCACAGATACTCCATGAGACGGAATTGCATCCACTTCGTGCCACAGTGTGTTGTGCAGTTTCATCACGCTGCATTGTCGGGCTCTACTTCTTCAAAAAAAAACGGTCACACCGTTACGGTTACTGGAGACCATTTTGGACATGTTGAGAGAGTTTTTCCTTCTAGAATTACGTCGAATAAAAAATTCTTTCAGCTCTGTGTGGTTTCAGCAAGATGGTGGAACTCCTTACATAGCCCGACCTGCTATGACAGAATTCCCAAGAACATTTCCCAATAAGCTGATATCCAGAAACTCCACTTTCCGTTGGCCCCCCCAGGTCGCCTAAACTTACTGCACCTGACTTTTTCTTGTGGGGTTATTGCAAACTGATTATGCAAGATCGTCATGTGACATACCGTGATATAGAGGCATCCTTGGGCATTTATTCCACCAGCATGAACACCAGATTCGCGCATTTCTTCCACCAGCATACATTCGATATTGCATGAACACCAGACCGTAAAAAATGTTTCTTCTCGTTGGATCCCGCACAATTTCACAATCGCTCAAAAAAGGGCTCGTGTCGATTGGTGCAAAGAAGTTTTGAATAACTACGATCGCGGTGCTTCAAAAGACGTTTCTAAGATCGCCAAAGGTGACGAATCATGGATCTATGCGTATGAGCCCGAAACAAAACAGTAATCGATCGTGTGAGTCTTCGAAGACGAGCCAAATCCAACGAAAGTTGTTCGTAGGAAAAGCACTTCAAAGCAAATGGTCGCCTGTTTCTTCGGCAAAACTGGCCATGTGGCGACTGTTTCGCTTGAGCAACGTAGGGCGGTCAATTCTGAGTGGTACACCACAATTTGTTTGCCTAAAGTCTTCGGAGAAATTCGAAATACGAACAAGAGAAGACGAATCATTGTGCACCATGGCAATGCGAGCTCTCACACATCGGGTCAAAGCAGCGCCTTTTTGACCGGCCAAAACATCGAATGGATAGTTTTCAAATTGCTGTTGTAAAATATTTTCCTGGAGCTGTTTTTGGCGACGTATTCCAAAAAAAAAAATGGTTTGAGTTTTCTGTTCTTCATTTCTAAAAGTAAAGGGTATTAATTGTGAGTCACACCTTAAAGTCAAGTTTTTTGCCGAACTTAAATTGTCATTTCTTCGCTACAGCGTTTGCCAAATGCAACCATGGAGAGGTACACATATGAGCAACGCGTTAAGATTGGTGTAGCCTTTTACGAAAATGTGCGTTCAAATCAAAGTTAAATTTTTTTGGTCAGCATAATCGACCAAATGCGTTCACAATTGGGAAAATTGTGCTTAAATTTGAGGAAATGTGAAAACACCTGTGAATGCTCGCCCAGTTCCGTCTGCGGAAAATATTGATGTTGTTCGCGATAGTGTGGCAGAAGAGCCTCGTACCCAAGAATTTAACATCTCATGATTATCGCTGCTGCGAATTTTGAATAAAGATTTGAATTTACACTCCTAAAAGGTTCAATTGACCCAAGAGCTGAAGCCTACCGGCCATTTCAAACGTTGTGAATACGCCGAACAGACAAAAGTGAATAGTGACTTTAAGAAAATCATCCTCAGCGGCAAGACACACTTTTACCGCAGTGGATTCGTTAACAAACAGAATTGTCGCATTTAAGCAAATGAGATTCCACGATTGATTGTTGAAAAGCCGATGCATCCACAGAGAGTGACTGGTGCGGTTTATGGGCTAGCGGCGTCATCTGAGGTGGGCCAATCAGTAACCCTGAATGTTGTTCGTTATCGCGAGAAGATAACGTAATTCTTGTAGCCAGAAATTAAAGATGTGTACCTGTACGATATGTGGTTCGAACAGGATGGTGCCAATTGCCGCACAACCAACGAGAAATGCAATAAACCTGTCATCTCAGGTCGTGGCCGCCACGATCATGTGTTGTGACACCGTTGGACTTCTTTCTTTGGGGATATTTAAAAGAAACAGTGTACGTCAATACTCGTAAGCCAAGTGAAATTCATGAGCTTAAGGATGACTTAAGTCTGCACATTAACGACATTCAACCTCCATTCTGCTCAAAGTCATTAAAAATGTGGATCTATGCCACCGCAGTCGTGGCGATCATTTGGCCGAAATTTGGGTTCACACGTAATTGTCATAGATTACACTACTCAACAAAATGAAAAAAATTTCATGTACTCCGGATGCGATAATTTTTTCTGTGTAGATAACCTTGACATGAGCTCGAAAAACGCAACAAAAACTTTTTTTTTCGTTTGGTTTTTGTTTTATTTTTTTCGTCCGGCATAACTCGGGAACCACTAGCCCGATTTAATTGAATTAAATTTTAAAAAATTTAAAATTACAATTCCCTTAATCTGTTCATATATTGTTTTCCTATACAAGCAACAGTTTCCAAGTTAAAAATGAATATATAAAGGAAAAAACTTATTTTTTGCCTAAAGATTTAATTTTTTTTTTTTTAAAAAATCCATAAAAAATCCAAAATGGAAAAAAATGTCAAATCTTATTACTTTTACGTAAAGTCACATAACCTATGAGCAAAATGAGACATAGATCATGAAAATCGATGCACGCGTTTCGCTTTTATTCGCAATTGAGTAAAGGTATGAATTTCAAAAATTAATTTAAAGTCATATAAAGTCACCCAACAAATTTTAATTTTTTTTGTAATAAAAAAGAAAAAAACCTCACCATAGACAAAGTTGTGCATATGTCGAGCAAATTTTTCGAGCTCATGTCAAGGTTATCTACACAGAAAAAATTATCGCATCCCGAGTACATTTTGACTGTTGACTAGTGTTATCAATATTAAGATAACTCTCTGTCTTAAAGGGTGTTTTTTATTGAGGTATAGAACTTCGAATTGAAATAAAACACAAGAAAATCGTTTTAATGTCCATCAATTTAGCTTTATTGGAAGGATAATTTTATGCCATTAATGTTTAAATATGATTTCGGGCATGCCGGCTTTATTCGAGCCAGCCGCCGCGGCTGGCTCGAATAAAGCCAATTCTGCAGGTCCAATTTTCAACCACTTTTTCGAGCATATGGGGCCGTATGTTGGCAATAACGCCACGAATGTTGGCTTCCAAGTCCCCTAACGTTTCTGGTTTGTTGGCGTAGACGAGCGACTTCACATATCCCCAAAGAAAAGAATCCAATGGTGTCAAATCACACGATCTTGGTGGCCAATTGACAGGTCCATTCCGCGAAATTATGCGCTCATCGAATGTTTCCTTCAATAATTCGATTGTGACGTGCGCTGTGTGACATGTAGCGCCGTCTTGTTGGAACCACAACTCATCCACATTCATGCCATCCAATTCGGGAGCAAAATAGTCGGTTATCATGGCTCTATACCGGTCTCCATTAACGGTAACTGACTCTCCAGCATTATTTCGGAAGAAGTATGGCCCAATGACTCCACCAGCCCATAGAGCACAACAAACAGTCAGTATTTGTGGATGTAATGGCGTCTCAAGGGTCTCATGTGGATTCTCTTCACTCCAAATGCGGCAATTTTGCTTGTTGACGTAGCCATTCAACCAAAAATGAGCCTCATCACTGAACAAAATTTTGTGATGAAAATCAGCATCGAGATGAATCTCATTTTCGGCCCATTTTGCAAGCGTTGTTCTTTTGTCAACCTGTTCATGATGAAATGACAAACCAAACTAAATATTAATCACTTGACAGCTGACAAAATGGCCGCCAGTTAAAAAAGTGATGCCAACTTAAAGTTCTATACCCCAATAAAAAACACCCTTTATTTACTATTAACATTATACGTTTTAGTTGGACCACCCTTCACTTGAAATGTGCGTAACTAAATAATGGGTGATTCATCTAGAGGTATTTTTTCAGAACACAAAAAAAACATAAAAATTCATATCAAGTGTGGAATCTTTATTGGTAATTTGAAAGGACATTTTATGGCATTTAGCCTAGATCGAACGATATCACACCTTTAGACATTTTTCTTTGGGGTTACGTAAAGTCCAAAGTCTATGCTGACAAACCAGCTTGGGTCTTGGAAGCCAACATTATGCGTGTCATTCACGCCATGCCGGTCGAAACGCTCGAACGAGTCATGCAAAACTGGATCCTCAGAATGGAAACCCTGAGGCGTAGTTGCGGCCAACATTTGAAGGAAATTATACTCAAATAATAAATGCCATAAATGTCCTTTGAAATTACCAATAAAGCTTCCACACTTGATTTGAATTTTTATATTTTTTTTTGTGTCTTGAAAAATATCTCTAGATGGATCACCCTATAGATGGGAAAATTACAATAAAAAACGCAGTGTCCACTAGTTTACACTAGCACAAGTTTATTAAGGTACGAAAAACACAAATTCAAATAAGACCTTATTTTCAAAATCGGGGTAAATTTAGAGCTCTTCCTGGGCACTTTTACTTTCTTCTGATTCGGAAAATAATTGCCATTCTTACAATTTTAAAAGCGCGTATAAGACAATATGACTAGTCACCATGATGACTGCGTTTAAAAAATAATCACCCCTACTGTTGTGAAGCCGGATATTCCCTGAAAAGGGATCATATTATTTCTAGCAACCTGTCACTCGTTAAATCAATATTATAAGTCAATTATATGTAATTTAGACCACTAATACCTAAATCAGGATAAGTGCCAATAAAGGAATACATTTTCTCCTAATTAGGATTTTAATGACCTGAGCACAGAAGAAGACTTACGGAAAACTGCATTGTGAAAAGAAAAAACCCGAAAGTCAGTGAGCTGATGGTGAGGGTGGGTGGTTCATTAAAAAACAGGTACTCGCTTGTGCTGTCAGCGATAGAAATAATGATGTGGTTATATTTTTTAAAACCACCAGCCCTAAGCCCTTTTAAGGATACGTCACCACATAATTACGTCACACTTGTGTGACTGTGTACTATAATTAAAGAGGATTAAAAAGAGAGCGATTCTTTTTCGAGCCGCTACAAGGGGTTAATGACGTGTTTCAAGAGAAGTGCCAAGAGACAAGGACTTTCTGCAGTAATTTTCAGGATTAAGGGGAATGACTCAAGAGTAGTAAAGAGAGTGTATCGAGACCTTACCGCGAAACAGAGCTCACCCCGCTTTTCAATGAAATTCGATAGAAAATTGTACAACGCTCTTGAACTTTAATAATTCAATTTGATCGGAAACCACCACATGAATTAGACAAAAACCCTCTCCTTTAACATTTTCTTTTTGGCGCTTACTTGTTTTTTGAGGCTAGGGCTCGATATAGTAGTTTATTTCGAATCAAATGCGCATTGTAGGAATTTAAAGAATAAACATTTTTTTGTTTCGTTTTATTATTGGTTAATCAGAGTGAATACTGCGATCATAAGGGGTAGTTAAATTTTAAGGGCCGATGTTGATTTTGAATAAAACAAATGTTTTAGGAAATTATTGTCATTTCTTTTTATAATGCTAATATTGGTATGGTTCAATTATGTATGGAACAAAATATCGGCCAAATGGCCGCCGCGAACTCGGCGGCACACCTCCATCCGATGGTCCGAATTGTTGATGACTCTGAGGTATAATTGAGGTTCTATGCCGTTAATGTGCCGAATTATCTCATCCTTTAGCACTTGAATTGTTGCTGGCTTATCGAAGTACACCTTTTCTTTCAAATAACCCTAAAGAAAGAAGTCCAACGGTGTCAAATCACATGATCTTGGCGGTCAATTAACATCGCCACGATTTGAGATAACACGGCCATTGAGTTTGTCGCGGAAAGAGCCATTGTTTCGTTAGCTGTGTGGCAAGTGGCACCTTCCTGTTGGACCCACATATTGGGCCATACAAATTCGTTATCATCTCACGATAGTGAACACCATTCACAGTAACCGGCTGACCGTCCTCATTTTGGAAAAAATACGGCCCGATGATGCCGCCAGCCCATAAACCGCACCATACAGCCACTCTTTGTGGATGCATTATTTTTTCGACAGTCACTCTTGGATTATCATTCGCTCAAATGCGGCAATTCTGCTTATTGACGAATCCACTTCGTGCCTCATCACAGAAGACGATTTTCTTCGAACATTTTCATAATAAGCCTGAATAACTTTAACGCGTTGCTTGCTTGTGTATCTTTCCATGGTTCAAATTGAGTTAGTCTGAGATTGAGAAATATCAAATGAAATGCTGAAAAGAACACGCAGAAAAAAAGTATGGTTGTGGTGACAATATTCAAAGAGGATAATACTATTGTTGGGTATATGGTTGTGGTACAACAATATTATGATCCTTACAACAATAGTATGATTCAAATACAACCATACTATGATCCTCACAACAATAGTATGATTAACACATAACCATACTATGATCCCCACAACCATAGTATGGTTCACACTCAACCATACTATGATATCCACAACCATAGTATGATCCTCACAACCATAGTATTTTTTATAGACAACCATAGTATGGTCCTCACAACCATAGTATGATTCACACGCAACCATGTTATGATCCCTACAACCATAGTATTATCACACACAATTATACTTTGACCAATATAATTTATTAGAATTTGTTTAAGTTGTCGACAATAGATTTGAATTATGAAAATTATTCAAAAATACATTAAATTCAAAATAATAGGAGTGATTTATTTCGCAGTAGAAAAAATAAGTTTAAATAAAAATAAGTTTTAATTTCGATAAAAAAAAGTAATACAATTTCATTAGACCCGTGCCAATAACATTTGTTCTTAAAAGCATATTTAAATGAAGAAAAATTACAATTATACAGTATGATTGCCGTAATCATATTATTGTAACCATAAAACGCCAAACACAATAATTTGTCGCACCAACCATATTAATATTGTTGCTATAACCATATTTTCATTTTCAAATTTTGCAATAATACTATTGTTACATTTCAACAATATTAATATTGCAGCAATTATACTATTGTTAACAATCATTTCAGTTAACAATGCTATGGTTGCGACGAACATACTTTTATTGTGGAAAACATAGTATTATTGCCGTGACCATGTAGCAACCATGTTTTTTCTCTGCGTGCATGATGTGCATGATCCTCACAACCACAGTATGACTTACACACAACCATGCTATGATCCCCAATTTTTTTTGTAAGGTTTGGCTTAAGTTGTTATTCAACAATAGAGATTTTTATTAAATAAGTTATGCAAAAATACATAAAACTCTTTATAAAGCGAGTGATTTATTAAACAGCAGAAACAATTCGTTTATTAAAAATATTTCAGTTATACTTATCCGTAGTTTTACAAAAATTTAATTTATATATAGAAACTATTATTATTGCGTAAGATTCGTAAAAATAACATTGTCAAATTAAAAATAAATTAAGATTTTGCCTGCATGATTGCCGTAATCATGTTATTGTTAACATAAAACCCATGAAACAATACTTTTGTCCCACCAACCATATTTATATTGTTGCTACAACCATATTTTCATTTTTTAATTTGGCAACAATGCTTTTGTTGCATTTCAACAATATTAATATTGCCGCAATCTTACTATTGTCAAAATTAAATTCAAAAAACATACTATTGTTGCCGTGACCATATAGTAACCATATTTTTTCTGTGCGTGTGCGAAGCGATAACAAAGTGGCTCAGCAGTAGCTGATTCAACTGTAAAAAATTACCCTCAAGCGGTTGCGATCGATGTCGAGTCGATGTTCCAGGACACACTGCGAACTATGGTAGCCTTGTCCTTGTCCACTAGCGTGTCTGCCTCACACACTTTTTGTACGTAAGGGCGGTTCGGAGAGTTCATAGCCTATCAATAAAAAAGAATAGTTAGTTTTTCAAAAATATTTTTATTTTTCAATATAATCTCCTGAAACTTCTCCTGAAACACTCTTGTGCGCTGGTGCGTTGTCTTGATGAAAAATTATTTTTTTGTGTTGTAAGCCAGGACGTTTTTCTCGAATTTGTACATTTAATTGATCTAAAAGGTTGCAATAGTACTCTGAATTTATTGTTTTACCCTTTTGCAGATAGTCAATCAAAAAAATACCTTTGAAGTCCCAAAAAACCGTTGCCATAACCTTACCAGCAGATTGAATTGTTTTTGCCTTCTTTGGGGCACTTCCTCCAGCTTCAGTCTATTGTTTGGATTGTTCTTTTGTCTCTGGAGTATAGTGGTGGATCCATGTCTCATCAACAGTTATGAAACGACGCTTAAAATCCATTTTATTTCGCCGAAAACGATCCAAACAAGCTTGAGAAATGTTCATTCTTATGCGTTTTTGGTCGACTGTTAACAAGTGCGGCACCCATCTTGCAGAAAGCTTTTTCATCTGTAGTTCTTCATGCAAAATTAAATGGACTCGATCATTTGAGCTGCCCATGATATTAGCTATTTCACGCACTTTTATTCGTCGATCATTTAATACCATATCATGCACTCTGGCTACAATTTCTGTTGTTGTTGCGGTTTTTGGACGTCCACTACGTGGTTCATCTTCAATGCTTGTACGACCACGTTTAGATTCAGCAACCCAATTTTTTACTGCTGCATATGAAGGAGCACTTTCAGCTAACTCATTCACCATATCTTTATGAATTTCTTGTCCCGATAAACCTTTTTTATGTAAATATTTAATGACACTACGCATTTCTAATTTTTCCATTGTAAAAAAAATCGCGGATGCGTCTTTTGTGAACACCTGTTTCTATATGAAGGAGTTGCCAGATCGAAACAAAATTTAACATGTGTTCATAGCAGAGATGGAAGTTTCCAAAACACTTAATTTTGTTCTGTTTATACCGCGCTTTTTGTGCTAGGCTAAGAAGTTTCCGAACCGCCCTCGCAACTAGTGTACAGCATGCTTTGTGAATCGTAGCCCAAAAGCTTGCAATTCAGTAGGCTTTGTGCGATAGTTAGATGCGCCTACCAGGACCTAAACTTGGATGTACCATCACATCACTCATCGTTCCGAAACCGAGTAAAAATATGGACAAGATTTTGAAAAAAGATCAGAAAGAAATAGTAGAATAGAAAATTTGCCTACTGAGACCATAATTAAAGCTAATTTTTCTGTGAGTGCAAACATTGATTTGTTTTCCCAAAAAGACTGAAATTAGGGTTCGTTTTTATGGGCTCACCCTTTAAAACCAAAACAAGTGCAGAATTCGTAAGTTCGGCGGGGCCAAAAAATCCACCATGGATTGCGTTGTAGTATGACATTAACAGTAAAGTGGGATGTGGTTGTTGGTGGTGGGACCATGTTTGATAGAACTAAATTTGTATGGCCCTATCAAACGTTGTACAGTTGAGATTCGTCAATTCTATTGTTTAAGAGTAACCATATGTCCATTATTGATAGGGCTTAAGGAGCCCGTAGACTTAAATTTAGACAAATCTGAAATGTTAAGTCATATGGAGATAAGTGCGGAAATTCTACTGTTTCTCATTACGGGAAGGTTTTTTATATTTTTATATGTAACGATTTGAAAATATTTATTTTGTTATTTGATTTAAAAGTAGGTGTTTGGAAATCTTGTTTTTTACACTCGAATCTAATCTAAGTAAAGCGATTTTATGCATTAAAGATTGGCCATAAAATTAAATTAAGCTTATAGTGTAAACAATTTTTAAGATAAAGCTGATTACGATACATTATTTAATTGGAGAAAAGATATATACAGGTTTTTCCATTAAGGACATAACAATTGTATATATTTATAAAACACAAAATATTTAAGATATTTAAGTACAAGTAGAGTTCAAATTGATTCCTGGTCTAGTGCAAATGTTACATTTTATGAATGAAATTCGATTTAGGTCATACGACCACTACGAGGCCGTGTACATCGATATATTCTTGGTACCCAATTTTCCACCACTTTTGCACGCATTTCGGCCGGAATGTTGGCAATTTCGCGTTGGATGTTGTCATAGACCAATGACTTGATGTGGCCAGACCATTTCTCAAGAAAACACGTTTAGCTAATTTGCCTTTCAGCAAATCGATTGTTATGCGTGCTGTGTGACTAGTGGCACTGTCTTGTTGAAACCACATGTCGGGATGTCAAGCTCATCCAATTCTGGCCAAAAATAATTTTCTAACATGGCACGATAGCCCTCTCCATTGACGGTAACATGACGATTGTTTTATCGACGGAAATTACGGCTCAATTACACCTCCGGCATGAGAACCACACCACAGTAATTTTTTGCGGATGCAATTGTGTCTCTTGTAGCACATGTGGGTTTGTTGCTCTGCAGTATCTCATATTTTGTTTATTGACAAAACCACTCAGCCAGAAATTAGCTTCACTGCTAAAGATAATTTTTCTATGAAATTCTGGATTTTCCTGAAACTTTGCCAGAGCCCAATCGGAGAAGTTTCTGCTTTTCAAATGATTAAGTGGCTTTAGTTCTTGAGTCAGTTTGATCTTATAAGGATGAAGGCCAAGATGTTTTCGCAAAATACGCCACAGTGTGGTTTCAGCGATGCCCAATTTATAAGAACGACGTGGAATCGACCAATTTGGCTCATTTTGAACGGATATACTTACGGCTGCGGTATTTCCGAAACATACAAAAGTGAAAATTAGGATCCAAATTTATCCACTAGAGCACGCACAGTATATCGGGTGTGACGGCCGAAAACAACCGACTCGGAATTTCGGTAGCAATTTTTAATGATCTCCAAACTTTACTTGTAAGTGACCTTTATCATGATCAAAATGTTGACTTCGACTAACGTTTTGACACTGAAAGATAATTAAAAAAAGTTGAGGGTATGTTGGCATAAAAATGCATAATTTTTATGTTCCTATGGGAAAACCCTTAATACTTAAAAAAATGTTTGGAAAAAAATTTCATATTTAAATGGCCCCTCTGCGTCGATTTTTGAATTAAAAATATTATTTTTTTTTAAAAAAAGGACGAAGGGTAAGTTTTTCTGGAATATACAGGGTGCGGCTAAAGTAACTATATGATTTGTTTTTTAAATAACTATTGAATGGAATGAAAAAAACAAAAAAAATTATGATAAAAAGAAAGTTTATTTTATGTTATTTTTTTACATTAATTATGAAAAATAATATCAGTTAAATGAGAACCGTTTTCTCTAACGCAAAAATGTGCTCTTTTTATGGCATTTTCCATAACTTTGTTGAGTGTTTCTTGTGGTATACGATCAATTTCTTCTTGAATGTTGTCCTTTAGTTGCTGCAAGGTTTGGGGCTTATTCACATAAACTTTGTCTTTGAGATAGCCCCACAAGAAAAAATCCGGTGCAGTCAAATCTGGCGATCGTGGTGGCCATCTCAAATCGCCGTTTTTAGAAATTATCCGATTTGGAAATTGTTGTCTTAATAAGTCCATCGTTGCACGGGCTGTATGAGCTGTTGCACAATCTTGTTGAAACCATATATTGGAAAAGGATACGAACCAACTAAAATTACTTGACCATTCCTTCATATTTCTTCACTTTTTTGAAAAAGGACCTCTAATCTTAGAGATGGGATGTTAAAATTGTGTCACGAAAATTTGGTAAAACGGAGGAATATTTACTGCATTACTGCTACAACTAATTTCATATGGTATACGAGTAGCATTGCAAAATAAAAATTTTCTAGTCCTATAAAAAAAAAACTCGAACCTACAAGTGCCGACCTTTTTACTGTAATCACATTTTCTTGTCTGCCCGTTGGGTCTTTAGTATGTAAAAACAGCGTACTAAAGGGGGTTTGGTTACTACAAAGAATTTTTTTGTTGTCACCACCAATTTTTGAGACCAAAGTAACATGTACTTTATAATAGGTTGGTTGTCGTAACCACCAGCTGCATCTTCCAATAGTTTTGCTGAATTCGGTTGGTATAAGATTGGGGCTCGGAAACTGAGGATCCCATAATAAGGCCTTTTTATTGTATTATGAGAGCCCAAAGATTAGGCCGTTTTTACTTGTTTTCGTATGAGCTTGCAATATTTTTCCACATTTCCATTAAATGTAGCGTAGCGTAAAATTTCTTTGCAATTTTCTTGCATTTTTTTTACTTTTTGCCCGTAAAGATATCGTCGGACTACAAAGCAATTGTAACGAAAGTAGAAGGCATTTTTATTACTTTATAATGACCATAAAGGTCATTCCTTTAACAATTATATGTCACGACAAAAAAACATGTCCTTTTTCTGAAGGTCAGTCAGTTAGTCATTGAATCTATGCTCGCCTCAAACTCTAGCCCAACTATTCATAATGAAACGAAAAAAAAACACGTACGAAAATCTAGGAGATGCGTACAGAGATTATGACTCTTGTTGTTGGTCTTTTCCGTGTGTTTGGCTTAAGGATACGGTTTGTTTCTGTTCGGTTCGAATTCTGGCCAAACACAAACTGAAATTGTCGCTGTGTTACCAATGAATGCAATGTGACCAACCGTAGAAAGGTCCACAATGGCCGGAGATATTCTTGTGCGTCATCGTTGTGTGTTTGTGAGCATTTTTGAAAGGGACCCGAAAAAAGGCTTTCTTGCCTTTATTCCTTTTCTTTGATGGGCTTTTGTTATGCCCACACTGGCGATTGTTATAGTATTTGCAACTTCAATACGATTTTATGGCTGCTTTCAGCGTTTTGTCCTGCCGTCCATTGGCTTGACATTCAATGATTTTCGTCGCGTTGTTTTCCATTTCTTTTTTTCTTCTTTGCCATCCATCAAACTGTACACCGCGGCGTACTGATTTATGACTTATCGATGCAGACGAAACCTTCTCTATGGCTTGGCTTTCTTGAAACGTGTTTATTGCCAAAGGTTACACATTTCTGCTGTTCACTTCGCTTAGCATTCCCAAATGTCTCTTGTGGATGCAACAACTCCGAAGGTAACCCCGACCTAATATCTCTCAATTGATTTAGCGTATCTATTGAAATACGCAACAAATTGAGCGCAACGGCGCTTTACATAAACGCCACGGCATTGCATTTTGCTGAGTCTAGGGACATCTTCATTGCCTACGTATGCTGTACTGCGGCTGCGTGACCAATGGCGCTTTTGTTCACCAGGCACGCATGCGCGAACATCTGCCAGTCTAACAATACCCTCGAAATTAGAGCACATACTCGTATTGCATTATGTTAATAGTTATTGAAATACTTTTCAATTATAGTTCAAGTTGTTACATCCGTTTGCCCAGGCCTTGTAAAGAAAACAGGTGTGCCTTTTCATAATTGCTACCGGGAGAAAAAAGAACACTTCGCATTAATGCTACTGGTGTTGGTACTTCTACTAAATCTCGCAATTCTTGTGGTCTTTTCATTGTTTTTCACCAGATAATTACAAGGAGTCACATTTTTATTTTATAGCTAATGCAAGAAAATGTTTATGGGAGTCCAAAAAAAAACTCACCGCGTGGTTGGATACATCTTAAAAGTGAAAAGTGAAATATGAAATGTTCAATTATTTTTTTACAGAAGAGTGAATGTACACTAATAACCCGATTTGAGTCGCCCCGATTTACGTCGCCTAAAAAAGTGGCCTCGAATTGCGTAGCCAAGTTTTTGTTTTGCGCCAAAAAAAATGTGGCTTCGATTTGCGTCGTTATTGTTTTGGTTTGCGTCGTTTTGTGCATACAAAGAGGACTCCTATTTTTTTGATTTTGGTCAAATTTACGAGGGCGATCGCAAAACTAACTGGCCTGGCACATTTTCTGTTTTACTACGAAGTTTTTTTTTGTTTATGTTTCTTAAAAGAAATCGTTTATAAGCCATCTGTCAAAATTTCCGAAATATTTAATGATTATTTTCTTTGTTACAGGTGATTGAAGTAAACAAGTTTTATAATTTTTGAAAAGTGGAAAATAAAGAGTTTCGAGCGGTAATTAAACACTTTTATATGAAAGGTTATACGCCACAATTAATCAAAGATGAATTGGATTCTGTTCATGGTGATAATGCACCATCAAACTCCACCGTAAAATACTGGGTTCAACAATTTATAATGGGTCGTTCAAGTACGGAAGATGAACAACGCTCTGGAAGACCGAAAACTGCTACTACTATTGAAAACATTAGAAAAATATTTAATGGAGTGACTAAAGATAGACGAATAATGCTCAGAGAACTTGCTGATATTGTTAAAATACACGAAAAACCAGTTTGGAGTAGTTTACATGATGAACTCCACATGAAAAAGCTATCCGCAAGATGGGTGCCGCGTTTGTTGACTTTGCCCAAAAAAATCGTCCGTTGGACCAATTCCGAGGAATTTTTAGCGATTTATCAGCGTAATCTAATAGAGTTATTGCGCCGATTCATAACTGTTGATGAAACATGGATCCATCACTACATCCCAGAATGCAAAGAACACTCAAAACAATGGTCCCAAGAAGGCGAAAACTGTTAAGTCAGCAGGAAAAGTAATGGCCACATTATTTTGGGATGCAAGTGAAATAATATTTATTGATTATCTTGAGAAAGGAAAAACTATAAATAGTGGATATTATTGTGCATTATTGGATCGTTTGAGTGAAGAAATCAAGATAAAACGACCGCATTTAGAAAAAACAAAGTTCTTTTTCATCAAGATAATGCTCCTTCACACACTGCATTTTAAACTCAACAAAAACTGGCCGAATTACGATTTGAAATTGCTCCGCATCCACCATATAGTCCAGATTTAGCTCCTTCTGATTATTTCTTGTTTCCAAATTTAAAAAAATTTCTCGGTGGCAAAAATGTTTCGTCCAATAGCGAGGTTATTGCTGAAACTGAGGCATATTTTGAAGGTCTTGAAAAATCTTATTTTTCGGATGGAATTAAAAAACTTGAAAAACGTTTGATGAAGTGTATTGAGTTGGAAGGAGATAATGTTGAAAAATAAATAATAATAATTCCATAAAACGGTTCTTTTTATGTTAGGCCAGTTACTTTTGCGGTCGCCCTTGTACAGCAACGGGATTCCCCGTTTTTAAACTATTAGTCGTAGAGTTTCGGTCTACATGAAGTATTTGTGCGATAAACACAACACATTTGCAGTCAACGCAAGTTACTAAAGTTAGAATTTCACTAATGTTCCAAATGGAGTCCCTTCTATGTATGTGGATAGAAAATTAGAATCAAAGAAGAATGCCTCTGAGCCAAATGCTAATTTAAAACAAGGCTCTAACGATCTTTAACGATCTAAGAAATAATATTTATTCCATCAACAAGTGGTAACATATTGAAAGGCTTTGAAGCTAGCAGAGATTGTCTTAGCAGTTTTAAAACAAGAGCAAATCTGCATAAAGTTGCATTGAAGGGAGAAGCAGCTAGTGCAGACATTTCAGCAGCAAACAAGTTTAGAGAAGACTTGAAATCCATTATAGAACAAGGCGGATACTCTCCAAAACAAGTCTTAAACGTCGATGAAACTGGTCTGTTTTTAAAACGACTTCCAAAGAGAACATTCATTTCGAAGTCTGAAAAATCTTGTCCAGGGTTTAAAGTCAGAAAAGATCGACTTACGCTTTTCTTAGGAGGAAATGCTGAAGGTGATTTTAAGTTGAAACCTCTTTTTGTTTATCATTCTAAAACCCTAAGACAATTAAATAACGATAAAAAGTGATCTTCCGGTCCACTGGCGTGCAAATAAAAAAGCTTAGATGACAGCAACTTTGTTTAAAGACTGGCGCAGGGCGTATAGAGAACCTTTAGATCAGCGAAACTATCAGGCTGGTCTGAACAACATTCACGCCAATGATGTCGCAGCAGCAGTATCCAGCTACCGTGTGAATGTAGTGCTAGGGGAACATCCCCCGGAGATTTCACCTGAGGGGAAGGTACTACCTCGGAAGACGAGCGTGGTTCTGGCGCAGCTGAGATCTGGATGGTGCAGCCGCCTCAATTCTCACTGGGCACGAATTGATGCTAACGTTCCGGACATCTGTCCCGCCTGCCATCAGGGACCACATGATGTGCTGCATCTCTTCAATTGCCCGACCAAGCCATTCAGCTGACCCCCAGGTCTCTGTGGACACATCCAGTTCAAATGGTGCGTTTCCTACACCTGGATATCGATACAGATCTTCCATAGACGAACAAGACTTCAAAATAAATATATTGTTGTTACAACAACAACAAAGACTGGCTGGAAAATTGAGCAGTTCTAGAATTAAAGGCTTATAGTTCTTCTGAAAATATAGAATTCAGAAGGCTTCTATTGATCGACAATGCTCCAGGGCATCCAATATTTTCAAATACCACATCAATTTTGCAACCTTTAAGTGTTACTATCTACGACAAACTTTTAGTCAGCTACTTTATGCAATATATGGATCCAACAAGCCTTCCATAAAAGAGTTTTGGAGAAACTATTATATTTTGATGGCCATTGAAAATATAAAACAATCCTGGATGGAAGTAAAATAAAACATGTATGAACGGAGTTTGGCGGCAAATATGGCCGGACTGCGTCCAAAATAATACTATTTCAGAAAAAATGATGTAAACAGCATTTGTCAGGAAATTGCTGAACGTGCTAGAACAGCAGAAGTTTTTGGGATGGACAGGATGAATTCCTTAACAACGAAGATGTAGTATGAAGATTAAGAACGAAAAATAATGTCACTTAAATGACCCCCGTTTTCGGCTTCGCAATGATGGGCTCTCTTTAGACCATTTTCCATTACATCGTTTCAAATTTGTGGATATAGAGTTCAAATTTCTGCAACAGTGTTGGCCTTGAGTTAAAGGATTGTCTCGAGCTTGTTCACATATACCTGTTTCTTCAAATAACCCCAAAGAAAATAGTCGCTCCTTCAAATAACCCCAAAGAAAATAGTCGCACCTTCAAATAACCCCAAAGAAAATAGTCAGGAGCTCAAATTGAAATTATTCGCTCTCCAAAAATTTGACTTAAAAGTGTCATCGTGTCTCGGGTAGTGGCTCCGTCCTGCTGAAACCACATCTCAGGTCTGTTTTCAACAGCAGGGCGTAAATTTTTTTTTTCATAAACCTTTACCGCTCTCCATTTACGGTTACAGCACTTCCATCTTCATTCTCGAAAAAGTAAGGCCCAATGATATTTGCAGATATGATCCCACACCACACTGTACACCTAATGGGGTGCAATTGGCGTGGATGAATAACTCTTGGATTTGCAGAACCTACAGTTCTGCTTATTAACAAAGCCATTTAAATTAAAAATTAGCCTCATCGCTCCTGCGTTTGCGTTAAAATAGTTGATCGCTGATTTAAATAATAAAATTCTATTATTCTGGTACTTTGTTCAGTTGTGAATCTCTGCAGTACGAGTATTTATTCTCCAAGTGTTATTTATATAAACGAAAAAGTTATTAAATTTGTAAACCCCATGGTAAGTTAAGGCCCACCCTCTATATTATTGATCGTCAAAAAGCTCTACGACGATCTAGCTATTTCTGTCCGTGTCCGGGGATGAAAGTTTCTGTTTAAGGGACTAAAAAAAGTACACATTTTTAAGTGTTTGATACAAATTTAATCGATATTAAAAATAGTTTAAGTGTTTGATTTCAAAATTAATCGATATTTAAAATACTTTGAGCTTGAAAAAAGTGTTTTATTTTTCTTAGATATTGCTCTTTAGTACATAAGGATCGGCCTTGTCGAAGTTAACGACGTTTTTAATTGTTAACTTCCTGGTTGAATCAGTTCTTTTTGTACCTCCCGCTATAGCAATGATTGCATACTTTGTATGACTGGAAATGTTGGCTGGATACCCCTAAATTTATACCCGTCAATCATCGCAAAACGCTAAGACGATTTAATTACGCTCAACTATGGGTCACTTAAAAGTTTGATAGCGGACAAATAAAATCAGCTCGATGATGGTTTATAGTCATAGCACTCTTGTGAATGTAAAGGAGTCAAATCAGATAAGAAGACAGCAATTTTCCACCAGCGCACTTGTACACTGGTCGAAAAATATACAAAATATTGAAAAATATCAGATATCTTAATTATTTGTGGAAGAATTTTAATTCGTTTATAGAGACGATCTTAAATGAGTTCAAAAAAGGGGATAGTTTTTGATCAACGTGTTCTGGTGGAAAAATGACTCTGTGGCTCTTTAACAGCTTTACTAATCAGCATCAAGACGCAGAGAAAAAATATGGTTACTATATGGTCACGGCAATAATAATATGTTCTTAGCAATAAAAGTATGTTTCTGGCAACCATAATATTGTTATACCCTCCACCATACAACTGAGGGTATATTAGTTTTGTCATTCCGTCTGTAACACCTTGAAATAAACATCGGAGACCCAACAAAGCATATATATTCTTGATCCTCGTAAAATTCTAAGACGATCTAGCCATGTTGTCAGGCTGTCCGTTTGTTGAAAACAAGATAGAGCCTGCATGAAAACAGCTAGGGAGCTAAAATTTGGCACAAACATGTGTAGTTAACCTAGCATGCTTGGTATTGAAATGGGCTATATAGCTCCACGGGAAGTTGGTGTTGGGACCCTCAACCGACACTACCTCATAAAAATTAGTTTTTTTATTTGGAAATATCCGTCCAGTTTCTTGAGCAAAATCACTGAAATTTTGCAAATAATAATCTCTATATAGGCGCAATCATCTATGTAAAAATGATTTAGATTGGGTCACCATTTCTTGTACCTCCCATACAAACGGCCTTATGGGCCTTGAGAAATAATATGACTATAACTCACCACAAACTTGACCTATTGAAATGAAATTTTACACATCGAGATTTCTATGTACAACACACTTCTACGCTGAATTCGGAAAAGTCCTACTGGTACCTCCCACACTAAAGGTCTCATGGGCCTTGAAAAATAATATGACAATAACTCACCACACACTTGACCTATCGAGTCGAAATTTTCGGCATAAAGTTTAATATACGATATAGAACAGACTTTTGCGCTAAATTTGACTAAGATCGGAAAGTCCCTACTGGTACGTCCCACACAAACGCTCTCACGGGCCTTGAAAAATAATATGACAATAACTCACCACAAACTTGACCTATCTAAATGAAATTTTACACATCAAGATTTCTATATACAACACACTTCTACGCTGAATTCGGTTGAGAACGGAAAAGTCCTACTGGTACCTCCCACACTAACGGTCTCATGGGCCTTGAAAAATAATATGACGATAACTCACTACACACTTCACTTATCGAGACGAAATTTTCGGCATAAAGATTATTATGTAGAACAAACTTTTGCGCTAAATTTGGCTAAGATCGGAAAGGCCCTACTGGTACGTCCCACACAAACGGTCTCATGGGCCTTGAAAAATAATAAGACAATAACTCACTACAAACTTGACCGATCGAGATGAAATTTTCTACATAAAGATTTTTATATACAACACACTTTTACGCTGAATTCGGTTGAGAACGGAAAAGCCCTACTGGTACCTCCCACACTAACGGTCTCATGGGCCTTGAAAAATAATATGACAATAACTCACTACACACTTGACCTATCGAGACGATATTTTCGGCATAAAGATTAATATATAGAACAGACTTCATGGGCTTTGAGAAATAATATGACGATAACTCACCACAAGCTTGGCCTATCGAAATGAAATTTTGCACATAATCTATTCTATATAGAACACACTTCCGCACGAAATTTGGGAATTTTGGGAGGGTATCCAAAGTTCGGCACAGCCAAACTTAACATTTTTTAATTGTTTTTTGAATTTAATTTTGAGAATAGTATGATTGCCGCAATAATAATATTGTTGCAATGTAACAATATTATTATTGCTCAATCAAAAAAATATAAATATGTTGGGTTTTCTGGTAAAAATAATATGATTACGGCGATCATACTGTTTGATTGTAATTTTTTATCGTTTAAATATGCTTTGTAGAAGAATGTTATTGTTACGAATCTAATGCAATAATTTCTATGGAAATTAAAAATTTTCAAACAAAGTGCGTTGGCTTTGTTTAACTGAAAATTTTTTTAATATAAACGCTTACGTTTTTTTTAAATTGTTTTATTCTACTTTTATGAAGTTATTTTTCGGCTTGAGGTCATTTATTTAAACTCGTTGTTCTGTGTTGTTTAAGTTTTATTTATCGCAATATTTCGATTGACTTCGTCAATCATCTTCAGGGATTGTCACTGACAAAATACAAAACATGATTACATTTAATAAACAAAACATTAACAAAAATTTGAAAAATAATTACATTAACAAAACAATGTCGTCCGTCTGATTATCGCTGTCAACTGATTTTTGTGTTACTCTTCAGCTTGCGTCTGTGCTTATGCACCATTTTATTCTACTTGTAAATAAATCACTCCTATTACGAGTATATTGAATTTGATGTATTTTTAAATATCTTTCATAATTCAAATCTATAGTTGACAACTTAACCCAATTCTAGTAAACAATTTTGGGGATTGTACTCGTAGTATAATTGTGTGTGATCATGTTATGGTTGTAGGGATCATAACATGGTTGCGTGTGAATCACATTATGGTTTTGAGGATCATACTATAGTTGTATGTGAAACATTCTATGGTTGTCTGGAACATAATATGGTTGTATAGATCATTGTATTTTGGGGATCATACTAAGGTTATGTGTGAACTATACTATTGTTGTGAGGATCATAGTATGGTTGTAATTGAATCAGGGTTGTGGGGATCATAATATTATTGTACCACAACCATATACCTAGCAATAGTATGATGCACTTCAAATTGTTATCCCAAACATACTTTTTTTCTACCTGAACATATGGCGGTGTTTCAATTTATTTCCTAGGTGCTAAAAAACAGCTTTTGTGGTCAGAACAAGAGTGACCTAAACCAATATTTCGGTTTTCATGTCCAAACCCGACAGTAGGTTTCTCAAAAATAGCTTTACTGGTTTTTTGTTTCGGGTTTTCCGGTATTTTAGTGTTTGTTGTAAGTATGGAATACGTAACATTAAAACAAAGCTAGACCTAGCTATCTCTAAGTTCACCGTTCGACTCACAATTACCAGTTGATTAGATTTAACGATATCTGTCTGCCTGCCCCATCTTCTGTTGTCTATCAAATTACAGGTCGCAATTGTGTTTCAAACTTCATAAAATTTGTCTGATGTACGTTTTTTTTTGGCTTTTATGAAAGTCGCTTAAAATCAGATGTAGCTCCCATACATATGTTCAGCCGATTTTGTCTTGAGCTTTTGACACCACATCAGGATCTTATATTAACTTAGTTCAATACGTGCCGATCAGGGATCAGCTCAGATAAAAATGAGTCGTACTGGTCTACGTTTGATGTACTTGCAGTGCAGAGATCTCTCCCGATATAACAGACAATCGATCTAGACCATCTATTAATTCAGATTCCAATCAAATCTAGTACGTGGGTTGCTATATATAGTTCAGGCCTAGGCAACACGCAGTGTTGCCTGGAGCCATCTGACATTTCCATTGGAAAGTTTGACATTTTCTAGCATAAACGTACTTAGAACGTTTTGACCTGCGACCATCATTTGTGTGGTTTACAGTGATTTAAAAAATCAATTTGGGAAAAAATGGAATTAACTCGTGTAGATTTTCGTGCGGTCATTTTTCACCTTGCGGTCATTCAACACCTTTCGACGTGGATTATCACGACAAGAGTGCATCAATGAACTTAAATCTTTCTATGGCGAAGAAGCACCATCCTAAAGCACTGTGAATAACTGGTTTAATGAATTCAACCGACGCTCGTTCAAAGAAGAAAGTCGTGAATGTCGTCCAAAAACGGCCGTTGTGCCAGAGAACATTGATACCGTGCGTGAACTGATAATGCAAGATCGTCATGTGACATACCGTGAAATAAAGGCAGCCTTGGAAATTTCTTCCACCAGCATACATTGGATATTGCATGAACAACAGGCCATAAAAAAGGTTTGTTCTCGTTGGATCCCGCAAAATTTGACAATCGCTCAAAAAAAGGCTCGTGTCGATTGGTGCAAGGAAAGTTTGAAAAAATATGATCTCGTTGCTTCAAACGACGTTTCTATGATCGTCACAGGTGACGAATCATGGATCTATGCGTATGAGCCCGAAACAAAACAGTAATCGACCTTGTAGGTCTTTAAAGACGAGCCAAATCCAACGAAAGTTGTTCGTGGAAGAAGCACTACGAAGCAAATGGTCGCCTGTTTCTTCGGCAAAACTGGACATTTGGCGACTGTTCCGCTTGGGCAACATAGGAGGTCAATTCTGAGTGGTACACCAAAATTTGTTTGTCGAAGTCTTTGGAGAAATTCGAAAAACGAACAAGACAAGACGAATCATTGTGCACCATGACAATGCGAGCGCTCACACATCGGCTCAAACCAGCTTCGTTTTGACCGTCCGAAACGTCGAATTGATGGGTCATTCGCCGTACAGCCCTGACTTGGCACCTAATGATGTATTTTTATTCCCTCACATCATGAAAAAATGCATGCTCAACGATTTTCATCACCAGAAGATGCGTTTAAACACCATGTTTTGGAGGTGTCTCAATCGGGGTGGAAAAAGTGCTTCGACAATTAATTTGAGCACATGCAAAAGTATATAAATTATGCTGGAGATTACTTTGAAAAACAATGAAACCATTTTTGATTATCAATATTCGCATTTTCATTATTAGGCCAGAAAAATGTATAGCAGCCCCCGTAAGGCATATGCCGATTTACAAAGAATCCATCTAGGACCGATTTGAGTCATATAGGCTTATTTTTTATATAGTCTTCGTACAAATGGTCTGAGGTTCAAAAAATAGCTTCTACTTTATGACGATAAAATCGTGGCAAAGGGGATAAAACGACGCGGGGTGTATTCAAGTGAAATATCCTTAAGGAAACATTTAAGACGTGCTTCACTAACGAAGAGTATAATCGTCGTATAACCCGTATAAATCCATAAATCCAGTCATGAAAGTTGTTAAGCGCTTTAAACTACCGCGATAGCACTGGCTAGGACATATCAGTCGATTGGAAAAAAAACCCTTTAGCTAGAAGGGTGTAAGACAGCAACTGCCACGAACTTCACTCACATCGAAGATTGAGACTTCGGTGGTAAGAAGTGGATCAAGACATAGAGGTCCATAGTATTAAAAAGTGAACGAAACAATAGAATGTAGCGCAAAAACAGTTGCTCGCTCTCCCACGATCTGGGATTTAGTACACCTTCAACAGAAGTCTCTTCATAAAGGCTTTTTCTTTTCCTTGTAAAACAGAAGTAATTCGATTACCTGGAACTATGAAAAAAGTTTCCGCTTCTTAAAATTACCACTCTTAGAAAGGGATTGCAACAAGTGATTCTTCGTAATGTTGTCATACGAGTATTAACTGAAGGTCACATGTTTGCTGGGCAGTAGGAGATGAGCGAATTTAATAATTGAAGGCAAAGGATGACATTGCAGCTTGTCGCTACTTTAGTTTTGCACAAAAAGGGGTGGGCTTTACATTACCTTGACACATTGAATGCATAATAAAATGTGCCATAACTCTAGGCGCATGCGCCTCAAAAGGCATTGCAGCAAGTGTTTCTGCTTAAAAAATTCCCTTTCGAAGGTCACTATTTGATTACTGGGTAGCAGAATGACAACAATTCTTATTTTTTCTACCAGCAACATTTGCACTATCGGCGTAAAAGGGGTGTGCCATCATTGTCTTGAAACATTAAGGAGTAGATCATATAATTTGCTGCTAATCCCGAGCAAAGCCGTAGGCGCATGCGCCTACTTTGACATTGCAACAAGTGTTGCCTTTGGAAACCGTGCCACTTGTTCATAACCATACTAATTGAAGGTTACTTCTTCGGTTGACAAACGAAGGTGTGAATTTTATAATTGCTGCTGAAAACGTCTGGGCAAGGTTCCATGTAAGGAAGGATTGGCAAAAACTATTGTTTGTACAATAAATATAAACTCTTGATAAAGTACTAATCTGAAAACAGGCGCATGCGCCTACTATTCGCATTGCAACAAGTGCGGGCCTTTGAAAATCCAGCTATTGTTCTTAACCATACAAATTGAAGGCTACTTTGTCTGTTGGCAAACAAAGGTGTGAATCTTATAATTGCCACTGACAACTTCTTTGCAATTTTCTCCGTGAAAATGCAAAATGCATTGTCTATAAAATATATTTCTTATAAAGTGCTAATCTGGCATAGGGAAACAGGCGCATGCGCCTACTTTCGCATTAAAACAAGTGTAGGCCTTCTTGAAATCTGGCTATTGTTGTCGATCATACAAATTTTGGGCTACTTCTTTCACTTTCAAACAAAGGTGTGAATATTTTAATTGCTACTGACAACTTCTTTGTACTGTTCTCCTTAAGGACTTGAAAAGTATTGTCTATAAAATATATTTCTAATAAAGTGCTAATCTGGCAAAGGGAAACAGGCGCATGTGCCTACTTTGACATTGCAACAAGTGCTGGCCTTTTGAAATTCTGGCTACGGTTCTTGACCATTCAAATTGAAGGATACTTTCCTCTTTGGCAATGAAGGGTGTGAATATTTTAATTGCCACTGACAAGTTTTGTTACAATTTTCTTTGTAAGCGCTTGAAAAGTATTGTCTATAAAATATATTTCTAATAAAGTGCTAATCTGGCAAAGGGAAAAAGGCGCATGCGCCTACTTTGACGTTGCAGCAAGTGTTTCCTATTGTTCTGGACTATTAAAATTTAATGCTACTTTCTTTGTTGGCAAACAAAGGTGTGAATATTTTAATTGCTACTGACAACTTCTTTGTAATTTTCTCCTTAAGGACTTGAAAAGTATTGTCTATAAAATATATTTCTAATAAAGTGCTTATCTGGCAAAGGGAAGCAGGCGCATGCGCCTACTTTGACATTGCCTTTTGAAAATATGGCTATTGTTCTTGACCATTCAAATTGAAGGCTATTCTCTCCTTTGGCAAAGAAAGGTGTGGATATTTTAATTGCTACTGACAAATTTTCTTCATAAGGATTGACTAACTAGTGTCTATAAAATACATTCCGGAAGTGCTAATCTGGCATTAGGACACATGCGCATGCTCCTTTAACATTGTAACAAGTGCGGCCCTTTACAAATTCGGCTGTTGTTCTTAACCTTACAAATTGAAGGCTTTTTTCTGCATTGGTAATCAAAGGCGTGAATTTTTTAATAGCTACCGCCGACTACTTTGCAATTTCTCATGAAAGAACTTGCATTGTCTTTACACTTCAATTCCCTATAAATTGTTAACCCGGAAGTAGACGCATACGAGTATGCTTCCTTTGTCACTGCATTAAGGGTTGGCCTTTTGAAAATCTGCCAATTGTTCTCGACCATACAAATTAAAGGCTACTTCTTTTTAAATTGGCAAACAAAGGGGTGCATTTTTTTAATACTGACAACTTATTTATATTTCCCCATGACGCAAGAATACAAGCATTGTCGGTAAATATCGTTCCTAAAATCTGTCATAAGGAACCGGGTGTCTGTGTCTACTTTGACATTGCAATAAGTGTTCGCCTTTGAGAATATGTCTATTGTTGTTAACCTAACAATTTCAATGCTAACAATAACTTCTTTGCAATTTGCCATGGAAGGCCTAAAAACATTGGTCTACATAGGATTTTTCGAGGTCCATAAAAAAGGCATTTGTTTGATTAATAACTTCATCGTTGGAGCTGAACAACTTTCCACCGAGCCATTTCTTTAGGTTTGGAAATATGAAATATTCACTGGGGTCTAAATCCGAAGAATATGGCGGATGAGGTACCAATTTGTAACCCAATTCATGTAATTTTCTTAATACTCTTAATAATTATTATCTTAATACTCTTAATAATCGCGGCACCCATCTTGCAGATAGCTTTCTTATACCCAACTAAGCATGTAAAATCGAAACCACACTGCCTTATAAAATGCGTATGGCATCAACAATCTCACGCACTTTTACTCTTCGATCGGCCAACACCATATCGGGAACTTTTTCAACATTTCGGGTGTATTGACCTCAATTGGCCGTCCAGAATGTTCAGCGTCATTTGTACTTGTGCAACGAAAGTCAATAAACCAGTTTGTTACCATTCAAATCGGTGTTGCAGAGTTCCCAGATTTTCCTTGGTTTGGTTGACGGTTTTTTCCGCAAAAAATAATTTTTAGTGAGCACTCTAATTTCCCTCTTTTAACAAAATCCTCGAGGTTGTATGTTTTGAACAGCTTTTGTAAGGTCAAGAGCCACGAGGACCATTCTGTCGTTGGCCCTGTTCTGGTTAAGGCGCGTAAAACAGTTGTTGCGCTGTGCTGCTTGTGCAACTCATGCTGAAGATCAGCTCATGGAAGGTGTTTGATTAGGCGTTTTTCCAACTGCGAAAACAAGGAAATCGTACGATTCTCCTTTACTTGGGTCTTTACCTGACTTGAGTAGGGGTTCCACTCTGTCCTTTTTCCAGGCATCGGGAACTAATTAAGCAGCTAGCGATAAAAAAAATTCCTTTTTTCATGTGCTCTTCTCACGGAGTATCCAAGTGCTACTCGTACAACATCGGCATTAAGATTCCGTCCGGAACCAATGCCTTAGATGACTTAGCGCTGTGGATGACATGGGCAACTTTGCCAACGGAAAATTATAATAATCTCACGCACCGCTTCGGATCTGTCATTGTTCTGTGGCGCCGAACGTGACAGCTATCCGACCATACTTTCTTCTAGGGTAAGACAACGATATGACCGTTGTCCACAACTTACCAATGCCGGAACTCAAGTTGCACTGCTTTAAGTGATCTAGCCATATGTTCCGCTTACATCCGTTGACCAACCTACTGATCTCAGTGTTGAGATCCCTAAATCTAGGATCAGCAGGGTTGGAGTGACTAATGTCATTACGCTCATCTGCGAGACCCGCTGCCCCTACTGGAAAATTTGGTCATATCTCGGGTATCGGTCATATCTTGGCTACCAGAATTTCCGAGGGAATAAGTAGATTACTAAAGCTGCGGTTGGTGGCTTCCCTGAATGCTTGCCAATCAGTCTTTTTTTGATTGAGATACGTGCGGCGTTCAGAGACTATAAAGTCCGATGGTCTGTTGATGAAGAGGATTATGGAAACACACGACTGCCGGTTCTATATACCGGATTGACCCGAAACGAACACTCTTCGGCCAGAGGCAGTCACCTCGACAATATATGCTTTTGTACATCGAACAGAAAAAAGTGATATGGTTCGGTTGAAAACCGGTTCGGGTTCGTTTCGCTTTGCATCACCGCCCTGAGTTTATGGTAATACAGGGTGAAGCGCGGAAATTGCTATTTTGCACTGCGGGCTGTGGCGGCACTGTTGGTCGAAGAGAGTAGAGAGTGTGCTGGGCTTATAGTGGCTGACGGAAGATTCGTATTCGTCTGCCTTTCAGTCGCCACCATGCATTGGAAACGTGAGGTGAGGTCATTTTGTGTTGAAGCGTATTTTTCAAATGCGCACTCGATCATTGCATTGCAGCGTGCTTTACGTTTACGATTCGCTGTTTCCCCACGCTGACGTGTGTCACTGCATTGAGAACAGCAGGGAATGTGTCATGTGTACAAAGGGGACCAGAGAGAAGGATCACAACACCACAACACATCGAGCGAGTTAGAGCAGCAGTACTGCAATCTCCGAAACGCTCCGCTCGGAAGCAATCACTTGCTCTTGGCATTTCCAAACGTACGTGGTCCAACAATTGTCAGCTCGGGACTATTTGACACGGCAGACCTGTTGGGAAGACATTCTTACAACAATACTTTGGAAGACCTTATTACCAATATTGAGGCTGGCTGCAATTGGCAGAATGCATGAAAACTTCAGAAACTGTATGCGGCAGTGTGTGGATAGCGAAGGTCGACATTTGCCAGATACACTATTTAAAACCATGTAATTTGAAAATTCCTTTACTGTTCAATATAATTAAAATATAAAATAAATTTTTCCAAGGTTCTAATTTTTTTATTTCATTCCCATAAAAGTAAATACCGCGCTCCATCTTGTACAACTCGATTTTTATCGTTCCTAATTTGATTTTATATAAATTCCTCCTTCACTAATTAAATATATAAAAAACATTCCCCAGTATCTTACGAGGGCGACCGCAAAACTAACTGGCCTGGCACATTTTCTGTTTTACTAGCAACTTTTTTGTTTGTTTTTTAAAAGCAATCTTTTGTAAGCCATCTGTCAAAATTCCCGAAATATTTAATGATTATTTTCTTTGTTACAGGTGATTGAAGTAAACAAGTTTTATAATTTTTGAAAAATGGAAAATAAAGAGTTTCGTGGGGTACACTTTTATATGAAAGGTTATACGCCACAATTAATCAAAGATGAATTGGATTCTGTTCATGGTGATAATGCACCATCACACACCACCGTGAAATCCTGGGTTCAACAATATAAAATGGGTCGTTCGAGTACGGAAGATGAACAACGCTCTGGAAGACCGAAAACTGCTACTACTATTGAAAACATTAGAAAAATATTTAATGAAGTGACTTAAGATAGACGAATAAAGCTCAGAGAACTTGCTGATATTGTTAAAATACACGAAAAACAAGTTTGGAGTATTTTACATGATGAACTCCACATGAAAAAGCTATCCGCAAGATGGGTGCCGCGTTTGTTGACTTTGCCCCAAAAAATCGTACGTTGGACCAATTTCGAGTAGCTTTTAGCGATTTATCATCGTAATCCAATAGAGTTCTTGCGCCGATTCATAACTGTTGATGAAACATGGATCCATCACTACATCCCAGAATGCATAGAACAGCCAAAACAATGGATAGAAGCTGGTAAAAGTGGTCCCAAGAAGGCGAAAACTGTTAAGTCAGCAGGAAAAGTAATGGCCACAGTATTTTGGGATGCAAGGGGTATAATATTTATTGATTATCTTGAGAAAGAAAAAACTATAAATAGTGAATATTATTGTGCATTATTGGATCGGTTGAGTGAAGAAATCAAGATAAAACGACCGTATTTAGAAAAAAAAAGTTATTTTTCATCAAGATAATGCTCCTTCACACACTGCATTTTTAACTCAACAAAAACTGGCCGAATTACGATTTGAAATTGCTCCGCTTCCACCATATAGTCCAGATTTAACTTCTTCTGATTATTTCTTGTTTTCAAATTTAAAAAAATTTCTCGCTGGCAAAAAATTTTCGTCCAATAGCGAGGTTATTGCTGAAACTGAGGCATATTTTGAAGGTCTTGAAAAAAATCTTATTTTTCGGATGGAATTAAAAAACTCGAAAAACGTTTGATGAAGTGTATTGAGTTGGAAGGAGATTATGTTGAAAAATAAATAATAATAATTTCAAAAAACGGTTCTTTTTATTTTAGGCCAGTTCTTTTATATACCATTTAATGTCTTTCGTCACCAAATATTTGAAATTTTTTTAATCCAAAATGCACTTGATAATTTTAATTTTAAAATTAATCTTTAGTTTCTCTTTGAACAAGATGTTCAAAACGTTATTGAAAAATACCAAAATTTATCCAATATACCGACAAAATGTTTTTAGTACAAAGAAAACCCAAACGAAATCAGGATTTAGCAAATCTAAATTGAAATTAAATATATTCCGTATCTCATATATTGGGAATCGTCATAATATGACCGCTCTTTCAAAAAGAAAAATATGGAAGTCTCTTTTGGATTTTTCGAATTGGTTTCCCATTTGAAAGATAAGAAACTGTTCAGATTTAAATATTAATAATTCTAGAATTTTCCTTAGTTTCTTATCATCATCTGGTAGCTATAATTGACTTAACCCACCCAAACATCACCATAACCAGCTTTAACTTGTCTTTAAGTCAGCTTCACTAATTTTTGATCTTAGCATGGAAAAATCCTATTGCAGCAAATCAACTGCTGCCATTTCTTAATGTGGCTAAAAGATGTGAAACTCGAAAATAGCTTAAATAACTTCCGAAGCAGCGAAACGAAAAAAATACAAAAATAATCTTTAACAATTTTCCCCTAATGTACCCTGAAATTACTATGATTTGTTATTTAAACAAAACCATATTCTGTAATTCCCTAGAGCGCATGTCTGTCACGGTCAACACAAACCGTCCATCGTTGGCTCAAACTCCTGATGAACACGGCTAGTGATTTTTCTAATTAGTGGTAATTAGAGGAATTTCCACCCATTTCTTGGCAGGCTTTTGCCCTTAAACTCACACTCTATGCTTTGGCTACTTTTACTACTTGGCCGAACGAGGTTTGCTGCTGGTTGTAAAGAAAATTGCGATTAGAAATTCCCTTGGGTTGGAATTAAACCACGCGTTGGGTAAACAACCCACACGTACCACACGTTTACCATCAAACCAAGAGTAAATATGTTTAGCTAAGGTCATGGTAGACATTTTGACATGCTACACACTGACATACAGATGTTCCTTAGGGACTAAGAGGTCCAATAGAAAAGTAAAATTTTATTGAATAAAAAATTTCCCAAAATTTTCCCAGTTACGACACATTCTTGAAATTCGCGTTTGCATTTCGCGTTTATCGCTCTCGATGGTTAGTGGTGGTGGTGGTGTCTGTGTGTGTCACCACTCGTTTTCGGTGTGGTGTAAACCCTAATCCTATTTTACTTCCCAGGTAATTACAACGTCTGTCAAAATGTTTTCCTTTTTCTTTCTCCCCTGTTTATTTTTGTAATTTTATTGTTTTTTTTTGTTTACCTTTCGCTATGAGTCATATTTGAAAAGGCCTACAAAAAAAACACTTTCTGTCATATCTTGCCGGCAGCTAGAATTGTTCCATTTTATCTGCTGTTGTTTAAAATTGTTGTGGATCTTTAGGTTTGCATTAATTCGATATACACCGCTGACTTTTCATCTTGTATTCTGTGTCGGTGCTATCTTTTGACATGCCCATAAGCCATTTAGTCAATGAATGCCGTTTTTGAGATTATTCTGTGTAAACAATCGTCAAATGTTGTTTATTTTCCCATTTCAGGATTTCTTATCGCTTCCCTGTTTTCGTAATTATGTGCTAAAAACATCCTTGGTAATAGGGATTGGGTCCTACACTTATCGTGGTATTTTTATGAGGCTGAAAGTGGTTGATTTGAAAGGAAAACGAAATAGTTTTAAAGTCCATGAGTCATAGCCGTGTTCGGCGTTGAAAATTTGTAAGACATTTTGGTAACTTCTTAAAATTTCTTAAGGTCTTAAAAGGGGAATACTTCCTGGAATAATATTTACCTGTACTCGTACTAATATCTAGTATATAAAAAAACGAAACGTCGTTGGTAACTTCTTAAACTTCTTTACGCCTTAAAAGGGGAATACTTCCTGGAATAATATTTACCTGCACTCGTACTAATATTTTATATATAAAAAAACTAAATGTCGTTAAGTTTGGCCTAGTTAAATTTTATATAATCGCCCCCACCCCTTTGAATTCGCTGTTGAAGTCGGGCGTTTTTTTGTACACCGTGAGCCAAAACTTCAATACAAATTTATGCTACAATTCACAGCAAAACTTGCTTAAATTTTAGTACCCAAATGTCTATATTGACTATTAATCGCTCGCTTTGACCATACGAGGGCGGTTCGGAAAGTTCTTAGCCTATCAATGAAAGAGAATAGTTAGTTTTTCAAAAATATTTTTATTTTTCAATATAATCTCCTGAAACTTCAATACTGATCTAAAAGGTTGCAATAGTACTCTGAATTTATTGTTTTACCCTTTTGCAGATAGTCAATCAATAATATGCCTTTGAATTCCCAAAAACCGTTGCCATAACCTTACCAGCCGATTGAATTGTTTTTGCCTTCTTTGGGGCACTTCCTCCAGCTTCAGTCCATTGTTTGGATTGTGTTTTTGTCTCTGGAGTATTGTGTCTCATTAACAGTTATGAAACGACGCTTAAAATCCATTTTATTTCGCTGAAAACGATCCAAACAAGCTTGAGAAATGTTCATTCTTATGCGTTTTTGGTCGACTGTTAACAAGTGCGGCACCCATCTTGCAGAAAGCTTTTTCATCTGTAGTTCTTCATGCAAAATTAAATGGACTCGATCATTTGAGATGCCCATGATATTAGCTATTTCACGCACTTTTATTTGTCGATCATTTAATACCATATCATGCACTTTGGCTACAATTTCTGTTGTTGTTGCTGTTTATGGACGTCCACTACGTGGTTCATCTTCAATGCTTGTACGACCACGTTTAAATTCAGCAACCCAATTTTTTACTGTTGCATATGAAGGAGCACTTTCACCTAACACATTCTCCATATCATTATGAATTTCTTGTCCCGATAAACCTTTTTTATGTAAATATTTAATGACACCACGCATTTCTAATTTTTCCATTGTAAAAAAATCGCGGATGCGTCTTTTGTGAACACCTGTTTCTATATGAAGTTGTTGCCAGATAGAAACAAAATTTAACATGTGTTTATAGCAGAGATGGAAGTTTCCAAAACACTTAACTTTTTTCTGTATATACCGCGCTTTTTGTGCTAGGCTAAAAAGAACCGCCCTCATATGTGACAGCGCAAAGAGAAAGGGACCTAAGGGTAAAAAAAAATTTTCACTTTTTTTTGATGTGGACAACATCTGAGCATCGAATGAGACCGATCCCATGCCCCAAAAGTGTTACCTCCCAGAGATATGCGCGTTTTATGAAAGTGATGGTACACCAAAGATACACGTATTTAAATCTTTAAAATATCTCTCCTGAACAAAACTGGTTTTTACCCTTAGGTCCCTTTCTATTTTGCGCGTCACATATGGGGCCATATGAGACGAAACGTCAACTAACAGTCCCCATTATTGCCTCAACCTACAACCTTACAAAAAGTGTAACGCATCGACAAAAGCATTTTAGATCCTACATAAGTTTGTAATTTAACCATTTCATGACTTTTTAAGTAATTTGAGCCATGTCCGTCTTTGCGCTGGTTAGCATGGTAACTCACCAAAGGAGCTAATAATAGTTTTTAAATTTTGCATGTCGTAATATTTTTTTAAAACTGCCTGCGGTCTTGGCCTATATTGCCACATCCATTTTGGTATCTGCAACACAATGCCCACTTTTGGTATTCTTGCAATATCGTTAAAACTATTTGCACGATCTCACTTAAACATTACTAAACTTAGTGACAACACTGCAAATTAGAACCCACATAACTGGGTGACACAGTACGTAAAATTAGCTCTAATTGTGACCACCGAACTGATGTCTTATCGGCTCTGTAAATGCATATGAATAAAGTGTTTAACCGTCCTATTCTGGTACCTCCAACATAAATGTACCATTGAGACAACTTATTTATTCTTCAAATATTTTTAATGCAACTCATACAATCTAATACAAAACAAAACTTAATAACAGAGTTATAAGGTTAACTTGAAGAAATAAAATTAATTCCTAGTCCCGCCCCTTCTGGTACCTCCCACACAAATGGCACTGTTTCAGTTCAAATTAGAACCCACTTAATTTATCACCCATTGCGTAAAATTTGTTAAAATTGTTAACTCCATTAGACTTGTAAAATGGCTTTATTTTATACACGGGGCACACAGTACCGAATTAAGTCATTTGTTTAAAAAAAATTAATTTTGCTTTAAAAAAACATTTAATATCACATAAATCTCAGAAAGTACACGGGGATATCAATAGTTCCGTAACTTTCTGAATAAAACACAGCTTTTTTTGCCAAAAAAAAAACATTATTTTTGAACATAATCTCCCTTTAGCTCAATAGACTTAGTCCAAAGTTTCTCCAATTTTTACATTTCTACAAAAAAAATAGGATTTTCGAGGTCCATAAAAAAGGAATTTGTTTTATTAATAATTCATCGTTGGAGCTAAATTTCTTTCCATCGAGCCATTTCTTTGGTTTGAAAATAGTCATTGGGGGCTAAATCCGCAGAATATGGAGGATGAGGTAGCAATTCGTAACCCAATTTATGCAATTTTGTTATTAAGACTGCACACGTGTGACCCGAGCATTATCTTGATGAAAAATAACTTTTTTCTTGGCCATATGACCCGAGCATTATCTTGATGAAAAAGAACTTTTTTCTTGGCCATATGAGGTCGTTTTTTTTAAATCCTCGTTAAATCGGTTCAATAAGTTGGCATAATATTAGCCGTTTTTTGTTTTTCCTTTCCGAAGGTAATCGATGTAGATTATCCCGCGTGCATTACTTAAAACTGTTACCTTACTCGCCGCGAAGTCACCTTATCCTTCTTCGAAGCCGGTTCACCCGGAGAAACCCATTGTTTAGACTGCTGCTTGGTCTCCGGAGTGTTGTAAAGGATGCATTACAAAAAACTGTTACTTTATTCGCCGACAAAGTCACCTTATCCTTCTTCGAAGCCGGTTCACCCGAAAAACCCATTGTTTAGACTGCTGCTTAGTCTCCGGAGTGTTGTAAAAGATGCATGTTTCATCCACAGTCACAACACGTTGGAATTTAAAAGGTGCTTAACTCCTGATAAACAATAGTTTGAAATTATCACTCGATTACGTTAATGGTCAATGAGAGCAAACGCGGCACCCGTCTTGCAGACAGCTTTTTTAAACCTAACTAATTATGTAAAATTGAAACCAATTTTGTTTTTATGTTACTTTTCCAATCTGACAAACAATACATTCAAATATACATTGCCACATACCGCACGAAATAACAATCGAAACCAAACCACACTGCCATATGAAATGCGTATGGTACCAACAATCTCAGGCACTTTTACTCTTCGATCGGCCAACACGATATCGTTAACGTTAAGGGTTACTTGTGCGACCACAACGAAAGTCAGTAAACCACTTTTTTTACCATTGAAATCGATGGTGCAGAGTCTCCATAGTAATGGGTGATCCAAGTAGAGATATTTTTTCAATAGCCTTTTTTTGACAGATCTCGTGTGAGTCGTGTCATGCTGTCATGTTTTTTTTTGTTTAGTATTGTTTGGCATTTCATCATGGAAAGAGTTACGCCTGAACAAGGTTTACAAATCGTTCAACTTTATTACGAAAATTCACGTTCAGTGAGGAATGTGTTCCGTGCACTTCGTTCAACTTATGGTCAAAATAATCGGCCTACTGAACGTACTATTCGCAACACCATCACCCATCTTGCGACCCAGCATTCATTATTGGATAATATTCGACCGAATAGACCACGTCCAGCACGCAGTGAAGAAAATGTAGCGGCCGTAGCTGAGAGTGTACACCAAGACCGTGGAGAGTCGATTCGGCGCCGTTCGCAGCAATTCGGACTGCCGTATGAAACGACTTGGCGAGATCTTTAATTGAAAGCGTACGAAATACAGCTTGTGCAAGAACTGAAGCCGCCCGACGTTCCCAAGCGACATCGCTTCGCTCTATGGGCTCTTAAAAAGTTCCAAGAAGATCCGACGTTTGCGAGCCAAATTTTGTTCAGCGATGAGACCCATTTCTGGCTCAATGGGTATGTAAACAAGCAAAATTGCCGCATTTGGGACGAAGAGCAACCAAAAGAGGTTCAAGAGCTGTCACAAGTGCCTTGTGACAGCGAACATCACGCGTCACAAGTGCCTTGTGACGCGTGATGTTCGCTTCAGGCCTTGAAGCAAAACACCACGCGTGTCATTCGCCAGTTACCAGTCGAAATGCTCGAACGAGTCATCGAAAATTGGACTCAACGGATGGATCATCTAAGACGTAGCCACGGCCAACATTTGATAGACATAATCTTCAAAAAATGCCAAAGAATGTTCTTTCAAATGATAATAAACATTCCCCCCAGTAGGGAAATCCGCTCCGAAAACAGAAAATCATGGCCCGTGAGATGATTATCACGCAAAAGTCCATTAGTCGAATCATTAAAAAAGACTTGGGACCTGGGGCTTTCGCATGACGTACCGGACATCTATTGACTGCAGATTTAAAATAAATTGGATTGAAAAATGCAAACGTCTTTTGGTAAAGCACGCTAATAACTTGCACAGAACAATTTTGTTCACCGATAAAAATATTTTTACCGTTCAGGAAAAATTTAACAAGCAAAATGATAGAGTGTTTGCGCGGCCATCTAAGGAAGCATCTGAAGTGATCCCAAGGGATCGATGGGGTCACTGACCTGCATTTCTGCGAACAAGGAGTCAAAACATCGGCCAAAGTTTACCAAGAAACCGTTTTGAAAGCTGTTTTTTTTTAAATAACCAACACTCAGGGGATGCCCCCTATACATGTGGTGCATTGCGTTGGCGGGTGGAAAGAAATGGATCGGAAGGGGGAAAGAAGGAGTAATGTTTATTGACACTTGCCTTGAACTTCTGGATGTCGTAATTAGTGGGAAATACATTCGCCGGAAGTCGATTCCACATACGGACTGTACGAGCGAAAAACGAATTTGATCTGTAGTGTATAGTGCGGTCAACTGGCCAATCGATAACAAACGGGTGTGAATTCGCGTATCCCTGCCGAACATCCTTACGTCAGGAATAAGGCGACGGATGTCTGATGAACACACACCATGAAAGACACGATAGAACAGCGTCACGCAACCTACATTCCGACGATGCTCAAGGGAAGCAATAGAGTTGGATACCCTACTGTCACCAACCAGCACCATAGCTGTCCTTTGAACACAGTCAAGTAGCTCCAAGGATGATTTTGGAGCACCTGCCCATATATGGGAGTTGTATTCCATCTTCGGCCTGATGTAAGTTGTATAGATATTAAAAAGATCTGTAGGAGTGAAATATTTCTTGCGCCGCTTTAAAAAGCCTATGCACTTGAGTGCTTCTTTCGACACTTCGAATACATGTCATGCCCAACGAGCGTCACATTGTATTTTCATGCCCAGAACATCAAGAGCTTCTGATTGTTCAATATCTGTACCATCAATCTTAACAATTCCCTGTTCCAAAACCAGCCATGGACTTACCAGCTGGATTCTGCGCCGGCCCATAAGGCTAAAACGTCCCAGGCCAGGCTTCGAAACAATTTGCCAGCGTTCATTTCCCCTGAAGAATGGCCCTCAGACAGTCCGGATTTGAACCCATTACAATTACAAAATGTGGACGCTTTTTGAGGACAAGGTTTGTCACAAAAGATACCCCAACATTGGATCTCTTAAGACTGCTTTGGTTCGAGCTGTGGCCAATTTTCCAATGGACGAGGTTCGTGCAGCTATTGACGATTGGCCAGTGCGACTTAAGGCGTGTGCAAAAGCAAAAGGCGGACATTTCGAATAAGTAGATTCTTTTTGGATACAATATACATCAATAAATATATTAAAAAATATTTGGTCAAAAAACATTCAGTACTTTTTATTTTACAGCATAAAGCGTGTGAAACAAAATTTATGTCCCTACTTAGTACAATCAAATTTAGGACCAAACATGTTTTTATGCAAGAAATGAGACACATACGAGTACACACAATTTTTTATGTCAATATGCCAATAATTTGTCAATCCGCCCACCTAGATTTCCAATAGATTGGATTAAAAGATCAGTGACTGTAAAATTCCAAATTTAAAATTGAACTAAATTTGTGTAAAACATTATCACTCCCTTTCCATGTAACCGTAATTAGGCATCGTTGGAACAGACGTTTATGAGACACTATAAATTTTATGGACCCCTAGGATTAGGATGCATTTTATTGCCAAACCTAGTTGATGTGTAAACTATAAGGAGTGCAAGCAGTACAAGTAATTTACGAAGACAGGTAGATACGAGTACTCGTAGACAGACACATACCGACACCATTGCCCAATTTGAAAATACTGTTCCAACACACAGATCATGAAGGCTTGAGATATGTGAGTTAAACCAGCTCAAAATGTTTCTCATTGGAAAACGCTTAACCCTTTTTGGATATTGGCGAAAAGGACGAAATTTCTAAAAGTGATTAAATTCGAGTTGATCTGTTGGACAAAAGTTAAATATTTTTGAAGCAAACGAACCATTGGTGTTAACCGTGTACAGCCAAAGTAAGGAAAAGCATCTGTAAGTGGCGTGAAATGTTCATAAATGGGTTTAATCATGAGTAGACATTCCAAAAATTCATAAGGCTAGTATTCAATATTTTTGTTTACGATAAGGAGAACGTGGTATAGACAACGATGATAACTTCACGATATGGTATGAAACCGGTCGTAGCAATTTTTAATAAGCAACAAACAGTAAATTTTCGTAGATGTAGTGCTGCTTGGTTAAACTCCCAGTAAACCAAATTTGTCGACAATGTCTGATATCAGACAATTCTGAACAATATCGGAACTCTATCGAGAACTCCTACCGAAATCGTTACGAATTCTGTTCGATTTGTCGAGGATGTCTTATTTATTATGTTACGAAATATCCGAACGAATTCGGCCCGAATTCTGTTAGACTTGTCTATGGTGATTTTTATTAATTTTTTGATCAGACTTCTCGTAATGAACTCGCAACGAATTCTAAAAGATTTTTCTAAGGCAGTCTGTTCGTTTAAAATTTTTGTTATTTCCCAGTAAACCAAATTTGCCGACAATGTCTGATATCAGACAATTCTGAACTCTATCGAGAATTCTTACCGAAATCGTTACAAATTCTGTTCGATTTGTCTGAGGATTTTTTATTTATTATGTTCCGAAACATCTGAACGAATTCGGCCCGAATTCTGTTAGAGTTGTCTGTGGGATTTTTATTAATTTTTTGTTCAGACTTCTCTTATCGAACTCGCAACGAATTCTGAACTATTTCAAATTTCAAATTCAAATTCTGAATGTTTGGTTTGCTTAGCTGTGCGAGAGATTTTTATTGTGTTCGGAGAAAAACTCTACTGCCAGCAGTTCTCGTTAAATGCAAAACTGGATGCCCTTAAGTGTATAGTCACTAAACCACTAAGCATAGTTACAGCACAATTATTGCTTTCGAAACTGCAGGCACCCCTGCTTGTAACTAAAAGTCTTTCCGAACGTTTTTTGAAAATGTTTTATATTTTTTTTTTGTAGAACAAAAATATTATCTTCTTTTTGATTGTTTACATTCAGAATTTACCATGACATAAGCTCAGAATTCGTTCAGAACTCGGTTCGCAATGTCAGTAAAAACATCAGATTTTAATAAGACTAAATGCCGGAATTCTGACCGAAGTCGTTCAGAATTAGTTCAGAATTCGATACGACAAATCGAAATTTCCTTTCGAATTTCCCAAGACTACAGTTCAGAATTCGGTCAGAAATCGGTTTGAATTGTCTGCAAAAACATCAGAATTCCCTCAGAGAAGTAGTTCAGAATTCGTGTTAACCCTCTCATATGTTTTTCGTTACGAACTCGCTCAGAATTCTGATCCGAAATCGGAACATTTTGCCGATTGTCGTACAGAATTCTGACCGAATTCTGAACGTTTGGTTTGCTGGGTTGCTTCATATTTTTTAGGAAAATTTTTCCGATTGTCGTACAGAATTCTGACCGAATTCTGAACGTTTGGTGCGAGGGACTTTTATTGTGTTCGGAGGAAAACTCTACTGCCGGCAGTTCTCGTTAAATGCAAAACTAGTTGCCCTTAAGTATATAGCCACTTAACATATTTACAGCACAATTATTGCTTGCAGTACTATTAAAGTTTAGTGAAGTGGCGCTCTCCGAATCTGCAGACATCCTTGCTAAAAGTCTCTCAGAACGCTTTTTGAAAATGTTTTGCAACTTTTTTTTGTAGAACAAAAATATTTTCTTTTTTTTGATTGTTTACATTCAGAATTTACCTTGACATAAGCTCAGAATTTGGTATATCGGTATAAACATCAGAATTTAGTAAGACTTAAAGCCAGAATTCTGACCGAAGTCGTTCAGAATTAGTTCAGAATTCGATACGAGAAATCGAAATTTGCTTTCGAATTTCCCAAGACTACAGTTCAGAATTCGGTCAGAAATCGGTTCGAAATGTCGGCAAAAACATCAGAATTCCCTCAGCGAAGTAGTTCAGAATTCGTGTCAACCCTCTCATATGTTTTTGTTGTCACAACCGAATTTTAGTAGTTCCACGTACTATCCAACCACCAAATGTTAATTGGATACAAGTGAATTTTCAGTAGTGAGAACACCCCGTTTTTATTCCAATTTTTGTGGGAAATAAAATAAAATGTGACTATGTCAAATTAAATAATAATTGTTAGTGGGATAGGTCATTTATTATAAAAATAAAAGTGATATATTTAAAAAAAAACTATGTATATTAGAAAACACTAGCATAAGATAGACTTAATGCTGCAAAGCAAATTTTTGTAGTGAGAACAGGCTAATTATTATGATTATTGGGGCTGAACTTGTACATGTATTAGATGTTATGCCTAAATTCGGTTATCATTACCACGAGCATTTGTTAACTGAGCCAACTGTTGGTTAGATTCTATTTTATTTTTATGTAAACGGTGTTTTTTTAGACGTGTGGTTTTCAAGAAGAAATAAAACGCACATAATTTAATGTTATTGCCAAGAACTTAGCTTTATTAGAAAGATAAGAGTTTGCTATTACATAGTACTGTTACAACATTGAACACACCCATTTCAATAGTAGAACTGAACATACCCCGTTAATGTCACATGTGTTTTGAAAGCTGACCTCAACAGCGTTAGTCTGTAACGTGATTTTAAAATTGTTTCAACTTTCATCATGGAGTGGTCAGATCATGAGAACCGTATCGCTGTAATAGCTAGCGCTTTTCAAGTGTGAAATGAAAAAAACGATATTTTCAAAACGCTCCTGCCACTAGGGATTAGCCGCATGTTCGTCTACCGATGCGTACAACTGTATGAGGAGACTGGAGATGTAAAAGACCGCCACCGGTCGGGCCGCCCACGCTCCGTTCGAACGAATCAAAGCCGTTAAATCAAGAATTCACCGAAATCCGGCCCGAAAACAGAAAATCATGGCCCGTGAGATGAATATCACGCAAAACTCCATGAGTCGAATCATTAAAAAAGACTTGGGACTTGGGGCTTTCAAACGACGTACCGGACATTTTTTTACTGCAGCTTCAAAAAAAATAGGATTGAAAAATGCAAACGTCTTTTGGCGAAGCACGCTTAAAACAGAAAAATTTTGTTCACCGATGCAAATTTTTTTTACCGTTCAGGAAAAATTTAACGGGCATCTTAGGAGGCGTCTGAACTGATCCCAAGGGTGGAAAAGGGTCATCACCCAGCTTCAGTCATGGTTTGGTGGGGTGTCTCTTACTATGGGGTCACTGACCTGCAGTTCTTCGAACAATAAGTCAAAACATCGGCCAAAGTTTACCAAGAAACCGTTAAGGAAGCTGTTGTGAAGCCTCTTAACAATTCCCTGTTCCAAAACCAGTCATGGACTTTCCAGCAGGATTCTGCGCCGGCCCATGAGGCTAAAACGTACAGGCCTGTCTTCGAAACAATTTTCCAGCGTTCATTTCCTCTAAGGAATGGACCTTAGACAGTCCAGATTTGAACCCATTGGATTACAAATTGTGGACGGTTTTATAGGACAAGGTTTGCCACAAAAGATACCCCAACATTGGATCTCTTAAGACTGCTTCGGTTCGAGCTGTGGCCAATTTCCCAATGGACGAGGTTCGTGCAGCTATTGACGATTGAACAGTGTGACTTAAGGCGCGTGTAAAGGTAAAAGGCGGACATTTCGAATAAGTAGATTCTTTTTGGATACAACATACATCAATAAATAGACTAAAAAATATTTGGTCCAAAAACATTCAGTACTTTTTATATTACAGCATAAAACGTTTGTAACAGTATTAATGTCCCTACTAGGTATGTTTTGAAAATGGTAACCGGAAAGCTGCCTTGAATAAATTCCAGCCGAGAAGCCCAATTTTGACCATTTTTTGCTTATCTGCTTAGAGAAGCGACTTAACATAAACCCACAAGAAAGAGTGCAGCGGTGTTTAATCGCACGATCTTGGAGGCAACCTCACAGGCCCGCGACGCGAGCAAATGCGCTCCCAAAAAGGTTCCTTTAATACATTGATTGTTTCCTTGGCGATATAGCATGTAGCGCCCATTGTCGTAAAGATTACGGACTTAATTTTAAGTAAAAAAAGTCCGATTCCATGGCGTGAGAGCAAGCACCATTTACAGAAACTTGCAACCATCATCATTTTGAAAAAATATCGACGGGTGATTCCACCAGCCTATAAACCGCACCAAACCGTAGTTTTCTCTGGGTATAATGGTACCTCTTGAACCTCTTAAGGTTGCTCTTTAGCCCAAAGACGGAAATTTTGTTTTGTTGACGATGCCGTTGCGCCAGAAATGGGCCCATTTCTCACCGAACGCTTATTTCCACAATACTGTTGCCAATATTTGAAAGAAATTATACACCACAAATAAATAGCATAAAATGTCCTTTCGAATGAACAATAATTGATTTTAATTTTTGTTTTTTAATTAATTAAAAAAAAATACTTCTGTATTGATCAACCGATATAACGATTTGAAAATATGTATGCGCAGGTTTATTTAAAACTTAGATTTTACTTTCGGATCTAATACTAAACTAGTAAGAACAAATCGAATGATTTTATACTTGAAAGAGGGAAATTGGGTCAACAAAATCAATTTTGGTTGTAAAGTGTCAACAGTTTTGAAGATAAAACTGACTATGACAAATTATTTAAGTGAATATAAGTGGAATTATAAAACCTAAATACATCCTGCTACTGAAGTTTAATGTAACACAAAATATCTAAAATAAATTCTTGACATCTTGGCTAAAAAAATATATGTGACGCGCAAAATAGAAAGGGACCTAATGTTAAAAACCAGTTTTGTTCAGGAGAGCCATTTTAAAGATTAGGTCCCTTACTATTTGCGCTTAGAATCGTCGACTTCACTTTCATAAAACGCGCATATCTCTGGGAGGGAACACTTTTGGGGCATGGGATCGTTCTCATTCGATGCTCAGATGTTGTCCACATCAAAAAATGAAAATTGATTTTTTTACCCTTAGGTCCCTTTCTCTATGCGCTGTTACATATACTTTCATATCGGTCATATTTTGTAGTTTACTTAAAAAATGGATATTTAAATTTAAGAAATCGCATCTCTGTCTCATTTTGTTTTTCATTTTAACCATAACTTGATTATTAAATTTTATTAAAAAATGTTTAATATGTATATGGATCTAGATCTAGATTAAATTGATAATAGAAGTAATCTAGTAGAACATTTTACCCAAAAAGGACTATTTCGAAAAACATTTATAAAATTTCATAAAAAAATCACACGCTCCAACTGATATTAATTGGACAACATTTTTTCACTTTTTCGAAAAAAGGACAAATCAATCTTAGAGATAGAGTGTTAAAATTTTCTATGAAAATAAACTCCATATGTATGTGACGCGCATAATATAAAGGAACCTAAGGTTAAAAAACAGTTTTGTTCAGGAGAGCCATTTTAAAGATTAGGTCCATTTCTATCTGCGCTTAGAATCGTCGACTTCACTTTCATAAAACGCCCATATCTCTGGGAGGTAACACTTCTGGGGCATGGGAGCGGTCTCATTCGATGCTCAGATGTTGTCCACATCCAAAAAAAAAAGTGAAAAGTTAATAAAAAGTTTTGTTCAGGTGAGTCATTTTAAAGATTAGTTCCCTTTCTATTTGCGCTTAGAATCGTCGGCTTTACTTTCAAAAAACGCGCATATCTCTGGGAGGGAACACTTTTGGAGCATGGGATCGGTCTCATTCGATGCTCATATGTTGTCCACATCAAAAAAAGAAAAAAAAAATGAAAATTGGTTTTTTTTACCCTTAGGTCCCTTTCTCTATGCGCTGTCACATATATACTTTATAAGGTCAATATTCCGTGGTGTTGCAAACGGAATGAAAATTTAAATATGTCATCTACCATTCGGTACAAGTTTTTACCGACTTTAAGGAGCGAACGCTTCTATCCAACCTCTATTCCTATATATCAACTTCTTACGTCGTTTTAAAAACATTTCATGTGACTTTGAAATGTTATTATCAATCGTGTCTTTTGGAAATAGATTCTTTAGGACTGACTTACCAAAAGCAATCGCATTGCCTACTAAGTCAATGTCGTTCACTAACGAAATGACCTCCACATATGACCTAAATATGTTTCCAATAAACCACTCCTGTGTGCGTTTACCAGAAATCTGGCGAATCCAAAAAGCCACATACCCACCAAAAACCTCTTTTTGCTCGGCCACGTTGGTAATGAGTTTGGTAAAAGTCCCAGTGTTCAGCATAAACTCGCGTTACACATCATTCAAGTACTTTTTAATTTATTTAAAATGGAAAATCGTTGGAAAAAACAAACGCACAAACAAAAGAAGAAAAGGACCAAAGAGCACAAAAGGTATTCCGCGAAAATAGTTCATATATTTTTTTGTAATTTTTTAATTTATGAAAATTTCGTTCAAAATATTGCGCACAACGAACATCTGTTGTGTCGGCGGGTCGGTAAGGCTTAAAATGAAAATTCAACAAGAAATCATAAAAAAAGGAAAAAAAAATGTTCAAAAAATAAATGTGAAAAAAACAACACCAGGTAAAACATTTAGCTTCAGCCTAGCATTGGAGTATGCTCTGCTGCTGCTATGTTTACAAAGGCATTGATGCCTATAGAGATCTTTGCCAGAGCTCTCATCAGGAGTAATGGCAACATTTCGCCTACTAATCCTTTGTAGTAAAGCAATAAATCACATTTACGAGCTTCTCTTCGTCGCTCAATTCTTTGTGCCTTTGTGATGCTAACAAGCGCGGAGAAGTGGGCTTGTTCAAGTGTAAAAACAAGCGTAACGTAAGAGGTCAAGAAGCGAATGCTATTTGCACCTCACGGCTTGAAGTACAGCACACGCACACACGAGATGTGAAGATGTGACTCGTGCTCTACACGCCGCCAGCCTGTACCTGGGCGCACACGTAGTTCGAAAATCTCACGGATATGCGAAAAGCAAATGTTCGCACATGTTCGAAAATGTGCGAAGAGCGAGAGCAAATATTTGTCCAACGTCAACTGGCCACCTTTGAACACTTAACTGTGCGTTGCGGAGTACTTGGCTACTGTACTCTCTTTTTTCACTCTGCCCAATGCTCTCTCAAACGATCTGTGTAGTCTCTCTCTCTCTCTCTCTCTCTCTCTCTCTCTCTCTCTTTCTCTCCACCTTGAGCTTGAAGTACTTTGACCAGCACTCCGTCTACTGTTTGGTCGTTGCGGACATCCTGTTTGCAACACTTGTCTTGATCTCTTGTGGAAATTTTGGCACATGTGTGTGAAAAATTTCAACATGTAGCGGAAAAGCCACGAGGAATTTCCGGTGCACTGGCAGAGAGATTCCCCTCGTGACTGGGAAAGGCCATGGCTAAGACGTTCCACATGGTGTTACGCATTTACTTAGAGTTAATTTTGGCACTTTAGCTTGCTAAAAAGGTCCATTGTCTCGCCCGTTTAACAAGCAAACGACAAAGGATCATTGGTGATTGTCTATCTGTAGGACGGATGGCTTTTCCCCTTGTTCAAGGATCACCAGCGGATGAACCTGTAGCATGTTTTCCCTGCAGGTTCTTCTCGGATCTACATTAAAATGCAATCATTTGTAGTTAACGGCAGCGTCCGCCGTCAGCCTGTACTTCTCACATTAAGTGTTCAATAATATTTACTTAGAACTTGTACTTGGGCTTCGTCGACATCTGGGTTAATTCCAGATGTTTGCTTGCTTCACTTGTTCGGCGGCACTTTGTTGGATTTCCTTCTTTTTGGTAACATAAACAAGTTGTGCCTCCCATTGTTTTGCACTGAGCCGCTCCGAGCTCTGCTGGGAAAATTCCCTCGTGCTACAGGCGGAAATGTCCTTTTGCACCTTACGCGTAGAGCCTTGATTTGTATGTTTCCTATTTAAGTTCGTTCATGGCCGCTATATTTGGCCAATTACCGTATTAATTACATTTCTATGCTGCATTAACAGTGTTTAAGGGATTCATAATTGCCTCAATGCCATGACGTTTTTAATTTGTGGCCATTCTTCTTTATATGATCTATGGTCCTCTCGTTGGTTCACCACCAAGACTTTTGTCTAGTTTGGTTTTATTTTTGGTTTAGTTGGTGTGGCTAATTGCCGGACATGCTTTACTCGATGGATCAACCTTGAGGGAGAGCTGTTATGCTGACCAAGGGGATTGTTTTGTCCAAATGGTAAAACAAACTAAACACCTGCTCTGGCATAATTATAATATGTAAATTTTGGTGTGGAATCAAGGGTTAATTGAATGAATCTTTGCCATAATGAGTTTTTCGACCTTCAATTTAAAAGTCATTCAAAAGAGTTTCTTTTCGACTTTGCATAAAAGAATAGCATAGAATGCTGGGCTAAACAGTCTTCGGTTAGCACCGGACGTGGGATAAGACAACATCTGCCATCGAAGCGTGCAAACAGAGATAAAAACAGTTGAAAATCAGTCCCAACTTCAAAAATTCGGTTGGATGAATCAAATTTCTGTTTCAATAACCAACATTCCATAGTATTGATGGTATCATGGTTCGAGATATCATAAGATGGTGGCTAGAAGCATATCACGGTATTTATAGTCACAGCTATACAAACCGAATTCAGTTTAACTATTAGTTGCGACAACTGGCGGTTATGGAAAACCACCAATTATGAGGTACATGTTACTTTGCTACCAATAATTGGTGGTGGTAAAAGATTAGATCTTTGTAGTTTCCAAACCCTGTTTAGTTGGCTGTTCTAACATAATATCAAAAAATAAACCCTATAAAATGTTATCGGGTTTAGTCACAACAAATTTTAAACATATTTTAAAATCCCTAAGAAATGTATAAAACAAAAAAATGGTCAGGCACTTAACGTTTCTTGGGTTAGATGGTAAATGCTTCCAAACGAGACTGCCATTAAAATAAACGAACTAAAAATAACAAAATATATTTCCGCATATGGAAACAGGTTTAATTGTTATTTAGCGACATTACTCAAACTTGATCAGAGTTTTCGCCATAAATAAACCTCCTTACTCAAAACAGGAAGCATTTTTTTTATGTCGACCCATTTTTCCCTATTTACGGACACTCAAAGCTTGACAATAAAAATTGTTTGTTATACACCATAATTAATTCTTTTTAGATTCGGACATCACTGCAATGCGTATCAAAACATCTATCCAAAGAGATTTTTATTTCACTGATCAGTTAACCCATTGCAAGGCGGTATAATATTTTTTTCAAGAAGTAATTATAACCAACTATCTATAAAAACAACCAACAGATATAAAAATTCAGTCCCAATAATTATTTTAATCTGTTAGGATTACCGATAGGTGTTTTCTTCGACCGAAAGTGCCAGTTCCCTCTACTGAAAATTGCTGTCTATCCAATCAACATTCGGTTGTAACGATGGAATACATGGATAGTACTTGCAACCAACAACATTCTGTTATGGCAACAAATCTCTTCAATGGGTGTGGATTGAATGTACATTTAAAGTACATTTTTGGTTATCTTTTATCATTTTTGTATAGGTCGTCTAAAATAAGATTAGGGTATCTACAAAATGAAAGAGTACTTTTCGTCCTTCGCGTTAAATTTTTTTTTCTAAGATGACAAATTTATTTTAGGTAGTAACTTGAATTATTGAGTTTTTTCATTTATTGTAGAAAAATGTGAACAAATAATTGTTTTCTTGATATTATACTTGGTGATATGAATACAAGTTGGTCACCATCTATGTCTTCTTTAGTTCCAATCTGAAAATAGCTCAACTATGCAATTTACTAACTTGAATACGAACAAAAAAATGCAAAATTGTCGTCTTAGAAAATCACAAAATTATAAAGGGTGTTTTTTATTGAGGTATAGAACTTCGAATTGAAATAAAACACAAGAAAATCGTTTCAATGTCCATCAATTTGGCTTTATTGGAAGGATAATTTTATGCCATTAATGTTAAAATATGATTTCGGGCATGTGGCCGCCGCGGCTGGCTCGAATAAAGCCAATTCTACAGGTCCAATTTTCAACCACTTTTTCGAGCATATGGGGCCGTATGTTGGCAATAACGCCACGAATGTTGGCTTCCAAGTCCCCTAACGTTTCTGGTTTGTTGGCGTAGACGAGCGACTTCACATATCCCCAAAGAAAATAATCCAATGGTGTAAAATCACACGATCTTTGTGGCCAATTGACAGGTCCATTCCGCGAAATTATGCGCTCATCGAATGTTTCCTTCAATAATTCGATTGTGACGTGCGCTGTGTGGCATGTAGCGCCGTCTTGTTGGAACCACAACTCATCCACATTCATGCCATCCAATTCGGGAACAAAATAGTCGGTTATCATGGCTCCATACCGGTCTCCATTAACGGTAACTGACTCTCCAGCATTATTTCGGAAGAAGTATGGGCCAATGACTCCACCAGCCCATAGAGCACACCAAACAGTCAGTTTTTGTGGATGTAATGGCGTCTCAAGGGTCTCATGTGGATTCTCTTCACTCCAAATGCGGCAATTTTTCTTGTTGACGTAGCCATTCAACCAAAAATGAGCCTCATCACTGAACAAAATTTTGTGATGAAAATCAGCATCGAGATGAATCTCATTTTCGGCCCATTTTGCAAGCGTTGTTCTTTTGTCAACCTGTTCATGATGAAATGGCAAATCAAACTAAATATTAATCACTTGACAGCTGACAAAATGGCCGCCACTTAAAAAAGTGATGCCAACTTAAAGTTCTATACCCCAATAAAAAACACCCTTTAGTAGCAGTATATGAGTAGATAATTTTAACCCAAAAACGACCATTCTACCCACATTTACACTTAGAAAAAAAGTATGGTTGTGGTGACAATATTCGAAGAGGATCATACTATTGTTGGGTATATAGTTGTGACACGACAATATTATGATCACCACAAAAATAGTATTATTCACACATAACCATACTATGATCCTTACAACCATAATATGATTTAAACTAACACATACTATGATATCCGCAACCATACTATGATCCCCACAACAATAGTATGATTCACACTCAACCATACCCACAACCGTATTATGATCCTCACAACCATAGTATGTTTTACATACAACCATTGTATGATCTTCACAACCATACTATAATTCACTCGCAACCATGTTATGATCCGTACAACCATTGTATGATCCTGCTCATTCACACTATGATTCCCAAAAAATTTTTATTAGAATTGCGTTAAGTTGTGAACAATAGAATTGTATTATGAAAAGTATTTAAAAATACATGCAATTTAAAATAATAGGAGTGATTTATTTAACAGTAGAAAAAATCAGTTTAAAAAACTTAAGCGTTTTTATTAAATATATTTCGGTTAAACAAACCCAACGCAGTTTATTTGAAAAAAAATTTTCTATTTTATGCTAATGTGTTCTACGAAAATAGTCTTTATACGATTTTCTCGAGACTTTTCATCACGAAAATTCACTTAAATAAAGGAATATGTATGTACTATTTTCAACTTTTGGCATACGGTATTGCATTTCAAAATAAAAACTACCTCGGCCTATGCTATGCAGACTTTTGTTTGTAGATGTACTGTCAGGGGTTTTAATTACTAAAAAAAATTCCTTAAGAACAATTCCAAAACTTAGATTATTCTGCGTTTCGTTAACTTAATATCAAACGATTATAAAACTGTAGATTCGATTGGTTTGACTTGAAGTAAAATACCGATTGTCGGCAATAATAAAGTCGTATTCGATATACATAGTTTAAAGCAAAGAAGATGTACGAAATGCGTCTTCTTTGCAATATTGTACAAAAACATTTCTTCAATAACAGACAAATTCTCGGCTTATTTTTTCACTTTGGTTTCTACACAATCCCAATAACGCAAGAAAGTCAAAATGTAATGTTAGAAAACACTTAATTAACACTCCTCAAACACAAATACACAGTCTGTAAATTAATAAAATGGATGCTATTTAAATTATATTTTTTTTAAAAGCTAAAACCCGACATGTTAGTTTACCCGGTTTTGTCGGTTTTTTGTTGTTGAATGTAAATTCAATGACTATTCATAATTTCATCTATGGAGTTCATTGAAATCAATTAGTAATCAGCTCTGATAAAAATGGGTGATACCGATCCATGTTTTGGTATAGTCCCATTACAAATATCCCAAAGATACATACAACCCCTCTAAAAAACCAAATTAATTCCGATTTCGATCAAATTTAATATAGTAAATAGCGATAGACAAACAATCTTCAAGCAATTGATTTTTGGATATAGTCCGTATAAATTGTCTGAGGCCCAAGAAATGGCTAACAATATACATGGACATATGACTTTAAAATTACTTTAAAATTTTCCCACGAAGCCAAAAATAGAATTATATTTGCAGATCTACTAAATTTGGATTTTTTGCAAATACGGTTTAAAAAAACCGAAACACCGGTTTTCTAAACACCCCGGCTTTTTTTGAACACTCTAGTAGTCAACTGCTTGTATGCAATAATACCACTGTTGGAGTGTCTGGAAGTTTTTTTTATCCCGGGATTATTGCAAATAGACAGTTGACTACTATCCGACTGGTCCGATTTTGTAATCAACTTCAGATCCTTTTTCGATTTTCAGAAATTAAGCTATCCATTAAGTATTCTGACGCATGGCCTGGCCAAACTTGATATGTTGTTATTGGCTTACATTCAATTTTATTACTTCTCTGAAGCAAACGGCTTGTAGCAGCGGTAAATTGGCCACCTTAATCTCGCTGGTCAAATTATACAGCTCTCCTGCCAAATTTAAATACATCCTATTGATCCGCTATATCTTTATGGTGACATAGAACGACACTTTGGTGTAGACCAGAAGGAGTCTGTGGGACTCATACTAAAAGTAGTGTGACTTCAAAACCTGATCGAAGTCCACAATCTCCTTCCGCAAATAAACAGGAGTCGTTAGGACTTTTGTTTTAGTCGGGTCAACATGATGTGGAGCCGCGTATCAACCAGGTGCTCTGACCCATTATGTAGCAGAGGGTTATGAAAGACCTTAAACTGCGAGAGAGGATTATATCCAGTCAACATACCTTGAGTTGAGCTCAGGTCATCGCTTTGTGACGAGCGTTAAACGACAACAAGGTTTCCATTCCACTCATATTCATTAAGATTCAACTAAACGGAAAATTGTCTCTACTTCATGCTGTCATTTAGAGATAACAATTTTATGCCAGCATATCCTAGGAGCACCATGGCTAATATTTATGACTATTTCAATAAACTCCAATGTCCGTTCACAGTTGAAACATTTCCGTTCCAGTCGTATATTTTTCCTAACACACTACGTTACGCTGGCTTCCCAGAGATTCTGGTCATGGTCTCTACTTCCAGATCAGATTTAAGATAATTTCGAACTTGTTGTCTGACTCCTTGTGGTTTCTCCCCTTCTATTCTCGTTGTTAGGCTACACTTTGACGCAGTTTGAAAAATGTACGCTTACGAAATCATATTGAAAGATTTGGTTCATGTCACATAAAGACATAACAATTTGTGTGACATATTTAGCGCAGCATGACTTGTGGCTCATAATTTGTAACACGTTCGAGGTCTCACAGAAGGTGCCAACGCTGGAAAGGGTACACACATGCTGCTGTTATGAAGTTCTTTTTTTGAATAATATAACATTGTTTCAATTTCAAGTAGACAATTTTTAGACCCTTTTGCAGGTTTCCTCTTTTGGTGTTTGTGCAGTATATTTTGAAACATATTTAAAGTCACGTGCGTAGCTGGAGGTATTTTGATAATTTTTCTAAGACAATGTTAAGGAAGAACTATATAGGGTAACGCACAGAATCAACAGGAATCTTAGCATTAGTAAACGCCAAATTTATGGAAAATGTATTGTAGATGGAAAGATGGCACACAGAGAAGATTTTTTCTGGCCAAACCCGAATTTTTTGTCAACCGAATATTGGTGGTAGCACTTACTATCCATGTATTCCACAGCTACAACCGAATATTGATTGGGTACACAAATTTTTTTAGCAGGAGAGAAGATTTTTTCTGGCCAAACCCGAATTTTTTGTCAACCGAATATTGGTGGTAGCACTTACTATCCATGTATTCCACAGCTACAACCGAATATTGATTGGGTACACAACTTTTTTTTTTACAACCATAGTATGATTCACACTTAACCATACTATGATCTCCACAACCATAGTATAAACCTCACAACCATAGTATGTTTCATATACAACCATAGTATGATCCTCACAACCATGGTATGATTCACACGCAACCATGTTATGATCCCTACAACCATAGTATGATCACACATAATTATAGTATGATCCCCAATATAGTTTATTAGAGTTTGTTTAAGTTGTCGACAATAGATTTGATCCCAAATATTATTTATTAGAATTGGTTTAAGTTGTGAACAATAGATTTGAATTATGAAAATTATTCAAAAATACATTTAATTCAAAATATTAGGAGTGATTTATTTCACAGTAGAAAAAATAAGTTTAAATAAACGTAAGCGTTTTTATTAAAAAATTCAGTTAAACAAAGCCAAAGCAGCTTGTTTAAAAAATTTTAATTTCGATAAAAAAGTACTATTATTGCCTTAGATCCGTACCAATAACATTTGTTCTTAAAAGCATATTTAAATGAAGAAAAATTAAAATCATACAGCATGATTGCCGTAATCATATTATTGTAAACATAAAACGCAAAACACAATACTTTTGTCGCACCAACCATATTTATATTGTTGCTATAACCATATTTTCATTTTTAAATTTGACAATAATACTATTGTTACATTTCAACAATATTAATATTGCAGCAATTATACTATAGTCAACAATAAATTCAGTTAATAATGCTATGGTTGCGACGAACATTCTTTTATTGCGGAGAACATGTGATTATTGCCGTGACCATGTATTAACCATGTTTTTTCTCTGCGTGTATAAGAACTTATTGAATTCGGCTTTTATTACCACGAGCATAGGTTAACTGGACCAACTCATGTTTAAATTTTATGTATTCGGTAATCTGACCGAATTAATAAAGTTTTTGCTTTAATTTTTATACTCATATTAAACGATTAGAAAATTTTTTTGTCAGTTTTTAAATTAACGGCAGGTTTTTTTTAAACTTTTTTTAATTTCCAATCTAATAAAGTTTATAATCACAAGTAAATTGTGTTTTTTCAATCTGGCCACATTTTTTTCGGAGTTGGTCTTTTTTACAGCTGTTACTTGATTTATGATCAGTTTGGTTTGCCATTTCTTAATGAATAGACTTACGCCGGAACAACGTTTGGAAATCGTTGCAAAGGTACCCAAATCAAGATAGCCACCGATACTGATTTTTACAAGAAAATTTTGTTCAGCGATGAAGCTCAGTTTGGTTGAACGTTAAAGATCAAAATTGTCGTATTTGGAGTAATGAAAATCCACAAGCCACAAAAATTCACTGTTTGAATTTAAGGATGTTGATGTGGACGTCCTTTGCTTCCAACAAGACGGCGCTACGTGCCATACACCCAACGAAACAATTAATTTATTGAAGGAAACTTTTGGTGAGCGCATTATCTCGCGTCGTGGGACGGTGGCATGGCCTCCAAGATCGTACGATTTAACACCGCCGGATAATTTTGTTGTGGGGTAATGTGAAGTTGCTTGTCTACGCAAAAAATCCCTTGGAAGAGAATATTCGGCGCGTAATTGCTGACGACGGCCTCAAATGCTGCAAAAAAATGGGCGAAAATTGGCCCTCTTGTCTAGAATTTAATCGTGCCAGCTGCGGCGGCCTTTGCCCAAAGTAATTTGTAAAGCATAATGGCAAACACTTATCTTTACAATCAAGCTAAATTCTTAACATTAACATTAAATTATATGCGTTTTATTTCTTCTTGAAAACCACCCGTCTAAAAAAATTCTTTACAACGATGATCAAATTGAAAAATGGGTCAAAAAAATCAATTGTGGTTTAAACTTTCAACATGTTTTTAAGATGAAGCTGATTATAAATTATTAAAGTAAAATAAAATGGAATTTAAAACCTAAATATTTGCGGTCTTTTTTTTTTAGCCTTTATACTCATCTCGTTTTGAGTTATAATGTGACATTGTGCTAAAAAATATTAAGTTTAATATCGGTCATATGTAGGTTAATTAAAAAAAGGAATGGAATTTAAGGATTTTACTTTTGTATTCCAATTTAAACTTTAATAAACCAGATTAAATTTTATTAAAAAAAGATTTTTATTTGAAAAATGGACAGGTCATCTTGAACATATTCCGATTTCATTTTAGACGTGATAAAAACTTGAACACTTTTTATTCTGGTTCGAAAGCTTTGTTTTTTCTTTTTGGCATCACTGAGAATTGGTTAAATGTATTGGCTAAGTTGCCTGGCAGGTTGTACAGCTGTTTCTAAACCCGCCAAGTTTTCTCTTTAGCAGTCTTTGACAACGATTACTTCGGCAACAAATCAAATGACTTATATGGGAGTCTCGAACCAGAATAAAAACTGTTTAAGTCATAATAATTATAAAAGACCGAATAAATGTAGACAAAGCGAAATAACCGTAAAAAAATTTATAAAATTTCGTATAAAAAGGATTTTTTACTTTTCTTCACTTTTTCAAAAAATGTACACTAATTTTAAAGAAAGGATGTTAAAATGTCCTACGAATATAACTTCATACAAAGAATTTCATTATAAAAATTTTGTAAAACGAAGTAATATTTACTACTATTTATCTTATTTTACACAAGTATATGGTATAGCGTTGCAAAAAAAAAAAATCTTGGCCCATAAAAAATAACTCGGACCTACGGGTACATCCTTAGGCGCAATTACTATAATCACCTAAGTTGTTTTTATTTCTAAAAGAAATCATTCTCCCTCCGAACTATTGTTACATAGCGAACTAAACGCAGTTTGGTTACTATAATAAATTTATTTTTTGTCGCCACAAATTTTTGTTAACAAAGTAAAATCTATATAAAATGTAATTGGTTGCTTGCCATAACCACCAGCCAGCTGTGACAACCAATAGTTTTATTGAATTCGGTTGATATAACCGACTTCCTGGCTATAGAATAGAACACTATTGTAGACTTTATTTGATTTCGCCCCAATTATTGGTACCAAAGTACATGTACTTCGTAATTGGTTGGCTATCAAAACCACCAGCAGTGAAAACCAATATTCTTACTGAATTCGATTGGTATAACCGACTTAATGTCTGTAATAATTATAATACATTTGTAGCTACCACCTTATGGTAATTCGAACCATGTTACCATCAATACCATGGAATGTAGGTGATTTCAACAGAAAGTATGTTTAACCAACCGAATATTTGTAGTTCGGACTGATTACCAAATAAATTTTTATCTGTGTGTACATAACGAGCACGAATTTAATTGAAGAACATTGTTTAAACACAATGTTAGCAGGGTAATGTTTAAACACGGGATTTGAATTCCATATTTGAACCTTCCTTGGATTGTTTATAAAAACCTTCCTTCTTCACTGTACTTTGGGGTGATTAAACTAGAGTTATTTTTTTTGCAAAATAAAAAAAATACTTATATAAAAATTCAAATCAAGTGTTCATTCGATAGGACATTTTATGCCATTTATTTTTTGAATATAATTTCATTCAAATGATGACCGCAACTAAGTCTAAGGGTGTCCATTCTGGATGTCCAAATTTGGATGACTCGTTCGAGCATTTCGACCGTTATATCGAAATGCTCGTGGTGTACGAGTAAGTATTTCTATGATAAAGTGGCAAACAATACTGAAAAGAAGAAAAAAGTTTAACACAACTCGATGTAATCTGTATATAAAATCCCTTTAAAAAAAAATACCTAGAAATGCGTGGTGTCATTAAATATTTACATAAAAAAGGTTTGTCGGGACAAGAAATTCATAATGATATGGTGAATGTGTTAGGTGAAAGTGCTCCTTCATATGCAACAGTAAAAAATTGGGTTGCTGAATTTAAACGTGGTCGTACAAGCATTGAAGATGAACCACGTAGTGGACGTCAAAAAACCGCAACAACAACATAAATTGTAGCCAAAGTGCATGATATGGTATTAAATGATCGACGAATAAAAGTGCGTGAAATAGCTAATATCATGGGCTTCTCAAATGATCGAGTCCATTTAATTTTGCATGAAGAACTACAGATGAAAAAGCTTTCTGCAAGATGGGTGCCGCACTTGTTAACAGTCGACCAAAAACGCATAAGAATGAACATTTCTCAAGCTTGTTTGGATCGTTTTCAGCGAAATAAAATGGATTTTAAGCGTCGTTTCATAACTGTTGATGAGACATGGATCCACCACTATACTCCAGAGACAAAAGAACAATCCAAACAATGGAATGAAGCTGGAGGAAGTGCCCCAAAAAAGGCAAAAACAATTCAATCGGCTGGTAAGGTCATGGCAACGGTTTTTTGGGACTTCAAAGGTATTTTATTGATTGACTATCTGCAAAAGGGAAAAACAATAAATTCAGAGTACTATTGCAACCTTTTAGATCAATTAAATGTACAAATTCGAGAAAAACGCCCTGGCTTACAACACAAAAAAATAATTTTTCATCAAGACAACGCACCAGCGCACAATAGTGTTTTAACAATGGCTAAAATCAACGAATTAAAGTAGAGTTGCTTGACCACCCACCTTATTCTTCTGATTTAGCTCCCAGTGACTTTTACCTGTTCCCAAATCTAAATGAAGATGCAATTACAGTTGTAAACCACTATTTTGAAGACCTTGAGGAAAACTATTTTAATCAAGGGATAGAATTGCTATATAAGCGTTGGACTAAGTGTATTGAAGTTTCAGGAGATTATATTGAAAAATAAAAATATTTTTGAAAAACTAACTATTCTCTTTCATTGATAGGCTAAGAACTTTTCGAACCGCCCTCGTAAGTGTTTCAAGTAAGCCAACATGAAAATGACAATCAATCATGTAAACAATAATTATTTATTATCGCAGTAATTTTTAGATGTCCACTTCGTTTTTGTTGCCCTCGTGGTTATGGCTAAATGTGTGTTCCCCTAAAAAAATCCCATTTCAATTCCTCATAAAATGTGCTATCAACTTGATTAGTTAAATTTCGTTGGAATATTTTAGGGCTCATCAAAACTAGAGTGTATTCGCGTGTAGTAGAGGTTATTCGCTTGTAGTCATGTTACCCTCCTTCATAAATTTACACGTAAATGAAATGTCGTAAAAACTTAAGTTAAACTCAATGATTTTATTTTTAAGCGCATTGCATGTAATTTCATATCGTACAGCTCACAGGATTGTGCAGTAGGGTGGTTCGATTAAGCAATTGATATTGTGCCATGGATTTTTCGCTAAGGAAAAAAAAGTTCCACTACGAGTAAATTTCCCTCCTATAGAGGTAAATTCTTGAAACCAAGTTGCACTTTCAGATGTTCAAACTCCTGTTTTTTTGTTTAAAGTGTGCGGGGACCGCCAAATGTTATGTAGGTCCCAATTACCCAGGTTCGACTGTATATTGAATTCTTTATTAATTTTACGCTAGATTTAAATTTTCTGATTAAGTGTTTTTAACCTTGTGCATATTTTGTATATTTTGCATATATTTTTTCTTATTTTTTGCACATATTCTGCATATTTTTATATGCACACAAATTTGTTATATTTGAACTATGAAAAGTCTAAATACTAAATTTGGTGCCAATCGGATGAAAAATTAAAAATATAGAAATACCTAAGTTCACTCATTATATATTTGACAGCCAAGTCAAGCACGTGATCTTAAGATGCAGTAAGCCACATCTTATATTGGTATTCATGTATGTCCGTCCTCTTATACGATTTCATTCAGTTTACTGCTACCGACTTAAAGCCATGCCCGACATGAATTTCGGGGAGGCTGTTATAGCTGTGTCACCAACGTTAACGTCATTATTTACGGGGACCCAACAGCAACCAAACCATTAAATTTATGGCTAAACGCTATTTTATGGGCATTCGTGCTGCCTGGATTTTTGCATTCAATGACTCGGAGGGTGAGGCGCAAGATGCCAGTGTTATCAAATTGCTCAGTGGGACAGAAAGAAAAACGGTTATCGTCGTTTTGCCTTAAGATAACAGCCAATGTTCATGTCGTATTTTATAGCTTCTCCCCAAAATTAAAATAATCATTACTGTGTCTTTGTGTATAGATAGACACCTACACACATGCATATATACTAGTATATAGACACATACAAACACACTTTGATACATGTGAATGGATGGTGTCTGGGTAAGCGTCTGAAAATGTCTCTGTTCACACGATGCGAACCAAGCAGCCAAGCCGTCAACATACAAACGCCTCCTTTACAAGACGTCATCTCCAATGGCCCAAATGATGCCAAATAAAAATGTTATAAGGTTCACACATACATGCATATACGTACATATGTATTTGCGGGGGTTTGCGGTACTGGCATCATAGGGAGTCAAGTTTTATCAGAGGTCAATAATATACAATTTTTGCTTCGTGCGTTCTGTGTCGATTACCTTGTCTTGCAAAAGTTTCGTTTCGTTTATGGGAATATCGACTGAGTGGTCCACAGAGCAAATCACAGTTGACCATAAAATGTGCGTTTATAGTCGTCAACTGATAAAGTTTGAGGCGAGACAGCCGGAATGGCAACCATTTTACGTGTCACCGTGTGACAGGATAAACAAAAACGGTCACTTGGTTGGCAAGGAAAAAATTGGTGGAATGCCTATAATGAAGATGTCTGGTGGAGTTCATTTTGTACTTTACTCACAGAGGAGTGCTTTCGTGTTTTATTGCACAGAGGTTTGTATTTCGCGACCCATTTAATTTGTCATCGACTGCCTTGGGTGCATGACTATATTCGTTCGTTATCTTTAAATGGACTATTTGTGTCACTAGCCCTAAAGTATCAGTACTCGTATATATTTGTAGTGCTGTTACCGGTAACTAGCCATCCGGTCATCTTCTGTTTGGAAGCGAATGCATCTTCACGTAGAGAAAAATATGGTCACTATATGTGAGAGCGCATAGAGAAAGGACCTAAGGGTAAAAATATCAATTTTCACTTTTTTTTTTGAAGTGGAACTCATCTGAGCATCGAATGAGATCCCATGCCCCAAAAGTGTTCCCTCCCAGAGATATGAGCGTTTTATGAAAGTGATGGCACACCAAAGATACACGTATTTAAATCTTTAAAATGGCTCTCCTGAAAAAAACTGGCTTTTACTCTTAGGTTCCTTTCTATTTTGCGCGTCACATATGGTCACGGCAATAATTATATGTTCTCCGCAATTGAAGTATGTTCGTCGCAATCATAGTACTTAGTAGGGACATAAATACTGTTACAACATTGAACACACCCAATTCAATAGTAGAACTGAACATACCCCGTTAATGTCATATGGGTTTGGAAAGCTAACCTCAAAAGCGTTAGTCTGTAACGAGGTTTTAAAATTGTTTCAACTTTCATCATGATTTGGTCAGATAATGAGAACCGTATCGCTGTAATAGCGCTTTTCAAGTGTGAAATGAAAAAAGCTATATTTTCAAAACGCTCCGGCCACTAGGGATTAGCCGCATGTTCGTCTACCGATGCATAAAACTGTTTGAGGAGACTGGAGATGTAACAGACAGCCACCGGTCGGGCCGCCTACGCTCTTTTCGAACACCGCATGTCATCAAAGTCGTTAATTTAAGAATTCTCAGAAATCCGCTCCGAAAACAGAAAATCATGGCCCGTGAGATGAATACCACACAAAAGTCCATGAGCCGAATCGAATCATTAAAAAATACTTGAGACTTGGGGCTTTCAAACGACGAACCGGACATTTATTAACTGCAGCTTTAAAAAAAATTGAAAAATGCAAACGTCTTTTGGTGAAGCACGCTGACACGCACAGAAAAATTTTGTTCACCGATGAAAAAGTTTTTACCGTTCAGGAAAAATTTAACAAGCGAAATGATAGAGCGGTCATCTAAGGAAGCATCTGATCTGATACCAAGGGTGGAAAAGGGTCATCGCCCAGCTTCAGTCATGGTTTGGTGGGGTGTCTCTTACGATGGGGTCGCTGACCTGCAAACAAGGAGTCAAAACATTAGTCAAAGTTTACCAAGAAACCGTTTTGGAAGCTGTTGTGAAGCCTTTTAACAATTCCCTGTTCCAAAACTAGTCATAGACTTTCCAGCAGGATTCTGCGACGGCCCATAAGGCTGAAACGTCCCAGGCCAAGCTTCAAAACAATTTGCCAGCGTTCATTTCCTCTGAAGAATGGCCCTCAAGCAGTGCAGATTTGAACCCATTGGATTACAAATTGTGGACGGTTTTAGAGGACAAGGTTTGTCACAAAAGATACTCCAACATTGGATCTCTTAAGACTGCTTTGGTTCAAGCTGTGGCCAATTTTCCAATGAACGAGGTACGTGCAGCTATTGACGATTGGCCAGTGCGACTTAAGGCGTGTGTAAAGGCAAAAGCCGGACATTTCGAATAAGTAGATTTTTTTTGGATACAATATACATCAATAAATATATTAAAAAATATTTGGTCCAAAAACATTCAGTACTTTTTATTTACAGTGTAAAACGTGTGTAACAGTATTTCTGTCCCTACTAAGTATTGTTTATTAAATTTAATTTTGACAATAGTATGATTGCAGCAGTATTAATATTGTTAAAATGTAAAAATAGTATTATTGCCAAATTTTAAAATGCAAATATGGCGATAGCAACATCACGCAGAAAAAAAGTATGGTTGTGGTGACAATATTCGAAGAGGATCATACTATTGTTGGCTATATGGTTGTGACACAACAATATTATGATCCTAACAACAATAGTATTCACACATAACCATACTATGATCATCACAACAATAGTATGATTCACACTCAACCATACTATTATCTTCACAACCATATTATGATCCTCACAACCATAGTATGTTTCTCATACAACCATAGTATGATCCTCACAACCATAGTACGATTCGCACGCAACCATACTATGATCCCCACAACCATAGTATGATTCACACTCAACCAAACTATGATCCCCAAAATTATTTATTAGGATTGGGTAATGTTGTTATTCAAAAATAGAGATTTTTATCAAGCAAGTTATTATAAATTGCAAGAAACCAAAATATATATTCCAACGGTCAAAAATACTTTTAGTTGCCAGCAGAGGTGAATGCTACTTCACCATCCGTAGACACCAAGTAACGAATGTGATTAAACCAGGATCAATGGCTATAAACTTAAGTGCAGGCAGATTTTAAATAAACGAGAACCAGTCGGTATTAGAGTATTTCACCGAACAAAGTAAACACAATAAAAATCCCTCGAACTACTTTCCGATTGTTTTTTTTTTTAATGGACAGCAACCATGTATGTTTTTTTTGTATATCAAAAAAACATACGCACACACATACATGTATTCTCTACAAAACCTGTTTTGTTATGTTCATAGTCACAACCATACTGTATGATTGCCGTAATCATATTTTTGTTAACGTAAATTTTAAACAACAATACTTTTGTTGCGCTAACCAGGTGAGAATGGTTCCTGTCTATGGTCATCCATGTGGTAAACGACCCGGGCGTTATTTTTGCTGAGATAGAACTTACGAAAGGGTTAGCTTTTAAATGAACTAGCATGCACTGTGCTCACTTTTTGACATTAAAATAAATCTTTTAAAATTATTGTTCGGCTTGAGATCATGTACGAGTATTTAAACTCGATTTTACGATTTTGGTTTAATTTTTTTTGGTAATTTTTATTGTCTTTGGTTTAACTTTTATTTTGTTGGGAAAAATAATAAATTAACCAAAAACATAACATCAAGTTTAAATACATGACCTCAAGCCGAAATAATAATTTTAAAAGATAATATTACCAAAGGTAAACTATTCACTTACAACATTTAAATAAATAAATAAATTATCCGAATTTTATAAAAATTCTATAAAATCAAACCATGTTTAAATTGAAAAATGATTTATAATTAAATTTAATTTATATTTTTTTTTGGATTGACTGGCTCGAGGTCATGTACATTGTAAAAATATTGGTGGTTTTTAATATATTTTGTTGATTATATATCTCTGGGAGGGAACACTTTTGGGTCATGGGATCGGTCTCATTCGATGCTCAGATGTTGCCCACATCAAAAAATGAAAATTGATCTTTTTACCCTTAGGTCCCTTTCTCTATGCGCTGTCACATATAGAGTTAAATTTTATTCCGGGTGTAGTGTAAATGTTACGTTTTAAGAATAAAATTCGATTTCGGTCATATCTATTCTTTGGAACCAATTTTCCACCACTCTTGCACACCAGACCGGAACGTTGGCAGCTTCGCGTTGGATGTTGTCTCTGAGCTCGTCTAAAGTTGTTGGCTTGTTGCCATAGACCAATGACTTGTTATTGTCCCATAAAAAGAAATCTAATGACGTTAAATCGCATGAACTAGGTGGCCATTCGCCCGGACCATTTCTTGAGATAACACAATCACCGAATTTTCCTTTCAGTTAATCGATTATAACGAGTGCTGTGTGGCTAGTGGCACTCAAGCAAATCCAAGCGTTTCGACTCGAAACTTATTGGCTCAATTCATGGGGATCATTCATGTTGACTTAAACTTGTTTCCGTACAAAGTTCAAATTACAAGCAACTGAATTCGCCTATTTGAATAAAATGTTGCCAAAAAATTATTGAAATGACCGAAAAAGACAACAGCTCGATAAATTGTTTATTTATGTCTGATGAGGCCCATTTTGATCTAAACGGCTGTGTAAACAAGCAGAAACAAAAAGCAATTGCCGTATGTGGAGTGAATCCTTTCCACAAATACTCCATCAGACGGAACTGCACCCAGAACGAGTTACTGTGTGGTGCGCAGTGTCCTCAATCTGCATTGTGAGGTGTAATAGTGACTGTCAATGGGGATCGTTATTTGAAGATGTTGAGGGAGTTTTTTTTACCCAAAACTGCGCCGAAGACGTATTCGATTTAGCAGTATTTGGTTCCAGCAAATAGAGCAACTGCACATACGAGGGCGACCGCAAAAGTAACTGGCCTAACATAAAAAGAACCGTACACTTCATCAAACGTTTTTCAAGTTTTTTAATTCCATCCGAAAAATAAGATTTTTCAAGACCTTCAAGATATGCCTCAGTTTCAGCAATAACCCCGCTATTGGACGAAAATTTTTTGCCACCGAGAATTTTTTTTTTAATTTGGAAACAAGAAATAATCAGAAGGAGCTAAATCTGGACTATATGGTGGATGCGGAGCAATTTCAAATCGTAATTCGGCCAGTTTTTGTTGAGTTAAAAATGCAGTGTGTGAAGGATGAAAAAGAACTATTTTTTTCTAAATGCGGTCGTTTTATCTTGATTTCTTCACTCAACCAATAATCCAATAATGCACAATAATATTCACTATTTATAGTTATTCCTTTCTCAAGATAATCAATAAATATTATACCCCTTGCATCCCAGAATACTGTGGCCATTACTTTTCCAGCTGACTTAACAGTTTTCGCCTTCTTGGGACCACTTTTACCAGCTTCTATCCATTGTTTTGACTGTTCTTTGCATTCTGGGATGTAGTGATGGATCCATGTTTCAACAACAGTTATGAATCGGCGCAAGAACTCTATTGGATTACGCTGATAAATCGCTAAAAGCTCCTCGGAATTGGTCCAACGAACGATTTTTTGGGGCAAAGTCAACAAACGCGGCACCAGCAAGTTCTCTGAGCTTTATTCGTCTATCTTTAGTCACTTTATTAAATATTTTTCTAATGTTTTCAATAGTAGTAGCAGTTTTCGGTCTTCCAGAGCGTTGTTCATCTTCCGTACTTGAACGACCCATTTTAAATTGTTGAACCCAGGATTTCACGGTGGAGTATGATGGTGCATTATCACCATGAACAGAATCCAATTCATCTTTGATTAATTGTGGCGTATAACCTTTCATATAAAATTGGTTAATTACCGCACGAAACTCTTTATTTTCCATTTTTCCATTTTCAAAAATGATTAAACTTGTTTACTTCAATCACCTGTAACAAAGAAAATAATCATTAAATATTTCGGAAATTTTGACAGATGGCTTATAAAAGATTGCTTTTAAAAAACAAAAAAAAGTTACTAGTAAAACAGAAAATGTGCCAGGCCAGTTAGTTTTGCAATCGCCCTCGTATAGCCCGACCGGTTATTACAGAGCTCCAACGACAAATTCCATAAAAATTAATATTCAGAAATTCCACATTCCTCTGGCCACCAAGGTCACCGGAACTGACTGCAGCGGACTTTATTTTTCTTGGTTTATGTCAAGCAAGAGGTGTACAAAACGACCAAACCAAGGAATTTAACTGAATTGAAACAGTCGTTTAAAATATTAATTAAAGCGATCCCAACTTTAACCCTTTTGGCCGCAATGATTAATTTTCTGATCAGGTAATGATTACGCGTGGATGAGCATGGAGTTCATTTTTGGTCTATCATATTCAGTCACAATTAGTCATAGAAAAATAAATTAAAGTTTCCATACAATAAAGAAATAAATGGAATTTATTGATAAAAAAAAGTTATTTCAATTTCTTATTGTAACAAAAATGGTGTGCCACCCTCGTCACATTCGTTTTTTTTTAATATAATGCACATATGTGACGCGCAGAATGGAAAGGGACCTAAGGGTAAAACCAGTTTTGTTCAGGAGAGCAATTCTAAAGATTTAAATACGTGTATCTTAGGTGTACCATCATTTTCATAAAACGCGCATATCTCTGGGAGGGAACACTTTTGGGGCATGGAATCGGTCTCATGCGATGCTCAGATGTTGTCCACATCAAAAAAAGTGAAAATTGATTATTTTTTTTACCTTTATCTCCCTTTCTCTATGCGCTGTCACATATATGAAGGAGGACAACATTTTGGCCCCGCCCCTCTCATCTGAGTGTGAAATGGACCCAAATCTTAATATAGAACAATATTTGAATTTGTTAGAAAACTTCACTGTTTTTGGTTATTTACAGTCTCCGAGCATTACGGGGCTTCTCATTCAGCTAAATCATAAAATCCACTCAGAATCCATTCACAAAATTCCACTGTTTTCGAGTACCAATATGTCAATTTTCGAAGGGACCAATTTTTCGGCGCCTTAGGGACCTTTCACCCATGATTCAAGGCCTTTTATATCTTCGTATCGTAAAGTTTTTGTGATATTGTAAGTCGTGGCGAAATTTTTTTGCATTTCAATCTCCATATATCCATAGTTGCAAATGGGGAACGTTAGGGCCCTTATGGGCTTATGAGGTCGAATCCCAAAGTGGTCCAAATCTTATCTGTAGGTACATATTAGGATTTGCGAGAAAATTTCACCATTTCATTATTCCCACATGTCCCCGCACATTAGGGGCCTGGTTTGTTGGGTCCGAATGACTACGCGCGTTTATGGGAATACGCCCGTTTATGGAAAGGATAAAGCTTTTATGCCTACAACTTCCGACAAAAGTTGACTTCAAAATTAGTAAATTAAATTACATAGCGGAAATGTCAAAAATTGTGTAGTTATTTTAAGGGAAAGTTTTGTCCAATTTGGTCCAATTTTTGCAAACCATTTTCAACAGCCAAAAATTTGCTTTGCTAAGATGTCATAAATAGTTATACTTAGTAGGGACATAAATACTGTTACACGCAGAAAAAAAGTATGGTTGTGGTGACAATATTCGAAGAGGATCATAGTATTGTTGGGTATATGGTTGTGGTACAACAATATTATGATCCTCACAACAATAGTATTATTCACACACAACCATACTATGATCCTCACAACCATAATATGATTCACACTCAACCATACTATTATCTCCACAACCATATTATGATCCTCACAACCATAGTATTTTTCTCAAACAACCATAGTATGATCTTCACAACCATAGTATAATTCACACGCAACCATGCTATTATTCATACAACCATAGTATGATTCACTCAACCATACTATAATCCCCAAAATTATTTATTAGGATTGGGTAATGTTGTTATTCAAAAATAGAGATTTTAATCAAGCAAGTTATTTTAAATTTCATTACAATTAGCTCATAGCCAAATTTAAGGCCTTGCTTTTATTGAACATTTCATCTAAGAAATAAAAATATATATTCCAACGGCAGTCAAAAATACTTTTACGAAAATACTTTACAAATAAAATAAGTACAATAAAAATCCCTAGAACGACCTTCCGATTGTTGTTTTTTAAAATGAACAACAACCATGCATGTGTTTCTTTTTTGCTATACCAAAAAAAACATACGCACCCATCTATATATGTGTGCTCTATAAAACCTGTTTTGTTGTGTTTATAGTCGCAACCATACGGTATGATTGCCATAATCATATTATCGTTAACGTAAATTTTAAACAACAATACTTTTGTTGCATCAACCATGTTTATATGGTTGCTCTAACCATATTTTCATTTCTAAATTTGGCAATAATACTATTGTTACATTTCAACAATATGAATATTGCGGCAATCATACTATTGTCAAAATTAAATTCAGAAAACAATATTATGGTTGCGACGAACATACTTTTATTGCGGAGAACATGTTATTATTGCCGTGACCATATACTAACCATATTTTTTCTCTGCGTGTTTACACGCTTTATGCTGTAAAATAAAAAGTACTGAATGTTTTTGGACTAAATATTTTTTAATATATTTATTGATGTATATTGTATCCAAAGAGAATCTACTTATTCGAAATGTCCGCCTTTTGCCTTTACACACACACACGCCTAAAGTCGCACTGGCCAATCGTCAATAGCTGCACGAACCTCGTCCATGGGAAAATTGGCCACAGCTCGAACCAAATCAGTCTCAAGAGATCCAGTGTTGGGGTATCTTTTGTGACAAACCTTGTCCTCTAAAACCGTCCACAATTTGTAATCCAATGGGTTCAAAAGTGGACTGCCTGAGCGCCATTCTTCAGAGGAAATGAACACTGGCAAATTTTTTCGAAGCCAGGCCTTTGGAACAGGGAATTGTTAAGAGGCTTCACAACAGCTTCCAAAACGGTTTCTTGGTAAACTTTGGCCGATGTTTTGACTCCTTGTTCGCAGAAATGCAGCTCAGTGATCCCATCGTAAAAGTCACCCCACCAAACCATGACTGAAGCTGAAGCCGCCCTTACACTTTATCACTTTGCTTGTTAAATTTTTCCTGAACGTTAAAAATTTTTTCATCGGTAAACAAATTTTTTATGTTCAAGTTATCAGCGTGCTTCACCAAAAGACGTTTGCATTTTTCAATCCTATTTTAAAGCTGCAGTCAATAAATTTCCGGTACGTCGTTTGAAAGCCCCAAGTCCCAAGTCTTTTTTAATGATTCGCCTCATGGACTTTTGCGTGATATTCATCTCACGGGCCATGATTTTCTGTTTTCGGAGCTGATTTCTGTGAATTCTTGATTTAACGGCTTTGATGACATGCGGTGTTCGAATAGAGCGTGGGTGGCCCGACGGTGGCGGTCTCTTTCATTTCCAGTCTCAGTTTTATGCATCGGAAGATGACAATGCGGCTAATCCCTAGTGTCCGGAGCGTTTTGAAAATATCGTGTTTTTTCATATCAAACTTGCTATTACAGCGATACGGTTCTCAATATCTGACCACTTCATGATGACAGTTGAAACAATTTTAAAATCCCGTTACAGACTAACGCTATTGAGGTTACACGCAGAAAAAAAGTATGGTTGGGATAACAATATTCGAAGAGCATCATACTATTGTTGGTTATATGGTTGTGGCACAACAATATTATGATCATCACAACAATAGTATGGTTGACACACAACCATACTATGATCCCCATAACAATATTATGGTCCTCACAATAATAGAATTATTCACACACAACCATACTATAATCCCCACAACCATACTTTTATTTACATTCAATACTATGATCCCCACATGATCCTCATAACCATAGTATGTTTAACGTACAACAATAGTATGATCCTCTCAACCATAGTATGACTTACACACAATGATAATATGGTCCCCAAAATTTTTGTAAAGATTTTGTTAAGTTGTTATTTAACAATAGAGAATTTTATTAAGTAAGTTATGTAATAATAGTAGTAATTTATTAAACAGTAAAAAAATTTATTTATTTAAAATATTTCAGTTATACTAATTCGTAGTTTGTTTCGAAAAAATTAAATTATTTTTACTATTATTCGAAAAAATTAAATTATTTTTACTATTACTGCGTAAGATTCGTAAAAATAACATTGGTAAATTAAAAAAAAAAACAATTTAGCCGGTATGATCGCCGTAATCATGTTATTGTTAACATAAAACCCATGAAAACAATACTTTTGTTCCACCAACCATATTTATATTGTTGCTACAACCATATTTTCATTTTTTAATTTTGCAACAATATTATTGTTGCATTTCAACAATATTAATATTGCCGCAATCATACTATTGTCAAAATGAAATTCAAAAAACAATACTAAGGTTGCGACGACCATACTTTTATTGCAGAGAACATACTATTGTTGCCGTTAGCATATAGTAACCATATATTTTCTCTGCGTATAGCTTTTAAAACCCATATGACATTAACGGGGTATGTTCAGTTCTACTATTGAAATGGGTGTGTTCAATTTTTTAACAGTATTTATGTCCCTACTAAGTACAAATCGTATTATTGAAAGAAAAAATAATGAAATTAATTTATAAAATTGTTGGAGGCTTACCCTATTGTAGCTGGCCAGACATGTGTCTTAGATAAATTTCATGCACTTTTGGCTGCATGCACCAAAATCGATAGAATTCATACTCTCTTGGTTGGAAGGACCAAAATCGATCAGGTATCGAGGCTCTTAAAACCGAACCCAGGCCTTGATTTTACTGTTTTGCTTGAAAATTAAGATTCGCAAATGCTGAAAACCGCTTGATTTGTACTTATTTCAAGTTATAAATATCTTCCATATACCTTTCGCCTCCAGAACACTGTTCATCCTTATTATTATTCTCGTAAGGATAATAACAGTTTCTTCCATCTTGTCGATAGTTGGAAAAGTACAGTACCGTTTGTCATTTCGGTTAATGGCTTTCAGTTTGCGTGGGCCTCATCACTACAGTCATTTATCGAAACTATAGATGGTCGTGCTAAGTAGTCGCTTATAGTTTTGGCCATTGCTTATCTCTGGTATTTAAAGCTCCTACTACCGTTGCTTAAATTACACCTACGTGCAGGTGGACATACTCGTGCTCTATGGAGTTCTGTATGTCCAGCGTGGACTTTGTTTTTGTGATTCTTTTCTGCTGATTAATTTGGTGAACATTATTTGCTAAATTTGTTTTACGACTGATGGCTTCTACGAGTATGTCGCAGTAAAGTTGAGTAAACAAGAAAAACCTACCCAACCAAACCAACTACTGAGAAGGTTAATACAGGATATTTGTAAGTCTATTATCTGGAGTCATTAACGCAAGGGGTGAGTGAATTATTGGAAACACGTGTGTTTTGGGTTTAAACAAGTGTGCAGACTACTTGAACAGCACGTCTAACGTTGTATCCTTACTTGTGTCCTTTAAGTTACTGGCCGACGAAATGTTCACCCAAATGAGTTAATGACAATACGAGTATTGAACATTCCTCTGGTAGGTCGCAAAAGTGGGTAAAATTTTATGAAGAGCATTATAAATTGATCGAAGCATAACACATTTGTTCTATAGTTATTGGCACATATGACAAATGATAAATAAGTTATGATTGTCAACTAAATTAAAGTATAAACTCATAAACTTTTAGAGAAAAGTATAAACTCATAAACTTTTAGAGAATTGCAAACGAAACTGGGAAAACTTAGTTTTCTAAATCTTGACATTTTGCTCATAATAATAAGTTATGAAAAAAATGTCCATTGTATTTATTTCGGTATCTATAGCTCATGTACCAAACCTAATTTGAACCCTCTAGAGCTTAGGACAATTAGAAAAGTCTACTGTCAAAAATTTCGCTTGTACAGCTGGTAAGCCTAAACTGTAGAAGATCTTCTACGAGCTATATGAACCGCTAAAGGCCAATAACACAGTGAGGCAAATGAAGACTTTTTGAAAAATGCAAGAACACCACAGTATAGGTTCGATTCTACTACCAAAAGATACTATTTCCCTATACTTGGTTTGGCTAGATTGGTGACCAATTTTTTTTATGGGCCTCAAAAGTGGGCCCCTCTAAAAAAGGTGTCATACGAGTATATGTGGGTGCAAAATCAGCATAGGCATGAGAACGTTAACATTCGACATCGTGGCCCCGGCTGTAAATATTTCGGGTCACCCTTATAAGTAAAAGAAGTTGAAGTGAATATCATATCAATTAAATGCAACAACAAAAAAATAATTTGTTTTAGTGTTAAAATTTTGAAACGTGTTTAAGGCCGAAAAGATTCAAAATCCGTTAAAGCGAAAAACATTGTAAAATGGTTTTTAAACAATTAAAGATAAGCGCAAAGGCAATAATTTGTGTTGTGTTTGTGGTACTTTCACGCCAAAGAGAAAAAGACGTAGTTTTAATAAACAATTTAAGAATGTTTACATCAAATGTTACAAAATCAATTTAATTGGACGTACAAAATTTGCACCCAATTCAGTATGATTAACATGTTACAATGACCTTCTCGACTGGCAAAATAGAAATAGATTATTTCTCCGTTTGGACGCCATTATAATTTGTACAAATCCGGGTAGAAAACATAATTCTGAGAATTGTTACGCATGTAAAAATACAGTTTAAGGGATAAATTGGAGAAAAAAAATAAAAAAACTTTTAAATGCCAGCTCGTTTCTAGTGCCCAACTACCAAAAATTCGTTCAACTGACGTTCCAGTACCACAACAACCTATGGCAAAAAGACCCCTTGAGATAAGTCATGAATCAACGCCGGATTTCAGTTGCGACAGGGAAGAAGCGGAAAATGGTTCTGACTATAGCCAGAACCCGGATCATAGTTATGATCCGGGACAATTATGCAGCCCAAACTTAATCACAAAAGAGCGTCATGATTTCGTTATAGAATTATTAAATAAAATAAATGTACAAAATTAAGTAAGTTATAGGAATTATATAGAAATAAAATAAAATCAGATACATCTCCAACAGTCACTGAAAATATATTCAATACCCAGCAATAGCTAAAAGTAGACAAAACTACAAAAAAAACTTAAACCATTAATTGGCAATAATGTACAGTTTGCGAATGAGTGCCAAATTTGTATGTACCATGTACTGGTATTTATGAGCTATTTAGGGTGCCTACACGCAGAAAAAAAGTATGGTTGGGGTGACAATATTCGAAGAGGATCATACTATTGTTGGGTATATGGTTGTGACACAACAATATTATGATCCTCACATAAATAGTATGATTCACACATTACCATACTATGATCCCCACAAACATAGTATGATTCACACTCAACCATACTATGATCTCCACAACCATACTATGATCCTCACAACAATAGTATGTTTCTTATACAACCATAGTATGATCCTCAAAACCATATTTGTTTGTTAGGATTGTAGTATTTGATAGCTGTTGGGCAAAAACTGATGACACCTTTTTTCGTGAGGCCAACTGATTTTAAAAACTTTTGAGGCCCATACAAAAAAAATTGGTCACCAATCTAGCCAAACCAAGCATAGGGAAATAGAACCCTCTCGTAGTAGAATCAACCCTATACTGTGGTGTTCTTGCATTTTTTCAATGTTGCACTGTGTAATTTTTTAAAATGCAATAATTAAAAAAAAATTAAGGTGTCAAATAATCGTTTTGAGTAGGTGCACGACAATATTTCATCACAGCATAGTGGGCAACACGGCTTCTGTGACTCCTTGCAGCTGTACAGAAGGATTTCATTTCCTTGTCATAGAAGTAGACCACCGTCATGATATGTTCAGTAACCACCTCTAAAAATATTCAAATACATTTTTAGGATGGGAGAGTCCTATGGTGGAGAGTCCTTCAAACTTACCAGATACATGTCGTATAGTCGCGATTGTCCAAATTCGGACGAAAGGAAAGAAAATTCCCCTGTGAGGTACTAAAAATGTCCAAATTTTTAATTTTTAGACTATTAAATTTAAGACTTTCTATGTAATTTATATAAATATCTTTCAAATCAGCGTTTTGGAAGTGTTAGGGAAAGATGTTCAACATTTCCATAAATGGACGTGGTCATTGTTCGGTAACATACGAGTATGTGACAGCGCATAGAGAAAGAGTAAAAAAAATCAATTTTCCTTTTTTTCTTTTTTTTAAGTGGACAACATCTGAGCATTGAATGAGACCGATCCCATGCCCCAAAAGTGTTCCCTCCCAGAGATATGCGCGTTTTATGAAAGTAAAGTCGACGATTCTAAGCGCAAATAGAAAGGGACCTAATCTTTAAAATAGCTCTCCTGAACAATACTGGTTTTTAACCTTAGTTCCCTTTCTATTTTGCCCGTCACATATAGACACCGAGAAACGGCCAGACCATATAGGGTTATACTCGTATACTTGTAGGCATTTGGGTCCTAAAAATTAGTCTCCTTGAGCTATGGACATATGGGTATTTAAAACAATAAATTTTAGTCACGAATCTGAATATCACATTAATTTTACGATTCGAAGAAATTAAAGGCCTTGGCCCATGGGGTAAGGTCACTAGGATGCCGAAAACATTGTCCTTCATAACATAGACATATGAGTACTCAGAACTGTGGCAGTTCTGACGAAACGGAATATGATTTAAATTAACTATTTTGTGACTGATGCTAATATCACAATGATATTATGATTCTAATTGGTTTATGTTTTCAATCCATCGGTCTTAGGTCCCTAGGGATCCGAAAAAAGGTCCTTTGGAACATGGACATATGGAAACTAAGAAACAATGGCATTTTCTGAAGATTCTAAATATAATTTTAATATACCGATTTGGCCGAATTGGGGCAAAAAGTACGTCCCTTTTGGAGACAGTTAAATTTAACACAAATCCAAATACGAAAATCATTATATAAAGGGTGGTTAAATTTTAAGGGCCGATGTTGATTTTAAATAAAACACAAATTATTTAGGAAATTGTTGTGATTTCTTTTTATTATGATAATATTAGTATGGTGCAATTATGGATGGAACAAAATAATGGCCAAATGGCCGCCGTGACCTCGGCGGCACACCTCCATCCGATGGTCCAAATTTTCAATGACGCTGAGGCATAATTGAGGTTCTATGCCGTTAATTTACCGAAATATCTCATCCTTTAGCTCTTGAATTGTTACTAATAACCCCAAGAAAGAAGTCCAACTGTGTAAAATCTTGACGGCCAATTAATTATCGCCACGACGTGAGATAATATTGTTGCGCAAAAGAGTCATGCCAAGTGGAGAGCTGTGTGGCAAGTGGCACCGTCCTGTTGAAACCACATATCGTCCACATCCATATTTTCCAATTCGGCCATAAAAAGTTCGTTATCATCTCACGATAGCGATAACCAATCGCAATAACTGCCTGATCGGTTTCATTTTGGAAAAAATACGACCCGATGATGCCGCCAGCAAATAAACAGCACCAAACTGTCACTCTTTGTGGGTGCATTGTTTTTTTCAACAATCCCTCTTGGATTATCTATCATCGTCCAAATGCGGCAATTCTGCTTATTGACGAATCCACTAAGGTGACAATGTCTCGTCACTGAAGATGATTTTCTTTGAAAATTGATCATCCACAGTTGATATTTCTTGCCACCAGCCTGAATAACTTTAATGCGTTGCTCGCTTGTATATCTTGCCATGATTTAAATTTAATTAGTCTGAAATTGAGAAAAGAAAAAAAATGAAAATTGATTTTTTTACCCTTAGGTCCCTTTCTCTATGCGCTGTCACATATGTGAACAAAACTTTTCATCAACTTTTTACTTTTATTTATGTGGACGACATCTGAGCATCGAATGAGACCGATCCCATGCCCCAAAAGTGTTCCCTCTCAGAGATATGCGCGTTTTATGAAAGTAAAGTCGACGATTCTACTCGTAAGCGCAAATAGAAAGGGTCCAAATCTTTAAAATGGCTCTCCTGAACAAAACTTTTCAGCAACTTTACATTTTTTTTGATGTGGACAATATCTGAGCATCGAATGAGACCGATCTCAAGCCCCAAAAGTGTTCCCTCCCAGAGATATGCACGTTTTATGAAAGTGAAGTCGACGATTCTAAGCGCAAAAAGAAAGGGACCTAATCCTTAAAATGGCTCTCCTGAACAAAACAGGTTTTTAACCTTAGGTCCCTTTCTATTTTGCGCGTCACATATGTGCGTACACTCTCCATGATGGAGAGTATACAAACTTACAAATTGTCCAGATATGTTATATAGCCACAAAGAAATGTATCCCACATATCAAGTCCGACGTCCCTCAAACAGCAGACAGTGGTGAACATCTTCTGAATAGTAGGATATCATTTTATAGTCGGCCGCGCTCCTCTATTCTTACTTTTTTTTACTGCTTATCCTTTCTAAGTGTAGGGTTTTTAAATATGTGATTGATTCTGAGATTATGGGCCACTTTCTTGTCCTTTGTTGTTTCATGCGTGAAAACTAAAATATATTATACTTTATTATTTACTGTACAATAAATCTTTATAGGACCTTTAAAGTCACATTGAACAGGGATTAACCGGCTCAAGACCTCTTGCTTCTATATTTAAATAGAAGACAAGTTTTTAACAAAATGGCAAAGTGACATTGATTTTCGTGGCTGCACACTGCTTTTATCATGATATCGGGTCCGTGACAACCCTCTTCAGAAAGCCTTGCTGCAATTGTTGAAAATTGTTAAACCGAACTCTATAAGGCCAGACTCTCCCCAAACGAATGAGAACTACTGTTGTAAACCTTACTTTTCAAGTTTTCTTCACACAATTGCCCACGAAAATACAACTCAGTCTTGCCACCTTTAAAGAGACTCCACATCGAGAGCCATCAATAGATTTCTTTTACAAGAGATCCTGGTAGAGTTCGGTTTTACTTTCAACAATTGCAGCAAAGCTTTCTGAAGAGGGTTGTCACGGACCCGAAATCATGATAAAAGCAGTGTGCAGCCACGAAAATCAATGTCACTTTGCATTTTGTTTAAACTTTTCTTCTATTTAAATATAGAAGCATGTGGTATTGAGCCGTTTAATCCCTGTTCAATGTGTAAAAGCAACAGGCCGAAATAAAACAAACGAGCTAAACAAACTTTAAAATTGTTTTTTAAAAAAATATTTGTTCTTCAAAAAATTTCCTACCAAAGTGTTCAAATATCATTACCCTGGTTGTCCCTAGCACTATTTTCAATTGAAATTTTCTCAATTTTCTACAAAAATATTAATTATTTATTTAATAAAACCAGTCCATACTAAAAAATAATATTCAATTAATTTTGTTGCTACGAGTATTAACGATTATACTTTTTTACTCAATTTATATTGTTATGGATGTTTATTTTCTGTCCCTGAAAATAAACAGTATTTCCCTGTAAAATCTAATATTCGCTAAAATTCAAATTTCAAACCAATCCTAATTTCAAGCAACTCAAATATGAATGAACATGACTTGAAGTGGGTGCACATCTAATAGTTTTTACGTCAACAGTCTTATTTAAATTAAGTAAGTCGTGTTTTGTCAGTCGTTACGAACGTCCACACTTAAGTTGGTCATTCCCCTGTGTTGTTTTTTAAAAAGATAATTAATACTTTTTATAATTTTGCAAGTGTTTTTGTGTGTTTATTGCAAGTATAAACTTCCAGCTCAAGTCAATTTGGTAAGGATAAGTACTTAAATAAACAATAACAAATAAATAAGTACTTAAATAAAATAAGTACTCAGGGGGCTTTGTAGAACTTCATCATTCCCCTGCCAAAATATTTCACAGGGGAATGACGATTAACAGATTTTTTCTTTTATTATTTTTACAAAAGAACTGACTTAAAATGAATTTGTTGATTTTAAATAAAAATACTATATAATTTATTGTCTTTGTCATTTCTCTGTTTAATGAGTCATTACCCTGGAGGTCATATTTTTAAATTGTTGCATGATTCCGTTAAAAATTAAAATTTTGATGTGTACCTTTTAAAAAGGACTAGTCTTTCTTAGAACTAAGACATCTACCTGAACTAAATATTAAATTCTGCAAAAAAATCGAATTCCAAAAATGATGTCGACATTGGCCCATAATCGCAGAATCCCCTATACATAATATGCATATATGTGACGCGCAAAATAGAAAGGGAAGGGAAATAAAGAGGGAGGGAAAGGAGAGCCATTTTAAAGATTTAAATACGTGTATCTTTAGTGTACCATCACTTTCATAAAACGCGCATATCTCAGGGGGAGAACACTCTTGGGGCATGGGATCGGTCTCATTCGATGCTCAGATGTTGTCCACATCAAAAAAAATGAAAATTGATTTTTTTACCCTTAGGTCCCTTTCTCTATGCACTGTCACATATTATATGCTTTCATCCGGTAGAGTTTCCTTTTGGGGCCCTCTTAGATCCACTCTGTTGCACGCAGAGAAATAATATGTCTACTATAGTATGGTCACGGCCACAATATGTTCTCTGCAATAATAGTATGTTCATTGCAACCATAGTATGGTTTTTTGAATTTCATTTTGACAATAGTGTGGTTGCAGCAATATTAATATTGTTGTAATGTTACAATAGTAATGTAACAATACTTTAAAAATGCAAGTGTGGTTACAAAAATATTGTGTTTAGTATTATCTTAACTATAATATGATAACAGCAATCATAATGTATGATTGTAATTTTTCTTAATGTAAATATGGGCTTAAGAACAATATTATTGTTACGAAGTACTTTTTATATGTAAACTTAAATTTTTCAAACAACCTGTTTTGGATTTGATTAAGTGAAATATTTTTTATAAATAAAACCCTTGCGTTTTTTTAAACAGATTTTTTCTAGTGTTAAATAAATTACTCCAATTAATCTGAATTTAATGTGTTTTTTAATAATTTACTTAATAAAGTGTGATCATACTATGGTTGCAGAAATCATAGTATGGTGGCGTGTTTATCATACTATCGTTTTATGTAAAAAATACTTTAGTTGTGAGCATCATAATATGGTTGTGGGGATCATACACGCAGAGAAAAGATATGGTTCCTATATGGTCACGGCAACAATAGTATGTTATCTGCAAAAAAAAGTATGGTAGTCGCACCCATAGTATTGTTTTTTTAATTGCAATTTGACAATAGTATGATTGCGGAAATAATAATATTGTTGAAATGTAAAAATAGTATTGTTGCCAAATTTAAAAATGAAAATATGGTTGTAGCAACAATATAAATATGGTTGGTGGAACAAAAGTATTGTTTTGATGGCTTTTATGTTAACAATAACATGATTACGGCATTCATACCGGCAAAATTTTACTTATTTTTTAGTCTGTCAATGTAATTTTTACGAATCTTACGCAATAATAGTAAAAATAATTACTTTTTTTCCAAACAAACTACGAATTAGTATAACTGAAATATTTTTAATAAATAATTTTTTTTACTGTTCAATAAATCACTTCTATTACTACATAACTTACTTAATAAAATTCTCTATTGTTAAATAACAACTTTACCCAATCTTTACAAAAAATGTTGGGGATCATAGTATGATTATGTGTAAGTCATACTATGGTTGTACGTTAAACAAACTATGGCAATGAGGACCATAATATGGTTGTGGGGATCATAGTATGGTTGAATGTGAATAATAATATGGTTGTAGGGATCAAAGTATGGTTGTGTGTGAATAATTCTATTGTTGTGATGATCATAATATTGTTGTGCCACAACCATATAACCAACAATAGTATGATGCTCTTCGAATATTGTTACCCCAACCATACTTTTTTTCTGCGTGTAGTGTGGTTTTATGTGAATCTTACTATTGTTGAGAGGATCATAATATTGCTGTGCCACAACCATATACCCAACAATAGTATGATGCTCTTCGAATATTGTTATCCCAACCATACTATTTTCTTCGTGTGTGCCTTAGGAGCTTATGAGTCCGGCAAATACTTTCAACTATTGCAGACAGACCTATGTGATAAAAATCAGGTCAGCTATTGTTATCAGTAGTATTCTCTAAATTTACTTATTTCTAACATTGTTATCAGATGGCCACAGACTGCTGTGAAACGAATCAGCTGTGAGCGGACTTGTAATCATCCGCTCCACTTCCATTAAATGAAAAGTTCTTTCGGTCACATTTAATCTGGTATTTCTTTTATGAGCAGCAGTGATTTTATGTCCAATTCCAAGATGCTCTAAAGTGTACATTCTGCACTCCGGCTACACTTTTGAGAAGCCTTGGGACTTTTCTCAGTCTTTATGTCCAGTGAAAATAAAAACTTTCATATGATATCAACTGAAAATAAAGAAACTTTAATAAAAAACTTTATTTTAAAATGTATTTTTTTTTGTAACTGACACAAATTATCACGTCACAACGACGCAATCTCCCCAACACTTGATAATTCGTTTACGAATGTCATCATTTTTAATGTTTTTCCAAAATGATTATTAATAATCTTGTCGGGCTATGTGCAGTCACTTGCACAATGACTTTCAACAAGGCAGAATATCGGAAAATATTCCGATGGAAATAAACATGTACGTATTCTGCCATAATTAAACACCACCGGCGATAGTTGTGCGGTGGTCACCACCAGTACCATTCAGTCTATTTCAGCGCTCATACATTGTCAATGGCCATGGCCATGTCGCAGTGGGTAAAGGAGGTCATACACGACAATGTATGTACCTGCTGATCCAGTGTGTCAGCCAGGATCTATGGGTACGCCTGCAGGCGGTGGTGAATGGGTGACTGTGCTATAATTGATGCCAAAAAAAATGATATGTCACGAAGTCGTCGACCACCTCCTCCACTTTACCTTCATAAAAAATATATGAAATTAACTGGGGAAACAACGAAACGACAAACGGACCGTAACCAATAGAAATATGACAAATAATAATCGATTATTTTTATCATTGAACTTTCGTTCTATCTTCCTTTTTTTGTACCAGTGACCACTGACTGAACCACCACCGGTGGCAACCGAGTGAGTGATTGTTGGAATGGACAAGGTCAAAAGTAATTACTCAACCATAGGACAACACACATTCGTGTACAAAAAAAGAATCAAACTTTTTCACCTGCGCTTTCATGTGTTATAGGGTGATTCCAGAAGATTTTGACAAAAATTCAAAACTAAGTGGAAAACGAGGGCATTAAAGCCGTACGAGTATAACCAACCTCTCCGTTGCACATACGCGAAGGGAAAGGCGATGGTAGCAAGCAATCTCAGCAAGGGGTTTAAGGTCCCAGTCCGTAGAGGCCATCCATATACACTGAGAAACTATGGATTGGGAATCTGTCCAAACTACAAAACCTCCATTGGACAATGCCTCCATTGGAACTGACTTTTGTATTAATTGTATACTCGTAATATGATGAATATTTAGTTTGACATACTATACGATAAAAGCTATGATTTTATAATGTTAAATTCAACAAATTATTTGATTACATCGGGTAATCAATCTAGAGGTATTTTCTCAAAATAAAAATAAATACAAAAATTCAATTCAAGTGTTGAATCTTTATTGTTCATTCGAAAGCACATTTTATGCCATTTATTTTTTTGAATATAATTTCCTTTAAATGTTGGCCGCAACTACGTCTCAGGGTGTCCATTCTGAGGGCCTAATATTGGATGACTCGTTCGAGCATTTTGACTGGTATGGATTTAATGACACGTGTTATGTTGGCTTCCAAAACCTGAATCGTAGCTGGTTTATCAGCATAGGCTTTGGACTTTACGTAGCCCCAAAGAAAAAGTCTAAAGTTGTGATATTACACGATCTAGAGGCCAACTCAGCGGTCCAAAACGTGAAATTAGGTGCCGAAACAGCGGATCTTCTTCGAGCTTTTGAAGAGCCCAAACACTGAAAAAGCGACGCGCAGAAAGATCGTGAGGCTCTAATTCCTGAACGAGATGTATTTTGTACGCTTTCAAACCAAGATCCTTCCGTAAAATGCTCCAAGTTGTTCCATACGGCAGGCCAAGTTGTTGCCGAATCGACTCCTGAGGGTTTTCACGTACTCTCATCCGATGCCGCTTTGTTTTGAATTCTTCGTGCTGGATGTGGTCTATAAGGTCAAGTATTATCTAATAGTGGAATATTGGAAATTGGCGATGGTGATCCGAATAGTTCGTTCGGTAGGCCGATTATGTCGACTATAAAAAGGTCTAAGCGCCCGACATTGTTGCGGTGTAAGTCGTCCATGATGAAGTGGCAAACAATATTGAAGCGAGAAAAAAAACTAAACGCAACTCAAGCGTAATCTGTAAAAAAACCCCCAAAAACGAGGATGAAAAATTGTTTTCTTTTCAAAGCATTCTCCAGCATGATTTATACACCTTGCATGTGCTCAAACCAATTGTCGAAGCACTTTTTCACTCCGATTGAGACACCTGCAAAACATGGGTTTTTAAACGCTTCAACAGCATCTCCTGGCGACGAAAATCGTTGACCACGCATTTTTTCTTGATGTGAGGGAATACAAGGAAGTCATTGGGTGCCATGTCAGGGCTCTACCGCGGATGACCCATCAATTCTACGTTTTGGCCGGTCAAAAAGGCGCTGGTTTGAGCTGATGTGTGAGAGCTCGTATTGCCATGGTGCACAATTATTTGTCTTCTCTTGTTCGTTTTTCGAATTTCTCCAAGACTTCAGGCAAACAAATTGTGGTGTACCACTCAGAATTAACTCAAGCGGAACAATCGCCACAGAAACAGGCGACCATTCGCTCGTCTTTGAAGACCCACACGGTCAATTGCTATTTTGTTTCGGGATTATACGCATAGATCTATGATTCGACACCTGTGATCTATGATTCGACACCGCGATCGTATTTTTTCAATATTACAATAATATCGACACGAGCCTTTTTTTGAGCGATTGTCAAATTGTACGGGATCCAACAAGAATAAATCTTTATTTACGGCCAGGTGTTCATGCAATATCAAATGTATGCTGGTGGAAGAGATGCCCCTATCTCACGCACGGCATCAATGTTCTCTGGCACAACGGCCGTTTTTGGACGACCTTCGTCTTTGAGCGAGCGTCGGCCACGATTGAATTCATTAAACCAGTTTTTCACAGTGCTATATGATGGTCGAATGAGACCGATCCCATACCCCAAAAGTGTTCCCTTCCAGAGATATGCGCGTTTTATGAAAGTGAAGTCGACGATTCTAAGCGCTAATAGAAAGGGACCTAATCTTTAAAATGGATCTCCTGAACAAAACTGGTTTTTAACCTTAGGTCCCTTTCTATTTTGCGAGTCACATATAAAGATTTAAGTTCATCAATGTACTCTTGTCGTGATAATCCACGTCGAAAGTTCTAACAAATGACCCCACGAAATTGTTCACGAGTTAATTCCATTTTTTTGCCAATTTGATTTTTTCAAGTCACTGTAAACATTCTTTTGTGTTGTCAAAATGTTCTGAGTACGTTTGTGCTAAAAAATGATAAACTTTTCTATGGAAATGTCAGATGGCGCCATGCAACACTTAGTGTTGCCTAGGCCAGAAATATATATAGCAACCCTCGCAAAAGTTTTAGAAAAGCTAATATATTTCCATTTGAGACTACTCTTGATGTATTAGCGTTTGGGAGCTAGGGTCCAAAAATCTGAGATATCTCATAAAAAAATCGTAAAAAAACTTAAAATTCTATCTGGAAAACTAATCAGAGGAAATTTTTTTTTAAAATTCATTTTCGTGTTTAGGAGGGCAAAATCTATAGAAAACAAATATTTAGAACTCGGATCCAGAAAAAAAAAATAGTGGAACCAATCATTTTGTTATATATACTAATGGAACTCAGTAACATGCACGATTACTTTAGTTGCAATTTAAAGATCCACATTGTAATACTTTAATTTGAAAGTGTAATTGTTGTTGCCACACCGGGTCAACTTATCTGGAATTGCCCAGGTGACGTTTGTCATACGGTCGCCCACCTTACATATAGTGTGTGGTATAATGGCATTTCATATATACTCGGGGGCTAGAGGTACGTAGTTGGCGGAACAAATTGCTGTTTTAAGTTAGATTCCCCGGGAAAATGCTTTGTTTATCGATAGTATCACGAATGTAAGAATATAAAATGGTCTTTTAAAGGGTTCAAATATTGACTTTGAGTAGGACTTTAAATATCATTTAATGGAAAAATACTACTTTCATTTCGCGTAAAGCGAAAACTTATTAATCGGGAATTCAATTCAGTAAGGGCACCCGATTTAAATTGAATGGATTTGTAGCGGAACTACTATATTAAATTCATTTCGCTTTAAAGAAAAAATCAGTCAATTCATTGGACATAAATACTGTTACGCACGTTTCATGCTGTAAAATAAAAAGTACTGAATGTTTTTGGACCCATATTTATTGATGTATATTGTATCCAAAGAGAATCTACTTATTCGAAATGTCTGCCTTTTGCCTTTACACACGCCTTAAGTCGCACTGGCCAATCGTCAATAGCTGCACGAACCTCGTCCTCTGGAAAATTCGCCACAGCTCGAACCAAAGCAGTCTTAAGAGATCCAACCGCCCACAATTTGTAATCCAATGGGTTCAAATCTGGACTGCCTGAGGGCCATTCATCAGAGGATATGAACGCTGGCAAATTGTTTCAAAGCCAGGCCTGGGACGTTTTAGCCTTAGGGGCCGGCGCAGAATCCTGCTGGAAATTCCATGGCTGGTTTTGGAACAGGGAATTGTTAAGAGGCTTCACAACAGCTTCCAAAACGGTTTCTTGGTAAACTTTGGCCGATGTTTTGACTCCTTGTTCGCAGAAATGCAGGTCAGTGACCCCATCGTAAGACACACCCCACCAAACAATGACTGAAGCTGGGTCATGACCCTTTTCCACCCTTGGGATCAGTTCAGATACTTCCTTAGATGACCGCGCTTACACCCTATCATTTTGCTTGTAAAATTTTTCCTGAACGGTAAAAATTTTTTCATCGGTGAACAAAATTTTTCTGTGCAAGTTATCAGCGTGCTTCACCAAAAGACGTTTGCATTTTCAATTCTATTTTTTTAAAGCCGCAGTCAATAAATGTCCGGTACGTCGTTTAAAAGCCTAAAGTCCCAAGTCTTTTTTATTGATTTGACTCATGGACTTTTGCGTGGTATTCATCTCACGGGCCATGATTTTCTGTTTTCGGAGCGGATTTCTGTGAGTTCTTGATTTAACTAACGGCTTTGATGACATGCGGTGTTCGAACAGAGCGTGGGCGGCCCGACCGGTGGCGGTCTTTTACATCTCCAGTCTCCTCAAACAGTTTTAAGCATCGGTAGACGAACATGCGGCTAATCCCTAGTGGTGGAACGTTTTGAAAATATCGCTTTTTTCATTTCACACTTGAAAAACGCTATTACAGCGACACGGTTTTCATTATCTGACCATTCCATGATGAAAGTTGAAACAATTTTAAAATCCCATTACAGACTAACGCTATTGAGGTAAGCTTTCAAAACCCATATGACATTAACGGGGTATGTTCAGTTCTACTATTGAAATTGGTGTGTTCAATGTTGTAACAGTATTTATGACCCTACTAAGTAGATTCTAGACAGAACTTCAAATTCGATTGTTAATATGGAAAATTATCATTTAATGGAAAAATACTACTTTTACCTCGTGTGTAGCGAGTATTTATAAACCGGGGGTTAAATTTGGTTAGGGCATCCGATTTAATTGACTTTTTAAAAATTAACTTGTTTCAAAGAAAAAAATCAATCAATTTTTCATTGAAATTAAAAAAATTTTATTATCGGAATAAAGGAATTCTAGATTTAGATTTAAAGGTAAACGGACGTTTTCTGTAGTTTATGTCCCTTATTTAGCTACCTTCGAAAATCACCAGCACTTACAAATATTATTTTTTTAAGTATTTCGGAAACAAAATTTAAGTGAACAATAAAATGTTAAAAGGACAAGCTAATCCAAAAGTTGAGAGCCCAACAGAAGCACGGCTAATGATATACAAGATGTAGCAGTTACTATACGAATTCCCAGTTTTTCCAAGGAGAATCCTGCTGTTTGGTTTACCCAATTAAAAGCTCAATTTAAAAAGTTAATTATTGGCTGTGTTCTAATGGTAACACGCTTAGGAGGTCGCAAATACGATAACATAAAATGTATAAAAAGATTTTGTTTGTAGAAAACTATAGTCGTTTTGCTTTAAACCCCGTTTGTTTTAAATAACTTATATTATTGGGAAGAACGTTATTTAAGAATAATCTCAAAGAGCTCGCTTATATAAATATATGGTTACTATATGATCACGGCAACAATAGTATGTTCTCTGCATTAAAAGTATGGTCATCGCAACCATAGTATTGTTTTTTGAATTTCATTTTGACAATAGTATAATTGCGGCAATATTAATATTGTTGAAATGTAACAAAAGTATTGTTGCCAAATTTAAAAATGAAAATATGGTTGTAGCAACAATATAAATATGGTTGCTGGGACAAAGGTATTGTTTTCATGGGTTTTATGTTTACAATAACATACCGCCAAACCGGCAAAACCTTAATTTTTATTTAATTTGACAATGTTATTTTTACGATTCGTACGCAATAATAGTAATAAAAATTATATTTAAAAAAAAAACTACGGATTAGTATAACTAAAATATTTTTAATAAATGATTTTTTTACTGTTAAATAAAGCACTCCTATTGTTACATAACTTACTTAATAAAATTCTTTCTTTCTTTCTTTGTTGAATAACAACGTATTCCAGTCTTTACAAAGAATTTTGGGGATCATAGTATGGTTGTGCGTAAGTCATACTATGGTTGTGAGGATCATACTAGGGTTGTACGTTAAACAAACTATGGTTATGAGGATCATAATATGTTTGTGGAGATTATAGTATGGTTGAATGTGAATAATAATATGGTTGTGGGGATCATAGTATGGTTGTGTGTGAATGATTCTTTTGTTGTGGGGACCATAATATTGTTATTGGGATCATAGTATGGTTGTGTGTGAACCATACTATTGTTGTGATGTTCATAATATTGTTGTGCCACAACCAACAAATGTATGGTTCTCTTCCAATATTGTTACCCCAACCATACTTTTTTTTTGCGTGCGTGTAGTTTTCGAGAAAAAATAAAACGCATATAATTTAAAGTTATGGCCGAGAATTTAGCTTTATTATAATCACAAGGGTTTGCCATTATGTTTTAAAAATGATTGCGGGCAAGTGGCAGCCGCCGTTGGCGAGAGACCCAATTTTCGACCACTTTTTTCAGCATTTGGGGCCGCTATATGTCAGCAATAACGCGCCGAATATTCTCTTCTAAGGCGTCAATCGTGTCGAGCTGATCTGCGTAAACAAGCGACTTCACATAACCCCACAAAAAAAATTCTAGTGGTGTTAAATCAGACGATCTTGGAAGCCACACCACAGCCCCACGACGCGAGACAATGCGCTCACCAAAAGTTTCCTTCAATAAATTGATTGTTTTGTTGGCCCTAAGGCATGCACCGCCGTCGTATAGGATTCAAAGGCCGTCCTCATCAACATCCTCCAACTCAGGCTCAAAAAGTTATTAAACATGTGGTCTTCATTGCTTCATTTTTGAAGAAATATGGACCAATGATAATCTAATATTGGACTCAGCGCGCGATGCGTCGCTCGAACCTAGCCATTAGTCATTTGATTTGTAGGCGAAGTAATCGTTGCCAAAGACTACTGAAGAAAAACCTTGGCGGGTTTAGAAACAGCTGTACAGTCTGCCTGGCAACCGTAGCCAATAAATTTCACCTATTTTTTAGTTGATTCTGAAAAAGAAACAACAAAAAAGTCTCGAACCAGAATAAAAACTGTTGAAGTCACAATTATGAAAAAAGACCTATTAAATGTAAACAAAAACATAATTAGTAGGTTAATTTACACAATGTAGTAGTAATTATATTTCTGATTAAAAGAGGTAACAAATAATTAGTTAACCTAACAATAAATATGATTTCTATAACAATCATCATAGTTAATAATATTAACAATTTCATTGTTAAATAGAACATGTCTTGTTTCAATAAATTAGCCTTGAAATTTTAAATTTTTAATAAATTTTAAACAATTTTAATGGTAAAAAACAATGCATTGTTAAAACAACAATAATTATTTTAATAATACCATCTTTAATGGTTAAAAAACTCAACAATGCATTGTTAAAACAAAAATAAACATTTTAAAATTAACCATTTTATGGTTAAAAAATTCAACCATAGAATAGTTAAATTAACTATTGTTATTATTGTTAAATACCGGTCAACAACAAAATGTTTAAATCAACCTTATATAACATAGACTCCAAATCATGTTTATTTATGGTTAAGTTAACCTTATATAAGGTTATTTTTCTTCTCAGTGTAATTGACATTGATGTAGTACCCAAGGATTTTGACACTGAAACCTGTTGCTTAAAACTAAGTTCCTAATCATGTTGTTACTGGATGCTGTTGCTGACATTCAAATTATGACGACAATTTCGTTGATTTGAGAAAATAGACTTGCCAGAAACATATATAACGCTTTGCTGAACATTAGCGCGGTTCAATATCAGGGTTAACAAATTCTACGCATCACCCTCTAGTATTGAAAACCATAGAGAGAGAATTTCCGAAATGGAAAAAAATCAGCGAAAATTAAATACCTGCCAAAATGGATTTTATTGTACAGTTCCTTCTTTCGAAGCCGGAATGTGTCTCAGGTTGTAACTTTTTTGTTTGTACTTATGAATATAAATGAATTCAACACACAAGTTTTTAGGAATTCTAATATCTTTAAGTTTGTTGCATAACATGTTCCATATATAAGTATAATAATTGAAAGTCGGGTACCCGAGTTAACTAGTCGAAATTGATCTCGGGAGTCAGAAAAGACTAATGAACAAAACATAGCTCTTGGAGACACAAAATCATAGCCTTCAAAACTAGGGGGTGAGTCGTACAACTTTTTTGTGACCCTCCATATGTAGTCATGTGTATCATATGCAGCCATCATATTTCACCCTAAAAAACTATATAACCAGCAAACGGGGAAAAAATACAAACAAAAAGTAATGAATATTTTTACATTTTAAATACTTTTGCCAATTGGTTTTTGTAATTTATAATTACTTTAATAGTAGTTAATTTTATTTATTATTCTATTTCAGGTAAATGAACTCTCGCGTGTTTCTTTGTTGGATTGCCCCCTAATCAGTGAGCTGTACACGATATAATTTCTATTTTGAAAATTATTGTTGTCATTTATTAGCCGAAGAGGTAATGTATTCTGTTATTAGTGACATACGAGTATAGGAATTTATTTATGTATTTTTTAATTAGAAAATATAGGTAATAGAAAATATACATTTTTTATCCCTAGACATGGTATTATGCTTGAAAGAACTACAATTAACGTAAGAAAATTGACCCCCTGTTTATTTTATGGATCAACTTAATTACTAACTGGTTCCTTCGAAATCCCATGGGATGGCCTATTTTTTATATAATACCAAAATCCTACCCAATTTTAGATACTGCACTCTAGAAACCTCATCTTTCCAATATGCGACCTTAGTACAATTTTGACCTTAACGGCCCAATGTCTTCAATAGCCTCCACCCAAAGTACCCCATCGATTTGAGGTCAACCGCCAAAGAACAAAAATACATATGTACGCATGTCCCCAAATCGTTTAATGATTTAATAGGCTCTCACAGAAAAAACATTTATACATTTTTATTATTAAATTAGCATATGTGACGCGCAAGATAGAAAGGGACCTAAGGTTAAAAACCAGTTTTTTATGAATTATGAAAATGAAAATCAATTTTCGAAGAAAATCATCTTCAGTGATGAGGCACATTTTCACCTCAGTGAATTTGTCAATAAGCAGAATTGTCTCTATTGGGCGAATGATAATTTAAGAGTGATTGTCGAAAAAACAATGCACCTACAAAGAGTGACTTTTGGTGCGGTTTATGGGCTGGCGGCGTCATCGGGCCGTATTTTTTTCCACAATGAGGCCGGTCAGGCAGTTACTGTGAATGGTGTTTGCTATCGTAACTAGGTATGGCCCGAATTGGAAGATATGGTTGTGGACGATATGTGGTTTCAACAGGACGGTGTCACTTGCCACACGGCTAACGAAGCAATGGCTCTTTTGCGCGACAAATCAACATCGACCCTTAAAATGTAACCTTTTTTCCTACTACTTTTATTATAGCGGTATTAGTTCACGAAATAAAGCTTTTCATAGTTGCGAGTTGTAAGGGCGTGGCCACGGCCTTTTTCCAATTTTAACACAATATAGTCTTTAATAATAGGAAGATCATTGATTTCATTCGGCTAAAATTTTAAACCGATCGGGCTTGCCACCGCCCAGTATGTGTTTCAATCCATGCTAACATCTGATGATCCAAATATCATAGTCATATCTCTAATAGTTTAACAGATATTGTTTTTTCATGTTCAGGGGTTTGTGGGCGGTGCCTCGGCCCCTTGCACAGTTTTAGCATTAAACAGTTAATAATAATTTCCTAGTCATTGAGTTTATTCTATAAAAATGTTATAACGATCATCCCATTACTTTGGGTATTAAGGTTTAATGAAGGATGTATTTTTTCACCGAGCTTAAAACTTGACAACAAACTCTTTTGTTGTAATTTGTAAGCAAAATTAATAAAGATAACAGTTACTTTTTACAGAATATTTACAAATCAAAAACAAAAAACAATTATTTTATATTTTTATTTATATAACGATTACATTTTAAAAATAAAAGTCATTTATAACTGTCATTCAGTTTCATTAATTAAAAAAAGTCCTTAATAAAAATCATTCAGTGACTATTATTTTTTAATAATAGTCAATCGAAAATATACTGAAAAATTGGGTTGAGGTACAGCCGAGCCAGTCATGGTAGTCATATAGTTGATATTGTGTTCCATTATTAAATGACAACCCGAAATTCTTAAAAATACGAGGGTTGCTATATATACTTCTGGCCTAGGCAACACTAACATTTGCATTGGAAAGTTTGATATTTTTTTTAGCATAAACGTACTCAGAACGTGTTGTTTACAATGACTTGAAAAAAAACAATTTGACAAAAATATGGAACGATTTTCGTCGCCATGTGGAGGTGTCTCCTTTGGAGTGGAAAACGTGCGTCGATAATTGGCTGAGCGCATGCAAAAGTGTTTAAATGGAGAATACTTTGAAAAACAATTATCACCATTGATGAAAATTATTCGCATTTTCATTATTAGGCCAGAAATAAATACGAGGGCAGTTCGGAAACTTCTTAGCCTAGCACAAAAAGCGCGGTATAAACAGAAAAAAGTTAATTTTGGAAACTTCCATCTCTGCTATGAACACATGTTAAATTTTGTTTCGATCTGGCAACTCCTTCATATAGAAACAGGTGTTCACAAAAGACGCATCCGCGATTTTTTTACAATGGAATAATTAGAAATGCGTGTGTCATTAAATATTTTCATAAAAAAGGTTTATCGGGACAAGAAATTCATAATGATATGGTGAATGTGTTAGGTGAAAGTGCTCCTTCATATGCAACAGTAAAAATTGGGTTGCTGAATTTAAACGTAGTCGTACAAGCATTGAAGATGAACCACGTAGTGGACGTCCAAAAACAGCAACAACAACAGAAATTGTAGCCAAAGTGCATGATATGGTATTAAATGATCGACGAATAAAAGTGCGTGAAAAAGCTAATATCATGGGCATCTCAAATGATCGAGTCCATTTAATTTTCCACTAAGAACTACTGATGAAAAAGCTATCTGCAAGATGGGTGCCGGACTTGTTAACAGTCGACCAAAAATACATAAGAATAACCATTTCTCAAGCTTGTTCGGATCGTTTTCAGCGAAATAAAATGGATTTTAAGCGTCGGTTCATAACTGTTGATGAGACATGGATCCACCACTATACTCCAGAGACAAAAGAACAATCCAAACAATGGACTAAAGCTGGAGGAAGTGCACCAAAGAAGGCAAAAACAATTCAATCGGCTGGTTAGGTTATGGCAACGGTTTTTTGGGACTTCAAAGGTATTTTATTGATTGCCTATCTGCAAAAGGGTAAAACAATAAATTCAGAGTACTATTGCAACCTTTTAGATCAATTAAATGTACAAATTCGAGAAAAACGTCCTGGTTAACAACACAAAAAAATAATTTTTCATCAACACAACGCACCAGCGCACAAGAGTGTTTTAACAATGGCTAAAATCAACGAATTAAAGTACGAGTTGCTTGACCACCCACCTTATTCTCCTGATTTAGCTCCCAGTGACTTTTACTTGTTCCCAAATCTAAAAAAATTCCTTGCTGGGAAGCGTTTTACCTCAAATGAAGATGCAATTACAGTTGTAAACCACTATTTTGAAGACCTTGAGGAAAACTATTTTAATCAAGGGATAGAATTGCTAGATAAGCGTTGGAGTTTCAGGAGATTATATTGAAAAATAAAAATATTTTTGAAAAACTAACTATTCTCTTTCATTGATAGGCCAAGAACTTTCCGAACCGCCCTCGTATAGCAGCCTATTGTGAACCGATTTAAATGAAACTTGGTAAATTCTTCAAGTTTGGACCAAGGAAGAACTAGACTGTACATAACCACAAATAGATTATCCGGTTTTTATGTCCAAACCCGACAGTCGGTTTCTCAAACAGAGCAACACCCCGTCATGTCGGTTTACCCGCTTTTTGCTGACGGGTTGTTGTACTTTAGCAAAGAAAATTTATAATTTTCAAGCTAAGAATACATAACAACCAAAAAAATTTGAAACTTTTAAGCGTACGTATCGACTCCGTATCACTCGTTGTTGTTATTGTAGCGGCACATAGTACCGGAAGTAACATCCCTTGCACAAAGAATTTTTCCTTTGGGTCGATCCGATGCATAGAACCAGCTGTCGTGGGAATTACTCGTTGATTCGAAATCTGTCTGTGATTGTTTCAAAACTACAGGTCACAGTTGTTGTCCGAACTTCATGAAATTTACAGAAGTAAGTTGTTAGGATAAAAGCTTTTGATTTTTATGAAAATCGGTTACAAATTAGCACATATGTTCAACTGATTTTACGTCTATAGCTCTAGAAGTCACACAATATATCCAATATTGAAAAATTTTGGCATAGCTCAGATTAAAATGGGTCATACCGGTCCACGTTTTGATATAGACAAACTATATATTCTTACGATATCGAACATCTATATTAATTTCTACTTCAATCAAAATTTGGTATGGTATATTTTTTTTTGACAGACAACCAATCTTGAACCGATTTGATTCATATTGGCTCCTTTTTTTGATATAGTTCCCGTACAAATGGTCTGGGGACCAAAAATGGCTTAAAAATAAGTATAAAATTTTCCCACGATGCTAAAGATAAAATTATTTTTGCAGTTTGGATAGATTGGGGTACAGTCCCTATGTCCGAAAATGTGGCCCATTTAAAAATGGACATATTTCAAATTTGGCCTTACTTTTTAAATCTAAGGAAATTTAGATATGAACAGGATCACAAGTATTTCACTTCTGATTCAAAAAATATTTTTCATGCTTAAGCCAAAGTCAAAAACCGGAATGCCGGGTTAATGCCATTAACCCGGCGGTTTTGTGAAAAAAACAAAGTGACGGTTTTCTGAAGGTCCTCCCCTTTTGAGATCTTGCAGCTCTTAAAGCAACAAATTACGCCCAATTGTTTGCTTGTGCGTTAATTTACCGTTTTGAAACTGGACCACAAACGTCCTGATCTCGTATAGCCCCTACACAAAGATCCTTCCCGATTTCAGAATTTGCTGCTTTAGAAACCACATTTTACATTCGATTCGTACCAAATTTTGCATAGTGCGTAACGAGCAACCAACACCCATGACCTATAACATTGGAACATATGGGTTCATCATTTTAAATAGCCCCCACACTAGCCCCCGATTTCAGTTTCTGCTGCTCTAGTAGCCTCAAAATATACCCTACTGAGTATTGTACCTTATGAACGACAAATAATCAACTCCGGACTATATATCCTCTGTATCCATCACTCTATATCCTCTGTTTAGTGTTGTAGGTTATCTCAACTTTTTTAAGCATCTCACGTTAGAATGACGACTTTTGGGCCACCTTGTAAAAATGTGTGTAACGTATTTGCGTTACCAGCACACAATTACGTACTCGCACCGTGATTCCAGTTTCGCTATCCTTTTTCCTTGCCTTTCCGTGCAATCCGTGAATGACGTAAAGTTTTGTTTCAATCAAACTTGTTATCCGTTCCAAAGAAAACCAGAACCATTTACATTTCCTGTCGATCTCTTTTTTCCCCGCTCTTTATTTGGTTTTTGTTCTTCCCACACCCAATTGCTCGTCATTGTCGTAATAATGTCTTTCACAGAGTTGGAGCTCCGTTGTCAAACAGATTCGCAGAACTTTTTCCTGAAATGTTGTATTGACGTCTGAAAACAATCACTGCATGCTGTCGCAGCTCTTTGCCCTTCGTTCGTTAAGGGAGCCCACAGTGGAAGTTTCTACAATTTCAGGATTTTCACAATTTCGCGTAGCTTCCCCGCAACGGCACTGAAGGGAAAACTTTAAAATGTTGGCAGTTACCGTTTAGAAGTTGTTGGAATTTTATTGTGGTTCAAATACCCCGTAAAAATGGAAAGGCAATGAATGTGGCCTTAGTGTCTGTATTTGTATTTTCGTGTACAGACTTGTCCGGTTGCTCCCCGTTCGACTTATCAAAAGTTTTCCTTTGGTTTTATTTACATTCGGTACTGGGTTATTTACGCCATTATTGCTAAACATTCTTTCGTTGTTTTCATTAGTTTTGCTTTTGTACACTGGGTTTTTCTTCGTCTTTGGAATTGCTGGTGATTGCACTTCAACGAGTTTGTTGTACTCGAGTTGAGCAGCTGTCCTCTAATATGAATTTAATGTGCTGTGTAAATCTGGAAAGTTTTTGAATAAATTCAATTGGAATGTTTTGGAAAGGTATTAATCCGAAGCACATTTCAACAGGCTTAAGAAATCTTTTGTCGTAATGTTTAAAACATTTTGCGTTAAGTAAGGGGGATAGGACCGAAGTTAGATTGACTTTGTCCTTTCGTTTGCATAAGGATGCATTGATGAGAGTCCTTAAGAGGGCGACACCATAACAACTCGCCCTTTCAAGGTTAATAAATAATTTATGGGAAAAACATATAAACGACTACATCGGCCTGAGCCGTCTATGAACTGAGGTGCTCAAGTTTGAAATTCATAAGTGATCTTGAGAGCAGGGTTAGTTATAGTTTGCATAAAATGAACTATGATTTATTTCAATTGAATCGAACTTAAATTGAGGCCTGTATGCATGACTTTTGTACGGCGGCTATACGAGGCTATGCTATATATATATATATATATATATATATATATATATATATATATATATATATATATATATATATATATATATATATATATATATATATATATATATATATATATATATATATATATATATATATATATATATTTCTGGCCTAATAATGAAAATGCAAATAGTTATCATCAAAGTATTCTCCAGCATGATTTAAACACTTTTGCATGCGCTCAAACCAATTGTCGAAGCACATTTTCCACTCCGATTGAGACAACTTTAAAACATGGTTTTTGAACGCTTCAACAGAAAATCATTGACCACGCATTTTTTTTCTTGATGTGCGGGAATAAAAAAAGTCATTGGATGCCAAGTCAGGGCTGTACGGAGGATGACCGATCAATTCGAGCCCATGTGTGAGACTCGCATTGGCATGGTGCACAATGATTCGCCTTCTCTTGTTCGTTTTTCTAATTTCTTCAAAAACTTCTGGCAAACAAATTGTGTGTGTTGCTCAAGCGGAACAGTCGCCACATGACCAGTTTTGCCGATGAAACAGGTGACCACTTGCTTCGAAGTGCTTCTTCCACGAAAAACTTTCGTTGGATTTGGCTCGTCTTCGAAGGCCCACACGGTCCGTTGTTGTTTTGTTTCGGGCTCATACGCACAGTTTCATGATTCGTCACCTATGACGATCTTATAAACGTCTTTTGAAGCACCGCGATCGTATTTTTTCAAAAAAATTTTGCCCCAACCGACACGAGCCTTTTTTTGAGCGATTGTCAAATTGTGCTGGATCAAACGAGAACAAACCTTTGTAACGGCCAGGTGTTCATGCAATATCGAAAGTATGCTTGTGGAAGAAATGCCCAAGGATGCCTCTTTCTCACGGTATGTCACATGACGATTTTGCATTATCAGTTCACGCACGTCATCACCATCTGGCACAACGGCCGATTTTGGACGGCCTTAACATCCTTCGTCTTTGAGCGAGCTTCGGCCACGATTGAATTCATTAAACCATTTTTTCACAGTGCTATAGGATGGTGCTTCATCGCTATACAAAGATTTAAGTTCTTCGGTGCACTCTTCTCGTGGTAAACCACGTCGAAATTTGTGAAAAATGATCGCCTGAAAATGTTCACGAGTTAATTTCATTTTTTGCCATATTGATTTTTTCAAGTCACTGTAAACAACTCAAATGATGGTCGTGGGTTAAAACGTTCAGAGTACGTTTATGATAAAATATGTCAAACCTTCCAATGAAAATGTCAGATGGCACCAGGCAAAACTTAGTGTTGTCTAGGCCAGATTTATATATAGCAACCCTCGAAACATTCGAAAATGTCCTGAAAAGTGTTTTTTTCTACAGCCAATTCAAATTATAAAACTATAAATCGCCCACCCTGTATGTATTATATATTGCGACATTCGTAAATTGCCGGTGGTTCTCTGGGTTTCAGTAGAAACCAGAATGGCGCATACACTTTCACAACGAACTAAACCAGTTTTTACAAAATCATCAAGGACTGCTTACATGCCACTTTAAAGCGGAGGATTCGTGATGCTTTTGTTAGTCCCCGCGAGTGCTAATAGCACTGGGCTTCTCGCTGGATAAAATTTCATCGCATTCTCAGGTGTGAACGGCTCGAACCATGCGATAAACCTGCACGCAGAAAATATTCGAAGAGCACCATACTATTGCTGGTTATATGGTTGTGACACAACAATATTATGATCATCAAAACAATAGTATGGTAGAAAAAAATCCATTTAAAAAAAACCTTAGCTTTTTTATCAAAAATATTTCAGTTAAACAAATCCAAAGCAGTTTTTTAAAAAATTTTAGTTTCCATTATTATTTCTTAACATTCGTAAAAATAACTTTGTTGTGAAACCCATATTCAGATTAAGAAAAAAAACAATCATACAGTATGGTTGCTGTAATCATATTATTGTTAACATATAACCCAGAAAACAATACCATATTTATATTGTTGCTGCAACCATAGTTTCATTTTTTAATTTGGCAATAATACTATTGTAACATTTCAACAATATTAATATTGTCGCAATCATACTATTGTCAACATGAAATTCAAAAAACAATAATATGGTTGCGACAAACATACCATTATTACAGAGAACATATTATTGTTGCCGTGACCATATAGTAACCATATTTTTTCTTTGCGTGTACATACGGCAAAACAAAATGTAAACTCTTTCCTCCCCGTATACCAGCGTTTTTATGAAACCAAAACCGAGTAAACTTTTAGCCATTGTGAGCATACCCTCAAGTTCAGACCACGATGGTAACATAAAATTCGGTAACCTCGATTACGCATAACAAAGAGAAGATGAAAACGAATTTTTACATACTTTCGTATTTTCATTAAAAATCACTGGAAAACAACACAAGCGAAATGCCATTACAGCGGGCCAGGGTAACCAACCAGCGAAGGACACACACTTGGGTGACCATAAATCAACCAGACAAGAAAAATCATAAACAAATAATTGAATATTCAATGAAACGAAATAAAGTGAAGCAAAATGAAGTGAAGGGAAATTCAAAGAATACGATTTGAGAATATGCCAGAGCATATTCGAATCCCAGAAGATACATTATTAAAACAACAACACATGCAGAGATGCGCGAGCTGGCAGAAAGATGAAGAATGAATAACGTATGGAGCGTTGGATGGATGGATGACCGGACGGATAGATGTAACTTCATTACAGCCATGTGGCCACGGCAACGTTGGTAACAACATCAAGTCGAGGCAATCATAAAAATCAACTACACCCACTCTCTCGCTCACTCAGAAAGACTGACAGACAGACACACTGGGATGGAAAGGACTTGGCCAAGGACTCTTCAAATGAAAAACGCGGATTCCACGAAAAACTATCAAATGCACGCTGAATGCAAAAGATGAACATGTACCACAGAGCCAAGCCAAAACAGAAGAAAACAGCCAAAGCCAAAATTGAAAAGAGACACTTGAAGTACGTACTTGAGTTGCAAGTGTATCATAACAACATCACATTCCAACACAAAAAGAATAAAAACAATGAAACAACAAACGGACAAAGAACAACGAATCAGCATGAGGGTCCAAACAACTGGCAAAGCAGCATCCTTGCCTTCTTTTCAGGCCATCATCAAGCAACCAAACCAGAGGAATCGCTTACATTCAATGTGTTGTGGTGATAGACAGGAAACGTCTTACCATCCGCCCAGCTATGGCCACGGATGGACAAACACCAAAAACAAAAATAGAGAATAACAATCAGTGGGTGGTTAAAGAAGATCCTTTCCCTCGACAACTTTACGTAGTAAAAATAAACCCGAAAACAAGCAGCGCATAATCTTTCTTAATTTTGTTATGAATTTTGACTCGACCATGTCTGGAGGTCGGTCCTTAGCAACGCCATTATCAGCAACTGTTTGCTGCAAAAACAAAAAAATAAATGGCACAGACAAACAAACAACATTCGCCCAGTTGGAAACTGCCCTTTGCCGGCCTTGTCGCCAACTGTGCAGAACTGCAACGCATCATGTCAAAACAAGTGATGACATCTTGACATTCAATTAAAGGCGATAATAAGGACCCTCCGAAGCTAGACAGATTGAAACAGGTACTTGGCATTTTTTCGGTTTGGTTAACGCTGCTGTTATCAGCAGTGCAAATCGCTGATGGTAATGTGCATCAGGCTTATACTTAACGCTTCGTTTATAAGGTGTCCTTAAAAATTTGGCAAAGGTAGCCAGCACCCGCTGGGGGGGAATAGGCTGGCAAAATTTTTGGAATCTCCTAGTGGTAAGTGATTGCTTCCTTATTAGATTTGTCGTCATTTTTAGTCATGGAGGCCGAACTACTGTGAGGTGTAGACTAAAAAAAAGCAAGGATGCTTTTAAATAGTTTGAGACCATCGCATGTCTTGTTACTGACTGTGACTGACTGGTCCTTTATCTATGGACTACAAACAATGGACAAAAAATAGGCAGAAATATTTGAATTTATTAATTTTGACCCAAGATGAAAATTTAAAAAAAAACAGAACATTTTTAGTTGCTGGTAGTCGTTAAAAGAATATTGGTCAGTATTAGTGGAAGTATTTCAGTTGATAAAATAAAATTTTAATTAATTTCTTAAGATAAAAATAGATGAAATCAAAAGTGTCGGATATTTGTTGGCAGGCTTGATTGGAGTATGTTTATCTAGCACTGGGTTAATGCCCGTTTACAAGTAGGTATGCATTTATACCTGCTTAGGTTTCTGCAATCATATCTATGTTTGCACACAAGCATAGAAATGTTGTAGGAACATTAATGCAAACATATAAATGTTTAGGTGCGAACAAATATATGTTTACACATAAGCATACTCGTATGAATGTTGGGAAACATGACAACAAACATATTAATGTTAGCTATATACAAGGTGGCAAAAAAGTTACCATGGGGCTTAAACTTTTTCGTTTATATAGGGTGATCCATCTAGAGGTATTTTTTTCAGAACAAAAAATATATAAAAATTCAAAATAAGTTTGGAATCTTTATTGGTAATTTGAAAGGGCATTTTATGGCATTTTTTTTTTAAAGAATTATCTTCAAATCCTGGCAACTGTCAAATCAACGGCAAAGTCAATAAACAAAATTGTCGCATTTGGGCTGAAGAGCAACAAGAAGAGGTTCAAGAGGTGCCATTATATCCAGAGAAAACCATGGTATGGTGCGGTTTTTACGCTGGTAGAATCATCGGTGCATATTTTTTCAAAAATTATGATGGCCGGAACGTAACCGTGAATGGTGCTCGCGCCATGATATCGATCTTTATGCTACCTGAAATTGAAGCCCGTACTCTTGACGACACTTGGTTTCAACAGGACGGTGTCACTTGCCATACAGCTGCTCAAACAATGGATCTATTGAGAGGTCATTTCGAAAAGCAGCTAATTTCGCATTTTGGACAGTTGAGTTGGCCGCCTAGATCGAGTGATATCACACCTTTATACATTTTGGGGTTACGAAAGTAAAAAGTCTATGCTGACAAACCAGCAACGATTCAGATTTTGGAAGCCAACGTTACGAGTGTTATTAAATCCATAGCGGTCGAAATGCTCGAACGAGTCATCCAAAATTGGACCCTCAGAATGGAAACCCTGAGGCATAGTTGCGGCCAGAATTTAAAGGAAATTATCTTTAAAAAATAAATGCCATTAAAATGTCCTTTCAAATTACCAATAAAGATTCTACACTTGATTTGAATTTTTAAATTTTTTTGTTCTGAAAAATACCCCTAGATGGATCACGTCTCAGGGTGTCCGTTCTGAGGGTCCAATTTGGGTGACACGTTTTTTTCACGGTATAATCTTTCATGATAAAATTGCAAACAATACTAAAAAGAACAGAAATAAAGTTTAACACAACTCAGGCGTAATCTGTAAAAAAAAACCCTATTGAAAATAACACCTCTAGATTGTTCACCTGTTACATATTTAAAAAAAAATATGGTCCAATGATTCCACCAGCCCATAACCGAACCACACCATGATTATAGCGGCGTAAGTCTTTCCACGATGAAATGGCAAACAATATAAGTGAAAGTCTTTCAGTGGTTAAAATGGAATTTGAATTTACCTTTAAAGAATTAAAAAAAACGATGTTTAAAAAAAGAAAGCGTTCAGTATCAGAGGAGCCGGATCTGCCCATATGGTCGCTAGGAGCCCAGTAAACGCTTTGACCATTTGACTATGTACATATGAGTATTAAGAAACAGTACAATTTCATCGTAAGTCCGTATGTAACATTAATTCTGCTATTTTACCTAATTTGAGGCTTTGACCCATTTATCCAAGTTCCCAAGTGTGCCGCAAAATAGGTCCTTTCGAACGTAGACATATGGGTAGTCAGAAACAGTGAATTTTTCTGTTGGATCTGAATATAACATTTATACGATAATTACAATATGGCTTAATAGTAGGCGTTGACCAAAGGGCGTGATCCGTAGATCATGAGTTCCAAAGTTGTCCTCCTAATGGTCGGTATGGTTTGTATGGCGATAAAGCACCATCCTATAGCACTGTGAAAAACTGGTTTAATGAATTCAATCGTGGCCGACGCTCGCTCAAAGACGAAGGTCGTCTAAAAACGACCGTTGTGTCAGAGAACATTGATGCCGTGCGTGAACTGATAGTGCAAGATCGTCATGTGACATACCGTGAGATAGAGGCATCCTTGGGCATTTCTTCCACCAGCATACATTCTATTTTAAATGAACACCTGGCCGTAAAAAAGGTTTGTTCTCGTTGAATCCCGCACAAGTTGACAATCGCTCAAAAAAAGGCTCGTGTCGATTGGTGCAAAGAAATTTTGAAAAAATACGATCGCGATGCTTTTTAAGACGTTTATAAGATCGTCACAGGTGACGAATCATGGATCTATGCGTATGAGCCCCAAACAAAACAGCAATCGACTGTGTGGGTCTTCGAAGACGACCCCAATCCAACGAAAGTTTTTCGTGGAAGAAGCACTTCGAAGCAAATGGTCACCTATTTCTTCGGCAAAACTGATCATAAGGTGACTGTTCCACTTGAGCAACGTAGGACGGTCAATTTTGAGTGGTACATCACAATTTGTTTGATTGAAGTCTTCAAAAAGCGAACAAGCCAAGACAATGCGAGCTCTAACACATCGGCTCAAACCAGCCCATTTTTGACCGGCCAAAACGTCGACGTTGATGGGTCATCCGCCGTACAGCCCTGACTTTGCAACCAATGACTTCATTTTTTTCCGCACATCAGGAAAAAATGCGTGGTCAACGATTTCCGTCGCCAGAAGATGCTGTTGAAGCGTTCAAAGGCCATGTTTTGGAGGTGTCTCAATCGGAGTGGAAAAAGTGCTTCGACAATTGGTTTGAGCGCATGCAAAAGTGTATAAATCATGCTGGAGAATACTTTGAAAAACAATGAAACCATTTTTGATGATAAATATTCGCATTTTCATTATTATGCTAAAAATATATATAGCAGCTCTCGTATAACATAAATTCTGCGATTTTACCTGGTTTGAGGCTTTGACCCATCATGGTTTACAGCTTCCTAGGTTACCGGAAAATGATTCCTTTAGAATATGGACATATGGGTGCTCAGAACAGCGAATTTTTCTGATTAATATAAAAATGACACTAATTTTACGATTTGGCTTAATTGTAGGCCTTGACTAATGGGTAATGTTCATGCACCATGTGGTCCAAAAGTCGTCCCCTAATAATCGGGGACATATGGGTATCCTGAAACAAGAAAATCAAAATATCGACCAATTCTTATATATATGGGTATTACCAAACCCTTTCCATTATCATACTTCAGGCTTAAGGTCAATTTTTGTTTTAGTTATCTTACCTAGGATGAAATATGTTATTTCGTACATGGACTTATGGTAATTGAGAAACATTAAAAATTTGTATAAAAAATAAATTTTGCTATTGGGCTGAACCAGAGGTCTTAACCTTAGGGCCCTGGTACAAAAAATCCGAGGTCTTAACCTTAGGGCCCTGGTACCAAAAATCCGTAAAAAAAAATAGGAGTAACAATAACCAAACGCCACCACAAATCAAAACAAATTCGTCACCGATCCTAATATCATATAATTTAAGATTCGAGTAACGTTAAGTCATTGACCAATGGGTAAATATGTCCATTCGAACATAGATGGACATATGGTAACTAAGAAACAGTTAAAATTTGCATTTTGCGATTTGGCTGAACTAGAGGCATTGATTCAACTCTGCTGGGGCCGAAAACCCGTCACATAAACGATACAATTTTTCCCAGAAATGTAGGTCTGTAAAAGGTGGACCCAACATGCATTATGGTTGGTCCACCCTTGAATTGTCCACTTGTTTTTTTTTCCTCTATTAAGAATATAATCCTTAATCACTTAAAAGAATCAATCGTTAGTATTTATGTATTACTTTTTTCCCTAAACATTTAATTTAGGGAAGCTTTACTAAAAAAAACGACCAGTGCGGGATAAAACACTTCTAGTCGCCGGCGGAGACCAACTATCACCGCCCGAAACTGCCAATGCATATTAAAAAGAAGTAAGCTTCTTTAAGATTAATCGCTTATCGCTGCTGAAAATGTTATAGGTCTTTAAATGCGGATCAGCTCGTTGTCGTATACTTCTAGAGCGAACAGGAACCACGTCCAAGGTGTTTATACTCCACCCTAGACAGAGGCGCAAAATCTTCTAAACAAGAGTGTAGTGAATGGTACCTTGCAGGCGGCCCGTTCGAATTTGAAATCTTGTACTTTTTTCATTTCTTTTAAGCAATTGACACTTGTCATTTTAAGCGATTGTCACATTATTCGGGATCCAACAGTGAAAGTTCAACCTCTCATAAGAGTCAAACTGTTTATTCAGTACTACCACTGATTTTTTTCTTTCCTTCCTTTTTTCGTTTGCTTTAGCATTTCGCTAATATTTAAAAGTACAGCCAACTATACACTCAAGTGTATAGGCTTCCTATTTGTCATCGATTGGCCGGTTGACCGCACTTTACACTACAGATCGAATTGGTTTTTCGCCCGTACTGTCCGTATGTGGAATCGACTTTCGGTAAATGTATTTCCCACCAATTACGACATACAGAAATTCAAGACACTAGCAATTTTAAGCGGTTGTTACATTATTCGGGAGCCAACAGTGAAAGTTCAACCTCTCATAAGAGTCAAACTGTTTCTTCAGTACTACCACTGATTTTTTTCTTTCCTTCCTTTTTTCGTTTGCTTTATCATTTCGTTAATATTTGAAAGTACAGCCAACTAATTTTTCCTTCGTTTTTCTTGCAAACATTAACGAGAAATGGAGGAGTATGTCACGAGCATGGGACGGTGTTAAGCCACATGTTTTCATCCGCCCATCCTAAAAATTGTGGATTAAAATATTTGGTTTCCAACTGGGCCATTTACAAAAAATATTCACTCGTATATACGTCTTAAGATTTAGCTCGTTTCCATTCAAAGCATCACAGTTTCGAATGGCATTCAGAAAAATACGCGCTAATGACAATTTAATGTTCAATACCAAAGTAGCGACAGCGGCGACACTGACAGCCACTGCAGACAGTAATGACTATGTAGCGTTTTTTATCTCTTCATCTTAAACATAACGTGATTTTAAAGTACGTATGTATACAGCAGTAGAAAATTCTTTCTCTCAATGGCGTATGGCATTGTCATGGCGATTGTGTGGCCAATCTTTACAATTTGATCTTTGTACCTCAAAATCCTAATGCTACACACACGCACACAGATCCACCATGAAGATATGTTAATTTGCCTTTACCTGTTGTGATCACTGACCTGACCACTTCATTTGTCGAAATACCTGCAATTATCCCGCGGATTTCCGTTAAAATTCTAACCGGTATCACAGTTCTTTTGTTCCGTCACACACACTCAGTGCAAAGTGTTGTGTGCTGCGTGTGTACCCCTTTTTTGGGTGAAGAGAGCTCTCGAAACGGTTGTGTGCCAGTTGCAAGGATATCCGCATTGCGTTTACATTGAATTTTTGCCATAAAACTCAATTATTTCATTCATGACTTTTATTTGGGTTTTAGAACGAGCAACGCAACGCGAACACCGCAATAAATTCAAAGAATTCCAGAATAAAAGTGGCTTGGCGGATTTCCGCGGACGTGTAGATTGCCAAGGACATGGGTAAGACATTAACCAAAATTTATGGTTTAAATTTATATCGATATATTTACATTTGGCGCTAAAGTGTGATTGTATTGAGAAATGTTGTAAATTGAATTGTACCCCAAGAAATTGCGTTTGTGTGCCTAAGCCAATTACCTTATAAATTCATTTCCACCACTGGGATTTGTGTTCCGCCGCTGAAATTCTCCCACCCGTTCCTTTACACATCATAACGTAAAGACAAGAGTGACCAAAAAACCGGGCTTTCAGAAAACCGACTTTTCGGTTTTTTTTTCAAAATCGTGTTTTGTCCAAACCAACTGTCGGGTTTTTTTTAAAGTAAAAAAACCGGCATTAACCGATACTTCGGTTTTAGCGTTTTGACTAAGAATGGAAATTATATTCCGAATCAGAATTAATATAATAGTGCCCTGAAACCACTCTAAATTTACCAAGATTCTATTTGCATTTTTGTCATTGGTACCGAAACGTCCATGATTAAATTGTTCAGAATTTCGGACACAGAAACCGTCACCCTAATTTAGCCAAACAGCAAAAATAATTTTATTTTGATACATAATTTTAAATAGGTTTTTTAAAGACTATGACTATCCATATACATGGACATACAATGTATATGGATAGCCATTTTTGGGCCCCAGAAAATTTTACGGAGACTATATCAACAAATAAGCCCATATGACTCAAATCGGTCCAAAACTAGTTGTTTGTCAATCGAAATAGACCAGTAGAAAAAATAAATTTAAATCGGAATTAAAATGGATGTTCTAGAACGGTGGTATATTATAACTCCACAGAGATCTTTGCGCTGGGGCTATATCAAAAAGAGGGGCCGGTATGACCCATTTTTATCAGAGCTGATTACTGCTCTATCAAATGGACTATAGCCAATTTCATCAACATTTGATGCACTATATTAAACATATGTGTGGAAGATATATCTCAATTTTAACGAAATAATTGTAAAAAACTTACTTTTCCAAATTGCATGAAAATCGGAAAACATTTGAGACCTGTGGCTTGAAACCAAGCTTTCGAAGGACAGCAGATCGACGGAGGGATGGACAGAAAGATATCGTTGATGGTTTTGCATCGAACTGTACACTAAAAGGTGGGTCTAGCTTAAATATTATAATAAGTACTTAGTAGGACATAAATACTGTTTCACACGTTTTATGCTGTAAAATAAAAAGTACTGAATGCACTTGGACCAAATATTTTTTAATATACGAGGGCGGTTCGGAAACTTCTTAGCCTAGCACAAAAAGCGCGGTATAAACAGAAAAAAGTTAAGTGTTTTGGAAACTTCCATCTCTGCTATGAACATATGTTAAATTTTGTTTCGATCTGGCAACTCCTTCATATAGAAACAGGTGTTCACAAAAGACGCATCCGCAATTTTTTTACAATGGAAAAATTAGAAATGCGTGGTGTCATTAAATATTTACATAAAAAAGGTTTATCGGAACAAGAAATTAATATTGATATGGTGAATCTGTTAGGTGAAAGTGCTCCTTCATATGCAACAGTAAAAAATTGGGTTGCTGAATTTAAACGTGGTCGTACAAGCATTGAAGATGAACCACGTAGTGGAGTCCAAAAACAGCAACAACAACAGAAATTGTAGCCAAAGTGCATGATATGGTATTAAATGATCGACGAATAAAAGTGCGTGATAAAGCTAATATCATGGGCATCTCAAATGATCGAGTCCATTTAATTTTGCATGAAGAACTACAGATGAAAAAGCTTTCTGCAAGATGGGTGCCGCACTTGTTAACAGTCGACCAAAAACGCATAAGAATGAACATTTCTCAAGCTTGTTTGGATCGTTTTCAGCGAAATAAAATGGATTTTAAGCGTCGTTTCATAACTGTTGATGGGACTTGGATCCACCACTATACTCCAGAGACAAAAGAACAATCCAAACAATGGACTGAAGCTGGAGGAAGTGCCCCAAAGAAGGCAAAAACAATTCAATCGGCTGGTAAGGTTATGGCAACGGTATTTTATTGATTGACTATCTGCAAAAGGGTAAAACAATAAATTCAGAGTACTATTGCAACCTTTTAGATCAATTAAATGTACAAATTCGAGAAAAACGTCCTGGCTTACAACACAAAAAAATAATTTTTCATTTGTTTTCATCCAGTGACTTTTAGCTGTTCCCAAATCTAAAAAAATTCCTTGCTGGCAAGCGTTTTACCTCAAATGAAGATGCAATTACAGTTGTAAACCACTATTTTGAAGACCTTGAGGAAAACTATTTTAATCAAGGGATAGAATTGCTAGATAAGCGTTGGACTTAGTGTATTGAAGTTTCAGGAGATTATATTGAAAAATAAAAATGTTTTTGAAAAACTAACTATTCTCTTTCATTGATAGGCTAAGAACTTTCCGAACCGCCCTCGTATTTATTGATGTATAATGTATCCAAAAAGAATCTACTTAATCGAAATGTCTGCCTTTTGCCCTTTACACACGCTTTAAGTCGCACTGGCCAATCGTCAATAGCTGCACGAACCTCGTCCATTGGAAACTTGGCCTCAGCTCGAACCAACGCAGTCTTAAGAGATCCAATGTTTGGGGTATCTTTTTTGTGACAAACCTTGTCTTCTAAAACCGCCCACAATTTGTAATTCAATGGGCTCAAAACTGGACTGCCTGAGGGCCATTATTCAGAGGAAATGAATGCTGGCAAATTGTTTCGAAGCCAGGCCTGGGAAGTTTTAGCCTTATGGGCCGACGCAGAATCCTGCTGGAAAGTCCATGGCTGGTTTTGGAACAGGGAATTGTTAAGAGGTTTCACAAGAGCTACCAAAACGTTTTCTTGGTAAACTTTGGCCGATGTTTTGACTCCTTGTTCGCAGAAATGCAGGTCAGTGACCCCATCGTAAGAGACACCCCACCAAACCATGACTGAAGCTGGGTGATACCCTTTGGGATCAGTTCAGATGCTTCTTTAGATGGCCGCGCATACACTCTATCATTTTACTTGTTAAATTTTTCCTGAACGGTAAAAATGTTTTCATTGGCAAACAAAGTTTTTCTGTACAAGTTATCAGCGTGCTGCACCAAAAGACGTTTGCATTTTTCAATCCTATTTTTTTAAAGCTGCAGTCAATAAATGTCCGGTACGTCGTTTGAAAGCCCCAAGTCCCAAGGCTTTTTTAATGATTCGACTCATGGACTTGTGCGTGGTATTCATCTCACGGGCCATGATTTTCTGTTTTCGGAGCGAATTTCTGTGAATTCTTGATTTAGCGGCTTTGATGACATGCGGTGTTCGAACAGAGCGTGGGCGGCCTGACCGGTGGCGGTCTTTTACATCTCCAGTCTCCTCATACAGTTTTATGCAGCGGTAGACGAACATGCGGCTAATTCCTAGTGGCCGAAGCGTTTTGAAAATATCGTTTTTTTCATTTCACACTTGAAAAGCGCTATTGCAGCGATACGGTTCTCATTAGCTGACCACTCCATGATGAAAGTTGAAACAATTTTAAAATCCCGTTACAGACTAACGCTATTGAGGTTAGCTTTCAAAACCCATATGACATTAACGGGGTATGTTCAGTTCTACTATTGAAATGGGTGTGTTCAATGTTGTGACAGTATTTATGTCCCTACTAATTATATACTTATACGTATGTGGTGTTTACGTATTTCGTATTTGAATATTATGTTTCTTTTGATTTTAAATAAAACAACCGAAAACTGGGTAAACCGACATGTTGGGTTTTAGCTATTTTGGGAAATCGACTGTCGGTTTTGTGACAAAAAAACCTGGATGTCGGTTTTTGGTTTTAGAAGAAATATTGACGTAAACTTTAAAATCAGCAACAAAATCTAAGAAAAAGTTGTGGTCCGCAACTGAGTCGCACACTCTCGTGTCCAGCAACAACATTAGCATTACTGCAGTTCGGAGCTGACATTTAATACATGAAAACCAAGAGAAAAAAATAGTGATTAAAAAATTCGGAAATCATAGAATCAGCGTACAGCGTACATTCTAAGTCGAATGTTTTATTCACTAAATAAACTGTAGTACGGTTATTGACTATGAGGGCAGCTATTTATATATTGGGTCCGGCAATAACAACACAATAATTTATTATTGGAAACGGTTGTTTTGTTTTTCAGAATATTCTCCTTAAAGATCAATACACTTTTGCATGCGCACAAAACAATTTTCGAAGAACTTTTTCCACTCCGATTGAGACACCTCCAAAACATGATTTTTGAGCGATTCAACAGCTGCTTCGGGCGATGAAAAACGTTGACCACGCTTTTTTTTTTGAAGCTAGGAAATAAGTTAAAGTCACTAGGTGGCAAATCAGGGCTGTACGGTGGATGGCTCACCAATTCGAGATCTTGAGTGCTCAAATAGCTCATCGTTTCAGCTGATTTGTGGGAGCTCGCATTGTCGTGATGCAATATGATCCGTCTTCTCTTGTTACACTGTTGGCAAACAGATGATTGTATACCACTCAAAATTGACTGCCCTACGTTCCACTAAAGGCACATGGCCGGTTATATCGAGAAAAAAAACGCAATCATTTTCATCGATGTACTTCTTCCACGAACAACTTTTGTTGAATTTGGCTCGTCTTGAAAGACCCGTACGGTCGATTGCAGTTTTGTTTCGGGTTCATATGGATAGATCCATGATTCGCCACCTGTGACAATATTATACACAGCCTTTGAGCTACCGGATACTTTTTCACATCTCTTGCCAGGTTGTGTTTAGCACTGGAACTTTCGAATTCGTAGTATCCCCTACCGTCTGCATTTGAAATCGAGTTGAGTTTTGCAGTGTCTATTTGTCCGTTATATTTAATAAATGGAATTAATTTTATAAAAACGTATACGTATTTATTCTTAGGGAGTCCAGCCTTTAAACATACCACAGAGTGGTCCGTTTGGGGCACTCCCACTTGAAGAACGACCATATATCCCGATATGTGGGCGTTTATATTTTTAAACAGTTGCTAAGGTACAACATTTAGATATTTCTTGTATTACAAATCAAAATCGTAATTCTTTAGAAAATAATAACACCAGAAGATGGATTTTTTACATTTTCCAGCTGTATCTTACATTTTTAAAAAGTACTTATAACCAGATATTTATAACAACCAATACATATAAAATTTCGGTTCCAATAATCATCTTTATCTGTTATGATAACCGATACTTGTTTTCTTCAGCCGAAAGTATCAGTTCCCTCTACTGAAAATTGCTGTGTACCCAACCAACATTCGGGTTTAACGAAGGAATACGTGGATAGTACGTGCATTCGGTTGGCAAAAAATTCGGTTGTGTCAACAAATCTGTTCTCTGTGTATATGTACATAAGATTATAGAGCCTCTTTGTACATTTTTTTTAGCACAAATGCCATTCTTTCCGGAGACAGATTGTACTGCTATGGTACAAACTGTCTCCGGATGGTATCTCATGGAAATGTTTTTTTAATATCATGTATGCGATTTCTGATACTGCGTCATATAACGTGTCTTACTTCAATGCAGTGTAACTAAGTTCTTGTGGTAAATTTTTAGTTTGCGGCGCAATCAATTGATGAAAGTATTTTCCTTTCCCATTCAGAAAAACGTTACCAGTATTTTGCCAGCATTTGCTTGAAAGCTATGTCTTGTTAATTACAAATGTCATTAAGTTGGGGCGACTAAAAATACTGCTAATCAGAGAAAATGCCAATGAACCCGAGACTATGTTTTTACTAATGCCTAATGACATCAACTAGAAGGAATATGGGAGTGTCCTCGTTTAACATTCTTGTAGATGCATACAAATTTGCACTACGAAAATCATCATTAGGTCGATAAATCTTCAAATATTGCAAGAATTAAAAAGTTTTTTTTATTTTGTTTTGTTCAATTGGTTTTTTTTTAGCTCATTTCGGCAAATGCAACGTCTAGACATTTTAGTGCGAAGTAAAGTGATTCACCGAAGATGACTCTTGATGATGATTGTCTGCGAGCATTTGGATTTAGTTGCTCATAAAAGCAACGTTTTTTTAAATCACATCTAATCATCTCGGCCAAATTCGATTAACTCGTTAAGCGTATGCTGCGGATTTAAAATAAATCAAGCTCAAATTAAGCTGGACATTTGCATAGGGCTGGATGGGCCAAGGATGAACCAAAGTGGATTAAATTGGGTCCATTCTTTATAATGTACTTAGTTTCGTCTATCTGAAAGACGTTTCGATTACAAAAATAGTTGAGTTAAAGGACGGACTTGGTAAAATCGCCATAGAAGAAAAATCGATGGGCAAAGACATTTAAGTTCCCTTTAGCGGCAAAGGTGAGAGATATTAAATTGATTCTAGCCTTATTTCGAATCAAAATTTCTTTAATTTTTTATAAATATCAAAGTCCAACTTTTGATAACTAGGTCCAATGATTGTATATTGTTCATGGGCTCGTCCGAATTGCTTACCATGCAAGGGTAGACTTAGAAAATACTGAATATGTGTTATTACCGTTTCGAGATCTCTAGCATCTGTATCGAAGTAGAAAGCGAATGTTCCACAAAATGACTTATCGCTAAGGACAACGAGGAAGCCTCAGAGAAATTATGCGATGTGAAGTGTCAAGTCGCATAATTGCTGAAGCCAATGGCTCACCGTAAGACAACCCAGTCACTATGTTTTTTCTTTATAACCTTTAGAACTTTGTCGCTTGTTTATCTCTAAGCCAAGTAAAAACTTATCTTTTAAATGCATTAGCCGTTCAGAGCTGGCGTTCAACAGTAAGTCCCGGTCAGTGAGTAAAGGAATTGAATCGTGTACAGCTCACTGTTTTGAAAGTAGTTCCCTTTTGTTTCTTAAAGGGATGTTGTGTGACTTAAGTATGTAAGAAGTTGTTGTTGTAGCGGCATACGTAGTGCCGGGGTGACAGCCATTGGTCGAAGATTGCTGCAAAAACTGGGAGTAGCCTTTTGGTAACGAGGTCTGACCGGATCTGGTATCACGGCAGGAGCCCCCAGAACTGTTGTTCTGGCCTGACTAGAAGGTGCGGCCCCTTGGGGAGCCGCACCTGGTTTAAACCCAAATCGCAGGGAGAGCATTGCGACCGGTTGCTGTGATCCATAGAACAGCAGTGGTTTAGATAGTCCTTGACCCCTAACCAAGAGGGAAGTTATGACCCATATCTGTCATGCTTTAAATTGGTACCGGCGGGATTAACCCAATGGGGCGTTGGCCGTGGCGTTGTAACGGTCCCAGTGTGATGGCACACCGTGGTTCAGGCCATAGTGGCGATAACCACGTTAAATCCGACATAATCAGTTCCCCCTAGTGGTATAAAAGTGTATTTTATTCAAGTGTGAGTTACTAATTAAAATTCCGACTGAGCCCGTTTCCAACTGGAACTAGTACAAATTCAAAGAAGAAAGCTAGTTTCTGATCATAATACTCTTACTCGAATATTAAGTAAAACTATAAGTACAGGGTGTTTTTTCAGACGTGTGGCTTTCAAGAAGAAATAAAAGGCATATAATTTAATGTTATGACCAAGAATTTAGTTTTATAAAAAGATTAGGGGTTTCCATTATATTTTAAAAATGATAACGCGCCAAATATTCTCTTCCATGTCGTCAATCGTGTCGGGCTTATCTGCGTAGACAAGCGACTTCACATAACCCCACAAAATATAGTCCAGCGGTGTTAAATACTACGATTTTCGAGGCCAAAAAATGTTCCCCTCTGTCTTTAGAACACGCCAAACAGAGACTTTTTGAGGTTGTAACGGTGGCTTGTGGATTTTCATTACTCAAAATGCTACAGTTTTGGTTATTAACGTACCCATTTAATCAAAAGTGAGCTTCTTAGCTGAACAAAATTTTCTTGTAAAAATCAGCATCGGTGGTTATATCGTTTTGGAACCCACTTCGCAAAATGTGTGGCCAGTTTAAAAACCACAAGTCTTAAAAAAGCACCCTTTATTGTTGTTCTCTCTAGTGGTCCAGAAGTGTATTCCATTCAAGTGTGAGCCACTAATTAAAATTCCGATTGGTCTCGTTTCCAACTGGAACTATTACAAATTTAAAGAAAATGCTAGTTTCTGATTACTTATATAATACTCTTATTCGAAGATCGATTAAAACTACAAAGAATGACATTCTTATCAGAATTTAATAATTCCAATTAGAATTATTTTATAGTCCGAAAGATTCATAGCAGACAACTGTGCAAAATTTTCACTTCAAAATATTATTAATGGGAACATTTGACAAATAGGATAAAAAGGCGATGAAAAAAAACAAAGGAGCCGCACATAGAAACGTTTCAAAAAGTATTACTTTTTAGTAAATATGAGGGTTTCTCTTCATATTTCTAGTCCAGAAATAAAAAAAACATCATTTATCATTGGAAATGGATTTGTTGTAATTTTAAATACTATTCATGAAGATCCAATGTTCTTGCATGTACTTAAACCAATTCAAGCACTCCAGTTGAGGCACCCTCTTTTTTGTTTGATGTGAGCAAATAAGTTGCTTATTAAGCTTTACGGCAGATGGATCGTCAATTCGATAACTTAATTGCTTAAATAGCCCATTGATGTAGCTGATGTGTTAATGCACGTATTTTCGTGATGCAAAATGATTCGACTTCTCTTCTTGTTTTTCGTTATTTGGTAAACTGATGGTTGTGTTCCACTCAGATTTAACTGTCCTACGTTTCACTGAAGGCATTGAGTGTGACCACGCGACCGGTTATACCGAAAAACGATCATTTGCTTCCACGGCTAAGGTCAAATCGAAAGTCTTCGCATGTCTTTATTCAGATCCGTTTCGAATTATTTTAACATAGCAAAGACATTAGAGAAAAGTATTTCCACACACGCTAAAAAAAGTTTTAAATTAGGAGCCCCAAAATTAGGTTTAAATAATAAGCTAGCACCTGTAAGCAAACAGTAAGCGTAAGAATAGGTACAAGCAGAGTATGGTTGGGGTGACAATATTCGAAGAGCATCATATTACTGATGTGTATATGGTTTTGGCACAACTATATGTGACAGCGCATAGAGAAAGGGACCTAAGGGTAAAAAAAATAATTTTCACTTTTTTTTGATGTGGACAACATCTGAGCATCGAATGAGACCGAACCCATGCCCCAAAAGTGTTCCCTCCCAGAGATATGCGCGTTTTATGAATGTGATGGTACACCAAAGATACACGTATTTAAATCTTTAAAATGGCTCTCCTGAACAAAACTGGTTTTTACCCTTAGGTCCCTTTCTATTTTGCGGGTCACATATTATGATCCTTATACCAATAGCATGATTCACACACAACTATACTATGATCCTCACAATTATATTATGTTGCACATACATCTGCAGTATGATCAACCGTGCTTTGATGCACACGTACGAGAGCTGCTATATATTTTTTTTGTCTAATAATGAAAATGCGAATATTTATCATTAAAAATGGTTTTATTGTTTTTCAAAGTATTCTCCAGCATGATTTATACACTTTTGCATGCGCTTAAACCAATTGTCGAAGCACTTTTTCCACTCCGATTGAGACACCTCCAAATCATGGGTTTTGAACGCATCAACAACATCTTCTGGCGAAGAAAATCGTTGACCACGCATGTTTTTCTTGATGTGCGGGGATTAAAAGAAGTCATTGGGTGCCAAGTCACGGCTGTACGGCGGATGACCCATCAATTGGCCGGTCCAAACGGCGATAGTTTGAGCCGATGTGTGAGAGCTCGCATTGTCATGGTGCACAATGATTTGTCTTCTCTTGTTCGTTTTTCGAATTTCTCCAAAGACTTCAGGCAAAAAAATTGTGGTGTACCACTCAGAATTGACCATCCTACGTTGCTTTTTCCGAAGAAACAGGCGACCATTTGCTTCGAAGTGATTCTTTCACAAACAACTTTCGTTGTCGTTTGCTGTTTTGTTTCGGTCTTATACGCATAGATCCATGATTCGTCACCTGTGACGATCTTATCAACGTCTTTTGAAGCACCGCGATCGTATTTTTTCAAAATTTCTTTGCACCAATCGACACGAGCCTTTTTTTGAGTGATTGTCAAATGGTGCGGGATCCAACGAGAACAAACTTTTTTACGGCCAGGTGTTCATGCAATATCGAATGTATGCTGGTGGAAGAAATGCCCAAGAATGCCTCTATCTCACGGTATGCCATCAATGTTCTCTGGCACAACGGCCGTTTTTGGACGACCTTCACGACCTTCGTCTTTGGGCGAGCGTCGGCCACGATTGAATTCATTAAACCAGTTTTTCACAGTTCTATAGGATGGTGCTTCATCGTCATACAAAGATCTAAGTTCATCGATGCATTCTTGTCGTGATAATCCACGTCGAAAGTTGTGAAAGTCGCAATAAAATGTTCCCGAGTTATTTGCTTTTTTTTTGCCAAATTGATTTTTGCAAGTCACTGCACGCAGAGAAAAAGTATGGCTGAGGTGACAATATTCGAAGAGGATAATACTATTGTTATGTATATGGTTGTGCTACAACAATATTATGATCCTCACAAAAATACTATGATTCAAATACAACCATACTATGATCCTCACAACAATAGTATGATTCACACATAACCATACTATGATCCCCACAACCATAGTATGATCCTCACAACCATAGTATGTTTTATATACAACCATAGTATGAGTATCAAAACCATAGTATGATTCACACGCAACCATGTTATGATCCCTTCAACCATAGTAATACTATGATCGCCAATATAATTTATTAGAATTGGTTTAAGTTGTCAACAATAGATTTGAATTATAAAAATTATTCAAAAATACATTAAATTCTTAATAATAGGAGTGACTTATTTCACAGTAGAAAAAATAAGTTTAAATAAACGTATGCGTTTTTACTAAAAATATTTCAGTTAAACAGAGCTTGTTTAAAAAATTTGAATTTCGAGAAAAAGTACTATTATTGCATTAGATCCGTACCAATAACATTTGTTCTTAAAAGCATATTTAAATGAAGAAAAATTACAATCTTACAGTATGATTACTGTGATCATATTATTGTTAACATAAAACGCAAAACACAATACTTTTGTCACACCAACCATATTTATATAGTTGCTATAACCATATTTTCATTTTTAAATTTGGCAATAATACTATTGTTACATTTCAACAACATTAACATTGCAGCAATTATACTATTGTCAAAAATAAATTCAGTTAAAAATGATATGGTTGTGACAGACATACTTTTATTGCAGAGGACATATTATTATTGCCGTGATCATGTAATAACCATGTTTTTTCTCTGCGTGTGTAAACAACACAAATGATGGTTGTATGTCAAAACGTTCTTAGTACGTAATGCTAAAAAATGTCAAACTTTCGAATGGAAATGTGTTGTCTAGGACAGAAATATATACATAGCAACCCTCGTATAACATTGTTCTAAAAATAATAATAACATTGTTTTAAAACCCATATTCAAATTTATAAAAGTTACAATCATGCGGTGTGATTGCCGCAATCATTTTATTGTTAGCATATAACTAAAATCCAAAAATAGTACTTTTGTCGCACTAACCATACTTACATATATTGCTGCAACAACCATATTTTTATTTTATTTTTAAAACTGCCGCACACTATTGTCGAAATAAAATTCACAGAACACCACAGTATTGTGCTGTGAATTTTATTTGCGACGATCATACTTTTATTGCAGAAAATATGTTATTGTTGCCGTCACCAAATGGTAATAATATATTTTCTCTGCGCGTATTTAGTTGCAATCATACCCGAGTCCGACCTTTTAACCTATTGAGAGGCGACTAAACATTGTAGACGTATTTTCCGGAGTATATGAAAAAAATAACAACTCAAATCATTTCTTATGTTAAGACATACATTAAATTTATAGAATTGTAACTTAAATCGTTCCGATTTAATATGACATTATATTTGGATCTGTGCCCATAACTCATCGGAAGGATGGATATTCATATGAAAAGAAATCGTTGGGGGGAAATAACGACAAGTTTTCTTAGACCCCAGGTAAGGGCCTTAAGAAACATTAATTGGTTCGAAAATAAATTCATCCGAAAAATTTGGAGCAAGAATGGAAATGATGTATGGCCTGTGTCGTTGAAGGACCTTAAATCGGGAGGCACTTTTGCGTGGGGGCTTTAGGAAATCGTAGATTTATATGATCCATTTTTAGTGGATCTACTAATCGGTCATTAATAACGTACAATACCAAATTTATTTAATTTGTGTCCGAAGCGACAACATTCCATACCAGGATGCGTGGGGCTTAATTTAACTATTAAGTAATATGGTCCACTTTTCCCATTTTTAATTATCTCTTAAAGTTGAGTTGTTAATGTATACAGGATTTGAATAAATATGTAACTTCTAGATCGATAGGACCTCCTATCCAAAAGCACTTTAAGTGATTGATTTAAAAAAAACACAGATATAATCTAAATTTTTCTGGCTTGATTATACATTACCTGTAACGGACTATAATAAATTTGGGCAGAAATGGAAGTAAAACGTCGGTGGCGGTTGATTCTTCAATCGGAAAATAATTTTGCATAAAGGCTATAGAAAAACATGAACCGATATGGTTCAATTTTTTCAGAGATAATTAGAGATCGCATATAACGGCTAACCGAAATTTATACTATAAGGTTTAAAATCAACAGTGTTGGTTGCTGGTCACTCATTATGTTTCATGTGAAATTTGATCAGGATCGAATGAATCTTCTGAAAGCGGAAAAACCTTGCTCCTATTTAAACAAAATGTACCAATCATTTAAATGTACCAATCATTTCATCCTTGGAACACTGTGCAAAGTATTCGAATTAAAAGAGTTGTTGAAAGAGAAGTTTGTTTGTAGTTATTACGAAATTAATTGAATACCTCATTTTGTTCTTTACTTTAATTTTACAAATCACAAAAGTTTTCTTTCTGATATTAATGAAATTTGGCCAGCTCCTACAGTGATTATCCTCGCTCCATTTCAGTTTTCATTATTGCTCTCGTGATGTTTGCCAACAACCACTTAACTCAATTTCATGCATTTCACTTTGTTCTACGGAGACATTATAACGTGATAATAACTTTCACAGCCATTAGGGTCTCCTTTTATCCATTTCCCCACATGCATTTTCGCATTTTCTTTTATTAGCTTTTAATTTCCAATCTTTCAGAGCAGAGCGTTATAATGGTTGAAAAGTATATCAAAAGTATAATAAAGATTTCACTCTGCATTACTTTCTACTTTTTTTATTTTCCAACACTGATTATCGCCATGACAGCTCAGAAAAAGTAGATGAAAACTTTGGCATCACGATAACAGATGTTCATATTTTTCCAACTTCGTATTATTTTAACTCTTTAACTGTAGCGGGAAAAAGACTCGAGACGGTTCATTCTGGCCATGTGTAAATACACACAAACACACACACGTATGGAAAAGTTTTAAGTCAACTTTATGGTTGTGTGTGTTTGGCTAAAAGTGCCTGAATCAATACTTCAGTTTGTTGGTCTATTTGCCTTAACTTTTTTTCTATGGTACTCTGGTGCGAATACGACTATAATACTCTGGCTCTTTTGCCTTACTCTATTCAACTGGGAGGGTGGGTGAATGGCTTACATACACGCAGAGAAAAGATATGGTTACAACACAGAAGATAAAAAATCATTTTCGGTTGAAGAAAACCATTTAAATATTTAAACAATAAATTGATTGGGAATCCTTTCATAAAAAATGTCAAATATTTCCTTAAATATTTGTACATTTTTATCGAAAATATTTCCAATTTCAAGCGAAAAACAAATTCACATATACGAGGGCGACCGCAAAAGTAACTGGCCTAACATAAAAAGAACCGTTTTTTTGGAATCATTATTACTCAATACACTTCATCAAACGGTTTTCAAGTTTTTTAATTCCATCCGAAAAATAAGATTTTTCAAGACCTTCAAAATATGCCTCAGTTTCAGCAATAACCTCGCTATTGGACGAAAATTTTTTGCCACCGAGAATTTTTTTTAAATTTAGAAAAAAGAAATAATCAGAAGGAGCTAAATCTGGACTATATGGTGGATGCGGAGCAATTTCAAATCGTAATTCGGCCAGTTTTTGTTGAGTTAAAAATGCAGTGTGCATTATCTTGATGAAAAATAACTTTTTTTTTCTAAATGCCGATCCAACAATGCACAATAATATTCACTATTTATAGTTTTTCCTTTCTCAAGGTAATCAATAAATATTATACCCCTTGCATCCCAAAATACTGTGGCCATTACTTTTCTTGCTGACTTAACAGTTTTCGCCTTCTTGGGACCACTTTTACCAGCTTCTATCCATTGTTTTGACTGTTCTTTGCATTCTGGGATGTAGTGATGGATCCATGTTTCATCAACAGTTATCAATCGGCGTAAGAACTCTATTGGATTACGCTGATAAATCGCTAAAAGCTCCTCCGAATTGGTCCAACGGACGATTTTTTTGGGATAAAGTCAACAAACGCGGCACCCATCTTGCGGATAGCTTTTTTATATGGAGTTCATCATGTAAAATACTCCAACTTGTTTTTCGTGTATTTTAACAATATCAGCAAGTTCTCTGAGCTTTATTCGCCTATCTTTAGTCACTTCATTAAATATTTTTCTAATGTTTTCAATAGTAGTAGCAGTTTTCGGTCTTCCAGAGCGTTGTTCATCTTCTGTACTTGAACGACCCATTTTAAATTGTTGAACCTAGGATTTCACGGTGGAGTATAATGGTGCATTATCACCATGAACAGAATCCAATTCATCTTTGATTAATTGTGGCGTATAACCTTTCATAAAAAATGTTTAATTACCGCACGAAACTCTTTATTTTCCATTTTTCAAAAATTATAAAACTTGTTTACTTCAATCACCTGTAACAAAGAAAATAATCATTAAATATTTCGGAAATTTTGACAGATGGCTTTAAAAAACAAAACACAAAAAAAGTTGCTAGTAAAACAGAAAATGTGGCAGGCCAGTTAGTTTTGCGGTCGCCCTCGTATATAAAAAAATTCTATGCCGTTTATCGAATATTTTTTGGTGGGAAAATTCACATATTAACAAAAAAATTAAAGGGTTTTGATAAAAAGTTATTATTAAAAGACCTCAAGCAACGAATGTGCTGCAAGATTCATACACTTAAAGGCTGGCAGTTTTACGTTAAACGAGAACTGCCGAAGAGTTTTCTACCGAACACAATTAAAATCCCCCGCAATGAACACATACGATACAGCGCATGACTTTTATGAATTTTTTTGTTGCTTCCATTCATTCTGATAAATAGTTAAGGTTATTTATGAAACTTTTTATTGAGTGGCGATGAAATTCACATACCAATTTTTTTGGTTGAATTTCAAGGGCTGGTTTTTTCTGTGTTTATAGTCACGGCAACCATAGTATGTTCTCTGCAACAAAAGTATGTGCGTCGCAACCATTGTATTGTTTTTTTAATTTCATTTCTACAATAGTATGATTGCGGCAATATTCATATTGTTGAAATGAAATAAAAGTATTATAGCCGAATTAAAAAATGAAAATATGTTTGTAGCAACAATATAAAAATAGTTGGTGTGACAAGGGTATAATTTTTTGTGTATTATGTTAACAATAATATGATAACAGCAATAATACTGTATGATTGTAGTTTTTATTAATTTGAATACGGTTTTTTGAACAATGCTTTTGTTACGAGCCGTACGCAATTATACTCATTTTTATTTGCAAATTAATTTTTCAACAAACTGCTTTTGATTTGTTGATTTGAAGTATTTTCAACAAAACACTAACGTTTTTTTAAACGGATTTTTTTCTATTGTTAAATAAAACACTCTTATTATTTTGAACTTAATGTATATTTATACAATTATACAATTATTTCATGAAATTTTTTTCTTAAATAAAAACATAACCCAATCCTAAAAAATAATTTTTAGGGATCATAGTATTGTTAAGTGGGATCATATTATGGTCGTAGGGATCATAAAATGGTTATCATACTATAGTTGCGGGGTGCAGACTATAGGTGTATGTGAAACTGACAATGGTTGTGAGGATTACAACATGACTGTGGGAATAGTATGGTTGAGTGTAAATCAGAATATGGTTGTGGGAATCATAAAATGGTTGAGTGTGAATCATAATATGGTTGGGGGGATCATTGTATGGTTGTGTGTCAGGGTGATAATATTGATTTGCAGCAACCATATACTCAACAATAGTATGATGCTCTTCAAATATTTTCACCTCAACCATACTATTTTTCTTCGTGTATCACTGAGTTAGATTCTCGTTGAAGATAAAAGTTGTAATGGCAAACTTTTTTTTTTTTTGCAGGGGCATACTTATGCCGGCAATATTTTTGCTCAGGAGGTGGAAAGTGCCGCATACATTTTCTGTTCGTAAATTAACTTTTCGTTGTTTGAGTAAATAGAAAAGAGGAATAATGCAATTTTAAATTGTTGTTTTTTTTGCAGTTGGAGTAAATATTTTGACAAATAAAAACTAGTTATGAAATGAAAGTTATAGTTGTTGATGTTAAATAGTATTTGAAATATAAAAATAATATCAGTTCTGCCAATCAACTTTTATTCGTTATCCTTAAAAAACGGCAGTTTCAATGCCGCCAATGATAGCATGATTAAGGCTAAATTCGTCATTGAAAGATGAATTATGCTTGTATTCGAAGGCTTCTTGAGAATAAGCACACAAGTTTTATGTTCCGGTGGTTTCTAAGCAAGCGTAAAGTATAAAATTAAATTGAAGGATACAAATTCTGTTTAGCTAGAAGATTTTTCCTGATTTCTAAATATCAATTTGCATTTTCTTAATATCAATTTAACTTTTCTAAATATAAATCTGTGTTTTCTTCACTCTTTGACCCCCATTGTCTTAGTTCTTTTTACATATGATCTGTAATTTTCAAGTTTTATCGTGGAAATATCATATCAAAGCTAATTTTTTAGGGAGATACATATGGACGAAGAAAAAAGCTTTTACATTTCGAGAATTAGTTTTTTGCAAAAACTTTTTATGATCTTGACGTCGTTTTCTACACGCAGAGAAAAACTATGGTTAGTATATGGTCACGGCAATAATAATATGTTCTCCGCAATAAAAGTATGTTCGTCGCAACCATAGAATTGTTTTCTGAATTTAATTTTGACAATGGTATGATTGCCGCAATATTCATATTGTTGAAATGTAACAATAGTATTATTGCCAAATTTAGAAATGAAAATATGGTTATAGCAATCATATAAACATGGTTGATGCAACAAAAGTATTGTTGTTTAAAATTTAAGTTAACAATAATATGATTACGGCAATCATACCGTATGATTGCGACTATAAACATAACAAAACAGGTTTTATAGAGCACACATATATGTGTGTGCGTATGTTTTTTTGGTATACCAAAAAAGCACATGCATACGATACATTGCATGGTTGTTGTCCATTTTAGAAAACAACAATCGGAAGGTCGTTCGAGGGATTTTTATTGTGTTTAGTTTGTTTGGTGAAACACTCTAATGCCGATTGGATCTCTTTTTTTAAATCTGACTGCACTTAAGTATACAGCCATTGATCATGGTTTAATCACATTCGTTACTTGTGGTCTACGGTTGGTGATGTAGCATTTTCCCCAGCTGGCAACTTAAAGTATTTTCGACTGCCTTTGGAATATATATTTTTGTTTCTTGAATGAAATGTTCAATAAAAGCAAGGCCTCAAATTTGGCTATGAACTAATTGTAATGAAATTTAAAATAACTTGCTTGATTAAAATCTCTATTTTTGAATCAAAACATTTCCCAATCCAAATAAATAATTTTGGGGATCTTAGTATGGTTGAGTGAATCATACTATGGTTGTATGAATAATAGCATGGTTGCGTGTGAATCATACTATGGTTGTGAAGATCATACTATGGTTGTTTGAGAAAAATACTATGGTTGTGAGGATCATAATATGGTTGTGGAGATAATAATATGGTTGAGTGTGAATCATACTATGGTTGTGAGGATTATAGTATGGTTGTGTGTGAATGATACTATTGTTGTGAGGATCATAATGTTGTTGTGGCACAACCATGTACCCAACAATAGTATGATCCTTTTCGAATATTGTTACCAAAACCATACTTTTTTTCTGCGTGTACGACTATAAGCCTCTATTTGGAGATGCAAAATCCATTCGCGTTACCTACTTTCATCTGGGAGTGCGACCGTTGTGGCTGTTCAAAGTTTAAAATTTACAAAAAAAAAATATTTGTGGTAAAAATTTTTTTCAAAAATATTTTTAAGCGATTTTCGCTAATTTGATATTGATGGCGTATTTTGGAGTCTACATTCCGATTCGACGTCACCGACTACATTCTTGTACGGATGCTTTTTTCGGTTGTGAGAAGTGTTAAATCTTCAAAATATTTTAAGTCCTGCAAATTTTAGAAAAGACAATGAAAAAACTTTGAATTGCTTTATAATATTTTTATCGTTTCTATGCAGCCGTGGTATTTTTACTATATTATATTTAAACTTTTATAAACTGCGTATATTTTGGTTCAACTTGTCGTTTTCTTCCGTGGGACTATATAAGTACGAAATTTCGACGACAAAAAAAAACAATATTTCCCATTTAGGCTATTTTAAATATGAGTTAACAGTTTTCAAACTGTTTCCAAATTTCTGCATCATTGTATCTGCTAAACAGACATACAAAGTACTGTCATTATTTTGTAACACCATGTTTTTTGCTGAACCTATTCTGTCCATATTAAGTTGGATCCTCTCATATATACTTATAGAGCATAATATTTCTTCTACTCAAATCATCGGGTTAGGTGCCGTGGTTTTAAACAAACATAAATACTGTGAAATGTGTTAAGACAACTCGAAATTCAAATTTTTCCAAATGATATTCGGAAAAGAGATTTGAGCTCAATAAAGTTCATTTGATTTTGGCCTCGCAATTGCTAATTTTTATTATATTAATGGAATTAATTTACTAGGTTAAATAAAGAAATCATTAATTTTTAATTTTCCTTTGATTTTGGCCTCGCAATTGCTATTTTTTTATATTAATGGAATTAATTTACTAGGTTAAATAAAAAAATCATTAATTTTTAAAAATGTTAATTAAATATTATTTTATGTCGATGTCTTGATTGTATTTAGAGTCGCATCGTTAAATATATATTATTTTCTTGTGGTAGTTTTAAGCCTGAATCGACAGCATAAATGTACGTTTAATTTACAACTTCTTTGAAAGTTGTCTCTTTAATGAAGAAATATTACATTTTCCCATTTCCAATAAAACCTTTCCATATTAATCCTGAAACTCCTAAAAATTATCCACTGATCATCAAACAAAGTTCAATTCCAACAAACTTTTATATCTAAAACTCAGTTAATTGTATGTTCTTATTCCATATAAGTCCATCGTATAGCCAAACAAAGATCCTTCCAGATTTCAGAATCAGCCACTTTACAAGCCACATTCCTACCAAATTTCATATAGAGCGTTACGAGGGCCTAACACTTATGTCCTGTAACATTGAAATATATCGGTCCATGTTTTTGGATAGCACCCCCAACAAACGTCGCTTCTGGTTTGAAGTCATGAAGATCAAGATGACCCAAATCATGCCCGCTGAAGCTTAAAGTTTGAATGGTGCTTTATGAGCGACAAAAAATTAACTCTAACATATTAAGGACAACCTTGCTCAAGCTCCAAACAGAGGTGCTTAATTCTCTAAATATCAAAGTGGTGTAAGGTATCTCATAGCCGTCCACTGCCGTTTTACGATTTTTTTAATTCTCGAGATTCCGGCATTAGATTTCTGGGAAAGCGGGAAACGTAAACTACTAAAATCCCCGGGAAATCCCTAAAAATCCTAAACATAACGTGGCATCTAGAGCAGTGCCTAGCACTCGTACGTTGCTTTTAATTTCAAATTTAATTAAAAATAAATGAAACACAAAGATTCAGTACCGTCCCAAAGACCTTCTGTGTTCTACCCAGATCGTCAGATATTGCTGACGGCTAACTTTGTCATTAATATACTGTTTGAAAATTGGACGTACCGTGACGATCTGTGCGCGATATCTGATTGTAGTTGACTGAATATGGGATTGACCTGATTTCAAATAAGGCTCAGTGCTATCTGTTGCCAACAGTGCAGCCAGAACTCGTCAACTTTCATTTGCAACTGGTTTCATCCCATTCGCATTTTAGTTGTTGCACTGTGTTACCGACAATAACCATTTATTGGCATTCTCTAACTCCGACACATAGATGGAGCTACAGTTTAAGATTAATTATTCGATTTTTAAAAATAGTTTTTATATCGAGCCCCTACCGCGAAAAATACGTAAGCGCCTCTTGCTTTTTAATGATTTCGATAGAAAATTATACAGCGCTATTAAGTTTAAATTTTAAAAAAATAATATTAATATTTACCAATTAAGAGCAAATTCAATTGCATCAAAATCCTCCAGATAAATCCTCATGTAAAATTTTCTTTTCCTTTCTTTTTTTGTGGTTAGGGCTCTTTACATTTAAACTTACGCATCCTACATTGTATTTTGTAAACAGAAAAGTACCGCATTCAACTTAAAGCCCCTAAAATTATCTACAAAATTGAAAACTTTATAGAGCATAAAGAAAATTCGTACATTATCCACAAAGCTAACGGTTTGGTCTTCAATACATGTTCACTTTGCAAAATACAAAACCCATTAAGGACGGAAGGGCTCTGCCCTGCTTACAGTTTATTGACTGCATACTGGGTGCAGCATAATATGTCTGCACAATTTATATCCTGCTGACCTCACCTCCTCCTACTCCTCCTGCATCCGCTGGCTGTCATGGCACATTGAAGGCGTTATCGGGTAATGTTTACATTATTAAGCAATTGTTGCTACAACATTCAATCCATGCAATAAAAGTCAATCTCATGTAGCGCTTTTTTCCTTCCTCAGTTTGGTTTAGTTGGTCTATGATTCTCGATTGATTTTTTTTTCTCTGCTCACTAGTTGGCTTGTGGCCAAATTGGCCTCGTTCCATAAATTATCGAATATGTGTATTTGGTTAGTGGGATGCTGACACTATTTATGGTGGTTTGAGCTCTCTCTTGTCTGTGATATGTTGCGTTTCAATATCATGTGTAGTGATTTTGACTTGAATGTTTTTCTGTGCTTTTTTTATGGTTTCTTGTTTGTTTTTGCGAAAGTTTGCAGAATGCTTGAAATGCTGTTTTGTTCGCTTTTTATTATTATTTATGTGTTTATAAACTTTATCGTTTTCGACGGCCATTGCTTGCAAGAAGAGAACGCATAAACGTGTGCAAATAAACAATATCGCGTAATTTGGCGATTAAACGCTTATTACAGTAATAAATCTTCGGCAGCGTGTGTTTGTTGGCAATGTTCGGTGAAAAAAAAAGATCGAAATTCGACCCCAATCACAAATACGGAGTCAGATGTTTTGTATCAAAATAATTGGAACAAAGTGTTCACTAACATTAAACAATCTTGAGTTTGATTTAATAGAATATACAGCACTTTATACAAGATTGGCCGTTTAATAAAAGATGGACCTATACCTACAAGTTATGGTTAAAATGTTTAGATGTAAAACTGATGACCGCCATGGCATGACTAAAACACAGGTAAACAAAGTTCAAAAACGGGTTGGAAAATCTATTATTTTTACAACGGTACTATTTCCACCCCGGATACGCAGGCGATTTTGCAAGTCAAAGATTAATCAAAGTCAAAAGGATTTTTTCTTTAAAAATTCAAAATTTCTGTCTGCGAGTATAAAAATAACATTGTACACTAATCACTGATGTGAGGTAATTAGCCTTATGGTTTCATTCTAGATAAAATTAGCCCGTAGCCCATTATCACCTGCAGCGCTAATGTTATTGATCTTTGCAGTGCAGCGTGCTTTTCGTTTACGATTCGCTGTTCCCCCAGGCGGACGTGTTTCTGGATGGCAATCAATTGTAAATTCGGTAACTTCATTAAGAACAGCAAGGAATATGTCATGTGTACGAAGGGCACCTGCAAGAAGGATTACAGCACCACAAAACTTCGAGAGAGTTAGAGCAGCAGTAGTGCAATCTCCGAAATGCTCTGCTCGGAAGCAATCACTTGCTCTTGGCACTTTCAGACGTTCTCTCCACAGGAATCTTTATGATGAACTGAATTTTCACTCGTATAAAATGTGCGTGGTCCAACAATTGTCAGCCACTGCACACATATCGGGGGTAACCATGAATTGTTTGAGGCAAATGTTTCCTGGGCGGCTTATCTCTTTATGGGGTGATGTAAACTGGCCGGCACGCTCACCACACTTAGCCCATGCGATTTTTTCTTTGGGGTTACCTAAAGTCGAAGGTGTATATCAAACGTCTTAACACCTTGAAAGACCTAATTAACATTATTGAGGACGGAATTGGCAGAATACCAGTTGGCATGCTTGTTAGAGTTTTTGAAAACTTCACAAAACGTATGTAGCACTATGTGGATAGCGGAAGTCGACATTTGCCAGATACACTACTTTCGTTTATTACATTTTTTTCTTAGATATAACGTATGCGTAATGAAATCGCAACAAAAAAAAACATTTTTTTTCTTTTAATCAAAAACAAACATTTTATTTAAATTTTTTTTTATGTTCCAATATTTCTGTCGCTTAGCATTTTAAATCTGATGTTTTTTAAATTCCATAAAAAAGCGATGAGTGTCTATGCCCCACAGCGATGTAAAATATTGTTTGTTCGACATTATGCTTGTTTGTACATACCGATTGTGCACATTGAAATATTTTTCTGTGATCCTGTAAAAAGCATATGTGACAGCGCATAGAGAAAGGGACTTAAAGGTAAAAAAATCAATTTTCATTTTTTTCTTTTTTTGATCTGGACAACATCTGAGCATCTAATGAGACCGATCCCATGCCCCAAAAGTGTTCCCTTCCAGAGATATGCGCGTTTTATGAAAGTGAAGTCGACGATTCTAAGAGAAAATAGAAAGGGACCTAGTCTTTAAAATGGCTCTCCTGAACAAAACTGGTTTTTAACCTTAGGTCCCTTTCTATTTTGCGCGTCACATATAGGTAAATTATTGATGGTCGTACAAGTCTACGACCATTTAACCATGTCTATCTGTCCGTCCGTCCGTCAGAAAAGAGCTGGAGCCTTCACACTTACCAGATCTATTGATTATAGTCGGCGATCAGTTAGTATTAAAAACGGACCAAGTCGGACAAAAGGGGAAAAAGTTTCCCCTTTAGGTACTTAAATAATAAACTGATTAAATATTTAAATGTAGCATATTTATATATTTGTAATTTAAATTTATTTTTTTTTGGTAAATTGGAGGGATAGATTTGTTGACCTTCCTATAAATGGTCGTGGTCATAAGTACCTGGGGTGCTAGGGATTTAAAAACCGTTCCCGAATATTCGGGGACATAAAACTTTCCAGGAACTGTGAAATTTCTCACAAATCTTAAAAAGTACCTCTATTTAAGATTTGGACTTGTTTGAGATTCTAACCATATAGGTGCATATGGGCCTAAATGACCTTCTTGAACTATGGCAAAATTAGCATTAAAAAAATAAAATGTCGTTATATACTAGAATATCACATTCATTTTACTTTCCGAAGAAATATGAGGCCATGATCTATGGTGTTAAAGTCCCTAGGGCGTTAAAAAATATGATCTCTCTAAAATGAACATGGTCATACTAAAAACCAGTCGAATTTTCTATCGAAAAGTAGCGGGTTTACCAATAGGGATATACAAATTTCGTATCTTTAGGTTATCGCACCCATAAGCATTTTTAATGATCTTTCAAGTCAAAACATTAGTCGAAGTCAACATTTTTCTCATGGTAATTTCCACTTGCGAGCAAGGTATGGAAATCATTAAACATTACTACCGAAATTCTGAGTCGGTGGTCGCAACTATAAGAGCGCTTACTCCAATTTTCGGTCGTAATAATCATCTTCAGCGATGAAGACCATTTTTGGCTGAGTGGTTTTGTCAATAAACAAAATATGCGTTATTGGACAGCAACAAACGTACATGTTTTTCAAGAGACCCAATTGCATCTAAAAATTTCTGTGTGGTTTGGTTTTATGCCGGTGGTGTGATTGGGTCGATTGATTGGGTACATTGTACTAGTTTAATTTAAAAAAAATGTTTGGTCCATTCGAGCTGCTTTGCGGCAATTTTGAGGAACTTTTTCCATTGCTGTTGAAAATGTCGATGTTGACATGTTTTGAAGCTCCTTTCGAATTATTTGAATAAAATTTTTGGTAGTTTTGGGTCTGAAGTTATTTGCATATACTTTTCATTTTAAATTTGCCCAGAAATCCTCAATTGGGCAAAATTGGGGAACATTGGGTGGATTTTTTTTTTTTTTTTTAAATAACCAACACTCAGGGGATGCCCCCTATACATGCGGTGCATTGCGTTGGCGAGTGGAAATTAATGGATCGGAGGGGGGAAAGAGGGAGTAATGTTTGTTGACGCTTGCCTTGAACTTCTGGATGTCGCAATTAGTGGGAAATACATTTGCCGGAAGTCGATTCCACATACGGACTGTACGAGCGAAAAACGAATTTGAAAAAACAAACGGGTGTGAATTCGTAGAAAGTCGCGTATCCCTGCCGAACATCCTCACGTCAGGAATAAGGCGACGGATGTCTGATGAACACACACCATGAAAGTAACGATAGAACAGCGTCACGCAACCCACACTCCGACGATGCTCAAGGGAGTTGGATACCCTACTGTCACCTATCAGCACCATCGCTCTTCTTTGAACACGGTCAAGTAGATGATTTTGGAGCACCTGCCCATATATGGGAGTTGTATTCCATCTTTGGCCTGATGTAAGTTGTATGGATATTGAAAAGATCAGAAGGAGTGAAATACTTCTTGCACCGCTTTAAAAAGCCTATGCACTTGAGTGCTTCTTTCGACACTTAGAATACACGTCTCGCCCAACGAGCATCACATTGTATTTTCATGCCCAGAACATCGAGAGCTTCTGATTGTTCAATATCCGTACCATCGAGAGAGATTGATGATATTGTTGGGTCAGCGAATCGCTTGTGAGACAACAAGCAGCACTGTGTCTTACGTGCATTAAAATCTACTCTATTCACTCGACCCCATTCGGAAATGGCCAGTAGATCCCGGCCAAGTGTCTCATCCATAATTCGCCTTTTGTCTTCAATATCTTGAAGGCTCGGCCTACGGTCGAATGAATATGAATGACAGAGGTTACTATCATCTGCGAAAGAGTAGATTGGATTCACGGTCTGACCCAATAGATCGTCAATGAAAATAAGAAACAAAGAGGGAGAAAGGACAGAGCCCTATGCTACACCTGCGGTCAGCCTATGTGTGTTGGATGAGAACCCATCTACAACAACTCTAACAGTGCGATCTCTAAGAAAGCTCGATATAAACCGAGCAAACGTATTACCGACACCAAAAGCGATCAGCTTTGATATGAGTGCACCGTGCCAGACTCTATCAAAGGCCTTGGAGATATCTAGAGCCACGACCTTACTCTCACCAAACTGGTGGATAGACCGACTCCAACGCTCCGACAAGAACGCCAACAGGTCTCCCGTAGAGCGGTTTCTACGGAAGCCATACTGTCGATCACTCAGCAAGTCGTTGGTCTCTAAATACCTCACAAGATGGTGGTTTACCATGCTCTCCATTACCTTGGAGAGCGCAGAGCAAATCGCAATATAATATATATTAATTAATATATCTTTCAGAAATGGCGGCCAAACCGGACTCAAAAAAAACTGGTTCTGACATTCCATGCTGACTAACTAATTGCAAGCCACAATAAAACTTTTATAGGAAATTTTGAATGCTCCACATACTTTATTTTATCGTCTACGTGTTTTTTTCCTTCACAAAAATGTTTTCCTTACCATTCGTTTCCATCCAATGTGAAATATTACGCATCGTCCATGATGCATACAATGTCGCTCTTGGCTTTGAATGTATTTTTGACCAAACTTCTAAGTCGAGACTTTTGGGTAACTTCTTGAGCTTCTGACGCTTTTGCCTTGTTTTTTTCTGGACTTTCTCTGAATTCCCATATCACTCAGATACTTTTTCACTGTTTTTCCGTCACATTGGAACTTTTTCATAAGCTCGCTATAGGATTTAGCGACATTACCATCGGTAATTTTTCGAAGTCGGCTTCTCATAGAAGAGTCGTTCAAACTACACCTTTTTCCAGAACCACGTTTTCTTTCTGTTGTTTGTCTTTTATCATATATCGCCAGTGTTCTATATACCGAACTTCGATTTTCTCCTTGCTCTACAAAATGAGAAACGATATCGGATTTCTTCCAATCAGAAAAAAATTGTTGCGATTTCATTCCGCAAACGTTAATAATTGATCGCTGATTTAAATAATAAAATTCTTTTATTCGGTTCTTTGTTCATTAGTGAATCTCTCCATTATTTATTTTCCAAGCGTTGTTTATATAATCTGAAAAAAATAAAAAATATATAAACAAAAAAGTTATTAAATTTTTACATCCCATGGTTACTTTTGGCCCACCCTGTATAATCGGCCAGGACAGACTTTAACTTTTTGACTACATTTATTATAATTTGAACCCGTAAAATCTTACAGTTGGTTTAAAGACAAATAAAATTTTAAATTTGTACAAAAATGGCCCATAGTGAATAACATTTCACTTTACAATTCAAATGACAAACTCAATATTTGTATTTTAATATTTAATAATGTGCCTAAAAATAAACTGTGTGTACAGCGTGTATACGCTTGCCGAACTCTACACAATGTTTAAGCTTGTAATATTCTAAGAAGCTTATAAATGTCGAACCATAGTCTAATATTTACTTTTTTTGTATTCCCTCTTTTGTTGCAGTTTTCAAACTGGAGAAATCAACGCCTGGCGTGTCAGAAGGTAAGTTTCCGTTTTTTTTTGGCAAACAAGCTGTTTTGTTTTGAAAACGAGTTAAGTATTAAAAGTGCCGTTTTCTTAATTATCGTCTAGAATGGGGCTCTGGTTGGAAAGGTACAAATTTCATAGTGGAAATCGAAGAGACTGCATCTGCCCCACCAGTGAATTCCGACTACCTGAGCAGTCGAGAAGACATCAGCAGCACGGAAACACTAAATGCCACAAATATGATAGCACAAGGTAAGACAGAGACTGCAAAAAAACTTTTCTAACTTGCAAACTAAACTGGAAGGTAAGTTACACACAAAGGCAGCTGCTTATTTTGGGAAAATTTAATATCAAACAAACTTTTGTATTGACTTTGATATTGTCGAAAGAAAAACTTGGAACTCTTATGAAAATCTTTCGCATAAAGAAAATAAACAGTCTTCAAGTATTTAACAAATTGGGAAATTATTTCAAACTGAGCCTCTTAAGGGACAACACAAAATATTCATTCACCCTTCTGGGGTTGCCTTCCTTTTCCTCCTTTGTAATATGAAAACATTTCATATTATTTGCACTCCTTACGTTCCCTATTTACTCATGCATAAGTATTTTAATTTTGACAAAAATCATCATCAAAAAAGAAAAACAACAAACCCAAACGTTTTGTCATAAAAATCCTTTTCGCATTTTGTGTGTGTGTGCCCGTTTGTGAGCAGGAAACGGATGCTTTTTCCTCTTCTTAAAATGATGAATTCAATTTGTATGAGCAGCGATTTCAGCGCTTCTTTTCTCCAGAAACTTTCCCTCTAACGAAATTTGTTCCATTTATTCTTTGTCATTGAATTAAATACGTGGCAGCGGGATCTCCGTTGTAAGTGTAAGCGCGAAGTGTAACAGAAATAGGGGGGAAGCTGTTGTCACATCCATTCAGATAAGAGAGTGTTTACTTATATAAGTAATACTCGTTATTCTGGCGTTGTGGTGGAATCAGAATGGGGCGCACTCTTACTGTCAAAAACTGTAAGGAGTGAAAAATTACGTAAATCCTAAGATTTTTTTGTACATAAAACAAGAACCAAACCACATTAAAATACGAAGTAAATTTGATAAGTTGGAGAATATTTAAAAATGTTACAGACATCTCAAGGCTAATAGCATTGAATACTGAGAAAAAAGTTGGATTTGTTCAGGGTTACCGCTGAAAAATTTCAAAAAGTCGCACAAAAAGAGGTTTATTTTTAAAAAAGGGGCACAAAAAAAATATTTATTAAAAAAAAAGTCCCAAACTTTTCGTAAGTTCATTTTATTAAAACAATGCATTTAAATTTAATACTCGTAAGATAAGTAACAAACAACTTAGTAAAAACTTAGTTTCATGAAATGATTGGTAAAATGTGTATTTTACTTAAAAACAATTCAATTCCCGATCCTTCACTATAGGATAATAAAGAGCAAAATAAGCAGCAAAATTTGCTTTAATTGTAGACCCATATATCCATATTGACTATTAATCTACGTTTTTCAAAAGTCGGACATGGCAGACTATATAATACCCTACTCTACTGAATATGCAGAAGAGCCACCTGAAACTAGGCTTTGGGCCCCTGAAGTAATGAACTGAGTTCTTAATATAACCAGATTTTAAAAATTATTGCATATGGATTCGTTGGGTTTGCGGTAAAATTTTTAATTTTTTGGTACCCATATGTCCTTGCTTGAATGGGCCACCTCAAATCAAGGGTTCTTACTTGATACATTTTACAATTATTTCGATTTGTTGGTATTTTGACTCTAAAGCACACTGTTGTGAAGGCTATTCTGTGCCAAATTTCCAAAAGATTAATATAACCAGATTTTAAAAATTATTGCATATTGATTCGTTGGGTTTGTGGTAAAATTTTAATTTTTTGGTACCCATATGTCCTTGCTTGAATGAGCCGTATTTTCGGCCACCTCAAATCAAGGTTGCTTACTTGATACATTTTACAAATATTTCGATTTGTTGGTATATTGACTCTAAAGCACACCGTTGTGAAGGCTATTCTGTGCCAAATTTCCTAAAGATTGGATGTAATAAGTGCGTTTCGGAGCTGTGCGGCGGCGGGACTGTTTGGACGTTGTCTTCGCAGTCTGTGTGCAAAACTCATATATATGCTCTGACACACTGCTACAAATACCCATAGTACCTAGCGTTAGCGCCAGGTTATAACCAAATAAATTATAGTACTTTTTTCCCCGGAGCAACCCTTAACCCCAGAAATAAAAATACGCGTATCTTTCAAAAGCAAAAAAAACATTTCGAGTTGTAGAAAGTAGCAAAAATTTCAAAAAGTGGCAAAAAAGGTGATTTATTGAAAAGGGCCAGTAAAAGTCGCATGGCTATCCAAACAGGTCAAATTGTCCCTTTAGTCGCACAACGGTAACGCTGGATTTGGTTTTCAGTAGAGTTTATTTTCCCGGGAAAGAGTACTTAGTAGGGACATAAATACTGTTACACACGTTTTATGCTGTAAAATAAAAAGTACTGAATGTTTTTGGACCAACTATTTTTTAATATAGTTATTGATGTATATTGTATCCAAAAAGAATCTACTTATTCGAAATGTCCGCCTTTTGCCTTTACACTCGCCTTAAGTCGCACTGGCCAATCGTCAATAGCTGCACGAACCTCGTCCATTGGAAAATTGGCCACAGCTTGAACCAAAGCAGTCTTAGGAGATCCAATGTTGGGATATCTTTGGTGACAAACCTTGTCCTCTAAAACCATCCACAATTTGTAATCCATTGGGTTCAAAACTGGACTGCCTGAGGGCCATTCTTCAGAGGAAATGAACGCTTGCAATTTTTACGAAGCCAGGCCTGGGACGTTTTGGCCTTATGGGCCGGCGCAGAATCCTGCTGGAAAGTCCATGGTTGGTTTTTGAACAGGGAATTGTTAAGAGGCTTCACAACAGCATCCATAACGGTTTCTTGGTAAACTTTGGCCGACGTTTTGACTCCTTGTTCGCAGAAATGCAGGTCAGTGACCCAATCGTAAGAGACACCCCACCAAACCATGACTGAAGCTGGGTGATGACCCTTTTCCACTCTTGGGATCAATTCAGATGCCGAGCATACACTCTATCATTTTATATGTTAAATTTTTATTGAACGGTAAAAATGTTTTCATCGGTGAACAAAATTTTTCTGTACAAGTTATCAGCGTGCTTCACCAAAAGACGTTTGCATTTTTCAATCCTATTTTTTTTAAAGCTGCAGTCAATAAATGTCCGGTACGTCGTTTGAAATCCCCAAGTCCCAAGTCTTTTTTAATGATTCGACTCATGGACTTTTGCGTGATATTCATCTCACGGGCCATGATTTTCTGTTTTCGGAGCGGATTTCTGTGAACTCTGGATTTAACGGCTTTGATGACATGCGGTGTTCGAACAGGGCGTGGGCGGCCCGACTGGTGGCGGACTTTTACATCTTCAGTCTCCTTAAACAGTTTTATGCATCGGTGGAAGAACATGCGGCTAATCCCTAGTGGCCGGAGCGTTTTGAGAATATCGCGATACGGTTCTCATTATCTGACCACTCCATGGTGAAAGTTGAAACAATTTAAAAATCCCGTTACAGACTAACGCTATTGAGGTTAGATTTCAAAACCCATATGACATTAACGGGGTATGTCCAGTTCTTTTATTGAAATGGGTGTGTTCAATGTTGTAACAGTATTTATGTCCCTACTAAGTACTTATATAATTTTTGGAATTTCCCGGGATCACGGCCAGAAAAAATAAAGGGTGGTCTAACTAAAACTCTCGATGTTAATCAAAATCAAAATATTCTTCTTTAAGATCAATACACTTTTGCATGCGCCAAAACAATTTTCGAAGCACTTTTTCCACTCCGATTGAGACACCTCTTAAACCTGATTTTTGAACGCTTCAACAGCTGCTTCGGGCGATGAAAAACGCTGACCACGAATTTTTTTCTTGATGCTAGGAAATAAGAAGAAGTCATTGGGTGCCAAATCACGGCTGTACGGTGGATAGCCCATTAATTCGACATCTGGAGTGGTCAAATAGCTTATCGTTTTAAGCTTATTTGTGTGAGCTCGCATTGTCGTGATGCAAAATGATCCGTCTTCTCTTATTATCTTACCTCATTTCTTCGATTACTGTTGGCAAACAGATGGTTGATTAATACTCAGAATTGACCGTCCTTCGTTTCACTAAAGGCACTATGGCGACATGGCTGGTTATACTGAAAAAAGACGCAATCATTTGCTTTGATGTACTTTTTCCACGAACAACTTATGTTGGATTTGGCTTGTCTTGAAAGATCCATACGGTCGATTGCTGTTTCGTTTCGGGTTCATATGCATAGATCCATGATTCGTCACCTGTGACACTGTTTCACGCTGCAGTTATTAAGCAGTTATACTGTTTCAACATCTCTTTGCACCAATCCATAAGAGTCAATTTTTGAGCATTCGTCAAATTATGTGTGATCCAACGAGAACACATTTTTTTCACGGCCAAATGAACATGCCAAAGTGACCGAAGTTAGCATCCTTCACGAAATTCATCCTGGAGCGAACGGCGTCCGAGACTGAACTCATGGTACCAGCGATAATCAGTGGTTTTTTGATGGTGCTTCATCGCCAAAAGTCGAAACAAGTTGATTTCAACACTCTTGTCTCGATAACCCACGCCGCAAATCGTAAAAAATCATCGCACGAAAATGTTCACGGGATAATTCCATTTTTTGACTGAGATGAATTTTTCAACACACCTCAAATGACAAAACGTTCTGAGTGAAGTTATGCTAAAAAATGTCAAAGTTTCCAATCGATGTTTCAGTTTCCATCTAGGAACACTAGTATTGTCATGACCCGAAGTATAAATAACAGCCCTCGTAATAAAACACACAAAGTTTTCAGAGAAAATAAAATACAGGGTGGAGCGCGGCTTTTTGCTTTTTCGCACTGCAGTGTGTGACGGCACTGTTGGACATTTTGTGTTGAAGGGTATTTTTCAAATGCGCACTCGATCAATACAGTGCAGCGTGCTTTTCGTTTAAGATTCGCTGTTCTCCCACGCGGACGTGTTTCTGGACGGCAATTAATTGAAAATTGGGTAACTTCATTGAGAACAGCGGGGAATGTGTCATATGTACGAAGGGGACCTGAGAAAAGGATTACAACACCACAAAACATCGAGAGAGTTAAAGCAGCAGTACTGCAATATCCGAAACGCTCTGCTCTGCCGTAACTGTGAACTCCGAACGATACTTGACTTTGATACTGGATTTTGTTCAGGCGGCTCTTGAGGCAATGAAATAAGAGGATGCATGGTTCCAACAGGGTGGTGCCACTGCACACACAGCAAGGCTTGCCATGAATTGGTTGAGGCAAATGTTTGCTGGGCGGCTTATCTCTTTGAGGGGTGATGTGAACTGGCCGGTACGCCCGCCAGACTTAGCCCAATGCGATTTTTTCCTTTGGGGTTACCTTAAGTCGAAGGTGTATATCAACCACCACAACACCTTGGAAGACCTTATTAACATTATTGAGGCTGAAATTGGCAGAATACCAGCAGAATATGCAGCAGTGTGTGGATAGCGAAGGTGGACTTTTAAGACGATGTAATTTAAAAATTCCCTTACTGTTCAATATAATTAAAATATAAAATAAATTTTTCTAAGGTTCATGATTTTTTTGTTTCATTCCCAAATAAGCAAATTTTCGAGCTCCACCCTGTACATGTCACAGGGTGGAGTAAAAAGCTTGTCTTTTATTACAATTTAGATGGAAGAGGTCTCGAGCCGCTTTAGTCCGGTTCTATATAAAAAATTAAGGAAAAGAAACATAAAAACAACAAATGAAAATTAAAAGGGGTCAAAATGGATTAATGTCCTTACCAGGGTACATTAGCCGAAACTGTTTAGAGTTGAATTAAAAGGTTGCAATAAACCGGACCATAAATGAATAAATGAAAAAAAGGTAAGAGACAAAAACCTAAATTAGTACCAGGCTAAAGATATTAAAATGCACAAAGTCTAATGATTACTAGACTGCATTGATTGCCACAAAATAGAACGCTATAAATCTAGAAAGTAATTTTTAGGATAGTAAAATAATGGTTAATATGTTTGTTTTCGCTCTCGAAGTAGCACTTGCATTTACTTGAAATGTTCTGAATAAAACTATCAGCACTGATAGTCCTTCATTCCACCTAATGCCCTTATCATACCACCCACCATCTTATTATAAATATACAAATGACGAAAGAAATCTCTAAACAGAACATTGTAAACCGAAATAAGTATATATATGGTTCACTCCAAAAAAAAATACAAAATGATAAGGCCGCTGGGAAACATTATGCTTCGAGTATAGCCTGGATGCGTGAACGTTTTCGGCAGCACATAAATATTTTTGAATATTTAACAAAATTAAAGAAAATCCTTAACGCAAATCCCTCCACGCATCGTGCAAGGACATTGCCATGACTGAGGAGTACCGACAACATCAAAAAGATTCCGAGTGAAAACATGACGAGCGCTTGGATGGATGGATGTGATGTTGTCTGCTGTACTTCAAAAGGCGAATCCTTTGTTGATATTTGACACACACACTCTACACGCTCAGCTATACGCACGCACAGCTATCGCATATAAGCGAGTGTTGCCAAAGACTGGCATACATCGTCATCGTCATTATTTCAGAGTCCTTCAGCGTGCGTTTGTGGTGGAGGTGGTTTGCCATTTACAATTGTTTACACATGAGTTTGTGTTACTTTGAAATTTTGATGGATTAACTTCAAATATTTTGTGTAAATATATTCTGAAATACACACACACACATGTAGCATGTTCGATTTTTGTTTATTAACTGTTGTTTATTTTTGATATTGAGTCAATATATGCGTTGTTCTTACTTTCAGGTCCAAAAATTATTGTACGCACCGAAGAAGTTTTAATTGTCGGTTTAGTGTTAATGCTGTGGGTTGGAGCCATCGTCCTGTTCTTTAATCGCTGGGGTAAGATACGTATGCTGGAGCCGTATCAACCGAAATTTCAACAACAACATCGAGCTTCCTGTCCTTTGTCGGACATTGATTCAATAGCCCCACATCAGGTGAGTTAAACAAATGATAATCTATAAATGGCGTAGACTTTATTTCTGTGTAGGTGTTAAAGCCACGTAAAAGCCTAATCTGTAAAACTGGTGGTTAGTGGAATTTTTTAAAAATAATCTCATTTGTTTTTTGTTACGAACTCGGTAAGAAATCGGAACATTTTGCCGATTGTAGTACAGAACAACACTCTGGAAGCGAGTTGGCAAATAAAAAATAAGAAGAAGGTATCCAAGTTTGATCTGACTTGTAGGCTACATGTATCAAGACCTTTAATTCGAAAAAGACTTTAAATTAATGACATTTTTAAACGGAACGAATCAAATATCTATCGAGATTTGTTCTTGAGCCTCAAAGCATTTAGGCACACTATTTATCAGAACCCTTAAAGAAATAGAGATTAGTGAGGAAACTTCATTGTTTCAGAGTACCTTTGAATCCATCTTCGAAAGAACCTATTAGTGCCTCCTCATCTTAAGTAAAATCATAAAAATAATGTCATATTAAGATTTGTGACGAAATTTCATTGTTTTTGAGTACACATGTTACTTAGTAGGGACATAAAATACTGTTACAACATTGAACACACCCATTTCAATAGTAGAACTGAACATACCCCGTTAATGTCATATGGGTTTCGAAAGCTAACCTCAATAGCGTTAGTCTGTAACGGGATTTTAAAATTGTTTCAACTTTCATCATGGAGTGGTCAGATTATCAGAGCCGTATCGCTGTAATAGCGCTTTTCAAGTGTGAAATGAAAAAGCGATATTTTTAAAACGCTCCGGCCACTAGGGATTAGTACCGATGCATAAAACTGTTTGAGGATACTGGAGATGTAAAAGACCGCCTCCGGCCGGGCCGCTCACGGCCTGTTCGAACACCGCATGTCATCAAAGCCGTTAAATCAAGAATTCACAGAAATCCGCTCCGAAAACAGAAAATCATGGCCCGTGAGATGAATATCACGCAAAAGTCCATGAGTCCAATCATTAAAAATACTTGGAACTTGGGGCTTTCAAATGACGTGCCAGACATTTATTGACTGCAGTTTTAGAAACAAATCGGATTGAAAAATGCAAACGTCTTTTGGTGAAGCACGCTGATAACTTGCACAGAAAAATTTTGTTAACCGATAAAAAATTTTTACCGTTCAGGAAAAATTTAACAAGCAAAATGATAGAGTGTATGCGCGGTCATCTAAGAAAGCATCTGAACTGATCCCAAGGGTGGAAAGGGTCATCACCCAGCTTCAGTCTTGGCTTGGTGGGGTGTCTCTTACGGTTGATCTCTTGCAGGCCACTGACCTGCATTTCTGCGAACAAGGAGTCAAAACATCGGCCAAAGTTTCCCAAGTAACCGTTTTGGAAGCTGCTGTGAAGCTTCTTAATAATTCCCTGTTCCAAAACCTGTCATGGACTTTCCAGCAGGATTCTACGCCGGCCTATAAAGCTAAAACGTCCCAGGCCTGGCCTCGAAACAATTTGCCATCGTTCATTTCCTCTGAAGAATGGCCCTCAGGCAGACCAGATTTGAACCCATTGGATTACAAATTGTGGACGGTTTTAGAGGACAAGGTTTGTCACGAAAGATACCCCAACATTGGATCTCTTAAGACTGCTTCGGTTCGAGCTGTGGTCAATTTTCCAATGGACGAGGTTCGTGCTGCTATTGACGATTGGCCAGTGCGACTTAAGGCGTGTGTAAAGGCAAAAGGCGGACATTTCGAATAAGTAGATTCTCTTTGGATACAATATACATCAATAAATATGTTAAAAAATATTTGGTCCAAAATTATTCAGTACTTTTTATTTTGCGGCATAAAACGAGTGTAACAGTATTTATGTCCCCACTAAGTACAGAATTAAACGCAAGGTTAAAGGTTATTTAAAAGGAAGAGATTTTTAGTTTCACTAGGGCTTACGGACTGGGCTAGTCGCAAATTGAGCGGATACTTTCAAACCAGTACGTTTGGGTATTTTAAAGTCAAACCCAAAATTAACCTAAATATTTAAAACAGGTGCATAATTGAGTTCGGAGTTGAGTAAGGAAATTGTGTGGTTTTTGGGTAACCGATACGCTAAAATTGTAGAATAATATCATATTCAGATTCGTAAGGATGTTGCATGAGTACCCAAAGTACGGACCCCAGAATGTATACATATCTTAAACTAAGGCCGAAGCTTATATACCATCATGAATTCCGGTCCTATATGAATATGTTGTCATCGGATGTGTGGTGCTAGCCCATTTTTCTATCAGGGTATGTTGCTTTCCATACCAACATCATATGTACTAACTGCTGTCGTCATATCGATATTAGTTCACGAAATATGGCATTTTAAAGTTAAAAGTTGAATGGATAGTTCCATTCCTTTTTGTCCAATTTTAGCACAACTAGTCTATAATAACACAGTACAACAGCCAATCTGGGGGTGAGAAATTCCAAAACAGGGTGATGGTACTAGGTCAGTATATTAACCCATTACTGGCCATTGTACTCGCACAGGTACAGAAAAACATTGATATTTGAAATGCCATAAATCCACTTAGAAACAAAATTGTGCAACGTTTGTTTTGTTTTTGTGTTATGTGTACTCTGCTTAATAAAAGCACATTGACAAAGCAGCGGCAGAAAATAACGGTATTTCGGATTTTGCTGTGTTTTGTTTAGCTTATTCGAGATTTTAGCATTTTGGGTAGGTGAGTGATCGTTTGACTCTGTTACAAGTGTGTCGCATAACAATTAAAAGACTTTTTGCTTGATTTACAAATGAAAAGGCTTGTTATTTTCTAATTTACAAAGAAAAAATCATAATAAAGTAATTTTCCATGTGAAAGGTAAGTTTGAAAAACGATGTACTCGCTTGGGTACAATGGCTGATAGCGTATATATTTTGATTATATTTTTTATACTTTGTTTTTCTAGATTTTTTTTTTCAAATGGACATGGCGTATGAAAGCATCAAGCCACCAATCTTTTACGGCAGAAGATTTAATAATTTAGAAAGCGCTTTGGAGTTTGTTGAAGGGGCTTCAAATCATAATGTTTTTGATGTTGCGTATATTCCACCAGATGCAGATATCAATACAGATGAGAAGGACGGCGATGCTGAAGATCTGATCCCTAACATCATGCCGCAAGATATTCCGGGTGATATTGAAGTGTTTTGCAGCAGCGATAGCGATGACGATGTACCCCTTCAAGAGCTACGTAGCAGAATCCAGCACTCAAAACCAATTCAAAACTCTCCCAAATGGTCAAAAAGAGAATGTTCGATTGAAATGACGAGTACAACTTTTTTTATGCACAGCAATAAGGAAATGATATCGAAGTAAGCTGGAAAGTCGGAGCTTGAAGTGTTTGAAACTTTGTTTGATTCTGAAGTGGTCGATTATATCGTCGATCAAACCCGCCTTTATGCTTCACAGTGTAATGCGCATAATTTGTCATTCACAGAGAACGATTTGAAGGTTTTTTTGGGAATTCTGTTGTTAAGTGGTTATCACTCTATGCCGAGAGAGAATATGTACTGGGAATTATCTAAAGACACCCATTTAGCACTTGTTTCTAACAATATGTCCCGAAACAGATTCAAGGAAATCAAAAAATTTATTCATCTTGCTGACAACAATAATTTGATATTGACTGACAAAATGGCAAAAGTTAGACCTTTGCAAACACTACTATGCCACAAATTTTGCCAATTTGGATATATGCATGAAAAGCTTTCGATTGACGAATCAATGGTAAAATATTTTGGAAGTCACTCTTCAAAACAATTCATCAGAGGCAAACCCGTAAGATTTGGCTTCAAAAATTGGATGCTAACGAGCAGTTGTGGGTACGTGTACCAGTTTGATACATATTGTGGAGCCAAAAATGTCAGTACGGAAAAATCAAAACTGCCACTAGGATCTAGAGTCGTTTTGGATTTTTTAGACAGTGTTCCTATTCCAACTGATCACGTTGTTTTCTTTGATAATTTTTTTACTTCTCATGATCTGTTGGTTCTGCTAAAACTAAAAGGATTTCGAGCTATTGGTACGACACGCAATTCAAGAACAAAGAAATGTCCGCTGAAATCGAAAGCAGCCTTCAAAAAAGAACAACGAGGTTTCTATGATTACAGATACGATACAGCTAATTGAAAAACCATTACGCTGTCGTCAATGCCACAACCGAATAAGATGGCTTTGTGAACTATGTGACGTAGCTCTATGTGTAGAAAAGGAGTGCTTCAAAAAATTTCATACGAAAAAATAAGATTATATGTATACATGCATTTAGCCATTGTACCTGCTTGGGTACAGCCTCAAAAATCTTCAAAGTAAACTGTTTTTTTTATTTTTTCATATTTTGTGAGTTCTGTATGTTCCTTTCATTAATACTAAATAAAAAAAATTTATGATTTTTAATTTTAAAGACTGTTGGCTTTTAATGGGTTAAAACCCTCAAAGGGTTGTGCGTTCGTATGTGCCAGTTTTTTATTATGACCTTTTACATTTTTTCCCTATCTTGATGATTTTTCGCTTAGTTGTAAAATGTTGGCAAAAACGTAGTTTGACATAACTCGAGAACGACTAGTTCGATTTTGCTGAAATAAATTGAGGAAAATTAATAATTACATTTTCTTTAATCCATTATTATACTGTTTCTCTACCAAGTCAACCATTTTTGCAATTAGAAATAAATTTATGAAGAAAATTTTGCCAAAAAAAAATTTTTTTTTTTTTTTAAACATATAAATCCCAAACGGAAAAACGTGTAGAGTCTTATAACTTTCACGTAAAGTCACATAACCTATAAACAAAATGCGACATAGATCATAGAAATCGATTAACGCGTTCTGCTTTTATTCAAAATTAAGCACATACGAACGCAAAACCCTTTGAGGGTTTTAATATACTGACCTAGTACCATCACCCTGACTTGGAATTTCTCACCCCCCAGACAATAACCCCAAAAATGTTCCACTGTGTAATTTGCTAATCGTTGATTTAATTCTGTTAAATTTTTTTAAAGGAGGCTTGGCATCGCCCACTTTTCCACTAGCATAAATACGATTTTTTGCAGGGGACGTGGCACCGCCATGATGTGTTACGATTCATTCCAACATCAAATGTTCTAAATATCATCGTTTTACCTTGAACTTTTCATGAGTTATAGTTTTTCTAAGTTCAGGGTTGTATGGGCGGTGCAACGGCCCCTTGTCTAATTTGAACACAACATAGTTTATAATAATTTTCCAGCCATTTTTTTCATTCTGTTAAAAGTTTATAACGATCGGTTTGGACATAAATAAAGGCCTTATATTAAACGTGTGGTTTTCAATCTGGCCACACTTTTTTTGCAGTTGGTCTTTTTGACAGCTGTCACTTGATTTATGTTCAGTTTGGTTTGCCATTTCAAAGTGAATAGACTTACTCTGAAACAACGTTTGTAAATCGTGGTGAATGGGCCCATAACGAGATAGCCACCGATCCTGATTTTTACAAGAAAATTATGTTCAGCGATGAAGCTCTATTTTGGTTGAATTGGTACGTTAATAACCAAAATTGTCGCATTTGGAGTAATGAAAATTGAGATGCCGTTACATTCTTAAACAGTTATTGCTTGGTGTGCTATATGGGCAGAATTAATCGTTGGTCCATTTTTCTCCAAAAATGAATCCGGCCATAACGTAACAGTCAATGGGAACGCTTTAGAGCCATGATTAATGACTTTTTCGTGCTTGAATTGGAGGATGTTGATGTTGGCGACCTTTGGTTCCAGACGGCGCTGTATGCCACACAGCTAAAGAAACACTTAATTTATTAAAGGGGGCTTTTGGTGAGCGCATTTTCTCGCATCGTGGCCCTGTGGCGTGGCCTCCAATTTAACATCGCTGTACTATTTTTTGTGGGGTTATGTTAAAAGGAATGTCTACGCAGTAAAGGGTTGCAAATGTTGTCTTGAATGCTATTTAAGACATTTTATTTTTTAGCAAATGCTTCAGTGCACTTACTTCTTGTTTTGCATGACACACACAATGTGTGCCAACAACAATAATAAACAATGAGAGAACATAGCTGATAAGTAACAAGTTCAACACAGTTATGACATGTATACAAAAAAAATAAAACTGCAAATAACAACAAAAACTACTGTAACACATAACATTTTTGCAACAGATCATTGCTTGACGAAAAGCACATACACGAATAAATGAGAGGTCGTGCTATTGATCGGACGAATACAAAGCAAACACACATTTTATACAGTATTACCATATACACTGCAGCATAGTCTTCAGTGTTGACAAACAACCAAGTGGTTTTGCGCAGACTTTTAGTCCATATCCATTACTTTTGATAGTGGCAATTTATTTTTTGATTTTTTCGAAACAAAAACCATAAACTTTGTTTAGGTTTCTAGATATTGTTGTTGGATGTGGCAAGAGATGTTCTATATTAACATTTGGCCCGTATTTTGCTCCAATTGAGATAAGGTCTTCTGCTACCTTCCTGAAGCCGAAATCTTCTACTACTCGAAATGGTCTGCAATTCTTTACAGTCCATGCTACTATGTCATTTGTTATACATTTTTTTGACTCAGTATCGACATTTATTTTTGTGATGTTTTTACCATCAATAACTGCAGCCGCATAGCATTTGTGTCTTACTAAGTTCGAAGTGGATTTGTTATTGTATTTGTATATATTGGTGCAAATCCTATAACAAACTAGGTTATGTAATTCTTCACCTGATGAATTTTCTATTTTGCCAAATATATTCCAAACTTTACTTGTCCCTCTCTTGTTACTAACTTTGAATTCTCCGGATAAAATTTTTAATTTTATTGCTGAATAATTTAACATTTCGCTTGTTTCCGAGTTGCATGCATCTGGTGTTTCAGAATTGCTCGCTGACATCTTTTTTATTGTGTATCTATAAAATTCATAAATTTGTAAACGTAGAATAGCAAAAACTATTAACGATAAAAATCTGTTCCAAATTTTATTTAGTTTTCTATTAATTTTATGTTTGGATTAGTCAAAAGTCTTTAATAAAGTTACTTTAAGAAATTTGTTAAATATCACATTTTTAAACAAAACCAAACAATTCTTTAAATTACCTCTCAAATATATTACGTATTTTCAAAATTAACTTAACACACCCTTACACTTTCAACTTTCGCGGTCAATTAAAAATAGAACACAAACGCTTTGTTTATGTGTATCAAATATCTACTTGGTTAACAATGCTAACAGTACAAAACAATAATGACAATGACAACATTGCCTATGATGTACAGCAATCACGCTGCTGCCCTTTTTAAAACTGCAAATAACAACAAAAACTACTGTAACACATACCATTTTTGCAACAGATCATTGCTTGACGATAAGCACATACACGAAAAAATGAGAGGTCGTGCTATTGATCGGCCGAATAGAAAGCAAACACACATTAATTTTTTTGTTGTATTGTTATTGTGTGCGCTCGCTTAAATTTTTTACATGGTGTAGTGTGCAATAATCAGATTTTATACAGTATTATCATATACACTGCAGCATAGTCTTCAGTGTTGACAAACAACCAAGTGGTTTTGCGCAGACTTTTACTACGCAGATAAGACCGACATACTTAACGCATTGGAAGCGAATATTCGGCACGTTATTGCTGACATACAGCCCCAAATGCTGCAAAAAATTAAAATTCGGCCTTTCGCCTGGAATTTTTTCGAGGCAGCCGGAGCGGCCACTTGCCCGAAATCGTTTTTAAAACATAATGGCAAACCCGTATCTTTATAATAAAGCTAAGTTTTTGGCCATTACATATAAGTCTAAAAAAACACCCTTTATGATTATTAAAGGGTCCCCCAATTTTTCTTCAGAATATTTTTTTAGATTCATGCCAACATAATATGTTCCAAACATCATCTTCATATCTCTATTAGTAAATGTAGAGTTGTGTGGGTGGTGCCACGTCCCATTGTGCAATCTTATTTACAAATACCACCTGGCCGAATTTAACATAATATAAAAATTTAGAAACAATCGAAGTTGATAGTGGTAATATCAGTATATGCGCAAAAACCATAATGTAGTGATTTTTCCAGACGTTGACTCAGTCCATGTATGGGGAAAGTTTTTACCTCTAGACCGATCTGGCCGATTATCTGTCAACACATATTTTGGCAAAAAAATTTCTACCAATAGTAAGACCGGTAGTTTGCATTCCACAAGCCGATAGATGGACATTGCTAGATCATCATCAATTTAGAATTTTACGACGATTCAGAATATATTTATACTTTATGGGTTCTCCGACCAGTATTTCTAGACGAAATGACAAGGAAATATACCCTCATCCTATGATGGAGGGTATAAAAATATGCCAGTATAGACGATCTGATAGCAGTCTTTTTTCGGTAATGAGCCAAAATTCTGCAAGATCGTATTCGTGCAACATGCAACTTCTTTTTTAACCATTGGAAGGCCATAGTCATGGAAAAATGTGGCTATATCGAACTAAATTATTTTTTTTTATTATTTAAACATGTTTTGCAATTTAAATCAATAAAAAATACACACAAAGAAAACTTGGAAGTTTGAATAGGTAACACTTCAGTCTCTGATCCATATTCGGAGGTGTTGGAAACAGTATGACAAATTGTATGATAGACTGGCGGCTGCAAATTTGAGTTCGTTAGGTAATTGCAATATTTTTTGTCAGTACCTATTGTTCTTAGTTTGCAGCGAACTTTTTTCTGTACTCAAGGTCCTATGAGCCCATACCCTTAATAGTTAAAGGATCAGATTTTTACTACTATAGACCGACCCCATTTTTTCGGGTCAAAATGGTAAATCTGAAAAGTAAATGCTTTATTATATTAGTTAGTTATATTATTTCTGTCTTAATTGTGATTGGTATTTAGTCGGCTAAGCCTACCTAAATTTGCTCTTACCGATGGACGGTTTATTTTACACATAACTCTAATTTTCTCTGACATTAAGATGTAGATTAAATATTGGAAATTAATAGAAGAATTTATGGCTTTCAGAAAAGATTCGCGGCGTTCACTTAAATCTCTCAAAGGGTATTTTGCATAAGAGATACCAGAATAGGGCATGCAAACCATTTTGTTACCTATAGAGTTAAGAGTAAGCTCATTCGTTTCATTTAGAAAAAGAATTACACATCCATAAAAATATCAATATTTATCTGATAATCATTTGATATAAAGGGTGTTTTTTATTGAGGTATAGAACTTCGAATTGAAATAAAACACAAGAAAATCGTTTTAATGTCCATCAATTTCGCTTTATTGGAAGGATAATTTTATGCCATTAATGTTTAAATATGATTTCGGGCATGTGGCCGCCGCGGCTGGCTCGAATAAAGCCAATTCTACAGGTCCAATTTTCAACCACTTTTTCGAGCATATGGGGCCGTATGTTGGCAATAACGCCACGAATGTTGGCTTCCAAGTCCCCTAACGTGTTTCTGGTTTGTTGGCGTAGACGAGCGACTTCACATATCCCCAAAGAAAATAATCCAATGGTCCATGTTAACCGATCCATGGTTAACCGAAATAATTGCTCTGGTGGACGATTATGTCGACCATAAAATGGACGAAGCTTGCGGTGAACTTCGCGAACTGAACCATTACTTTCGAAATAAATTTGCACGATTTGCAAGCGTTGTTCTTTTGTCAACCTGTTCATGATGAAATGGCAAACCAAACTAAATATTAATCACTTGACAGCTGACAAAATGGCCGCCAGTTAAAAAAGTGATGCCAACTTAAAGTTCTATACCCCAATAAAAAACACCCCTTACATTTATATTCAATTTACTTGTATTCTTTATTATATTTTTTTAATTCTGAAATTATACTTGCCATCTCCTTTCGTTCCAGCGCGCCTCAGTTTCACGCATGTCAATGGGTTTTGTGAATAATGTAAAAAATATGCCATGTCAATTCAACGCCTATAATCACAATCCACCGATATATCCCAAAGGTAAGTCCATTATCGTGTAGCTCTTTACAAGTGTTTTTTGCTGTTTTAATTTCACCCTCCATTCGCTCAACTAAACATTCGTTTATGCTGCCGATATTTATGACACTTAAAATGTCAGGACAAAAACACTGGCCACTAATGTACTCCGTTTATAAGAGCGAACTCCTTAACCTCAGAGTCTTACCGCGAATATTCTTAGTATGAAATCTGTAGTAATGGCATTTAAGCCATTGCCGTGATATACTCGTACGTCACATACACTCACAAATCCCTATAAATTATTGGAGTAAAAGGAAAGTGGAAGTAGGGGTGTGGTATGAACACTTTGGTGAATACTTTGCTGGAGCCTACGTCTATCAACTACGAGTGCAGAGTTCCCATAGTATTTATCAATTATTTTCCTAGGTGTTATTGATTGTTTTATTCCGCAAAAATTAATGTTTAACCTTATACGAAGTACAAGGTCCACAGGGACCTATTTCTATTTGTATAAAATTTTATATGAAAACGCATTTTTTTACATTTTTTTTGTTTTGATTTATTATTATTTACTAATTATACATGTATACGTGGGCGGTTCGGAAAGTTCTTAGCCTATCAATAAAAGAGAATAGTTAGTTTTTCAAAAATATTTTTTATTTTTCAATATAATCTCCTGAAACTTCAATACACTTAGTCCAACGCTTATCTAGCAATTCTATCCCTTGATTAAATAGTTTTCCTCTAGGTCTTCAAAATAGTGGTTTACAACTGTAATTGCATCTTCATTTGAGGTAAAACGCTTGCCAGCAAGGAATTTTTTTAGATTTGGGAACAGGTAAAAGTCACTGGGAGCTAAATCAGGAGAATAAGGTGGGTGGTCAAGCAACTCGTACTTTAATTCGTTGATTTTAGCCATTGTTAAAACACTCTTGTGCGCTGGTGCGTTGTCTTGATGAAAAATTATTTTTTTGTGTTGTAAGCCAGGACGTTTTTCTCGAATTTGTACATTTAATTGATCTAAAAGGTTGCAATAGTACTCTCAATTTATTGTTTTACCCTTTTGCAGATAGTCAATCAATAAAATACCTTTGAAGTCCCAAAAAACCGTTGCCACAACCTTACCAGCCGATTGAATTGTTTTTGCCTTCTTTGGGGCACTTCCTCCAGCTTCAGTCCATTATTAGGATTGTTCTTTTGTCTCTAGAGTATAGTGGTGGATCCATGTCTCATCAACAGTTATGAAACGACGCTTAAAATACATTTTATTTCGCTGAAAACGATCCAAACAAGCTTGAGAAATGTTCATTCTTATGCGTTTTTGGTCGACTGTTAACAAGTGCGGCACCCATCTCGCAGAAAGCTTTTTCATCTGTAGTTCTTCATGCAAAATTAAATGGACTCGATCATTTGAGATGCCCATGATATTAGCTATTTCACGCACTTTTATTCGTCGATCATTTAATTCCATATCATGCACTTTGGCTACAATTTCTGTTGTTGTTGCTGTTTTTGGACGTCCACTACGTGGTTCATCTTCAATGCTTGTACGACCACGTTTAAATTCAGCAACCCAATTTTTTATGTTGCATATGAAGGAGCACTTTCACCTAACACATTCACCATATCATTATGAATTTCTTGTCCCGATAAACCTTTTTTATGTTAATATTTAATGACACCACGCATTTCTAATTTATCCATTGTAAAAAAATCCCGGATGCGTCTTTTGTGAAAACCTGTTTCTATATGAAGGAGTTACCAGATCGAAACAAAATTTAACATATGTTCATAGCAGAGATGGAAGTTTCCAAAACACTTAACTTTTTTTCTGTTTATACCGCGCTTCTTATGCTAGGCTAAGAAGTTTCCGAACCGCCTCGTAATGAATGTTAGAATTTTTTTTTGGTATGTATAACATTATTAATTTTTTATGAGTTTTATATGAAAAAAAGTCTAAAAACTATTGTTGTGTAGATTGTTCCTCGTCCAAAATATTTTCTGTGCAGGTGTAGCATCGATGCATAAGTTACAGGAATGGCAATAGGCCCTTGTTTTCCGCTGCCGTCCGTAGTCAAAACGGCAAAGGCGACATGACGGTCTGTTCGTTCTAGACGCAAACGACGGTGCAGCTCCTTCTGCCGGTCTTGATAATATCTAAAAAGAACAAAATTATTTAGTTATTCTGCTTTTGAACATTAGAATTGTTTTTTTCTTACCTTTACATCAAACTATTCCATTGCGTTCCGTATCCTTGGATACGCGGTTGTTCAGCGGTGGTTCCTCTATGTTTGGTAGTGCCATTTGTTTTGTCAGCATCAGTAGGAATGACCGCCGTCTGTCACTTCTTTTTATTGGCTCCATCTCGTTGTATATAATAAATGCAGCTAATGCAGCAATGTTCACCATATTAAAAAACATGGCCAATGGCCAGCGGTTTGTTGAGCGCTTGCAGGTATATGTGCCAAGCATCTGGTCCATTGTATCACCGCCCGATTTGTAGGCGTTGTACTCCAAAATAGCAAATGGCGTCTTCTTTTCAGTTTGCATGTCCACACCGCAAGTATAATGTTGTGTCGACAGCAAAATTACCGCTTTGTTCTTCTTGGGAACATGTGAACATTGTCGGCATAAATTGTGCGGTCTGTATTCACATATCTCTCCGAAAGTTGAAGTACAACATTCTGCCCTTGATTCACCCCTCGTGCCTGGTCAGGCAATTTCCCAGAGTAAATCATTCCTTTGACAGGATAAAATGATTTTGAGTCGCACAACCACCATATCTTTATAACGTACTTGGCAGGCTTCGGTGGAATGTATTGTGTGAAGCGGGTGCGGCCTCTGTATGGGAATAACTGCTTATCAACGGTCACTGCATCATGCGGAGTGTAAGCTGCTGCCATGTTTGACTGCAACATTTGCCTAAGGCATTGTTTTCTGCACTTCATACGATCTAATGATAATGCGGCTTTATATATTGGACAGCCCTTTGGGCCCCATAACTCTTCAAGAGGTTCACTGTTCGATTTAGTGAGTCCAGCATACAAAATAATAGCCAAAAAAGCATCGAACTCTTTCAAAGTGATTGGTTTCCATTCATTTGTGTTAGTTGGATTTGCCAAATTCTATGCAGCGTTCACTTCTCTGCCTTTCCGATTTGATTCGCGTATTATGATGTACGCCATGTCTTCGGTGATGAGCGAGCGGAATATGGTAAAGGGGATCATATGTGGTTCCTACTGGTCCCGGATTCCTCCTTATGTAGTCGACTACGTTATGAGCACGGGAAGTCGGTGGTGCATGTTTAGTCCATTTGGTGCCATCTTTAGAAATGAAATAATTGTCACTTGTTTGCTGAGCATCAGTTTCTTCCTCTTCATCATCGTCGTCATCACTTATATCTTCATTGATGTCTATATGTGGTTTCCGTTTTTCGCATCCGATCAACATGAAAGTTGGCTTGATATGTGAAATCGTCATCATCAACACATTCAAGACCAAATGCAGGAATAGCACCTTCATCACTTATCTCCGCACTCATGAAGTCTGCAAATCTATCATCCACTGCACGTCTTTCAACCTCACTCATTTGCTGGTAGCGTGTGCTATGACGTACCTCAATTTCAGCAATGTCTAAATTTTCTTCTGCCATTGTATCGTACTTTCATTTTTCTTTATAAAATTCCAAAAAAAAATTCGCACTCGATGTCTCGGCTGTCTCAACTTACACTGATTTGGTTTACGAAACAACAGCCGCTTTTATACCCTTTTCTACGTCTACCAGGCTTCTAGCTTGTACATCTTCGTCTATGCGAGAGTAATAGTATGTGTAAAAAGTAAGTGTGTATTTAAACAACTCAAAATGGACGGTAACAAAAATTGAAAAAGGGACGGAAAGTTTATTAAGTTTCAAGGAAAGGCACAATAAAATAATCAAAAAAGTAACTAAAATTCAAGAATGGACGGTAACAAAAATTGAAAAAGGGACGGAAAGTTTATTATGTTTCAAGGAAAGGCACAATAAAATAATCAAAAAAGTAACTAAAGTTCAAGAAACACGTTTGTGATGTGTTCAAACAATAAAACTAGCCAAAAGACAGTGCATTTATTAACGATTTCTTGAAATTTCAGTACAAGGTCCCAGTAGACCTTTTCACACGTTCACGTACTAAACACATTTAAATCTCAATAGAAACTAAAATGTTGGTCGGATCGCTTTGAATTTTTTTAACACGATTCTAGATAAAATTTCCTTAGAATACATGTGGGGGTCGGGTATACTTCCCATGGACCATCAAGGAGTAATTTCAGTTTGAAAATGAAAAAGGTCCCCAGGGACCTTCTCACCCGCCGGAGGGTTAATGAGCACTCGAAATTCAATTTTTTTATTTTTAACAGAATCCACGAGGTTTTATGTTTTGAACAGCTGTTAAACACAAAATAAATGACGGAACTCTCTCAAAATTTGACAGTAGTCTATTTACAGATTGTACTTGATAGCAGCAGTGTTGAATTTCATATAACTACTAGGGCTTCACTGCACGAAATTGTTGATATGAATGATTGATATTCTAAAAATTGAATCACTGATAGTAAACGAGTATAAATGTTCGTCATTTCATTAATACCCTTAGATGATCAATAAGATTGCCTAGGACATAAGGTACCCGTTCCTTAGGTAGTACCCTAAGCCTCCATTCACCCGACGTGTTAGAGGAAATTAGAGGTAGACTTACTGCTGGTAGACTGTGGCTATAGTCTATCCACACGCTATGATTTCCTTTCCCATATTTCCATACCACTTCCTCGCTCACTTAAGCATCGCATAAAAAAACAGCCACATCTTTAATGTTTCCTTGTATGCATTCGTATAATAATTCTCTAAAGTAAATTACGAAAAACAACAGCGAATACAGAAACTTACAGGGCGGTCCAAATAAAAGTTTGTTTTTTAAAAATTAAAAAAATTAAACACAAATTTTATTATACCCTTCACCATACTGTGGTAAGGTTATTATGACGTAATGCTGATGTTTGTTGCTCCTTAAAGGTCTAGAGAAAAATCCGATGATTCTGAAAGACCCGATGATCGCTCACTTATTCTTTTGAGCGCTATTCGTCCGTCTGTTACATCTACGAGTATCGTTCTAATCAAATTTCAGGTCGGAGTTACGAACCGATTTCGATAAATTTTGGCAAATGCTTCAAGTTCGGGCTAAGGACAAACCCTATATATTAGTCCACATCTGCCCATTTTTAAATAATATATAGGATGAGCCATTTAAAATTCTAGATTTGAATCGGCTTTAAAAAAAGAAATTCTGATATTTTTTCAAATTTCTGGTTTTATTGAAAAGGTTGAATTTTGTTATTTAATAATGGAACACTATCCAAAGCCTTGTCGCTTCGTCTAATGGACTAAAGATTCTTTGGCAGGAGATGAAGAATTTTAAAGAAAAATCGAGTTTTCAAATGAAGCTTATTTTCATCTCGGTGGCAATAAGTAAAATTGCTGCATATGGAGCTCAGAGAACCAACACATGACAATGGAGAAGCCAATGCATCCACAAGCAGTCACTGTTTGGTTTGGATTTTGACTGGCGGCATCAGTGGGCCATTTTTCTTGGAAAATGAGTATCCGTCAACGGCGAGCGTTACCGCGCCATGGTCAACGACTTGTGGTTCCAAAACTTCAAGAAAATGGCATGGACGAAATTTGGTTTCAACAAGACGGGGTCACACAGACAATGCAACCAACGATATTTTACGCTCTGTTTTTGAAAATCGAATAATAAGCCAAAATTGCGATTGGCAGCCTCATAGCTGTGATTTTACCCCTTTGGAAGCCATTGAGGATAAATGTTCACAAAGCTTCCACAGAAAATTCAAGCGTTGAAACATGAAATCGAAGTTTCCATTGAAGAGATTTTAACCGAAACAATCGAAAATGTACTGAAACAATAGGTTGGGCCGAGCCAGTTGTGGCAATCATATGAGTGATATTGTGTTCCGTTTAAAATGACAAAGTTTAACCCTGGCACAATGAAGAAGGTAGAGTTATGCTAACAGCTGATTTACATTTTTTCTCGTAGTAATTGAAATTGTCAATTTTGTCAATGGCGTTTGTTGAATTTTATAAAGGAAAAAATCTTTATCCAACATTCACAATTATCATCAGACATTCACAAAAATGTATTTTTGGCATTCTTCTTCAAGTGACTTTGACAATCTGGCGAACTTTTTTGTTGTTGTTGCGCTAATGACAATACCTTGTTCATTGTACCATGGTTCAAACTTTCCGATTAAACCAGAAATTTGAAAAAAACGTATCAGTTCTTTTTTTACAGCCAATTCAAATTTAAAACGTTTATTCGTCCACATTGTATCTAAATTTTTTCCGATTTCAGAACCTCTTCATATCATTCCAAAAGCTCTTCATATCATCCGAGAGACTCACACCCATCTGTTGTGAAATAAGACTATATACTCGTATCCCTCATAAAGAGCTTAAGGTCTGTCCATTCTAAAATTATAATAAATCTTCTCCAATTTAGCATAGTGCGTTGTACGTATGAGACTTTTAAGTAACCCTGGTGAAAAAAGTGTACTATTGTTGGTGAAGTTGGATCCTATCTGTAGATCTGTACTGATATTATAAAACTTATGTTGGTTTGTTTTAAAACTAGTATATCACGACATAATGGTATAAACGTTTTTACTAAAACTTGGTATGTATGTGGACGACGACCAGGAAGAGGATGTTTCATACTAAATTTTTCGATATTTAGGCTATGGGGTGGCAAAAGGGTACAAACGTTTTTACTGAAATTTGGTTCGTATGATGACTGCGACAAGGAAAATGTTGCATATTAGACTTTTGGTCTGTGGGCGTGGCAAAAGCGATTTTATAATTATGTTGAAGGCATGCTTTGGTGTATATATATTCGTTTTTACAACCATTCTGTTCATTTTAAATCGTAACCAAATGTGTTGTAGTTTTCGAGGAAGATTAATATCCAATGTATATCCAGATATTAACTGATGAATTGCAGATAAAAGCTGGTTAAGCGAAAGACCTTTGCTGGCATCAAAAAATAGTGTTGTTGCCAACAATACTCATTAAATTCTCAATAAAGTTGATAATGAGTCCACCATATATACTTCAGTAGATAGTATCATGGATGATGAGCACTGCACTACATTTCAATTAAATTCTATCCAACTGTCTGAAATTTCACCGCATAGATTGGAACTCAAAAAAGGTGCTCAGATAATTCTCATGAGAAACCTTAATTCCCCTAAACTTTGCAATGAAACAACGCTTCGGATATCACATCTCAGTTGTAATGTTATTCGATCCGCAATATTGACATGAGCATCAAATGGTAAAAATGTTTTTATCCAACGTATACCCATCGTATCGACAGATTTTCCATTTCAATTTAAACAATTGAATTTCCAGTCAAGTGTGCATTCACTATTGCCATAAACAAATTCCAAGGTTTGACCTTGAAGATAGCTGGCTTACATTTACAAACTCTATGTTTTTCTCACTGGAAAGAGTTATAAGTGGAAAAAATATATACATTTTGCTGCAAGCAGCAGAACCGCCAAAATCGCAAAAAATGCCGTATCCTCAAGTTAATATATTTACTTATGAACATTTTGAATATACGATATTTTATGTAAAAACAAAACTAATATTAATAATATTGAGAAAATTAATCTTAGTTAGAGATGGCATAATAAAAACTTCCGCATTAACATACAAATTCATTCATAACTTAAAACTAAGATGTTTATCAACTATAAAAAAATGCCTGGTCAAAGCCGTGTACGGACAGATGGTGTTTTCATATAGCACCAACTAAATATGTTCTTCCTGCCCAGAAGTCATATACTACGTCCAATATTGCTCAAAGTCCATACGGAGAAAATAAATCTTCGGAACAACAGGGCGTGTCAATATTTTGGCGACAAAGCGTAACCTCTCACGCGATATTAGCAAACATTTCTAAGCAAATTTTCCAAATAATCCATTCGTCTAAATCATTTTCGAGCTTGCCAATTTTGAGAACAAAGTCCCGAGAATTATAGCGAATAAAATATTCAAGTTTTTTTTTGAAAATGTTTTTGGAATGGCAAGAAAAAGGTTGGAGGATGCTGCCAATGTTACTGTCATTCAAGAATAAAAATCTAGAAAATTATCTTCAACTCCCGCAGGACAAAAAGTAGAAAATTGTGCAATTCCAAAAAATGTTTCAAAAATAATTTGAAAACTGTATTCGCCCTAATACTCAAAAAGGTAGGACGGATTTGGGAACCTAGAAAATGATTTCAAACAAATGGTCACATCGGCAAATATGCTCAGAAATGTTTTTGAAATCGCGTGAGGGTGTACACTGTCGATTTTTTTTTATCCACACAAATTGACCAGCCCTAATTTAGAGCATCTCATAGTCGTCCACGTTCAACTTAATTTTTTTATTTATTTTTTTAATCAAAAGTGGAACTATTCGGTTGGCTTGCATCCTGTCAGCCCAATTTTCTGAGACCTTGGTGCCGAAGTTTATCTCACGAATGGCTTGCTCGATATTCGCCTTTAGTGCTTGAATCGTTTATGGATTGTTTATAAGTACATTGGCTCCTCACGGTATCCCACAAAAATTTTTAAAGGCCGGCAAGGCGACTGATAACCAAAAACGGCGGGCAATAAATCGATTATGGCGTGGTTTCTATCGAAACCGAAGATTATCCAAATCCATGTCATCAATATCTAGCCATTTTCGATGATCACTTACGGCTTTTTCTGTCTGCAGATACAGCATTTTTCCTTGTTATCAGACATCCCTCTCTAAATCTGGTAGATCGCTTCCGATATGCCGGTTAGGGGATACGTATCTGTAAGGTAGTGGGTCAGATGATGCCTTCTGTGACACCCGACCAGGTACTGCAGTCGTATCGGAACTTAGGCTCATGCCTAATCTTCGTCTCATCGTGTGGGTCGTCGCCCTAGGACATAAGGAGACTTCCTGTGGCAGTTCTCATTGCGGCGTTAAAACTGCATATTTGGTTGTTCCTCTCGTTACGTTTTGGTGTCCACCCTGGCTCTTCATAGTTTACCACTGACCCACTTATCGCTTTATAAGACGTTATCCAGGTTTCGTTGTCGGAGTCCTATGTGCTACCGGCGAGCGACTTGAAGTCTTGTTCCTACTTCTCAGATAGCAGAGGCACGCAAGTTATAAACTATTTCTCTTCAGAGAAATGAAACAAACAATTGGCAATTTAAATTGTACTTCTTGTTTTATTAAAGTGAATCTTAAGACTGAGGTTTTGATTAATTCTAAAATACACAAATACATCTCACTGTAACTCGAGTGCAAAGGTAGCTAGACGCTAACGTTGAACTTTTTGTGTGGGAACGAAATTCAAAAGAATGAAGTTTTGATACTTTGCTTATATATAACTATGAATTATGAATTACCCCAATATGCTTGGTGTCACTTCCGACAGTCCTCTTAATCCGTGCGAGTTACATCTCCCTGCCAAAAATTATAAGTTCGTAAAAGTGTAGCGAAATACAAAAGTATATATACTTTTGTAAAAGTGTAGCGAAATACAAAAGTATATATACTTTTGTATTTCGCTACACTTTTACGAACTTATAATTTTTGGCAGGGAGATGTAACTCGCACGGATTAAGAGGACTGTCGGAAGTGACACCAAGCATATTGGGGTAATTCATAGTCGGGATTGTTTTGTCTTCGATTTTTAACATTCATGAGCAGCCTTATCTATTGCTTGTATTGCTTGTTATAATAGGCGCCGAGATGGAAACACTCTACGCTAGAAAATTTGATTTTTCGAACTAAAAATTTGTCAATTTCGGGCTGCAAGGAGGATGGTTATACACTCATGACTACTCAGATTCTCCAGGGCGCACCGCACGTCAGATCCTCGCCAGGGCGCACCGCACGTCGGCGGGGTGCGTGAAAGCTGTCTGCAGAAGCGGTGGGTGCCTTATTTCGACTAAAACTTCCTTTCAACGCTCGATTTGGGTTACACATCTTTGACTAAGGTTATACTTAGTTGGGACATAAATACTGTTACACACGTTTTATGCTGTAAAATAAAAAGTACTGAATGTTTTTAGACCAAGTACTTTTTAATATATTTATTGATGTATATTGTATCCAAAAAGAATCTACTTATTCGAAATGTCCGCCTTTTGCCTTTACACACGCCTCAAGTTGCACTGCACAATCGTCAATAGCTGCACGAACCTCGTCCTTTGGAAAATTGGCCACAGCTCGAACCAAAGCAGCCTTAATAGATCCAATGTTGGGGTATCATTTGTGACAAACCTTGCCCTCTAAAACCGTACACAATTTGCAATCCAATGGGTTCAAATCTGGACTGCCTGAGGGCCATTATTCAGAGGAAATAAACGCTGGCAAATTGTTTCGAAGCCAGCCCTGGGACGTTTGAGCCTTATGGGCCGACATGGCTGGTTTTGAACAGGGAATTGCTAAAAAGCTTCACAACAGCTTCCAAAACGGTTTATTGGTAAACTTTGGCCGATGTTTTGACTCCTTGTTCGCAGAAATGCTGGTCAGTAACCCCATAGTAAGAGACACCCCACCAAACCATAACTGAAACCTTTTCCACCCTTGGGATCAGTTCAGATGCTTCCTTAGATGACCGCGCATATACTCTATCATTTAGCTTGTTTAATTTTTGCCGAACGGTAAACATTTTTTCATCGGTGAACAAAATTTTTCTGTGCAAGTTATCAGCGTGCTTCACCAAAAGACGTTTGCATTTTTCAATCCAATTTTTTTTAAAGCTGCAGTCAATAAATGCCCGGTACGTCGTTTGAAAGCCCCAAGTCCCAAGTCTTTTTTTTATAATTTGCCTCATGGACTTTTGCGTGATATTCATCTAAGGGGCCATGATTTTCTGTTTTCGGAGCGGATTTCTGTGAATTCTTGATTTAACGGCTTTGATGACATGCGGTGTTCGAACAGAGCGTGGACCGGTGGCGGACTTTTACATCTCCAGTCTCCTCAAATAGTTTTATGCATCGGTAAACGAACATGCGGCTAATCCCTAGTGGCCGGAGCGTTTTGAAAAGATCGCTTTATTTCATTTCACACTTGAAAAGTGCTATTACAGCGATACGGTTCTCATTATCTGACCACTTCATCGTAAAAGTTGAAACAATTTTAAAATCCCGTTACAGACTAACGCTATTGAGGTAAGCTTTCAAAACCCATATGACATTAACGGGGTATGTTCAGTTCTATTATTGAAATGGGTGTGTTCAATGTTGTAACAGTATTTATGTCCCTACTAAGTATACTTTTGGATTTCGCTACACTTTTATGAACTTATAATTATTTTGGGCAGGGAGATGTAACTCGCACGGATTAAAAGGACTGTCGAAAGTGACACCAAGCATGTTAGGGTAATTCTAAGTCGGGATTGTTGTTTCGTCGATTCTTAAAAATTCATGAGCAGGCTTGTCGTAAGTATTGCTTGTTATAATAGACGCCGAGATGGAAACACTCTACGTTAGAAAAGTTGATTTTTCGAACTAACAAATTGTCAATTTCGGGCTGCAAGGCGGATGGTTATACATCCATGACTACTACAGTCAGATTCTCGCCAGGGCGCACCGCACGTCGGCGGAGTCCGTAAAAGCTGTCTGCAGGTGTGGTGGGTGCCTTATTTCGACTAAAACTTCCTTCGATTTGGGTTACACATTTGACTAAGGAAATAAACTTGCATAATTTTCCAAGGTTTTTCAGGAGTCATTTCAGTTTTTCAGGAGTCATTTCGGAAATGAAACATTTCGTTTAAAGGAAATATAATACTGACAAATGTTTTAAAAAGCTACCATTAGACGGACCACCCTTTACGTGCAGCTTTATATCGCATCACAACGAAAAAGAAACATGCTTTGCAATTTTTCATAATGACTGTTTTCGTTTTATTTTTTTTTGTTATATGCCTTAACAATGAAAAATCATGAAAAACTGTAACGACCAGGACGAAAAAATTATGCTGATGGCATTGTTGCATGTTGCACAGACATTGCTGACAGCTGGACTCGAATGTTGTTGTGTCATAAACGAGTGCACGTAAGACTCTGAAACGGACTATTAATTTTCACGCTTAATGTAAACGCTTTAGTATAATTAATGTAATTGTTGTAAATAATGCTTGGTGTAAGGGTCAAGCGGTTTACGAGTATAAATGAAAAGACATGTGTCAAGTTGGTCGTTGCAAATAACCAAAAGGATTCAGAACGTGAAGCAACGAAAACTGTCATTATGAAAAATTGCAATGGATGTTTCTTTTTCGTTGTGATGAGATATAAAGCTGCACGTAAAGGATGGTCCATCTAGTGGTTGCTATTTAAAACATTTGTCAGTATTATGTCTCCCTTGCCTTTTTTGTCGCTTTTTTTGAAAAAAATTAGAAAAATAGGATGGATGGGCTTAGTATATCGAGATCAACGGATACTCCAGGGTTGTCCAACCATCACGCACGATGTTTATTTTGAGTCGCAGCTTAACATAAATTTTTTGGCCAACTTAATTTGACATTTCTTGGTTTCAGAGTTTGACAAATTCAACAAAAGAGAGGCATGCGTTTGGGCAGCGCATTAAGATTGTTAACGCCTTTTACGAAAATGGGGTTCAAATCAAAATGCTATTCGTGTACTTCGTGATTTATTTGGTCGGCATAATCGCAAAATGTGTCCACAGTGGATTCATAAACAAGCAATTTTGCCGCATTTGGACAAATGAGAATCTTCGAGTGGATGTCGAAAGCCGATGCATCCACAAATAGTGACTATTTGGTGCGGTTAATGGGCTGGCGGTGTTCGTATCGCAAAATGGTAATGGACTTATTGTGGCCTTAAAATGAGGATGTGGACCTGAAGGATATGTGGTTCCAACACGATGGTGCCACGCAGTCAACCAAACAATGGCTGTTTTGAGCGATAAGTTAATAGCCGTGTCACGTCGTGGGGATGTTAACTGGCGGCCCAAATCACGTGATTTGAAACCGTTGGATTTCTTTTTGGGACATTTAGAAGAAAAAGTTTTCTTTAATAACCCAAGAACATTTCAAGAGCTAAAGAATGTGATAATTCGGCAAATTAGCGACATTAAACTTCCATTATGTCCCAGTTGTTAGTTATTGAAAATATGGATCATCGGATAGAGGTTTGCAAGCATTGCAAGCATTGGGCCAATAATTTGTTGAAACATAATTGTCATAGATCCTTCTCAAATTGTTATTAATATTAAGATTACTTTTAGGATTTTTTTATTAATCTCGTGCTTTTTAGTTTGATCAACCTTTATAACATAAAGCTATCATTATTGGAAGTATTTCAAATACTTTCATATGTGCAAGAACTCAAATGAATGTGGAATATTAGAATAATCAAACCTACAGCATGTACATCCCTGGCAATACAACAAGAATTGAACTACGCATTGAAAAGAATTGCGTAAATTCGCGTGTGTAATTAAAAATGTATATCGCAAAAACGCCGACAGCAAAAACAGATATGATATTTTTGTTTATTTGCTGTAGCACAAAGCTATAAATGAAAAAGTTTTCAAAGCAATCTCAGAATTGAATACACTTAAAACTAGGGATTTCCAAGAGAACTAAAATCGTAAGCAATCTTTAATATCAAAGCTAGCATATCCTTTGTTCTAATCCTAAGTTTTGGATAATTGAACTTTTTTGTTTCTTCCTCTCCCCCACCTAAACAGTACAGCTATTAAACGACTTATTTCAGCAGGCTAGATTCGTACTCGTACACAGAAAAAAATATTGCTAAAGTGAAATAGAATATTTGCATATTTAAATAAAAAAAATACAAAATGCTCTATTGCGAAATAAAAGGAATCTGCAAACAAACCTGTAATGCATTATTAAAATATGTATAAGAAGTGATGCATGCAGAACATTTTTTTAAATTTAAGATATAATACTAAAATAGGATACCAAGATCTTACTATGACTTAAATGACCACCCTCTAAGTCTGAAATTGTTAAGATAGTTTTATTTATATGTTATCAACGACCACGCCGTAGGTGGTATATTCAGAAGGTCCAATTGTGCCTCTAGAGCTCTGCGAGCAATGTTTGCTTCTATGTCGGCAGTGAAGCAGGCTCATTGATTATGATTCCAAAGACATACCTCAAAGCTAGATAGTGGGACTGGACCGTCTATGTTATATCATAGACTATGGCACACAGAACTCGTAGGTTTTGTAAGGAGTTTTAAATATGTGACAGCGCATAGAGAAAGAGACCTAAGGGTAAAAAATCAATTTTCATTTTTTTTCTTTTTTTGATGTGGACAACATCTGAGCATCGAATGAGACCGATCCCATGCCCCAAAAGTGTTCCCTCCCATAGATATGCGCGTTTTATGAAAGTGAAATCGACGATTCTAAGCACAAATAGAAAGGGACCTAATCTTTAAAATGGCTCTCCTGAACAATACTGGTTTTTAACCTTAGGTTCTATTTTGCCCGTCACATATATCTAATCTTAAATCTAGATGGACATTTTAATTGAGTGCTACTTGAATACTGAGAACGATATTATACAATTTTACCAAGGATTATAACGAAAGGTCGAATATAGTATAGTGTGTTTATAAGTAGTAGAGCGGTAGGACCTGAAATCAGGAAGGCGACATAGGAAAGTACAATCCGATATGGTCAAGAGTTTATTATTGGTCTGTTTATTCCCGGACGCATAATATGCGTCCGGACCATATTGTGGTCTTTGTAACCTCTTTGTAAATATAAGTATGTATTTTATAAAATTAATTGTAAAATATATCTTAATAAATAATAATGTAATAAATATTTATTCCCGTCGTATTAATGTGGATTATGGAGCCATAACTAATTAATTTCATTAATTTCTTTTAAAAGTTAACAATTTTATTTCAGGTTTTTTTATTTCGCAGTTTCGCTTTCTAGTCTTCTTCTTTTGTTATAGGCGGGTCATCCTCTTCTTCGGCTTCCTTGCAGATTTCAGTCAAGTGCGGTTCAGGCCGCATCCTCTTTCTGTTTTCATAGTGTATGTCCAAGCCAGTTCCACTTACGTCAGAGGGTTTCTGATGCAATGGGAGATTGCCCCGTCATTGGTCACTCATAACATGTCGTAAACTTTGAGCACGATTAGAGCTAATAGGTGGGCCTAGAGCGACACGACCTCAAATTATGAGGGGATCTTAAAGTGAATGCTATTCGAAAACATTAGCCTATACGGATATATTTTAATTGAGTTCGATACTGGTTGTTCGAAATAAAGTATACGAAATAATATTAAAATCAGATGTACTGTATAGCTGCTTTGACTTCGGGTCCTGAACGTGGTTTTGTCGATATTGTTTGATAGTGGAACAGACTGACAAGAGTGTCCAAAACCGAAACCCGACATTCCGGTTTTTATGTCCAAAGTCGACAGTCGGTTAAAACCTGACATGTCGGTTATCGCTGTATTTTGCTGTCGGGTTTTCCGGTTTTTGGTTGTTGTACGTAAAATCAAAAAAAATCAGGTAACAAATATATAAATATCACAAATATTAAAGCTAGACCCACATTTAAGTGTACTGGTCGACACAGAATCATTAGTTGATTCGATTTAATGATATCGTCTACTGTATTTCTGAAGCTTGTTTACAAACTACAGGTTGCAATTGTTGTCCAATCTTCATAAAAATTGCAAACGTAATTTTGTTGAACAAAGGCTGTCGACTTCTATGAAAATCGGTCAAAACTTAGCTATAGCTCCCACACACATGTTTAACCGATTTTGTCTCTCTAGCTCTAGAAGCCACGTAATATATTCAATATTAATGAAATTGAGTACATTTCATTACGATCGATCAGTAATCAGCTCAGGAAAAAATGGGTCATGTCGGGCCACGTCTTGAAATAGCCCCAATGTAAAGATCTCTCCTGATATAACATACAGCCGCTCTAGATCTTTTTAATTCAAATTTCAATCAAATTTTGTATATTATATTTAATATAGGCTTATTTTTTGATATAGTCCCCTTAAAAATTATCTGGGGGCCCAAAAGGCTGGTCCTTCTTAAACGCACAATGTTAATTTAATTCAAAATATTTATTAATCCAAATATTAAAATTACGTCTTACATAAGATATGTTACATAGTTTTGGGTTCTATCTGTTGGATATTTCAGCAAATGGGACTATTTAAATATACATAAATTTTGATAACAATTTATTTTAGTTGTGATCTGTTAAGGCAAAAAGGATTAAGAAAAGACCTTATATGATGGTTTCAATGTTTGTAAGAGTTTTAACACTGGCTCAGTTGAGCCACCAGGAACAAAAAGGTTTCAATTTAAAACTTAAACTGCTCGGTTATGTTATTTAATATTATTGATGAATTTCAAATTATCGTAATAAGACAATAGTTATAATATTTCCATTTGCAGCAAGGCAGAGATTCTTATTAGATTAAGTATTACTAAACGACTGACTTGCTGTTTTCTATTACATTTTTGGCAAGGGCAAAGAAATCAATATGTTTCTATTCTCTTCTGTTTCTTTGCTTTCAAGCAAAGCTGCAGTAAGAAGAGCTCAGAAACAGAGTACATAGAGACAACAAGACTTACAACAAAGATCAGAGATTTACAGATAAGATCAATGACCGCAGACTGATTGGCCTTGATCTTGAAACAAAAAGATGACAGCAAATAAGTAATAGAAAGGTATTGTTGTTGTTTTTACATCGATTTGCAAATATCGAATTAGGGTGACCAGCTAATATATTAAATTATATGTAATATTCAAAACGATATAACGCAACAAAATGTTATAATAAAAACTTATTGTAAAGTAAAGTAAGTATCCAACATTTCCCCCGCACAAAGAACGACAGTTCTTGACAAAGCCGTTTGTGATGATTTGAGGTGTTTTATTTGGTTTCTGAGCCAACCATGCTATGCCTCGACTCACAGCAACTCGTTGCCTCACCAGGCGAAGCAAGGGTATCTTTGATAGGTAACAAGGCAATTTTTGAGACAGGGCGTTTATAGTTTTTTCCGTTAGATTTTAAAGAGACAACACGGACTTTACCATCAGCACCTGGATAAACTGCTGTAACTCGTGCCAATGGCCATTGCCCTGGGGCCAAACGTTCATCAAAAATGAGCACAAGATCGCCAACTTCGATATTCTTTTGAGACTTGAGCCACTTAGGACGGGCTTGTAGACGATTAACATATTCATTTGTCCATCGTTTCCAGAATTGTTGTTTTAGCAACTCGACAACTTTCCATCGAGCGAGTCGGTCGACAGGCAAGTGCAGTATATTCTCGTCTGGCACGCATAAGATCGGCTCTCCCACCAGAAAATGCGAGCCAGACGAGAATATACTGCACTTGCCTGTCGACCGACTCGCTCGATGGAAAGTTGTCGAGTTGCTAAAACAACAATTCTGGAAACGATGGACAAATGACAAACTATAAACGCCCTGTCTCAAAAATTGCCTTGTTACCTATCAAAGATACCCTTGCTTCGCCTGGTGAGGCAACGAGTTGCTGTGAGTCGAGGCATAGCATGGTTGGCTCAGAAACCAAATAAAACACCTCAAATCATCAAACGGCTTTGTCAAGAACTGTCGTTCTTTGTGCGGGGGAAATGTTGGATACTTACTTTACTTTACAATAAGTTTTTATTATAACATTTTGTTGCGTTATATCGTTTTGAATATTACATATAATTTAATATATTAGCTGGTCACCCTAATTCGATATTTGCAAATCGATGTATCGCAACAAAATGTTATAATAAAAACTTATTGTAAAGTAAAGTAAGTATCCAACATTTCCCCCGCACAAAGAACGACAGTTCTTGACAAAGCCGTTTGTGATGATTTGAGGTGTTTTATTTGGTTTCTGAGCCAACCATGCTATGCCTCGACTCACAGCAACTCGTTGCCTCACCAGGCGAAGCAAGGGTATCTTTGATAGGTAACAAGGCAATTCTACAAGTTCGGTTTCGAAATCTACTTTCTGTGACATGGTCACAAGTATATGTAGTGAAGTGTTTAGTTCCGATGTTTTCAAGGGACCAGTGTATCGGTGGTGGGTTTTTCGAGCGTTATGAGCAAACCGTAGAACATACGCTATAACACGAACTAATTTTGTCAGTGATGAGAATTTCGATAGTATTTCCGGATATTCAAGTATGGTAGTGGTGTTAACAGCATAATTCGATTTGCGTGCTTCCAATTCAGTTTCATACGTGTTATCGGGTTGCTTGGGCCAGAGATGTGGAGAAAGGGACAGCCAATCGGGGCCAGACCACCAAAGTTTATGGTTTGCTAGCTCAAACGAAGATACACCACGGGAAGCGCAGTCAGCAGGGTTATCTTTAGTTGAGACATATCGCCATTGAGATACATTAGAATACCGTTGCACTTCGGCCACACGATTTCCAACGTATACACTCCATTTAGAAGATTCTCGTCTAAGCCAGCATAGGACTGTTATACTATCAGTCCAGTAAAAGATGTTAGTAATTTCACGTTCAAGTTGATCTTTAACTTTGGAGACCAGTCTCGACAACAAAGTTGCTCCACACAATTCCAGCTTAGGGATAGAGAGTACCTTTAACGGAGCAACCTTTGTTTTTGACTGTAGCAGATGCGTTATATAATGACCGTTAGAATCTAATATTCTAACGTAAACAGCAGCAGCGAAGGCAGATTGTGATGCATCGCAGAATCCATGCAGTTCCACTGGACTACTTTTGTGACAACCAATCCAGCGAGGAATTTTGATTAATTCCAATTTTTTCAGGTCAGTTAGATAACGATTCCAATTTGTCTTTATAGCATGTGGCACTTGATCCTTCCAATTTATACCTTCCAACCAAAGCTTTTGGAATGTTATTTTAGCATTTATAGTAACCGGTGCCAGCCAACCGAGCGGATCATATAGTTTGGCTGCATCCGATAGAAGACTACTCTTGGTAACTTCATCTCGAGGAACAAAACTTACTTGGAATGAAAATGTATCTTCAAGTGTGTTCCAGGATAGACCTAATGCCTTTACTATATTTTGATCACTGAAATCAATTACACCGGACTTTTCCCGAAAGTTTTCGGGGATATGAGCCATAAGCTCCGGTGAATTTGATGTCCACTTTCGCAGGTTAAATCCACCAGCAGCCAACAATTCCACTAGTTGTATTTGAAGATATACCGCCTCAGAAACAGAATCTGCGCCGGAAATTACATCATCGACGTAGGTATCAGTCTTCAACACATCACAAGCGTCGGGATACGACTCTCTTTCGTCCTGGGCCAGTTGATGTAAGACGCGTATAGATAAGTAAGGGGCAGCACTGGTACCATACGTCACTGTTTGAAGCCTATAAATGTTTATATCTGAGTCAGTGTTTCGCCACAAGATTTGTTGGTAATGATGTTGTTGGTCCACTATACGAATCTGACGAAACATTTTTTCGAGGTCGGAACGAAAACCAACTTTGAAACGGCGCCATCGGGTAATAATTGCTGGTAGGTCGTTTTGTAATGCAGGTCCGGGGCACAGTTCATCGTTCAAAGAGGAACAGGGCGGCCTTTTACTGCTGCCGTCGAAGACTACACGCAGTTTTGTAGTAGAGCTGCTCTCTCTTAATACGCCATGATGGGGCAGAAAATAACCCTGTGAGTGTAACGCCTGAGGATAGGAGCCCACCTTAACCATATGCCCCAATGTCTCGTATTCAGACATAAACTTTCTATATTCCTGAGCAAGATCCGGTTCCCGTACGAATCGACTTTCCATATGTTTTAACCGTTTGAGGGCACTAAAGTCAGTATGGCTAAACACGGGTGGAAGCTTACCGCTTAGCTCGGATCTGAATGGCAGGGCCACAGTATATCGTCCGTCAGGACCACGAGTACAAGTCCTATGAAAGTATTCCTCACATGCCACTTCCTCTGTGGTAGGTTTCCTCTTCTCAATCAACTCCTCCTGTTCCCAAAAGGCTCTTAACTGCGTATCAAGAGTGCATAAATTAATATTAATTTCACAGGGGTGTGAACTCTTAGTAGTTGGACCAGATACAACCCAACCGAAATGAGACTGTTGCAGAAAAATGCCTTTATGAAATTTCATTTGCTGGGGCAACAATATATCGCCGTAAATGTCTCCACCAATTAACAAATCAATTCTATCATTTCTATCGAACTGTGGGTCGGCCAATTGAAAATTTGTCAAATCGGGCAAATTGCTCCTTTGTATCGGACCGGAGTAATAGCTGGTTAGTGACGGCATGACATAGGCATTGCTTTCCAATTTGAAATCTATGTTATATGGTGAGACTAGGCAAAGACTGACATATTTACGAATCACAACTGTTCCCCCTCCTATTCCATTGATCTGAGCAAAGGTATTGTATTTTTGAAGCTTTAGAAGTTGAGCTGCGTTTTCACTAATTAAAGTGGCCTGAGCGCCCTGGTCCAGCAGTGCACGCAGATTATAACTCCCTATATCAGTCTTTACAACAACTCGAACAGTGGCAAGCAAAACGTTGGGCATAACATTGGCGTTCAATACTGACCGTTTACAGTGGACACTCGTAGTATGTATATTCAAAGGATTTGCAGAAGTAGTATTAGCTTTGTTTTCTAGGACGCTATTGGCACCTGATTCGAAAGATCTTACCATAGGATTCGTGTTGTTCCTTACAGCAAATTCGTTGTGAACCACAGTATGATGAGGCATGTTACACGACTTACATCGGCTCTGCAACCGACATTCGGTCGAAAAATGGCCAACGATAAGACAATTCCTACATATTTTCTTCGAAAAGATTAAATCGCGTTTAGCAGCAGACGGCAAGGCAGCGAATTTGAAACATTTGTAGAGCAGATGACGCTTGCCACAGCAGGGACAGTTTTCATCACCAACAGACACCATATTCACTCGACGGACCTGATATTGTTTAGAATAAGAATTTTTCGATGCCTTATGGGAGGACTCTGTGTGATCGTTTATAGACTCAAGTGTACGAAAGGCAGTCTCCAGAAAAGAAAACAGTTCATCTATCTTAGGAATTTCCGTCGAGGCTTTCAACGATTGTTCCCATTCCTTACAGGTTTGAAGATCCAGTTTACAGACGGTGATGTGGATAAGAATTGGATCCCAATTATCGCTCTTAATATCCATGGTACCCAAAAGGGCTAAACAATTTCGCGTTGTATCCAATATAGCCTTAATGCTCTCACATGAGCCATTCGACTTTTGAATGTCAAATAGTTTACGAAACACGGTATCAGCAATCTTCCTCTTGTTGTGGTACCTCTTAGTAAGAGCGGACCAAGCCAGTTCGTAACTTGTCTCCGAGGCAGGATATTCATTCACGATAGCCAAGGGCGTATCTCTACAAGAGCTTTTGAGATAGTAGTACTTTTGAACCTGAGATAGACTGTGGTTGTTATGGACTAAAGAAACGAACATATCTCGATAAGAGATCCAACCCAAATAATCCCCAGAGAATGTTGGAATGTCAATCTTGGGAAGACGTGCGTCTGTAGCAACACTATCATTTCTGTGTGATGTAGCGTGGAATGTACTTGAGTGGAACATGGGGGAAGTTTGGTCACGAAAGTCGGTAATGTGATCGATAAGTTTACCCTTACCTCCCAAATAGCTCCGACAAAACTCATAGTGAATATCATTGCTAAGATAGGGGACCTCACTCGGCGGAATAGATTTGTCGCGTACATGATCGAAAATTTGTTCATGATTAACCTCAAAAGATCGCTTAATTTCATCGATTTCATCCAAATAACTCTGACACAACCCGCGAGTTTTGTCCTCATTCGATAGTTTAGTGAAGTCCGCAATAAATCTTTTTAATTGGTTGTGTAACACCTGTTGGTCCTCAATGGCCCTCGACACATCTTCCATTTTATTTTTTTTTTAAAAATTTAACAACAATTATAAACGAAAGAAATTTCAATTTACTTGGCTCTGAATTCGATTCGTTTGTTGTTATGTGTTGCCCGTTTACTTGTTCACCGTCTAGTTTCTTTTGTTGTATCACTTATTTATTTTCTTTTTTCTACTAAATTGCCGCATATAATTTTTTTTCGCTTTTTAGAATTATTTTTATACTTGTATTCCTTTAGTTTAATTTATTTAATTGATATTTTCTAGTCTTGGAAATAATATTATATTTCCCGGGTTTCGGCACCATAAAAATGTAAGAGTTTTAACACTGGCTCAGTTGAGCCACCAGGAACAAAAAGGTTTCAATTTAAAACTTAAACTGCTCGGTTATTTTATTTAATATTATTGATGAATTTCAAATTATCGTAATAAGACAATAGTTATAATATTTCCATTTGCAGCAAGGCAGAGATTCTTATTAGATTAAGTATTACTAAACGACTGACTTGCTGTTTTCTATTACATTTTTGGCAAGGGCAAAGAAATCAATATGTTTCTATTCTCTTCTGTTTCTTTGCTTTCAAGCAAAGCTGCAGTAAGAAGAGCTCAGAAACAGAGTACATAGAGACAACAAGACTTACAACAAAGATCAGAGATTTACAGATAAGATCAATGACCGCAGACTGATTGGCCTTGATCTTGAAACAAAAAGATGACAGCAAATAAGTAATAGAAAGGTATTGTTGTTGTTTTTACATCGATTTGCAAATATCGAATTAGGGTGACCAGCTAATATATTAAATTATATGTAATATTCAAAACGATATAACGCAACAAAATGTTATAATAAAAACTTATTGTAAAGTAAAGTAAGTATCCAACAATGTTAATTGTAAAAAACTAGAAGTTTTCAGAGAATTATCTTAATCCTTTTTATTATAATAGAAGGATCTATGAAAATTTTTTTTAATAATTCTGAGAAAAAAGAGAGTGCCAGTGTTGTTAATGTGCCCAATTTATCATATTTTATCTATTGAATTGTTCTTGGCTAATTGAAGCACACTATTCTTTTAAATATCCCACAGAAAGAAGTCAAACGGTGACAAATCACATGATCGTGGCAGCCAATTAACAGCGCCACAACAAGAGATAACACGGCCATTGAATTTCTTTCACAAAAGAGCCATTGTGTCATTGGATGTATGGTAATTGGCACTATCCTGTTGGAACCACATAACATCCAAGTCCATATCCTCAGTTTCCGTTATTTTCTTTCGATATCAAACACCACTCACGGCAACTGCTTGGCCGACCACATTTTCGGAGAAGTCCGGCCTGATGACAGAACGATGGAAGAACGAACTGGGCTAGCATGCGATTATTCGGACAAAAAATCACGTAGTGCACGAAATGCATTTTGATTTGAACGCCCATTTTGCTAAAAAGCATCAACAATCTTTTCGCGCTGCCCAATTGTATACCTCTCCGTGCTTGAATTTGTCAAACACCGAAACAAAGAAATTACGTTGGGCAAGAACTTGAGGGTTATGAACGACTCACAATTTTCATGGACATATGGGGTTAAGAAAACTATAAGATAACTTTATAAAGATATACATAAAAGTACAATAATTTTTGCAGTTCGGTGAACATTACCATATGGGTACGAAAAATACAAATTCAAATATGACCTTACTTTTAAAATCTGCTTAAATTTATAGCTGTTCCAGGGCACTAATACTTTACTTCTGATTCGGAAAATAATATCCATTCTTGGCCAAAATTCTAAAACCGGAATGTCGGTTTATGTCGGTTTTTTATTTAAAAAAAACTCGACAGTCGCTTTTATTAGAAACCCCTAAATGCCGGGTTTTCAGAAAATCACGCTTTTTTCGGACACTTTAAGACAGACATTGTTCTTTGAAATCAGATTGTTATACTGAATTAGTATAGATGATATCTCCATCTATTTTAGGTATTTCAGAGCAGCAGCAGCTCTAAGTCATAATATCCTGTACCATAGAGTGATATAGGATATGCAACTCCAGACGTTTCAATATCACAAGATTAAGGAATATACAGAGTGGTGCAGTATATAACACAGCCAGTCCCGCTCGACTTTATCGTATTTTCTCAGCTTCTTTTTCAAGTGTATTTTGCTTTAATTGACTTAAGCCATTACCATTTGCCAGTTTAACGACAAAAGCATTTGGTGGGCTTTTTAAGGATTAACACTGACGATGCAAGCTTTTTCCGTTTAATCCTTAAAGACGCGCGTTTAATTATTTTCTCGCCAAGTATGGGCGTCGTCGTATGTGCGTAAAAATGGCAGATATACTCGTATCTCATCTTAATTGTATTCTTCAGCGTCGGCTGCTGTTTCGCCTGTAAATGTTTATTGTGTCTGCCTTGTAAGGTTATGTTTTAGGAATATTCCTCTCACACCGCCATTACGAGCATATTGTAACCTTCAACTCGAGTAAGCGTTAAAACAATTAAATTTAATTTCCCCATTCAGATGTTTAAAAAACGATGCGTAAGTGCTCTTTACTTTTGCCGTTAAGTTGAGTTGTATCATTTTATAAAGGGGGGTAGTAGGCGACAGTGTTTTCAAGGGGAAATTGTGCAGGAACAATTTTAAAGAAAATACCAAAATTTCTAAATGTTTTAGTTTTTGATTCTTTGACATAATAAGTTAAAAGAAATAATGGCCCTGCAATATGTAAATGTACAGATCAGCAGCTAATAGGTCGCTGTTGTATTTTTACCTACATAGTTGTTCATGACACCTACCTTTCAAATGGACCCTTATATCAAATTACCTCTTGGGCAAGGTCTATAAATGGCAGGTGGTCTAAGTCACATGCAGCTTTTTCCTAGAGGGAGTAGTTCGACAAAAGAAACACAATGTAATAAAATGGACACCTAGAGTATAAAAACGAACAGTACTTTTCCAAATTGGTTTGGGACTGAAGTAAAGGCTAGTCCAACCATTAAGCACGATGTTAATTGTGAGTCATACCATTATGTCAAGTTTTTCGACCAACTTAATTTGACATTTCTTCGTTTAACTGTTGGACAAACCAAACACATGGAGGCACACAATTAAGCAACGCTTTAAGATTGTTTAAGGCTTTTACGAAAATAGGCATTCACATTAAAATGCATTACGTGCACTTCGTGATTTTTTTTTCAGCATAATCGACCAAATGTGTCTACACGCAGAGAAAAAACATGGCACGGCAATAATAATATGTTCTCCGTAATAAAAGTATGTGAGTCGCAACCATAGCATTGTTTACCGAATTTAGTTTGACAATAGTATGATTGCCGCTGTAATAATATTGTTGAAATGTAACAATACTTATAGTTTATATTATTGCCAAAATTAAAAATAAAAATATTGTTGTGGCAACAATATAAATATGGTTTGTGCGACAAAAGTATTGTTTTTGCGTTTTATGTTAACAATAATATTATTACGGCAATCATACTGTATCATTGTAATTTTTCTTCATATGAATTTGCTTTTTAAACAACGTTATCGTGCCTGATGTAATGCAATTATAGTACTTTTTATATGGAAATTAAAATTGTTTAAACAAGCTGCTTTAGCTTTGTTAAACTGAAATATTTTTAATAAAAACGCATACGTCTTTTTAAACTTATTTTTTCTTCTGTTAAATTTATCACTCATATTACTTAGTAGGGACATAAATACTGTCACAACACTGAACACACCCATTTCAATAGTAGAACTGAACATGCCCCGTTAATGTCATATGTGACAGCGCATAGAGAAAGGGAAAATTCAATTTTCATTTTTTTTCTCTTTTTGAGGTGGACAACATCTGAGCATCGAATGAGGCCGATCCCATGCCCCGAAAGTGTTCCCTCCCAGAGATATGCGCGTTTTTGAAAGTGAAGTCGAGGATTGTAAGCGCAAATAGAAAGGGACCTAACCTTTAAAATGGCTCTCCTGAACAAAACTGGTTTTTAACCTTATGTCCCTTTCGAATTTGCGCGTCACATATGGGTTTTTCAAGCTAACCTCAATAGCGTTAGTCTGTAACGGGATTTTAAAATTGTTTCAACTTTCATCATGGAGTGGTCAGATAATGAGAACCGTATCGCTGTAATAGCGCTTTTCAAGTGTGAAATGAAAAAAGCGATATTTTCAAAACGCTCCGGCCAGTAGGGATTAGCCGCATGTTCGTCTACCAATGCATTTAACTGTTTGAGGAGACTGGAGATGTAAAAGACCGTCACCGGTCGGGCTGCCCACGCTCTGTTCGAACACCGCATGTCATCAAAGCCGTTAAATCAAGAATTCATAGAAATCCGCTCCAAAAACAGAAAATCATGGTCCGTGAGATGAATATCATGCAAAAGTCCATGAGTCGAATCATTAAAAAAGACTTTGGACTTGGGTCTTTCAAACGACGTACCGGACATTTATTGACTGCAGCTTTAAAAAAAATAGGATAGAAAAATGCAAACGTCTTTTGGTGAAGCACGCTGATATCTTGCACAGAAACATTTTGTTCACCGATGACAAAATTTTTACCGTTCAGGAAAAATTTAACAAGCAAAATGATAGAGTGTATGCGCGGTCATCAGTTTAGATCTCAAGGGTGGAAAAGGGTCACCACCGAGCTTCAGTCATGGCTTGGTGGGGTGTCTCTTATGATAGGGTCACTGACCTGCATTTCTGCTAACAAGGAGTCAAAACATCGGCCAAAGTTTACCAAGAAACCGTTTTGAAAGCTTCTTTACAATTGCCTGTTTCAAAACCAGCAGGATTTTGCGCCGGCCCATAAGGCTAAAACGTCCCAGGACTGGCTTCGAGACCATTTCCCAGCGTTCTTTTCCTCTGAAGAATGGCCTCAGATTCCCTCAGTCCAGATTTGAACCCATTGGATTACAAATTGTGGACGGTTTTAGAGAACATGGTTTGTCACACACGATACCGCGACATTGGATCTCTTAGGACTGCTTTTGTTCGGGCTGTGGCCAATTTTCCAATGAACGAGGTTCGTGCAGCTATTGACGATTGGCCAGTGCGACTTAAAGCGTGTGTAAAGGCAAAAGGCGGAAATTTCGAAAAAGTAGATTCTTTTTGTATAGAATATACATGAATAAATATATTAAAAAATATTTGGTCCAAAAACATTCAGTACTTTTTATTTTACAGAATAAATCGTGTGTAACAGTATTTATGTCCCTACTTAGTATTTTGAATTTAATGTATTTTTAAATAATTTTCTAATAAATAATATTGGGAATCATAGTATAATTGTGTGTGATCATACTATGGTTGTAGGGATCATAACATGGTTGCGTGTGAATCATACTATGGTTGTGATTATCATGCTATGGTTGTATGTGAAACATACTATGGTTTTGAGGATCATAATATGGTTGTGGAGATCATAGTATGGTTATGTGTGAATCATACTATGGCTGTGGGGATCATAGTATAGTTATGTGTGAATCATATTATTGTATGATACTATAATCCCCACAACCATAGTAGTGATTTACACTTAACCGTACTATGATCTGCGCAACCATATTATAATCATCACAACCATAGTATGTTTTACATACAACCATAATATGGTCATCACAATCATAGTTTGATTCACACACAACCATGTTATCATTCCTACAACCTTAGTATGACCACACACAATTACACCTTGATCCCCAAAATGATTTATTAGAATTGGGTTACGTTGTCAACAATAGATTTGAATTATGAAAATTATTTAAAAATACATTAAATTTAAAATAATAGAAGTGATTTATTTAACAGAAGATTAAATCAGTTTAAAAAAAAGGAAGCGTTTTTATTAAAAAAATTTCAGTTAAACCATTTCAGTTAAAGCAAAAGCAGTTTGTTCGAAAAAAAAAATAATTTCCATACAAAAAGTACTATTATTGCATTAGATCCATAACAATTACATTGATCTAAAAATCATATGCAAATGAAGAAAAATTACAATCAAACAGTATGATTGCCGTTATCATATTATTGTTAACATAAAACCCAAAAAACAATACTTTTTTGGCACCTTCCAAATTTATATTCTTGTTACAACCATATTTTCATTTATTAATTTGCAAAAATAATATTGTTACATTTCAACAATATTAATATTGCGCAAATCATACTATTATCAAAACTAAGCTTAAAAAACAATACTACGGTTCAGACAAACATACTTTTTTTGCGAAGAACATATTATTGCCGTGACCATATAGTAACCATATTTTTTCTCTGCGTATGTGGTTAGAAATTAAGGATATGGACCTGGACGATATGCGATTGCAACAGGATGGTGCCACTTGCCACGCAGCCAATGAAACAATTGCTGTTTTGCGCGAGAAATTCAATGACCGTTTTATCTCACTTCGTAGCGATATTAAGTGCAACCACCATGTGCTTTGACACCGTAAGACTTATTCTTTAGGAATATGTACTAGAAAAAGTAAACGTCAATAAGACGTTGAATCTCCATTATGTCTCAGAGTCTTTGAGGCGATATTTTGCTTCAGACAATGTAAGATGATTATCTAAAAACTTTTTATTCTATATACAATAACAATGTGCGTTTTAGATGGATCCCCCTTTACAATACGTTATGTATTGAGCTAAAGGAAAATTATGTTGAAATATATTTTTTTTTGCAAACAACTGTGTTTTTTTTTTTCGAAAAGTCACGTAATTATTGATATGCCCTCGTATCTTCCCTCATTCCATGTGGCGTCTGTTCTCCATGTCAGGACCGGTTACATGCGAACGTCTGCCTTGAACCAAGCGTTCCGCTTCACAAATGTTCCCAGGAAGGCAGGACTGCCTGTCTGAAGATTTTAAAATCACCATTACGTACTTCTCTAAGCAAATTGGGAACCCAGTCGTAAAATTAACTCGCGCAAGAAACAGGAAATAGTTTAAAACCGGACTGAAGTATAGTTTTATATTGTACCATAGAATTGTCTTTCTAGGTTATCTTTGTTTCAGATAGCTGAAAGTTTAATTAAGGTAGGAGTTATATAGCAACTTCCAATTAAAAAAATACACAGGGAAGGCCGGTGAACAAACTTTACAAAATCTTAGAGTTAGCTGACAATTTCACTATTTCTATTTCAACCTTGCCTTACCACTGTATCCAGACAGACTTATTTTCGATACACACAAACACATATGAACATCATCATGGTTCAAACCATTACAAGAGATTCCACCAGAAGGACAATAAAGCAGCATCGTGATGGAAAAATCAAATATAATGTTGTTGTAACAATTACTGCCATTTTATCTGAGCGCTCTAAAGTTTCATGAGTGCTAAAATAGACAAAAACAAGTGCAAATAGCTGAGCAACCAAATAATTGAATGAATGAGTGAGTGAGTGTGCATGGTTCAAGTTCATCTGACGTCGACGGCGATGAGTACGTTTGAAAGCCAAACAATATTATGCCACATCCGTTTCCTTTAACTTTTAACATTGGATAGCGGATGTGTTCAAATACTGGAACGTGTGTGAGATGCTTTTTTGCTGTTCTACATACATGTATCCATATGAAGAATATACGAATGAGAATATGTGCTCTTTAGATAACATAACATTTAAGTGTAACCAAACAGCTGCAGCTAGGGGGGCACAGCATGCCTGCATAGTCAGCCGGAAGGCCCACCCTAAAAAAATTGTTGGTTATGTGTCTTATCAGTCAAAGTTGGTCCTGAAAGAGTGGGAGAAGAGTAGATCGCGTAAAAATTCTTGGATTATTCTTTCGATTTCAGAAGCTGTATTCTATCGATAAAAACAAACATTCTTAACCCATTGACGACGAATGGAACACATATGTCCAATTTGGTTTTTGGTAATTATAGGCACATTTTTTAATGGATTTTGACCAAATTCTTGTTGTTCGATAAAAAAGAAATGCATTCTTTGGTTTTTGTGTTGAAATTAAGGTTTTGTTGTTTCAATTGGGGGTAAGGGCGTCTCAAAGTCAGAAATTTTTAATAAGTTCTTTGTGCAATTTTATTTTCCTAATATCTCGGGTTTTAAACGATACTGTTATATAAAATTTTAGTATCAGATGTGCCAATGCCTTACGTAAATATATGACAGCGCATAGAGAAAGGGACCTAAGGGTAAAAAAATCAATTTTTTTTTGATGCCCCAAAAGTGTTCCCTCCCAGAGATATGCGCGTTTTATGAAAGTGAAGTCGACGATTCTAAGCGCAAACAGAAAGGGACCTAATCTTTAAAATGGCTTTCCTGAAAAAAACTGGTTTTAAGCCTTAGGTCCCTTTCTATTTTGCGCGTCACATATAATGATCAACTAATTTTAAATTAGTTCTATACTTTTCACGGAGGGGCTGAAACTATAATGTGTCTCAATTCGTCATCGGAGGGAAAAATATAGGAGTGTTTTTTATTTTTAATTTAACATTTTATAATTAAAAACACAGCAAACAAAAAATTCAGTAAAAAGACAAACAAAAAATTAATTAAAAACTTTAAGATCCTATATGAACTTCATCAATATCGAACTTAGTCGTGATAAATTTTAAAACAATTTCTGTCCCCAGTAAAGCACATTGGTGTTTTTAAGCGAACAAATTGCGTTTATTTGAGTTTCGATTTCAGTTTTTGTGTAAACAACACATCTCTTCGTGATTCCTTCTTCCGTTCTTGTTTGATAATGTCCAGCTAAATCCGGTACTACCCTAGTCTTGAGCGTGTAACTGATTCTCGTGGTGTTGAGTTCTATTCCCATGCTGTTATTTCTTCAATAACGGATTCGCTAATGCCAACAACTCTTTGTTCCTTTTTTGCCCGTATATATATATGTGACAGCGCAATGAGAAAGGGACCTAAGGGTAAAAAATCAATTTTCATTTTTTTCTTTTTTGATGTGGAAAACATCTGAGCATCGAATGAGACCGATCCCATGCCCCAAAAGTGTTCCCTCCCAGAGATATGCGCGTTTTATGAAAGAGAAGTCGACGATTCTAAGCGCAAATAGAAAGGGACTTAATCTTTAAAATGGCTCTCCTGAACAAAACTGGTTTTTAGCCTTAGGTCTATTTTGCGCGTCACATATATCAATTTTATGTAGATAAGCACTCCTAGCATCGCAAACGCACCACAATTTAAACCCCTAGCTTATGGGTTTGTCTTTCATACACTGATTCATTATATTTCGCCCCTTAAATTGTACCATATGCTCGTTTATACGAGGGTTGCTACATATATTTCTGGCCTAGGCAACTCTTTGTGTTGCCTTAGTGGCGCCATCTGACATTTCAATTGGAAAGTTTGACATTTTTTAGCAAAAACGTTTGACGTTTTGACGTACGACCTTCATTGAAGTTGTTTACAATGACTTGAACAAATCAAATTGGCAAAAAATTGAATTAACTCGTGAACATATTCGTGCGATCATTTGTCACAACTTCGATGGCGATGATCACTACAAGAGTGCATCGATGAACTTAAATCTTTGTATGGCGATGAAGCACCTTCCTATAGCACTGTGAAAAACTGGTTTAATGAATTCAATCGTGTCCGACGCTCGCTCAAAGGCGAAAGTCTCAAAGGTCGTCCAAGAACAGACGTTGTTGCAGAGAACATTGATGCCGTGCGTGAATTGATAATGCAAGATCATCATGTGACATACCGTCAGATAGAGGCATCCTTGAGCATTTCTTCCACCAGCAAACATTCGATATTGCATGAACACCTGGTCGTAAAAAAGGTTTGTTCGGTGCACAGAAAATTTGCAAAAATACGATCGCGGGGCTTCAAAAGACGTTTATAAGATCGTCACAGGTGACGAATAATGGATCTATGTGTATGACCCCGAAACAAAACAGCAATCGACCGTGTGGGTCTTCAAAGACGAGAGATGTTCGTGTAAGAAGCACTTCGAAGCAAATTGTCGCCTGTTTCTTCGGCAAAACTGGTCATGTGGCGACTGTTCCGCTTGAGCAACGTAGGACGGTCAATTCTGAGTGGTACACCACAATTTGTTTGGCTGAAGTCTTCGGAGAAATTCTAAAAACGAACAAGAGAAGACGAATCATTTTGCACCATGACAATGCGAGCTCTCACACATCGGCGCCTTTTTGACCGGCCAAAACGTCGAATTGATGGATCATCCGCCGTGGAGCCCTGACTTGGCGCCCAACGACTTCTTTTTATTCCCGCACATCAATGAAAAAAATGCGTGGTTAACGATTTTCGTCACCAGAAGATGCTGTTGAAGCGTTCAAAAACCATGCTTTGGAGGTGTCTCAATCGGAGTGAAAAAATTTCTTCGACCGTTGGTTTGAGCGCATGCAAAAGTGCATAAATCATGCTGGAGAATACTTTGAAATACAATAAAACCATTTTTGATGATAAATATTTGCATTTTCGTTATTAGGCCAGAAATATATATAGCAGCCCTGGTATCAAGGCTATGTTGCAAAACGGGTACAACACATTATTTTTACAAAATTTGTCTTAGAGTCAAGTGCTGTTGGACTTTGCCTGGCTAAATTGATGCTTTTTGTAAGTAAATGACTTATTTATTGTGTTTTTGCTATTGCTCTTGAATCCAAGGCTTCTCTTAAAATCTATTGCTTAGCTTTAAACGAATTGGGTAATCAAATAATTTTTGTTGAGTTCTGTTTCTCAACATTTTTTGAATTTTAAGCAGCCAGCTTTTCTGAACATTCTTTCAAACTTGTGGCGCAGGTTTTTAGTAGTGTCATCTCTTTGGCTTGAACCGTCAACTTAACTTTAGATTTACCTTTTTTAAAATAAGAATTAGTCAATAATTTTGATTTGGTATTTTTCTATTTTACTTACTAAAATTCAAAGTGTCCCAAAATATGTGAAAGTTATGACATTTGTACCAATACTATCGATAGTCATTAAAAACAAACGATATTGGTGCCAAAAAAAAAAACTATCGATACTATGAACAGTTTTACAGCTCTTGCTGAGCTGTAATTGATTTCTTAATAGAGAAACAATTTTCAAGATCCGGAATAAAAGTAAAAGATGGGTTTGATATAAACTCAGATCATTCTCCTATTTCCAAGCACTATTCGAAAATATACCTCCAAAAGATACTTCTCCATATCTGACAAATAAATATACAGACTGGCAATATATCCAAGTCATTCCCTTTATTTCTGCTTTGACTACCATGGAGCCACAAAACGCAGCAGAAATTGACATAGGAATCAAACATCTTACGTCTGATTCAATCAGCTGCGTGGCAATCTACTCCAAACCGTCCAAACCATTTCGATGTTCAAAAAAACCTGCTAATAGAAAAAATAATATATAAACGTCGACTTCGCCTTAATAACATGAGTAATGAATGAAGCCTGGAAATAAAACAACTAAAAAATAATGTTTTCAATAATCATATAAGGAACCAAAAACTAGAACGTTTCTCTTCTCACCTACATAGTAAATTTTCCGACAATGAAGATTCTGTGAATATCAATATCAATGAAACATTTATTAATAAGCTACGACAGAAGAAGTCCAAAACATGAAGCTTAAGAAATGTCCCGACTTCGATCTAGTAACAATAGAACTGCATAAACAACTAACTCCTAATTGTAACGCTAGAATACCGTAGACTGCCTAAAAACTGCAGAAGTTTTAATGATCCAAAATTCAGGTAAACCAGCAACAGAGTTTACATCTTGCATACCAATATCTCCTGTACCTGTATCGAAACTGTTTAAAAAATATTCTTATACATTCATATTAGCTACTGATAGAGAGAAATAGCCGTATTCCAATACATCAGTTTGGACTTAGAAATAAACACTCCAAAAAAAATATCAAACACTTTTTAGCTGCGTGTTAACCTGGCAGATATTGCGCAGATGTTCAGTGTTCCTAACTTTTCAATTTGAAGTCCTCATAGTACAGCTCCAAATAACCTTATTGGGTTTTCTACCAGATGTTAGCTGGAAGGCACTTTATCGCAGATTATTTAAAATTTAATTCAAATTGAACTTGACTAGGTTCAAAGGGGGAACTCCAAATTTTTTTTTCCTAAAATATTTTTAATTTGCAGCTCAGCATCGTTTGAAACCCGGGCTGCCGTAGAGCAATAAAAATGTACATGACTATCATGCCAGTAACCCCATGTTTAACCTCGGGTGAAAACATCTAACAATTGGTCACCCGCGGGTTTCCACCTCGTAAATGGCGGCGACTAAACGAGTAATAGATTTATCTTTATAAAAAATGCATAATCGTTCACTGCTCACTTTGAGGGAAGTTCCCCTAGGGTTACATAGCCGAGGAAAAAATTCGACTTTCTATTTTTTTTTGTAAAAAGAAAGAAATATATTTAAAGTCGACTTCGACTTTTTTAAAGAAAAAAGAAGAGAAACGGAAGATAGCGAAGCTAAACCAAAAACAATACCGTTTGGCAGACGCGCGTTTCGTCATTGGTGAGAGAAGACTTATCCATAGGTTTTTCTATGCTGCTGACCAGCCTCTTCTCATTTATCCATCTATTATACAACCCATTGCATTGCTTTGATTTTCCTTACACTGTACAACATATTTCAGGTGATTGATTCGGGACTCAATTCTGATAATTGTTTGTGAAAGTAGCCCCAAAAAGAAGAACTTCTGCATTATTCGTTTGGTCAAGGAACATCAAATAATAATTCAATAATTAATTTGAAGTTAGTCAGTATCGTATAGGGGAATTTGTCACGCTTTAGGCTCTTTTGTTTGTCATAACTCAGGAACCGCTAGTCCGAATAAGCTAAAACAAATATAAAAAAATTTAAAAATTACAACTCCTTTAATCTGCTCATACAACGTTTCGCTACAAAAGCAACAGTTTCGCAGTTAAAAAAAAATGTATGAAGAAAAAAAAATATTTTTTTTGTCAAAAAATTGAAGTTTTTTTATTTTAATTCATAAAAAATACAAAACGGTAAAAAGTGTAAAGTCCTTTTACTTTCACGTAAAGTCACATAACCTATGAACAAAATGAGACATAGATCATGAAAACCGATTCACGCGTTTCGCTTTTATGCACAATTAAGTGAAAGTATGAATTTCAAAAATTTGCTCGAGATATGCACAAAATTCTTTGGAGTCTGCATCATCATCCGAGATAGACATAATATTCAAGGGCATGTTTTGTTCAGTGTGTAAACAAATTTCAGTGTCATCTTCATCTTCGGTGCTTTCATCTTCAAACTGCATAATTTTAGAACTCCACCAACAAACCTCCGCAAGCAATGCATCCAATTGTGTGCCTTTGAATCGCTTTTTAATTGGCATGGTCACCTGGTGGAACCTCTGTCCTTGTTCGTCCGATTCCTGAGGTAATTGTGCCATAAAGGTTTCAAGGTGGAAATGCATGAAAAGTAATTTTAACGTCATGGATGCATTGATTTTTCAAAATAATACAGCAAGTTGTCCACTCGTGTCTGTATATCATCTCGCTATACACGGTTCGAAAGCATATTTGTGAAAGATTCGCTTTTCTTTAATTTTCGTGTATCTGGTCCATTGAGAATACCTGTTTGAAATATAAAAAAAAACATTTACGAAAACATTATTGGTCATGCGAATATATCGAAGTGAACAAATTTAGATATGACAATATTAAAATACTGACAACGATACGTATCTTTTCTGATGATGCAGACTCAGAACATGAATATGAACAACCTACGAAGAAAATAAGGTCATCAGAACCACAAGGGTCAACTTCAACGAGGATGGATAGTGACAATAATTGAAAATGTTCCAAATTTTGTTTCCATGCATAGGTAACATATAAAAATCTCATATTTTCTGTGTAAGAATAGCTGTAAGATGAACCGGAATGTTTATTTTTATTCAAAGTAAAGAATCAATAAAAAAGTCATCAACGTTTTTTCCAAAGAATTTTGTACATACCTCGAGCAAATTTTTAAAATTCATACCTTCACTTAATTGTGCATAAAAACGGAACGCGTAAAACGTTTTTCATGATCTATGTCTCATTTTGTTCATAGGTTATGTGACTTTTCGAGAAAGTAATAGGACTTGACACTTTTTACCGTTTTGTGTTTTTTATGAATTAAAAAAAAAACTTTAATTTTTTAGGCAAAAAATATTTTTTTCGTCATACATTTATTTATAACTGCGAAACTGTTGCTTATGTAGCGAATCGTTGTATCAACAGATTAAAGGAATTGTAATTTTTAATTTTTTAAATTTGTTTCAGTTTATTCGGATTAGTGGTTCTCGAGATATGACAAACAAAATAGCCTAAAACGTGACAAATTCCCATATACGATACTTACTAACTTTAAATTAATTATTATATAATCATTTGATGTACCTTGACCAAACGAATGATGCAGAAGTTCTTCTTTTTGGGGCTACTTTCACAAACAGTTATCAGAATTGAGTCCCGAAATCATGTGTTGTACTGTGTTATGAGAAATAGTAAGCCGAAAAGTGAGGACATGTTGACTCACTGAAACAGGTTATGTTTGTTATTTGAAATGCCCCAAAATTCACATCTCCAACCGTCTACGGTGAAACCGAAATGTACGCAGAAAAACGTTGTATCTTTTTTATCCCCATTAAAAATTCAAAAAACACATAATTCGGTACACCCTATGGTCTCTATGTTAGAATTACATTAAATAACAGATTTTGATGGCCTTTGTGGTTTTTGCTATGAATATAAAATGTTCATAATGTTGAAAATGTTGTGGCTTTTATGCACCGATTTTACGATATACACTTTATGTAAAAGTTATATAAATTTGGCTGGACCACTTACGCAAACATATTCCGCAATATTGTATTGAGTTTTATTAATGATAATAAAGTTTGGAATATTGTATTTAATTAAATATTAAACGTTATTTCCTAAAGAATTTGAGTGGTTTAAGTAATTATCATTAAATAATAGGATAAACATTAGATAGGTCAAAAATTATTGAGCAACACTGCCCAATTTCTCTTAAATTAGAGCGCTCAACAGCGTATGGTATGAGTATGTAAATTTACTCAGGTATAGACCTACAGATTTGCAAATAAACTATCCAAGTTTATGTTTACATAAATCTCATACCATTATTTAGATCCCCAATGTGATGTTTGACTTTTCTAGCTTTTGATTTTTTGATTATTCTTATATCTAAACTTCGTTGTTGAAAAGGTTTTCAATTAAAGTGGGGGTTGCTCAAATAGAATGATATAATCGTTCTGTGAGGTTAAGGAAATTAATTTTTTTGGTTGAATAGATTGTAAAAGTCCCATTCGATGACTCTGGCATATACATCAAACTGAATTTGAGCGAAGGCATCAGTTTGTGCTCCCATGACTCCTTTGTACACCAGGTGGTCCTTCTAAGCTACAGGTTTGGATATTTCCGGCACATACACGAATGTAATGTCCCTATAAATGGAGGTATACCCGCTGCCGAAGGAAAGAGTTTATACTATTTTTTTATATACTGATCGTATATTACGGGTGATCATTCATTAGTGTATTTTTTTAATAGTGTTTTACTTTTTGCCTTTTTAGTATTGTGTACTATTTCAAAAAATAATTAAAATATGAAATTCTTAGACAATCTAGCCATGTCCTTCCAATCATCCGTGTTCCTATTGAAAGCACCATAGCGGTCAAACGATATTACCTAGGATCCTGACATTTTGCATATTGATGTTTAAACAGCATAGTATTGTACACTTAATTGAGTATTTTCTTTACCTATCACGTAGAAAAAACAATATTCGAAGAGCATTATACTATTGTTGGGTATATGGTTGTGCTACAACTATACTTTGATCCTCACAGCAGTAATATGATCCACACATAACCATACTGTGATCCCTACAACTACAGTATGATTCACACATAACCATACTACAACTGTAGTATGATTCATTCTAATTTACGATCCCTACCACCATAGTATGATCACACAATTATATTATGATCCAAAAAATAATAATTAATTAGAATTGGGTTAAGTTGTCAAGAATAGATTTGAATTATTTTAAAATACATTAAATTCTAAATATTAGGAGTGATTTATTTAACATTAAACAAAATCAGTTTAAAAAACGTAAGCGTTTTTTTTTAATATTTCAGGTACACAAAGCCAAGTCAGTTTTTTTTCGAAAATTGTTAATTCCATATATAAAGTACTATTATTATCCGTAACAATAACATTGTTCTTAAAACATATTGAAATGAAGAAATATTACAATCATACTATCATGATTGCCGTAATCATAGTATAACCATACCAATATTAATATTGCAGCAATCATAGTATTGTCAAAATAAAATTCAAAAAATTACACTATATTTGCGACGAACATACTGTAATCGAAAAGAACTTATTATTGTTGTCGTTACTACAGGGTGAAGTGCGGAACTTTGTATTTTTCCACTGCAGGCTAAGTCGGCGCTGTTGGTCGAAGAGAGTGTAGAATGTGCGTGGCTTATAGTGGCTGACGGGAGATTTGCATTCGTCTGCCTTTCAGTTGCCATCATGCATTGGACACGAGGAGAGGTCATTTTGTGTTGAAGCTTATTTCCCCCTAGGGGAAGTAAGAGCTTTAGGTCGTTTGTAACAAGATTAAATGATAGTTCTTCATCTATACCAACTCTTGTTAAAGACGGCAAGGCATTCAATGTCCCGGTTGATAAAGCAAACCTTTTGGCCGAAATATATGCAGGAAATTCTTCCTTTCAGGAAAGTAATCCACCACTCCCCGCGATTGAAAACGTAGCAAGTTCTATGCCCCAGATATTTTTTCGAACGCGTGCAGTTAAAGGGTTTTTGCGAACCTCGATTTAAACAAATCCCCGGACCCGGATGGTATTTCGGCACTTGTGCTATGTAAGTGCTCTTCGACGCTAACCCGTCCATCACGCAACCTTTTTAAACCTTGCTTAGCGTGCAGAAGTCGTCACAGCGTGTTGAAAGGTTGCGAACGTCCAGCCGATCCCTTAAAAGGGTGAAGCCAATAATCCTGCGAATTATTGGCCAATTGCAATTTGCTCTATGCTCTCCAAGGTAATGGATAGCCTGGTGAACCACCATCTTGTGAGGTATTAAGAGACCAACGACCTGCTATGTGATCGACAGTATGGCTTCCGTAGAAATCGCTCTACCGGAGACCTGATGGCGTTCTTGTCGGAGCGCTGGAGTCGATCTATGCACCAGTTTAGTGAGAGTAAGGTCGTGGCTCTGGATATCTCCAAGGCCTATGATAGAGTCTGACACGGTGCACTCATATTAAAGCTGATCGCATTTGGTGTCGGTAATACGTTTGCTCGATTTATATTGAGCTTTCGCAGAGATCGCACTATTAGAGTTGTTGTAGATGGGTTCTCATCCAACATACATAGGCTGACCGCAGGTGTACCACAGGGCTCTGTCTTTTCTCCCTCTTTACGAGTATTTCTTATTTTCATTGACGATCTTTTGGGTCAGACCGTGAATCCAATCTACTCTTTCGCAGATGACAGCAACCTCTGTCATTCATATTCATTCGACCGTAGGCCGAGTCTTCAAGATATTGAAAACAAAGGGCGAATTATGGATACGACACTTGGCCGGGATCTACTGGCCATTTCCGAATGGGGTCGAGGGAATGGATTAGATTTTAATGCGCATAAGACACAGTGCTGCTTATTGTCTCACAAGCAATTCACTGACCCAACAATATCGTCAATTTCAATCGATGGTACGGATATTGAACAATTAGAAGCTCTTGATGTTCTGGGCATGAAAATACAAAGTGACGCTCGTTGGGCGAGACATGTGTAAGTATTTGGAGTGTCGAAAGAATAACTCAAGTGCATAGGCTTGTTAAAGCGGTGTATGAAATATTTCACTCCTTCTGATCTTTTCAATATGTATACAACTTACAACAGGTCGAATAAAACTCCCAAATATGCGCTACTTGACCGTGTTCAAAGGAGAGCGATGGTGCTGATAGGTGACAGTAGGGTATCCAATTCTACTGTTTCCCTTGAGCATCGTCGGAATGTGGGTTGCGTGACGCTGTACTATCGTTACACTCATGGTGTGTGATCATCAGACATCTGTCGCCTTGTTCCTGGCGTGAGTATGTTTGGCTGAGATACGCGACTTTCTAGGAATTCACACCCGTTTGTTATCGATTGGCCAGTTGACCGCTCTATACACTACAGTTCAAATTCGTTTTTCTCTCGTACATATGGCATCGACTTTCGGCAAATGTATTTCCCAATAATTGCGGCGTCCAGAAGTTCACGCAGAAAAAAAGTATGGTTGGAGTGACAATATTCGAAGAGGATCATACTATTGTAGGGTATATGTTTGTGGCACAACAATAATATGATCCTCACAACAAGAGTATGATTCAAATACAACCATACTATGATTCTCACAACCATACTATGATCCTCACAAAAATAGTATGATTCACACATAACCATACTATGATCCCCACAACCATAGTGTGATTCACACTCAACCATACTATGATCTCCACAACCATATTATGAATCCCACAACCATAGCATGTTTCACATACAACCATAGTATGATTTACATGCGACCATGTTGTGATCCCTACAATAATAGTATGATCCCCCTTAAACATCCCCAAAATTATTTATTAGAATTGCTTTAAGTTGCCATTAATAGAATTGAATTATACGAGTAAAAATTATTTAAAAATACATTAAATTCAAAATAATAGGAGAGATTTATTTAACAGTAGGAATAATCAGATAAAAAAACGCAAACCTTTTTATTAAAAATTTTTCAGTTAAACACAGCAAAAGCAGTCTGTATGAAAATTTTTAATTTCCATATAAAAAGTATAATAATTGCATTAGACTCGTAACAATAACATTGTTCTTAAAATCATATACAATAGAAGAAAAATAACAATTATACAGTATGATTGCCGTAATCATGTTATTGTTATCATAAAACTCAAAAAACAACCATATTTTCATTTTTAAATTTAGCAACAATACTATTGTTACATTTCAACAATATTAATATTGCGGCAATCATACTTTTGTTAAAATTAAATTCAATACACAATACTATGGTTGTGACGAACATACTTTTATTGTGGAGAACAAATTATTATTGCCGTGATCATATGGTAACCATATTTTTCTCTGCGTGATCAAGGCAAGTGTCAATAAAAATTACTCCCTCTTACCCCCCTCCGATCCTTTACTTTCCACTCTTCAACGCAATGCACCGCATGTGTAGGAGACATCCCCTGAGTGTTAATTATTTAAAAAAATAATAAATGTTAAAAGCAAGAATAAGGTAAAAAATATTATAAAACAGGCTTTCAGCAATTTCTTGCCAAGAAAAAGAGAACACAAATGAGCCTATGCCAATGAGCTCAGCTCAAATGTAGACACAAACTCGAAAACACACTTGAAAAATTCTTCTACAATATCGAACGCGAAATGGTGGCTTTGGAGTAGAAATTTATCTAAAATTTCAATACGAAACTATGTTTTTCACAAAACTCGATACAATTAGGATTTTTTTCAACTGTGTTTTGTTCTAATTCTTATACACTTTACATCAAGAACAAAATGGCCATCAAAAGAATTTGTATGCCTTATATCCATGATCGTAAAGTAGGCCACCTGAAAAGTCTTATGTGTTGGTACAAAGAACTCAGTATTGAAGTACTGACCAAGTTCTACCTGAAATTCTTCTTTCTCTCATTCATAACAGCAGTTACGTTTAACTTAAAGATTTATTAGCTACGTGGGCTTAATTGCGTCATAAATAAATGTGTCATAAATATTTAAAACAACAATACGAGGGCGGCTCGGAAAGTTCTTAGCCTATCAATGAAAGAGAATAGTTAGTTTTTCCAAAATATTTTTATTTTTCAATATAATCTCCTGGAACTTCAATACACTTAGTCCAACGCTTATCTAGCAATTCTATCCCTTGATTAAAATAGTTTTCCTCAAGGTCTTCAAAATAGTGGTTTACAGCTGTAATTGCATTTTCATTTGAGGTAAAACGCTTGCCAGCAAGGAATTTTTTTAGATTTGGGGACAGGTAAAAGTCACTGGGAGCTAAATCAGGAGAATAAGGTGGGTGGTCAAGCAACTCGTACTTTAATTCGTTGATTTTATCCATTGTTAAAACACTCTTGTGCGCTGGTGCGTTGTCTTGATGAAAAATTATTTTTTTGTGTTGTAAGCCAGGACGTTTTTCTCGAATTTGTACATTTAATTGATCTAAAAGGTTGCAATAGTACTCTGAATTTATTGTTTTACCCTTTTGCAGATAGTCAATCAATAAAATACCTTTGAAGTCCCAAAAAACCGTTGCCATAGCCTTACCAGCCGATTGAATTGTTTTTGCCTTCTTTGTGGCACTTCCTCCAGCTTCAGTTTATTGTTTGGATTGTTCTTTTGTCTCTGGAGTATAGTGGTGGATCCATGTCTCATCAACAGTTATGAAACGACGCTTAAAATCCATTTTATTTCGCTGAAAACGATCCAAACAAGCTTCAGAAATGTTCATTTTTATGCGTTTTTGGTCGACTGTTAACAAGTGCGGCACCCATCTTGCAGAAAGCTTTTTCATCTGTAGTTCTTCATGCAAAATTAAATGGACTCGATCATTTGAGATGCCCATGATATTAGCTATTTTACGCACTTTTATTCGTCGATCATTTAATACCATATCATGCACTTTGGCTACAATTTCTGTTGTTGTTGCTGTTTTTGGACGTCCACTACGTGGTTCATCTTTAATGCTTGTACGACCACGTTTAAATTCAGCAACCCAATTTTTTACTGTTGCATATGAAGGAGCACTTTCACCTAACACATTCACCATATCATTATGAATGTCTTTTCCCGATAAACCTTTTTTATGTAAATATTTAATGACACCACGCATTTCTAATTTTTCCATTGTAAAAAAATCGCAGATGCGTCTTTTGTAAACACCTGTTTCTATATGAAGGAGTTGCCAGATCGAAACAAAATTTAACATGTGTACATAGCAGAGATGGAGAGAGTTTCCAAAACACTTAACTTTTTTCTGTTTGTACCGCGGTTTTTGTGCTAGGCTAAGAAGTTTCCGAACCGCCCTCGTAGATACCATTAACTGGACAAAATGTACATAGTTTGCAGAGAAAATAAATACACAAAACTTATACATCATAAAATTCGGTACCAGAAACTTTCATTCTTTCTTTGGTATTATCATAATCACGTATTGCCATGAGTTGCCTTTTATAACAAGTCAAATATTTGAAATGTATTAACTTTGTTCTTTTTTCCATTTGCAGGATATTCACAGTCGAGACCACGTCAGAATTCGGTATTTGTGGGACCAAGTCCAAGCCAGTTTCTAATGCCACGACCGCCACGTAAGACACGTTCTGCCATGGATTTGCATTCGATGATTTTGGATGAGACAGCAGAACAGGTGTAAGATTCCATGATGTCTACGGACGGGGTTTAACGTTTGGTGACACACACACCAGTGTTGGACATTGAGTTTTGGAATTACACTGAAAACTCGTACTAGTTATACAATGATATTCCTTTATACCTAAATATAATGATTAAGTTATAAATATGTTATGATAAATGAAATGCCGAAAACAATGAAAACCACAGCACTTGTACAACAATCACACTGACCAACCAACTTGTAATAATAATGAAGTAGCACTCATGGGATCATAGACATCATCTCTTAACTAACGTCTTGCCATTACATACTCGTACGCCATTAGCGGTTATACTCGTACTTAATTGCCCCACACCACTTTTCTGGAAAAAAAAGAAATGAAAAAGAATGTTATGAACATTTTTCAACGTGACTTCATTCAATGTGTGTATTGCTGCTCAACATTTTCAAATCCTTATAAATAGTCCGAGATAACTGAATCGGTCTAAATACTTTAATGACTGGCCATAAATTCATTTATCTGCCAAAAGAAGACAGTAGAGACATATATCATCCAATACAACAAATAAAAAGATTAGTTGAGGAGAATCAAACAGTCATCATGACTACAAATCATGGTTCGTTTAACCGTTTTTTGTTTTATCTTATCAGCTTGTGTTAATGGACAGGAAGCATATCCCAAATACAACCAAGAACCATATCCAAACCAACATAAATATATTTTTTTATAAATAAAAACCATGCAAGTAGTTTCTTAATCTTTCCCTTAAGGAACAAACGGGGTATTCTTATACTTAGAAAAATCTGTAGGCTGTCTACAATAAAGTTTCCATGCTGACTGATCGCAACCTACTGCTTCATACGGCCTTCGCATAAGTTCTATCATATGATTTTAGAGATTAAAAACTTTTGCGTAAAGTCACCGACATTTGCTTGCTCAAATCGCCAATTAGAAGGATAGCAACTCATTTGCGATTTTACGAATAACTAGGATATCGCGATTAAAGTGTTTAAAACCGAAACTGAAAATCGACATTTTTGGTTTCGAGAGTCGGTTTCTCAAAAATAGCTAAAGCCCGACATGTCGAGTTTTGGGTGTTTTGTTGTTGAATGTAAAGTCTAAGAAAATTTATAATTTCATCTACGGACTCTAGTATTTGAAATAAATCCCAACTTTAAGGGTACCGATCTTCTCAGAAACACCAGCTGATGCGTTTTAACAACACATATCCGTCCGTCCCTACGTCTATTATCAAACTAAAAGTTGCAATTGTTGCCCGAGCTTTTTAAAAATTAGTAGAAGTAATTTTTTTTGGACCAAGGACATATGCTATAGAAAGTGAAGAAAATCGGTAAAGACTTAGATATAGCTTCAACAACTATTTTCAGCTGGTTTTATGTTTTCAATTTTAGAACATATATTAATTCCAATCTTAATCGCATTTGACACACGTACGTTGTTTGAGCCAAGGACGGGCGCTTTCAAATTGGAGTAAATTGGTTAAGATTTAGATATAAGTAGCTCCCACACATATGTTTAATCTTGATAAAAGTTTTTTGACTAAAAGAACGGAGGCTGTTGACTTTTTAAAAAATCGGTTAAATTTGAAATATATGTTACACACATACGTTCAACCGATTTTATGTCTTTAGTTCTAGAAGCCACATATTACATGCATCTTGAGGAAATTGGCACTGTTCCATAAGTGATCAGCTCAGATCAAAATGGGTGATACCGATCCACGACTTGATAAAGCCCCAGCTCAAATACTTTAAAGATTCCTAAAACTCCTCTAAAAAACCATATTAAAGTAATTCTGATTTCGGTCAAATTGTATGTAATACATAAGGATGGGCAAACAAACAGTCTTAGGCCGATTTTGAAGATATGAGCTCATTTTTTGATAACCTCAGTATTAATTGTCTGAGGCCCGAAGTTTGACTTCTAATGTGACTTTAAATTAACTATACAATTTTCTTACGAACCCAAAAATAAATTTATGTTTGCAAAATAATAAAATAAATTTATATATGTGACGCGCAAAATAGAAAGGGACCTAAGGTTAAAAACTAGTTTTGTTCAGGAGAGCCCTTTCTATTTTCGCTTAGAATCGTCGACTTCACTTTCATAAAACTCCCATATCTCTGGGAGGGAACACTTTTGGCGCATGGGATCGGTCTCATTCGATGCTCAGATGTTGTCCACATCAAAAAAAGAAAAAAAAAAAAAAGAAAATTGAATTTTTTTACCCTTAGGTCCCTTTCTCTATGCGATGTCACATATGCAGTTCGACCAAATTAAGGTAACGGGCCCTAAGCACATAATTCTAATCCATTTGAACATCGACATACCAAATGGGTACTTAAAACAATCAAATTTTATGACAAATTCATGTTTGACCTTATTTTTTAAATCTGGGTACATTGATAGACTGTTAAGGGGTCAAAAACCTGTCTTAAGTTGGCTTTTCTGCACAACCAGAAGTAAAGGTGTTTTTATTGCAGTGATTTTATTGCATTCTAGAGTATAGAAAGAGAGACAATTACTTCATTTCGTATAAGGGAAATAAAGGATGTTTAGCCCATTTGTTTTATTTCGGTCTGTTGCTTTTACACATTGAACAGGGATTAACCGGCTCAAGACCTCTTGCATCTATATTTAAATAGAAGACATGTTTTTAACAAAATGGCAAAGTTACATTGATAAAGGATGTTTTTCTCAGACGTGTGGTTTTCAAAAAGAAATAAAGCGCATATAATTACTTAAATGTTTGGTCAAGAATTTAGCTTTATTATAAAGATAATGGTTTGCCATTATGTTTTAAGAATGACTTCGGGCAAGTGACCCCGCGGCTGGCTCGAATCAATTTTAGCGAAGAGGCCCAATTTTCAACCACTTTTTGCAGCATTTGGGGCCGTATGTCAACAATAACTCGCCGAATATTCTCTTCTTAGTCGTCAATTGTGTCGGGCTTATCTGCGAAGACAAGCGACTCTACATAACCCCACAAAAATAGTACAGCGGTGTGAAATCGCACGATATTGGAGGCCACGCCACAGGCCCACGACGCGAGATAATAAGCTCACCAAAAGTTTCCTACAATAAAATGATTGTTTCGGCTGTATGGCATGTAGCGCTGTCTTGTTGGAATCAAAGGTCGTCCACATTAACATCCTCCAATTCAAGCAAAAAAGGAGAAAAAGTCATTGATCACGGCTCTATAGCGTTTTCCATTGACTGTAACATTATGGCCAACATCATTTTTGAAATATGGACCAATAATAACCCCTGCCCATAGAGCACACCAAACAGTGACTTTTTGAGGATGTAACGGAGTCTCAGCAATGGCTTGTGGATTTTTAGTACTTCAAATGCGACAATTTTAATTATTAACTTTCCCATTCAACCAAGAGTGAGCTTGATCGCTGAACAAAAATTTCTTTTAAAATTCAGGATCGGTGACCATTTCGTTTTGAGCCCATTCACTACGATTTGCAAACATTGTTCCGGAGTAAGTCTAAGTCCATTCACCACGATTTGCAAACATTGTTCCGGAGTAAGTCTAATCCTTATAAAATGGCAAACCAAACTGAGCATAAACAAAGTGACAGCTGTCAAAAAGACCAACTCCGAAAAAAGTGTGGACAGATTGAAAACAACATGTCTTAAAAATTCCCTTTATAACAAACAAGCTTAGACCGCTCATTTTTTATATAGTCCGTATTAATTGACTGATTCCCAAAAAATGGCTTCCAATGACCAAATTTGTGTAACGGACTGTATGCCCGAAAATTTAACCCATGTAAACATGGACTTTGGTATGTTCATGTTGTAGGTACCAACAACAATGCAGTTTTTTTGACAAGTTTGGCCTTATTTTTTAAATCTGTTAAATAAAGAGCCTTTTGAAGGGGTTCAACAACCCGTTTTTTTCTGCAAAACCAGAAGTCAAGCATATAATAAATTCGGCTATGCCACTTTATTTTTATTTATTTTTTTTTTAGTTTATTTTTAAGTAAAAAGAAGATCTAATCGCAGCAAGTGATTTTATTGCATTCTAGAGTCTAGAAATAGTGACAATTACTACACTTCTGATTGGAGAAATATTTGGCAAAAGGATAAAACTCAAATGTCGGTTGATGCCGGTTTTTTAACTTTAAAAAACAACCTTATAGTCGTTTTTTGGTTAAAAAAAACGAAATGTCGGCTTTCTGAAATTTCTGGTTTCTTGGACACTCCATTCGCGATTGGTTGAAATTTCTATAACCTCTATAATGATTAGTTCTGTCGTTAGATGCATATTTGACATCCTATACTCTACAAATCAGGTATATTACATTTCTAAGGACCAGCAACCAACACTGTTTAATGACAACTCTCTTGTAAAAGTCTCACCCTGACGATATAGAAAATGATCTTGATAAAATTTTGTTTGATCATTTCACTAAAGCTATTGCGATCATTAGATTTGTTACCCTATAGCTATGTTAATATAGAGAAGTTAAGTTTTTATAAAAAAAACCTTAGGTGAAATTATTTTTAAACTAAACCGATAATAATTTCGATATGTGTGAAATAGTGCAACCGCAGCATACCTGAAAGGTCCAATTTTTGATTATTTCGCTTATGTGGCCCAAAAAACGGTCCGCATTGTCAACACGGTCTACCAATAGGTCAAATGAAAGCAAAGTTTCTATTGCAAAATGTTACAAACGTAATGACAAAGTTTTATATCTACAAACTCCAGCATATGGTCATTTTAAAACATTAAAGTACCCAACAACACTTTTATCTCCTTTTTTGGATACATTTGGCAAACGGAGGAATATTTTCTTTTCTACGTTATGTTCTTCATTCCAGCAGGATTGGACAGCATTGAAGTGCCAACACATTTCTATCCATATTTATGGTGGGCTAAGCAATTCCAAGAAACACCAGGGTCAGAACTTTGAATACGTTCCTAAACAATTTTGTTTGTACTCGAAATGTTTTTAAATCGCATCTTTATACATAATCGTATAAATGGCTGCTATAATTTTTTTTTGGATTGAAAAATGTAAAACGGCTTTAAAAAATTTTTTTGGCTTTACAGAAAATCTTACTATTTTGAAACGGATTGTCAGATTTGTATGAAGTTTAAGTTATATGGAAGATAACAGTACAGGCTATACTACGTATGTAGTCAAACCTTATGTTATACTTTAGTCATTTGAAAAATTTTATAGTCTTTTAAAAATTTATATAGTTTTTTTTAAAAATTTAAATTATTCAATGTTCGTAGTCTTTGATTTTGAGACCGCCATGTTGAAGGTATGGGCAAAAAACTAGATTTAATCGAAATTATCCTTTTAAAAAAAAGTTATATTGTTGTTTTTTTTTAATATTAATTTGTGTTCGTGGTCTTAAGAATTTTCAAAAATTTTACAAAACGTTCGCATAAGTCTAAAAAATCCAAAACAGCAAACAGATTTTTGAAATCGTCATATTTGTTGAAATTATGGACAAAACACTGTCGTAGATCGGTACCCGATGCAAATTTTTATAATATAGAAGACTAGTCCGTTTAAAGAAATTTAAATTTTTACAAAAATTTTAAATTTTTATAAAAATTTTAAATTTTTATAAAATAAATAAAAAATTTTAAAAAAAATTATAGTTTTAAAAAATTCTAAAATAAAGTTTGACTTCATAATGAAGACCGTAGCGTTCTCTTTTATCTGACTCAAATTACGTATAAATCGGCCAATCCGTTCCACAACTGCAATGTTGTTTTCAGTAAGACTAAAAAATAAATTTTACGGCCTTTTCAGAATTTTCAACCACCAAAAAAAAAACAAAAAAATTACGGCAGCCATTAATAGGATTATAAAAAAGCAATTTGTAAACTTTTTGAACAAAAAAATGTTTGGGTACGTAGAAAGTATTCCGATCCACCTATAAATTACCCGACTTTTGATTTTTACAACGAAATTATTTTTATACAGGGACCTTCGACAACCAACAATTAAAGCTTCATTTGGTTTTAAAAATATAAGTTGCCGTTCCCTAATATTCTGGTATACTTGATCTTATGGTGAAACCGAAATTTAATCAAGATTATTACTATTGTGTAGTTGCAAAAGAAGGCGTTTTCTATTTGTGCCCGCTTATTAAACATGAAAGTGGTCGCTTAGGCGAAAACTTCCAAACTGTACGAGAATTTTTCGTAAAGTCGTAATGTACTTATACAAATTAATTTATGAAATTCCATTAGGCATCATAAAATTCGAAAATTTCAATTTGGAAAATAAAGTTATTTAAAAAATACTTTAACCGAGTAATAACTGAGCTCGCTTAAACACGCTAAATTTTATTCATGAATAACTGTCTTATTAAAAATGTTATTTCTATGTTGTTTAACAAAATCCTCCTGTGAGCGAATCCCACTGATCTCAATGTAAAATAATCTCCTAAATCCGAATTGTATGCCCGTTATGCCCTACCACGTATAGTTTTCGAGATATCGTTAAACATCAAATTTTTCTGACTTTTTTCATAAATCTGCCGAACACTTTAGCAATTCTTAGCCGATTCACTTAAAAATGAGTAATATTAATTGGAAATTGTACCCCAAAATGGGGGAATAATTTTTGACAGTTGAAAACAAAATTTTTCAACAAAAAAAATAAAACTTTAATATTTTGGCTGTAACTACATGAAAAGTGCATTTCTTACCAATTAACATTACTGATTTTCAAGTGAATCGGATAGTAATTGTTCAAGGTTTAGGCAAATTAATGAAAAAAATACAAAAATTTCAATTCAAATGCAGATCTTTTTAAAAAAGGATCGGATGGTTTTGTCTAAAGGAGGGCTCAAAATATGATTTTTGCCGAAAAGATGATTTTTAAAACAAACGGGCTTAACCGCATATTGTCTTTCGATATCTGCAAAAAAAAATCATTTTTTTATTATTGTACGATGGTGTAATGTTTCGCATAAGCGACCTCTTAAGCAAGTTGGCAATAGAACACGGCCGGAATATCTTCTCGTCCAGCGGAATTTTTGTTGCTGGACAATTTGTCAACTGGCTTTCTCAGCGTGTATCTAAGAACTCTACGGTTTAAGCTCTGCCAGATCAGCTGAAAATATCCGTTACAGATTAATATCTACAGGGTGGGTCAAAAGTTACCATGGGGTATAAAAATGATAAACTTTTTCGTTTATTTATTTTTTAATTTTTTTTTAGATTATATAAATAACACTTGGAGAATAAATAATGGAGAGATTCACAACTGAAAAAGAACCAGAATAATATAATTTTATTATTTAAATCAGCGATCAATTATTTTAACGCAGACGCATGAGTGATGAAGCTCATTTTCATTAATATGGCTTGTTTATAAGCAGAACTGTAGGTTCTGGGGTGCATCCCATTAGGTGTACAGTATGGTCTGGGATCACATCAGCAAATATCATTGGGCCTTACTTCTTCGAGAATGAAGATGGAAGTGCTGTAAACGTAAATGAAGAGCGGTATCGGTTTATGATAGAAAAAGTTGTACGTCCTGCTCTTGAAAACAGACCTAAGATGTGGTTTCAGCAGGACGGAGTCACTGCCCACACTGTCCGAGGCACAATGGCACTTTTAAGTCAAATTATTGGAGATCGAATAATTTGCAGAAATTAGCAAATTATTTGGCCAGCGCGTTCGCCAGATTTGTCAGCACACGACTATTTTCTTTGGGGTTATTTAGAGGTGTGAGTATATGCGAACTAGCCCGAGACAATCCTTCAACTCAAGGTCAACATTGTTGCAGAATGATGGGCTCTAAAACGAGCCCATCTTGCGAAGTTAAAAACTGGGGTCATTTAAGTGACAATATTTATCATACTTAGTCAGGGCATAGACATGTCGATTTTGCTAATTGTCGCTTTTGCAAACCAATGTTGGTTTCATTTGGTGTCACGAAACCAAGTTGTTTTTGTCCATTTTGAATGTAAATTAAACCCATGTTTGAATCAGCTGTTGCTGATAAAACCGATAACATTGGTATTCATGACACTAAAGCATTTTTTCGTATCGTATTCAAAACCAATAGTGACAACATTGGTTTCTATGACAGCCCTGAGTGTAAAAAATTTCCATTTTGTATATTACACAGTACAGCACATGATTTCGGGACTCAATTCTGATAATTGTTTGTGAAAGTAGCCCCAAAAAGAAAAACTTCTGCATCATTCGTTTGGTCAAGGTACATCAAATAATAATTTAATAATTAATTTGAAGTTAGTAAGTATCGTATAGGGGAATTTGTCACGTTTTAGGCTCTTTTGTTTGTCATAACTCAGGAACCACTAGTCCGAATAAGCTGAAACAAATTAAAAAGTTTAAAATTACAATTCCTTTAATCTGGTAGAATAACGTTTTTCTACATAAGCAATAGTTTCGCAGTTATAAAAAAATGTATGAAGAAAAAAAATATTTTTTGCCTAAAAAATTAATGTTTTTTTTTAATTCCTAAAAAATACAAAACGGTTATAGTTTCAATTACTTATTTCAATTACTTAGTGTTTATTACTTATTTTTTTTTTAATTCTGAGAATTATAAAAAAGTCATCAATGTTTTTTCCAAAGAATTTTGTGCATATCTCGAGCATATTTTTGAAATTCATACCTTCACTTAATTGTGAATAAAAGCGAAACGCGTAAATCGACTTTCGTGATCTTTGTCTCATTTTGTTCATAGGTTTTGCGACTTTACGTGAAAGTTAAAGGACTTGACACTTTTTACCGTTTTGAATAAAAAATAAATAAAAAAAAATTAAATTTTTTAGGCAAAAAATATTTTTTTTCTTCATACATTTATTTAAAACTGCGAAACTGTTACTTATGTAGCAAAACGTTGTATGAACATAATAAAGGAATTGTAATTTGTAATTTATTTAAATTTGTTTTAGCTTATTCAGACTAATGGTTCTCCAGTTATGACAAACAAAAAAACCTAAAACGTGACAAATTCCCCTTTGATCGCTTTGATCGTATACGATACTAACTTACTTTAAATTCATTATTAAACTATTATTTGATGTACCTTGACCAAAAGAATGATGCAGAAGTTCTTCTTTTTGGGGCTACTTTCACAAACAATTATCAGAATCCAGTCCCGAATCAATCACCTGAAAAATGTTGTACTGTGTTATATAATCTGAGAAAAAAATAAAAAAATAACAAACGAAAAAGTTACTAAGATTTTTAATCCCATGGTAACTATTGGCCCACCCTGTATTAATGTCATTTGTTATCGGTTGTAATGCACGGCTTATTTAATTGAGAGAATCCCTGCTTATTCTTTGGCAGAAAGTTGAGAAAATGCCCAAATTCAAAATAAGTCAATAAAAATCAAAATGTATCCTTTAAACCATCAATTATAACTATAAGTCTGTACTCCCACGACAGCCGGTTCTATTTGCCGGATTGACCCGAAGCAGCAATTCTTCGGCCAAGGGCTGTCGCCTCGGCACACAGTTGCCGCTACAATAACAACAACATAAGTCTATACTTTTCGACGATAGTAGGGCACTGAATTATTGTTGAAATCGCTAGCCATTAAGAAAATGGTGTGGGAGGGTATCAACAAAAATATAGCAAGTATAGTCCATTTAAAACCCAGCCAACAGCCGTAGTTCAAAACTCAAATAACATTTAATTGCATTACATTACATTAAACACACGATATTCATTTCCAGTCCATGAAATGCATTGCCTGAAACTAAATTATTTTTTTGTACATTTGTATATTTGAAAATAAGAACACAATAATTACAAAACAAAAGAAAAAAAAATAAATGCTCAATTAGAAAAACTTTTTTATTTTTACTTGCGCTCCAAGTATAGTCTCCACATTTTGTAGTTTGTATTTTGCGTATCTGCTAATCCTTAATGAATAAACTTTTTCTATGTTTTTGTCCTTTTTCCTTTGATTTTAATTCTTATTACTTTTGTTGCACATTTCCACCATTGTCTGATAGTTTTTAAGTTGGCGTGTAAAATAAAAAAACAACAACTACTCGCATTAATATTCGGTTCATGTTGGCATTCTAATTAAGTGCGTTCCTTTGCTATATTGACACTCTACTGTAATTAAGTTAATACGGGCAAGGTAAGATTTCCCAGAGATTTAATTGTAGTTTTCTCGTTTGTCTTTTCTACTCTCCTCCACGTGACACTTGTTACAAAAAACACTTAACAAGTGCATACAAATGCACTTACATTTTACACCTACTATTTATTATAGTTATATTCTACTATATATTTGCTACTTATTACTACCAACTACTTAACTGGTGACTTTCTTAAAACTTACCTTCTCTAACTCTTACTATTACTGTTGCTATTATTCCTCTCTTATTACCATTTATACTTAAGTACTTTTACCATTGTGAAACTGTAAAAAAACCAGAAATGAAATTTTATCACAGCCTAATCGTAGATTGTTTTTTGTTATCTTTTAGAAAAGAAAGAAAAAAAACGCAACACACTAAATTTCGTTATCGATAAGTCAACAATAATCAATGATACCAAACCAAACAAGAAGGCAACACTTTTTTAAATGTACCTTAAGATTGTTATTTCCACTGTAACATAGGAGAACCAAAAACACAATGTCTTTTTTAAACTTAACTATTTAATAATAATGATGATAAACATGAGGATCAATTTCGTTATGAACTTAACCTAAGTAAGTATTAACTAATATTTAAACACTAAAATGCTTAAGACGTTTTTTAAAGTGAATGCTGGATTGAAAGAAAATTTGTATTAAAAAGAATTTTGATGCCGTTTTACCTGGCAGTAATTAGAAATTTATAACTGAAATCCTTAGCGAATTTCTTCATAATTATCAACACTTTGCTCTGATTGGGTCCATATCAATAATAAAACACGGACTTAAAAAAAGGTTAGGATTTTACCAAGGATCGGGAAATGTTTTATATTTTTTTTTGTTATCAAATACTCGTATATATCACTGAAGTTCAAAAATTGCCAAGGACCGGAAAAACCGTTTTATATTTCTTTTTGTACTCAAATACTCATATTTATCATTTAAGTTAAAAGAAACTTTACTTTCAACAATTGCTGCAAAGCTTTCTGAAGAGGGTTGTCACGGACCCGAAATCATGATTAAAGCTGTGTGCAGCCACGAAAATCAATGACACTTTGCCATTTTTGTTAAAATCGTGCCTTCTATTTAAGTGTAGAAGCAAGAGGTCTTGAGTCGTTTAATCCCTGTTCAATGAGAAATTTTGCTTATAAATATTTTTGCGAAAAGTCATTAAATGAATTTGAATCCAGCATTATGAAAATTTCGAAATTTCTGTGAAATTCTTTGAGTTGTGGTTTTTCATTAGACCTTTTGTGCAAATGTTGAATACAAGATCGAGGTCAGTATTTTTTGTAAATTTTTTTTTTTATTATTTTCGCTCTGATAATCGACGAAAAAGACTCAATACTCGTATTTATAGTATTTATTGTTAGCACGATTCCTGAAGATGATCTATGTTGAATATCGAAAATAATAAATAAATAAATTTAAAAACAATACTGACCTCAAGTTTGAATTCAACATTTTATCAACATTCTCTGAAAATAGCCGATAAACTATAGAAAATGAGCTTTTACGAGAAAACTTGTAAACTGACAATAAGTAGCAGACATGGAAAAGCATCTTTGAAAAACTCTCAATATCTTAGGACAAAGAAAATGACACTCTTTCTTGATACCCATATGTCCCCCAAAATGACGTGATGGATTTTAGGCCCCAGGGGACCATAGACCACACCCATATCCCTCTAGTTCAGCCGAATCCAAAATTTAATTTCGTAGTGAGATTCTTCATAAAATTTAACTGTTCTTGAGTAGCCATATGAAAATTTTCGGAGGCATTTTCAAGGGACCTTACCCCATCGGTCAAGGCCTTACATTTTGTTTCTTGACAACCATAGTACAAGTAGGCTGATTTGTTTGCCTATGGGGCCCTTAGGAATTTACCACCATGGGTCAAGGCCTCATATTTCTTCGAATAGTAAATTGATTATAATAATCTGCTCCGTGACAAAATTTTGATTTTTTGTAATAGTTTAAGACTGAGTTTAAGACATAGTTTAAGACTGAGTTGCAACTTGACACAAGTCTTTGATTTTTTTCTTCAAATTGTGTTGCCCAGTGTTATTGATTGTCGAAAAAATATAAGACCATCTAGCCATTTCCGATTTTCCGTCCGTGAATCTGTTTAAAGCGCGATAGCGGTCAGACGAATCAACCTAGGATACCGAAATTTTGCTCTCCTGAACAAAACTGGTTTTTACCCTTAGGTCCCTTTCTATTTTGCGCGTCACATATTGTGGCTGGGATAAGGGAAGAGTATACCGAAAGTGCCTAAAAGCGGATTTGGGGACGGTGGAGGGTATACATGTGTGACGCGCAAAATAGAAAGGACCTAAGAGTAAAAATCAGTTTTGTTCAGGAGAGCCATTTTAAAGAGTCATTTTAAAGGTTAAAATACGTGTATCTTTGGTGTACCATCACTTGCAAAAAAGGCGCATATCTCTGGGAGGGAACACTTTTGGGGCATGGGATCGGTCTCATTCGATGCTCAGATGTTGTCCACATCAAAAAAAAATAGTTACAATTTTTTTTTTTACCCTTAGGTCCCTTTCTCTATGAGCCTTTTCAAAGTTTTTACTTGTCGATTAGTTTGCTTTATTTACTACAAACCCTGTGAGTCAAAACACAGCTGTAAGTATAGGGTGATCCATCTAGTGGTGTTTTTTGAAAATAAAAAGAAATACAAAAATTCAAATCAAGTGTGGAATGTTTATTGCTCATTCGAAAATACATACTTTATGTCATTTATTTTTGAATATAATTTCTCTCAAATGTTGGACGCAACTACGTCTCAGGGTGTCCATTCTGGGGGTCCAATTTTAAATCACTCGTTCGAGCTTTTCGACCAGTATGGCGTTAATGACAAGCGTAATATTAGCTACCACAACCTGAATCGTAGCTGGTTTGTCAGCCTAGACTTTGGACTTTGCGTTGCTCCAAAGCAAAAAGTCTAAAGGTGTGATATCACATGATCTAGGCGGCCAACTCACCGATTCAAAACGTGAAATTAGCTGCTCTGCGAAATTACCTCTCAATAGATCCATTGTTTGAGCAAGTGGCACCGTCCTGCTGACCCCAAATGTCGTCAAGATTACGGGTAGCCTAAATTCAGCTATAATGGCGCGATAGCGAGCACCATTCACGCTTACGTTCCGGTCTTGATCATTTATGAAAAAATATGGACCGATGATTCCACCAGCCCATAAACCGCACCAAACCATGGTTTTTTCTGGGTGTAATGGCATCTCTTAAACCGCTTCTGGTTGCTCTTCAGCCCAAATGCGGCTTTATTGTCTTGTCGCTGAGAGAGAAATGGGCCTCATCAATGAACAAAATTTTGGTAACAGCGGATCTTTTTAGAGCTTTTGAAGAGCTCGAACACTGAAACGGCGACGCAATATAATACAAACAAAATATAATACAAACGAAATTTTGAAAAAGCATGTTTATGAAGCCGGTTCGCCAAAACTTCTTTAAAAACTACACTAAATGTACGAAAAACTTCGTCAATAATATAATGAATATACTTATAATAAGAAAAATGAGTCGTAAATAGTACGATCTTGCAGTGTGGAGTTTTTATTTCAATTTAGTCTTCAACATTTATCTTTACACCGCCACTTTAATTAAGATGCCTTTCTGTCCTCATTTTGCTCTGCATTTGTATCTTGTCAGCTAAACCTGGTCTTCTACTCTATAAGTTTTATTAGCCGTTTAGAGAGACTCCCTTCGATCTTCATCATATACAATTTTTACTCTTCAGCATTCACTTTAGAATTACACTCTACAAAAAACCAAAACTATTTCATAGGTTTTCTTCTTTTTTTACAAACAACACTTTACACCAAAACTAAATAAAATATGAAAAATACCAGAAAAAAATCAAGTACAATTTTTCTGTAAAAAAAACGACAAAAAGTAATAGCTCTAACTATAAAACAAAATAAATTATTTTTTACAATTACTTATTTTTGGAAACAAAAATTATTAAACTTATAGCACTGTGGCAACGACTCAGTGCTAGAGGCAATGGCATAAAGCTTTACTAAACAAAATAAAACAAAAACCAAATCTTTCACAGATACACAAACAAACCAATATGAAATAAAATAAACTGGAATAGAGAAAATTTACATACACAACAGATGATAAACAAAAATGAAAAAAATAATGTTAAAAAAATCGTTGCTCTTATGCTATTTTGGCCCAAATGCCATTTGTTTTGCAATTTTATGTTTCACGAATTTGACTACAACATATTTATTTGCTACAGATATTCGGTGACATTTGAAATGAAGAATTTAAAGACTTTGTTAAAGATAATACAAAAAACTATAAAATTAATACGGTTCTATTAGAAAATACACACAGTTTAAATTTCGAATAGCAGAAAAAAAGTGTTTGGATCAAAATTACAGAAGAGTGACGTAATATAAATTAACAAATCTAAAACATACACAAATGGAAACTCAATTGGTGGGTTTTGCCATTCGCTTTCGATTGAAATTGTATTTGAGTTCGTATAAAAATAATTGGAAATTTAAGGGAACAAGTTTTAAATACAGCAGGTTTCATTAGAGCCAGAATATTCAATATGTAACTCGAAAAGTTTGTAAAGCTTTTTTATAATACTCGTAGTATAAAGGGCTGCTATATGTTTTTGTTATTTTTTCTTTGTTTCGTCTTAGGGGGCTTGAACATTTTAAAATGCATTAAAAAATTATGAAAAAGTTGTACTTGTATAAAAGAGAACACTACGTCAACACTAGTCAATCTTTAATGCATAATTTTTTTTTTAAAGTTTTATTTTTTATTTTAAAAAATTAATTTTTTTAAATGTTCCTAACCTTCATTTTTTTTTAATTTAACTAAATCTTCGCATAGGTCTTACAAATCGAAAACTCTAATCCGGTTTTTGGGACCGTCATAATTGTTAAAGGAAAAACGATGGCGTTTTTTAAAACAAATTTTATATTGTTTTGAAAAAATTCAACTTTTGTTAAATATTAAAATCTCTACGAAAATTTGAATTTTAGAAAAAATCCGTAATTAGATTATTGCGATTGTCATAATTGTTAAAGTTATAGGCAAAACACTGGCGTAGATCGGTACCCGTAAAATAAAACCAAAAAAAAATTAAATAAGTTGATAGCACGTTTCTAAAGAATCAATTCAAAAATCAATTAAAAAAAAAACTTTAAAAAATATTTATTATATTTGAAATGAATTTATTTCAAAACTGAAATAACTAGACAAGCTATCACGTTCGGGGTGAATACAAATACTAGTTTTTGGGTAAATTCTCATTTAAAATATGTCAACGCTCTCAAATATACCTTGCAAGTGCATTTCAGCAATTATGTATCGTAAATGAAATCGTAAATGAAAAAAAAATAAATAACTTAAAACGATATTTTTTGTTTTTCAAGGGAACTGATAGTTAATTTTAGACAAAGAATAATCCTCCTAAGCACCGTTGCTAATTTAGCCTTTTAAGCAGGTTTTACACCGGTTTGTAGGGATGATTTGGTAATTTGCTTTAAGCTTTTTTGTTTTCAGAAATTGTCTAGCTTTTTCCGAAGCTTTTTTACCATGAATTGCGTTGTAGTAGGGAATTGACAGTTTTAGGTTATTTGGTCGTTGGTGGTTGCTCCAACAACATTTGTTGGCCCGATGAACCCTTGTCCTATTCAAATTTGTGAAGAAAATTATATTATTTTGGAGAACCCATATGTCTTTTGTTGATGAGGGCCGAATGTGTTATAGACTTATCTTAAAAGTGTATGTATATGTGACGCGAAAAACAGAACAGGGTAAAAAACTGTTTTGTTCAGGAGAGCCATTTTTAGTATTTAAGTACGTGTATCTTTGGTGTACCATCACTTTCATAAAACGCGCATATCTCTGGGAGGGAACACTTTTGGGGCATGGGATCGGTCTCATTCGATGCTCAGATGTTGTCCACATCAAAAACAAAAGAAAAAAAAATGAAAATTGATTTTTTTACCCTTAGGTCCCGTTCTCTATGCGCTGTCACATATTGAAAAATGTAGATAAATCTACTGTTTTTATGCACGACTTCCATGTTCGAAAGTACCTTTTTTCCACCTATTACAGAATAAATGTTAGTTGGGATTTCTGTCGAAATTTTATTGGTTTTTAAAATCCACTTTGGGCACCGTAACATTACGTTTGGTTCATCCCACAGCGCCAGTTCTGCTTACCAAAAGTGGCCCACTGGCACTTTGTAGCGATATTTTATTGTTTATTTTTAATAATCCATATGTACATAGTTCAAGGTGCGATTTTTGGGCACCTAGGACCCAAACGGCCGGTTTATATACCAATGAATCCAAATCTTAAAGATCCACATTTGAATTTGTGTGAAGGTTTCACAGAAAATTCCACTGTTTCTGAGTACCCATGTGGGGTCCATATTTAAAGGAACCTATTTTTTTCAGCAAACAAGAGACTTTACATCCATTTAGGTCACAAATTTCGTCAAATTGCAATATTAATATAATATTCGGATTCCAGCCGATATTTTTTGTTTTTTGATAAAATGTCCATAGTTAAAGGGACCTTTTTTGAGCCCCTGGGCTCAAATGGGTCGTTCCGAGTCACAGATTGACCCAAATCTAAATTATAAGTACAAATATAGATTTGTGAAAAAATTTAGCTGTTTTTGGAAACCCATATGTCCCCGAGTATCAGGGGACATTTTTTGCAAGCATAACACGGTCACACATTTCAAGCATAACACATTTTAAATTAATTCCTTCAGTTATATAGCGAAAAAGTAAAAAAAACAGGGTATTTTTAGGCCTTTAAAGGGGAACTTCGCGAAAAATATCTTCAATATCCGCTTTTAAATTCGTTTTTATTCAACCCACTTTCATGACATCCCTACATAATAGATCACATTTGCAATTAAGCTCACTAAAAAAAAACGCAAAAATAGGGTGGCGCTTGTTATATGTATATATAACAACATCGGAACTTGTTTTTTTTCTCCAGCTAAGGCCAAACAAGGTTGAAATTCAAGGAACTTAAACTTAGAATTCATGTGATCCTGGAGTTAAGTGCAAAACTATTGGAAATTGTGTTTAGCTCGTTTGTGCTAAAAAAAATTCATGAATTTTGAATGTTTTTTCTTTGCTAATCCTTATTCACCCTTGTTGTTTCAATATTTAGAAAGGTTATGCAAATTTTATAAAAAAAATGTATTATATTCAGAAGTTTTATAAACAACTTTTGTTAATAAGATGTCTTTGTCACTTTTAACAAATATACTTATAAATGAAAAAAATATATTTTTTTGCAAAATTTCTTTAATTTATCGTTTGTGTACAATAACGACCTTTAATTGCAAAACGACACAAAAGATTCCAACTCATTTTAAAATTTAGGAATGCCACCAACCCACACTTTGAATTAGTTGCCTACAATTTGTGCAAAAAGCGAAAGGAATTATTGTGCAATAAGACAATAACTGAATAAGATTACATCGTTAACCTCTTCCCATAAAAACCTAAAACGTTAAGGTTTTTTCAGAAATTTACAAAAAATACTCGTATCGTTTAGGCCTGATTTTTTTTAAATTGTGTTTTAATAATGCTACATATTAGGTGGGCGTTTGTATTAATATCCCTTTAAGGTTTTTCTCTTAAATCAATGAACTTTGCACAAAATAATTCCAATACTCGCAGAGGTTGCTAAAGTAATACAAAAATAAAAACAAATGATGACAGGAAATTATAAATTTTTTACAGTATTTCTTATCGAACATTTTTCCTAAAATTTTAAATTAATCTTTTTATAATGAAAGTTTGATTTAATGTTTTAAATTTAAAGAAATCGTTAACTTTTTTGCAATTATTTGAAGTTATTGCCTTAAAGATCACTTACTTTGATTTCACTCGGTAAAATATTTTTGATATTTCCCTCAAAAGAAATCAAATAGTTCGACAACTTTAATCCAATTTCGGTCTAAAGTTAATGGAAAACACGCCATCCCTGACCATGTATTAAATTATTCTTAGAATTACGATATTCTAAAAATATAACATATAAGTGTGCATGAACTATATAAAATATATAGCTAATACATATAAATAACATATATACATAAATATTTATAAATGTAAAAGTTCAGTCATCATAAGATGTTTGTATTTGTAGTGATCTGTACAATGTAATGTTTGTATGTATTGTGTATAAAATAAAAATAACAAATGGAAAATCGAAAACTCAATCAAGTTAATCTTGAACCTTGAACATCTACAAAACAAAAATAAATAATATTAAAAATAATTTTTATCTTAACACAAACAGAGGAATTATTATACATATTTACTTATATAGCCTGTAAGTTGAATCAAACAAAAACTGTTTTTAACATACGATATAAAGAGAGAAAGATGGAGATGTATTCTATTTTACATATACATACATACTTACATACGAGTACTATTTGTTTATCTGAAACTGAAAGAAAATCATATGAATTATTTATTATTTAAATAAAAATTCTATATAAAACGATAACAAACTGTTGTGTGATTTGGTGATGGTTTTATGGTTTTAAAGTTGCAAACATAATTGGGTAAATATTTAAATTCAAGCATAGTAAAATTGGGCTGAGGCTTCCTAAATGTAATATTAATTGCACCAAATATATATTCGAAATTTGTCTGTTTTTCGTTCTAGGGCAAGCGTTCTTCAGTTAACAAAAACACTATTTCTTATTTCTACATTCATTCCACTTGTCCTGGACCGGTTTCTCAAATCTGTAGCTGTACTTCACTGACTGTCAAATACTGTATACAGAGTTTAAATGGTCTTCACCAAGAGCGGCACTAACTTTATTTATTTTCAGTTTAATTTGCCATTTCAAAATGAGTAGGCATACTCTGGAACAACTTTTAGATTTTGTGCTCCAAAAACGAGATGGCTACCGATCCTGATTTTTACAAGAAAATTTCAGCGATAAAGATCACTTATGGTTAATAACCAAAATTGTCGCATACGGAGTAATGAAAATCCACAAGCCAATGTTGAAACGCCGTTAAATTCTAAAAAAAAAGTCACTGTTTGGTGTGCTCTATGGGCAGAGGGAATCATTGGTTCATGTTTCTTCACAAATAAAGCCGGTCATAATGTTACAGTCAATGGGGAACACTATAGTCATGATTAATCACTTTTTCCTGCATTCATTAAAGGATGTTGATGTGGAAAACCTTTGGTTCCTACAAGACGGCGCTTCATGCCATACAGCCACTGAAACATTCAACTTTTTGAAGGCAACTTTTGGTAAGCGCAATATCTCGCCTCGCCGTTGCCTCCAAGAGCGTGCGATTTAACACCGCTGGACTAGTTTTTGTGGGGTTATCTGAAGTCGCATATCTACACGATTGACCTCTTGGAAGAGAATATTTAGCGCGTTGTTTCCAATGCAGTAAAAACTGGTCGAAAATTGGGCCTCTCGGCGGCCACTTGCACGAAATCATTTTTAAAACGTAATTTCAAGCCGCTATCTTTATAATAAATTTATGTTCTTGGCAAAACCATTAAATTACACCCTTTAAAAAAACACCCTTTATATACATATTTAATAATTTTTAATTTTATTTTTTGGAATTCTGCCAAAATAAATGGATTTTCGACCACATTGTATCGATACGAAATATTATTAGTAAATTAACCCAAAGTTAAAAAATATAGCACATAACCACGCCCCTTTTTTCAACTGCTTTGAGTTTTATAAATAGACCGTCTGTGGGTAAGGGTATATGTAGGTCAGCTCAACCGACTGAAACTAGCTCACTTGTATTGTGTGTGTTAATGGCACATAAACTTGTGTGAATATTGAACAAAAATCAGGGCTTTTTACAGAACCCATGGAAAACATCGTTTGGTTTTATGAAGTAATAAATTTACATGGTAATAAATACACCCCATGAAAAGCAAGCAACTCCTTCCGGTGAACAGAAAAATTACATGCAACCTACGTATTTCCATATCAATCTACTAATCAAAATAATAAAACGCCCTTTGACGATAAAAGCCAATCAAAAATAATGCTGAAGAGGCAAAGAAGCATTAAACCACTTCGACAGCAGAAACAAAGAAACTTTTAAAGCCATTCTATAAAATATACAGGTAATAAAATAAGGATAATAAGTGACTAAGATAAGAAAATGAGTACTGCAGATAGACGGTCAGAGTCGTGAAATTTGCGTTGACTGACACCATCGTTGAACAGACAGAAGCTCTACGAAAACATCTGTATTTGCGTGCAGCACAGTACACAGTGGTTGGAAAACGAAATATTTTTCACAAAATATTTTTTGTTATTGTCGTAGATCCATAAAACCAAACAGAGTCTGACACTGACACCATCGTTGAACAGACAGAAGCTCTACGAAAACATCTGTATTTGCGTGCAGCACTGTACACAGTGGTTGGAAAACCAAATATTTTTCACAAAATATTTTTTGTTCTTGTCGTAGATCCATAAAACCAAACAGAGTCATAAGACCTCTCGCGAGAATAGATGTAGTGGAGCACGGCTTAAAGTTCACAAATCATATTTTTTTTAATTGGAAATTCAAAACTTTGGATAAAATTTTCTTTTTGCGCTAGTCTGGCACAAAAGTTAATGTCGTTATTTTCATCTTCAGTAAAGTCCTCTTACCCAAATGTAAAAATTTTGTATAGTGTCTTAAAAGTAAATTGTTTATAAGAAGAATACATTTATTTTAAAAACAATTGGGGAAATTGATTTTTTTTAATTTGTTATTTAAACTTTTATAACTTAAGACTGATCTAATATTTTAACTCGAAATTCAAACCTGGTTCATGTACATTTTTCCTACGAAGGAAATTAATAAATGAACTGTTGGCTGACATACTCGTTTACTTTATAAAGATCGGACTAACGTAGAACAAACTAATTTTTGATATAACTCTTAAACTGCAGAAAATACGTTAAAATATGAAAAAAAAACATTTATCGTACTGTAACAAGCTTTTTTCAAAAATCTAATAAAAGCTGAAGTTTCAGCGAGCAACTTCGGAGCCGTGCTTCACGACCCATTCTGCCTAGGGATCAAAAAATGTTCTTGAAAACTTGAATGCACCTTACCTACGGCTGTGTGAAATTTCATGAATTACCGACAAACACAACTAAAGTTAGAGATTTATTTCCAAAATATTTTGTTTTCCAACCACTGTGTGGTAGATGGGCATAACAACAAAATGGGGAATAATTTGTTTATGTTTGCAACATTTACATATCGTCAAAACTTTCCAAGCATCGGTGGAGTGCCATCAAATCGAATCTTATATACCCTTCCCAGTATTGGAGACATATAGAGTTAATTGTTTTTATACTCTCCACCATAGGATGGGAGTATTTATAAATTTGTCATTTCGTTTGTAACACCTCGAAATACTTATATGGGATCATATGACGTATATACGAGGGCATAATAATAATTCCGCGACTATTCGAATAAAACGGGTTTTTTGCAAAGAAAAAATATCAACAGCATCTCCTTTTAGCTCAATACACTTAGCACAAAGTTCCCCAGTTTTTGTATCCTTTAAACAAATTGTATTTTTCGAGGTCCATAAAATAGGAATTTGTTTGATCAATAATTTCATCGTTGGAGCTGAATCTCTTTCCACTGAGCTATTTCTTTAGTTTAGGAAATATTGCCAGGGGGATAAATCCGGAGAATATGGCGGATGAGGTACCAATTCGTTAGTTAATTCACGTCATTTTGCCATTGAGACTGCACACGTGTGCACCCGTGCATTATCTTGAAGAAATCGCGGTACTCATCTTGCAGACAGCTTTCTAAAACCCAACAGATCATGTAAATCAACAATTTCACGCACTTTTACTCTTCGATCGGCCAACACCATATCGTGAATTTTTTTTCGACATTTTCTGGTGTATTAACCTCAATTGGCCGTCCAGAGCGTTCAGCGTCATTTGTACTCGTGCGACCATTACGAAAGTCTGTAAACCACTTTTTTATACCCTCCACCATACAATGGAGGGTCTATTAGTTGTGTCATTCTGTCTGTAACACCTTGAAAGAATCCGCGGAGACCCAACAAAGTATATATATTCTTGAAGACGATCTAGCCATGTTGTCCGGCTGTCCGTCTGTTGAAAACAAGATAGAGCCTGCATTAAAACAGCTAGGGAGCTGAAATTTGGCACAAACATGTGTAGTTAACCTAGCATGGTTAGTATTGAAAATGGGCTATATAGCTCTACGGAAAGTTTGTGCTGGAGACCCTCAACCGACACTACCTCATAAAAATTAGTTTTTTATTTGGAAATATCCGTCCAGTTTTTTGAGCAAAATCACTGAAATTTTGCAAATAATAATCTTTATATAGGCGCAATCATCTATGTAAAAATGGTTTAGATTGGGCCACCATTTCTTGTACCTCCCATACAAACGGCCTTATGGGCCTTGAGAAATAATATGACTATAACTCACCACAAACTCCTACTGGTACCTCCCACACTAACGGTCTCATGGGCCTTGAAAAATAATATGACAATAACTCACCACACACTTGACCTATCGAGACGAAATTTTCGGCATAACGATTTTTATATAGAACACACCACTGCGCCAAATTCTGTTCATGGGCTTTGAGAAATAATATGACGATAACACACCTCACATCGAAATGAAATTTTGCACATAAAGATTTCTATATAGAACACAAATTTGGTTTTATTAGGGAATCTGGTGGAGGGTATCCAAAGTTCGACACAGCCAAACTTAACATTTTTTACTTGTTTACCATTGAAGTCGATAGCGCAGAGTTCCATAGAATTTATCAAGCTTTTCCTTGATTGCAGGCTTTTCCCGCAAAAAATAATGTTTAATGAGCACTCGAAATTTACTTTTTCCATTTTTAACAAAATCCATGAGGTTGTATGTTTTGAACAACTGTAAAACACAAACTAAATGACGAAACACTCTCAAAATTTGACAGTAGTCTATTAACAGATGGTACTTTATGGTAGCAGCTACGAGGGAAGTCAACTTTTTGTGTTTAAAAAAGTCTTAAATCGAATTTTACATCTCGACTTTTTATGTTACCTTTAGATATTTTTAATTGTAAAAAACATATAAGTTTTATTTTATTGTAGTGACAAAATATGCCTAAAAAAATCTTCTAGAGTAATCCCGAGCAAATTTATTGTGTCGGTAACTAACTTACACTGAAATTATATTGAGCTCTTTTAACAAGTTTATTTTTATTATTTTTTAATTGCCCAAAAAATTTTAATTTGATTATTTTTTGAGAGCAATTGATGCGGGCATGCGGTTTCACGTACAGGGATGCTGCTGAAAGCATCTACCAAAAATAATTTTATAACTTTTTTCTATTTATGAATTTGGTTAATTGTTTTTATTTTGCGGATTGATTTTTAGATTTAACAAAAATGGATACCTGGATACAAAAATTTGAATTGTCCGCCGCTATCCCGCACTGGAGTCCGTATTTTCGGTTCAAGAGAGTATAGGCGCACGTTTGGCGGCAATCCTCCGAGCAGATGGACCATAATGAGACATGTTAACAACTTTGCCGAGCATGGAACAGTCAACAGAAGACCTTACCATCAAAACTCTTCTGTTCGGACGGAGCAATCGCTGCTGTAGCTGTAGCCATACAAGACAATCCAAGAGTTTCGACAATAAGCTTATCTGCTCAACTGGGTATAAGCACGCTGTCCTTGTTGTCAATTATGCACAAAGATTGGGACTTATTCAAATATAAAACTCAAATGGGCAACAAACTAAACGCAGCAGACTTCCCGATTCGCTAGGAATTTTGCCAAAAGATGCTTCAAATAGTGGAAGAGGACGGAAATATGTGGAACTGTCTTTTCATGTCTGACGAGGCCCATTTCGATTTAAACGCAACATATACAAGCAAAAGTCGAATATGGAGAGGTTGCCACCAGCAGATACTCCATGAAACGGAATTGCAACCACTTCGTGTCATAGTGGATTGTGCAAGAGCAACGAAAATTTTCCAATAAGCTGATATCCAGAAACTCCACATTCCGTTGGCCCTTCCGGTCACCTCACCTTAGTGGACCTGACTTTTTCGTGTGGGTTTATTGAAAACAGAAGTCTTCGAAGCAAAAATAACAAATTTGAATGAACTAAAGCAATCCATTGAAGAAACAATTGGGGATATTCCTGTCTCAACTCTCCAAGCAGTAATGACCAACTTTTTGGTAAGATGTCGCCCATGCATTTAAATTCCTTTATTTTTAGAACTAATTAAGCTATATTTAATAAAAATAAATGAGCTTTAACATGAGTAAAAATACACTGAAAAAAAAAGTTATTTGAGTCTCTTAATGTAGCAATATTCATCAGCCACCCTGTACATTAATCGACCGCTTTAGAAAATAAACTTTGTTTTTATACATTCTAAAAACTTGACTATAAGTTTAAAAAATTGATTATAATTGTTTTTAAGTTTTTTAGTCACTCTTGTTTTTTAAATAAAACTTTTAATACAAAGAAAACTTGTTTTTTATTCATAAATCTTGCATTTTCATGTCCCTAAAGAAAGAAGTCGGCTTTAATCGACATTTTTATAATACCTAAAAGACGAAAATTCTAAAAGTCGACTCTTGATTTTTTTTTGTAATAGTTGAAAAGTCGTCTTTAAGTCTTAAGTCCTACCTCATACCAGGTTTGAAAAAAATCACCGCTGTAAGAAGTAGCTTCTGACGCGTGATCAATCTAGAGATGTTTTTTTTGCTGATTGCACATGAGTTGTGTTCAACTTTTTTTCTTTTCAGTATTATTTGCCATTTTATCATGGAATGACTTACATTGCAACAACATCTCCAAATTGTTCAGCGGTATTATGGAAATGAGCGTTTGGTGAGAAACGTTTTTCGACCAAAATGTTGTTCAGTGATGAGGTCCATTTCTGGCTCAACGGCAACGTCAATAAAGAAAATAGCCCCATTTTGGCTAAAGAGCCACCAGAACAGGTTCAAGAAGTGCCTTCGTACCAAGAGAAAATCACGGTTTGGTGCGGTTTATGGGCTGGTGGAATCGTCGGTCCATATTTTTTCAAAAATGATAATGGCCGGAATATAACCGAAAACGGTGTTCTCAATTGCGCCTTGATATCGGACTTTTTGCTAGCTAAGTTAAAGCCCATTGTCTAGACGACATTTGGTTTCAACAGGACGGTGCTACTTGCCATGCAGCTACTTAACCAATGGATCTATTGAGAGGTCAAGAGCAGCTAATTTCACGTTTTTGATCGTTGAGTTGGCCGCCTACACGCATAGAAAAAACATGGTTACTATATGGTCACGGCAATAATAATATAATCTCTTCAACTAAAGTATGTACGTCGTAACCAAAGTACTGTTTGTTGAATTTAATTTTGATAATAGTATGATTGCCGCAATATTAATATTGTTGAAATGTAGCAATAGTTTTATTGCCAAATTTAAAAAATTAAAATATATAAAATATCTATGTTAAAATTGTAGCAATAATATAAATATGGTTGGTGCGACCTAAGGATTTTTGTTTTGGTTTTTTGTTAACAATAATATTATTACAGCAATCAAACTGTATGATTGTAGTTTTTCTTTATTTGAAAATGTTTTTTAGAACAATTTTATTGTTACGGATAGAATGCAATAATATCACTTTTAGATTAAATTTTTTCAAAAAATATGCTTTGGCTTTGTCTTACTAAAATATTTTTGATAAAAACGCTTACGTTTTTTTAAAACTGATTTTTTCGTCTATTAAATAAATCACTTTTATTATTATTTTGAATTCAATAATTTTTAAATAATTTTCATAATTCAAATCTATAGTTGGCAATTTAACACAATTCTAATAAATAATATTGGGGATCATAGAATAATTCTGTATTATAAGTTTTTGGTTGAAGGGATCATAACATGGTTATGTGTGAATCATAATATGGTTGTGAGGATCCTACTTTGGTTGTATGTGAAACATGCTATGATTGTGATGATTATAATATGGTTGTTGAGATCATAGTATGGTTGAGTAAGAATCATACTATGGTTGTGGGGATCATAGTATGGTTATGTGGAATCACACAACTGTTGTGAGGATCATATTATGGTTGTATTTGAATCATGTTATTGTTGTGATGATCACAATACGAGGGTTGCTATATATATTTCTGGCCTATGCAACACTAAGTGTTAGCTGGCGCCATCTGACATTTCCATTGGAAAGTTTGAGATTTTTTAACATAAAGTTACTCAGAACGTTTAACATACGACCATCATTTGTGTTGTTTACAGTGACTTGAAAAAATCAATTTGGCAAAAAAATAAACTTAACTCGTGAACATTTTCGTGCGGTCATTTTTTACAACTTTCGTCGTGGATTATCACGACAACAGCGCATCGTTGGACTAAAATTTTTGTATGGTGATAAATGTAAAACACTAGTTTAATGAATTCAATCGTGGTCGACGCTCGCTCAAAGACGAAGGTCGTCGAAAAACCGCCGTTGTGCCAGAGAACATTCATGCCGTGCGTAAACTGATAATACAAGATCGTCATGTGGCATTCCGTGAGATAGAGGCATCCTTGGGCATTTCTACCACCAGCATACATTCGATATTTTGATAGTTTGTTCTCGTTGGATCCCGCACAATTTGACAATTGCCCAAAAAAAGGCTCGTGTCGATTGATACAAAGAAATTTTGGAAAAAGTGCGATCGCGGTGCTTCAAAAGACGTGTATAAGCTCGTCACAGGTGACAAATCATGGATTTATGCGTATGAGCCCGAAACAAAACAGCAATCGACCGGGTGGGTTTTCGAAGACGAGCCAACTCCAACGAAAGTTGTTCGTGGAAGAAGCATTTTAAAGCAAATGGTTGCCTGTTTCTTCGGTAAAACTGGTCATGTGGCGACTGTTCCGCTTGAGCAATGTAGGACGGTCAATTCTGAGTGGTACACCACAATTTGTTTGCCTGTTTATTTCGGAGAAATTCGAAAAACGAACAAGAGAAGACGAATCATTGTGCACCATGCCATTGAGAGCCCTCACACGTCGGTTAAACCAGCGCCTTTTTGACAGGAATTATTAATGGGTCATCCACCATACAGACCTTACATGGCACCCAATGACTTCTATTTATTCCCGCACATCAAGAAAAAAAATGCGTGGTCAACTATTTTCGTCGCCAGAGGATGCTGTTGAAGAGTTCAAAAAACCAAGTTTTGGAGGTGTCTCAATCGGGGTGGAAAAAGTGCTTCGACAATTGGTTTGAGCGCATGTGTAGAAATCATGCTGGAGAATACTTTGAAAAACAATAAAACCATTTTTGATGATAAATATTCGCATTATCATTATTAGGCTGGAAATATATATAGCAGCCCTGTTGTTGTTTTACCACAACCAAATACCCAACAAAAGTATGATGCTCTATAAAAATTGTTATCCCAACCATACTTTTTTTCTACGTGTAGATCGTGTAATATCATACCTTTAGAGTTGTGTCTTTGGGGCTACGAAACGTCCACCTCTATGCCGACTAACCAGCTACGATTCAGGTTTTGAAAGGCAACATAACGCGTTTCATTAACGCCATAGCGGTCGAAATGCTCGAACGAGCTATCCAACATTTTTTTTTTTAAGAAATTATATTCAAAAAATAAATGGCATAAAATGTCCTTTCGAATGAACAATAAAAATTCCATACATTTGGATTTTTTTTATTTTCAAAAATACGAGTACAACTAGATTGATCACCCAATGTTTGACAGACCGAGCTTAATAGTCGTAAAATAAAACTCTGATCCCTAACACATTTTAATTACGGACTTTTACATCAATATTCTAAGTTGTTACAAACGGAATGACGAACTTGCTATGCATTCCATTCATATTATTGCTCAATGTTATAAAAATGGTCCAAAAATGTTAAGAGCATTTATGGTAATACTGCCGTTCAATGAAAATCATTTGCCTTGTGACTTTATGGAGGGCGGTAACAATTCATAAAGTACAAAACCCATAAAACAGAGCCAAGTATTCATGCAAATGATTTTGTCAATAATAAAAAATGCAAAAACAATTTTGTTTACAAGTCAGCAAAAACGAAGAAGTACTCGTATTCATAAATATATTATTCGACTCAAATATGACGCCCATAGAACTGGGTAGACAAAATATTTACAACAACTGTATGGTGTATTTAAATCTCATATATATCAAATCCTATATCGTTGCAGTAACTTCTCCTATTATCACTTAAACTTATATTTGCCGCGTAACTAAAAGCAAGCAGTGCTTAGGTGGCAGCTACAATCATCAGCTAGCTCACGGTTTTGGCCATTTGTTCACATCAGTTCTGCCAGTGGCTGTTGTTGATAACAAAACTTGAGATTTTCAAATGCCAATAAAGGAACATTTGGCACTTCACTACGAAATTTTGTTTGAAAACTTTGCTTTACACAAGTTATGTAATAAACATAAGTTATGTAAGACGTGACATAAAACTGTCAGCTATTGGCAGTACATAAAAAAGTGTATAAAACAACATATATTTCCTTGATATTCAGAAGCAGTGACTTTACGCAGTAAATCTTAACCTTTGAACATTTAAAAGTTCGTATAAAGAAACAGAATTTCAATACTGAGACAATTGTAACAAAGCTAAAAACGTCGGAACGTTTTCAAATGTTTGGAAAGGTCAAAACTTATAAGAAAGTTTGAAAGTTTCTACATATGTGACGCGCAAAATAGAAAGGGACCGACCTAAGGATAAAACCCAGCTTTGTTCAGGAAAGCCATTTTAAAGATTAGGTCCCTTTCTATTTGCAATTAGAATCGTCGACTTCACTTTCATAAAACGCGTATATCTCTGGGAGGGAACACTTTTGGTGCATGGGATCGGTCTCATTCGATGCTCAGATGTTGTCCACATCAAAAAAAGAAAAAATGAAAATCGATTTTTTTACCCTTAGGTCCCTTTCTCTATGCGCTGTCACATATACTCATATTTTGTAATGGGTGATCGAAGTAGAGGTACTTTTTTCAATAGCCTTTTATTGATAGGACACGTGTGAGTCGTGTCATGCTGTCATGTTTTTTTATTTAGTATTGTTTGGCATTTCGTCATGGAAAGGCTTACGACTGAACAACGTTTACAAATCGATCAACTTTATTACGAAAATTCACGTTCTGTGAGGAATGTGTTTCGTGCACTTCGTTCAACTTATGGTCAACATAATCGGCCTACTGAGTGTACTATTCGCAACACCATCACCCATCTTGAGAACCAGCATTCATTATTGCCGTAGCTGAGAGTGTACACCAAGACCGTGGAGAGTCGATTCGGCGCCGTTCGCAGCAACTCGGACTGACGTATGGAACGACTTGGCGCATTTTACGCCAAGATCTTAAATTGAAAGCGTACAAAATACAGCTTCTGCAAGCACTGAAGCTGCAGCGACGTTTCTAAGCGACATCGCTTCGCTCTATGGGCGCTTGAACAGTTCCAAGAAGATCCGACGTTTTCAAGCTAAATTTTGTTCAGCGATGAGGCTCATTTCTGATTCAATGGGTATGTAAACAAGCAAAATTGCCGCAATTGGGACAAAGAGCAACCAGAAGAGGTTCAAGAGCTGCCACTTCATCCAGAAAAAAAGGTTTGGTGTGGTCTGTAGGCCGGTAGACTCACCGTTCCATATTTCTTCAAAAATGATACCGGTGAGAACGTAACCTTTAATAGCGACCGTTTTCGTGCCATGATAACCGACTATTTGATGCTTGAAATTGAAGCTCGTGATCTCGGCGACATTTGGTTTCAAGAAGACGAAGCCACTTCCCACACATCGCATCAATCAATGGATTTATTGAGAGAACACTTCGTTAAGCAGATAATTTCACGTTTTGGGCCGGTCGATTGGCCACCAAGATCGTGAGATATCACACCGTTAGACTTTTTTCTGTGGGGATATGTAAAGTCTAAAATTTATGCAGACAAACCCGGTTCGATTCAGGCCTTGGAGCAAAACACACGCGTGTCATTCGCCATTTACCAGTCGAAATGCTCGAACGAGTCATCGAAAATTGGACTCAACGGATGGACCATCTGAGACGTAGCCGCTATTAACAGTTGATAGACATAATCTTCAAAAAATAAATGCCACATAATGTTCTTTCAAACGATAATAAACATTCCCCATTCAATTTGAATTTTCTGTGTTTTTTCTTTAAAAAAGTAGAGAACCTCGAAATGGATCACGCGTTATAAGTAAAGGACATTTTTATAAATCATTTGTTGCCCTTCCAGTGGGTAGGTATTAATTTATTTAGCATATCATCTGTACTTATATATCCGTATCTTCCTAAAATGTTTCAGAAAAAAACAAGAAAAAACGTCGTTATGTTATATTCACTGTACTGTTCATATGCTCCTTAAGCGCAAAAATAACGACATTTTTATTGGGCCGTTTCGGCCTAAGCTTCCGCCCTGATCTCAGAAAAAACTTAAAAACTACTCTATATTTGCCGATTTATCTCATTTACATTCCAAAACAGCTTTTAACTAAAAGGTGGTTAAATTTTAAGGGTCGATGTTTTTAAGAGCCATTGTTTTGTTAGCTGTATTTCTAGTGGAACCGTCATGTTAAAACCACATATCGTCCACATCCAAATCTTTCAATTCGGGCCATAAAAAGTTTTTTATCATCTCACGATAGCGAACACCATTCACAGTAACTGCCTGACCGGCCTCATTTTGGAAAAAACTACGGCCCGATGATGCCACCAAACCAAATAGTCACTCTTTGTGGGCGCATTGTCTTATCGACAATCACTCTTTGATTATCATTCGCCCAAATGCAGCAATTTTGCTTATTAACGAATCCACTGAGGTGAAAATGTGCCTCATGCTTTTCTTCAAAAATTGATCATCCACTGTTGCCATTTCTTGCCACCATTCTGACCATTGAGGACGTTTGACATGGTCAAGAGGCTTTAGTTCTCGAGTCAATTGCATCTTGTAAGTGTGTAAATGCAAGTCTGTTCATCAGCGACGAGCGTGCGAGGTGCAATTGTTGGGCACGACGGCGAGTTGAGGTGGACGGCTCTTCAGCCACACTATCGCGAACAGCAGCAATATTTTTTGCAGTACGAGATGTACGAGCATGCACTGGTGTTTTCACATCTCCTACAGACCAGGGTTGTGCAAATTTTTGTGCGATTTTTCCGATAGTACGCACATTTGGACGATTAAATCGTCCGAAATAATCACGAAGTGCTCGATATGCATTTTGATTTAAACGCCTATTTTCATAATAAATCTGAATAACTTTATCGCGTTGCTCTCTTGTGTATCTTTCCACGGTTCAAATTGAATTAGTCTGAGGTTGAGAAATATCAAATGAAATGCAGAAAAAAAACTTTTAGGTGCGGTTCACATTCACCGGCCCTTAAAATTTAACCACCCTTTGTAAGCCATCATCATGCACAATTTTAGGATCCTAGGTCGATTCGTTTGACCGCTATCGTGCTACGACGATCAATAATAAAGGTTGTTTTTTTAAACGCTTGGTTTTTAAACTGGCCACACATTTTTCAGAGTTGATTTATGCTCAGTTTGGTTTGCCATTTCATAATGAATAGACTTACAACGAAGGTCACGCCACAGACCCACGCAAATAGTGGTGAATGGGTCCAAAACGAGATAGCTACCAATCCTGAAATTCGTTCAGCGATGAAGCTCACTTTTGGTCCATTAATAACCACAAATGTTCCTTTAGGAGTAATGAAAATTCACAAGCCATTGTTGAGACGCCGTTACATCCTCAAAAAATCACTGTTTGGTGTTGTCTATGGGCAGAGGAAATCATTGGTGCATATTTTTTCAAAAAATTAATGAAGTCAATGGGGAAAGCTATAGAGCCATGATTACTTTTTTATGCCTGAATTGGAGGTTGTTGATGTGGACGACCTTTGGTTCCAACAAGACGGCACTACATGCCATACAGCCAACGAAATAATCAATTTATTGAATAAGACTTTTGGTGAGCGCAATATCTTCCATCGTTGGCCTGTGGCGTGACAACCAAGATCGTGCGATTTAACACCACTGAACCATTTTTTGTGGCGTTATGTAATGTCGCTTGTCTACGCATATAAGCCCGATACGTTAGACGCCTTGGAAAGAATATTCGGCGCGTTATTTATTGCTGACATACTTCCTCAAATGCTGAAAAAAGTGTTCGAAAATTGGGCCTCTCGGCTGGAACTCATTGAAGCCAGCCTCGGCGGCCACTTGCCTGAAATCATTTTTAAAACATAATGGCAAACCCTTATCTTTAAATACAAATAAATTCTTGGCCCTAAAATTAAATTATACGCGTTTTATTTCTTCTTAAAAACACCCTTTATAAGCAATTTATCAATTTCCTTGTCCCTTAAATATCTCTGCTATCTTTCTTAAGCTGAGATGTTGGAACCAAGTCCTCAAGTCAATCACCGGCAGCACTAAGGGCACTGCCAAAGAAACACCTTAAGACTATTTGACAGAAATGCAAAATTTTTTTTCTGTTAGTTTACAAAAACAAATAAATGTATGCCTTTTCAGGCAAAAGCTCATACACGCAGAAAAAAAGTATGGTATATACTATATATATATTGTTGGGTATATGGTTGAGACACAACAATATTATGATCCTCACAACAATAGTATGATTCACACATAACCATACTATGATCCCCACACACATAGTATGATTCACACTCAACCATACTATGATCTCCACAACCATACTATGATCCTCAAAACAATAGTATGTTTCTCATGCAACCATACTATGATCCCCACAACAATAGAATGATTCACACTCAACCATACTATGATCCCCAAAATTATTTGTTTGGATTGGTTGTTGTTGTTATTCAAAATTAGAGATTTTTATTAAGTTTGTTATTTTTAATTACATTACTATTAGTTCATAGCCAGATTTGAGGCCATGTTTTTATTAAACATTTCATTCAAGAAACAAAAATATATATTCCAATGGTCAAAAATACTTTTAGTTGCCAGCGGGGGTGAATGCTACTTCACCGTCCGTAGACACTAAGTAAAGAATGTGATTAAACCCCATGATCGAAGGCTATATACTTAAGTGCAGGCTGATTTTAAAAAAACGAGAACCAGTCGATTTTAGAGTATTTCACCGAACAAAGTAAACACAATAAAAATCCCTCGAACTACCTTCCGATTGTAATTGTTTTTTTAATGGACAACAACCATTCACTGTATAGTGTGTATGTGTTTTTTTTTTGTATATCAAAAAAACATACGCACACACATACATGTATGCTCTATAAAACCTGTTTTGTTATGTGCATAGTCGCAACCATACTGTATGATTGCCGTAATCAAATTATTGTTAACGTAAGTTTTAAACAACAATACTTTAGTAACACCAACCATGTTTATATGGTTACTACAACCATGTTTTTATTTCTAAATTTGACAATAATACTATTGTTACATTTCAACAATAGCAATATCGTCGCAATCATACTATTGTCAAAATGAAATCCAAAAAACAATACTATGGTTGCGACGAACATGCTTTTATTGTAGAGAACATAGTATTTTTGCGGTGACCATAGTGTAACCATATTTTTTCTCTGCGTGTAACTTTAGGATTATCTTTTAAGAGAAAAAAATCCGTTAACTGGATCAGAACTTAGCAATTTTACCCTAGTACCTCCAACCACCAATCCGAAAATTCTCAAACCACCATTTCGCCCCTTGCATTTTCGGGCATAGTCGTAGGTGGACATATTTTCATGAAATGAGCCAAGGGATACGCTGGTGAAATTAATCCAATCGTGAATGAATCACCCTGTATGAGGTGAAGAACGTCTTGTCTGTACATCGACGTAACTACATGATGCCGAAGCATTACTTGCTGGGGTGCTACAGAAGAGATAATCCGATACCGCTTTTAACAGATTGGCATGTTTTAGATTTTCATGATCTAGACAGATAGGTCCAGTATTAAAAGCAGGAACCTCTAGATCAAAAAGTTTAGAATGCATGTCAGACCTTCGTTTAATCTGCCACAATAGCCGATACCATCAACAACTTCAGATTGAAGGCCGTGCTTGGAGACCAGCCTTTAGAGGTAGTCCAGGAGGAGAAGGCTACGACGACTAACCAGAGTGGTATTGGCTCAGTTAAAATCTGTCTGGTGTAGTCGCCTCAATTCGTACTGGGCCCGAATTGTCCTGCATGCCAGCAGGGTTCACACTACACTTGATCAGCCGATCAGTCGATGTCGTATTAGGTGCACACAGAGAAAACATTAGATGGAAATCAGTTGGAACTACAATGTTTCGCTTGCAAAAGAGGAATTTCGGTTGCAATCCCCAAATATTTATAATCGTATAAGGTTCGAAATACCACAAGTTGATTCTCGTAAATATGATCATCGTAATTTACTCACAACTTATTGATCGGAAAATGGTATTTAGTTGAAACCAATTATAAGTGATGGTAACGAACACTTAATCTTAACTAAAAAGGGTTGTTTACTTATTTTTTTTAAAATAAAATAATTCGATTATTACTGACTTCAAGCCAATTGATTAACTAATTTTTTTTCAGTAATCCACAATCAACCCGTTTTTTTGTCTCTGACTAAAATTTTAATTTTTTTCGTTGAACAAGTGTGGTGTGTGTATTTTAAATCCGGAAATTCTCTTCTTAAGGTTCGGATACTCGGTATGTTGTACCGATACAATTCCGATAGGTGACAATTACAGAGCATTAACTAACACTCGATTGTACTGATAGAATACTCGAGGTGCAGGTTATCTCAATTATCGGTTGGCAAAAAAAATCGGTTATGGCAGGTAAGCTGTTATCTGTGTGTGTATTCGAGAATAACGAGCGTCAAAAGGGAGTATAGACTTCGAACCCTGAGCTATATCACAATATGAATGTAGTGAGGCGCATCACAATGCAGTGATAGCGCTGGATAGGACATGTCAAAAGCGAATCCATAAAAGCCCAAATCTTAGATGGAGAGTCCAAATAGACGAAGATGAGAAAATCCTTGAACTCTGAGTAAAGGTTTGTTGCCATAACCGAATTTTTGCCAAGGGACAATCGATTTCATGGCTACAAGCGAATGCTGTTAAAATACATGCGATTTTCAGTAAAAGGAATAAACTCTGTCGGTTGAAGAGACAAAGTATTGGTAACCCTAACTAAATAAGATGATATTTGATACTGAATTCATCAATTACGGGTCGTCGCAAGAAAAATTTATTGTTGAACTTATATACCCTCAACCGAAGAGTGAATGGTATACTAAATGATTTACTAAATTTCGTTTCAATGCCACGATATATTAGTCGGAGACCCTATAAAGAATACATATTATTGATCGCCGTAAAATTCAAAGACGATATATCTATGTCGGTCCGCCCATGTGCTCTATTGCGGTCAAATGAATCAACCATATTTTCTTAAGTCCCACAACATCCTATTAAGAAACAAGAATCGTGCAAAGTTTACACAAATCAGTAAACTTTACACGATTCAATTTTTACACTCACTGACCAGGACCTTCTGTTTAATACCGGCTCCGAAAGGCTAATGGATTTAATAGATAAGTTTTTGCATGGAAAAAATGTAGGAGGTGGCAACCAGCCGCTGAAAAGTTGTTCTCATCCGCGGTTGAACCTGGGCTTACTGGCATAAAAGCCGTGCACACTTCCATCACACCAAGGCAGCCCGAATCAACCAAGTATCCAGAAATTGTACATGATGGCATATGCTGTTTTGGGTTTTAAATGGGCGAAATCGGCCTAGACTGAAAAAAATCTATTTAAAGGACTAAAGTTACCTACGTAAAAAGTTTATAATGTTTTTAAAGGGAACATAGTTGCTGGACGTGTGAGCGTAACATTGACGATAATATCAACATATGGCTGTTCAAATTAAGGCAAATTTAATTACCAATCCAAAAATAGGGTAATTTTTAAATTTCAGCTGAGATTAGGGACGGACGCATAAGCCGAAAGGATCCAAAAAACGAGCCAACTTTTTTTATGCCTTGTTTACGCAAATAAGCTTTGTTGGCCTAGCCGAACTTAAATGCGTTTTTACTTGTTGAATTTGTAATACCATAAAAAGAAATTTATATAGGGATTATATTCTGATGTTGGGTAAACCTAAAATATGGCTCAACAGTGTACTAAACGGTGGTTGGAAGGAACTTTGAAGTTGTCACCACCAATTATTATTACCAAAGTAAAATGTTCTTCATAACTGGTTGGTTGCCATAACCACCACTTTTGGCAACCAATAAATTTACTGAATTCGGTTGGTATAATCGATATTTTTACTGTGATTTTCGTAATGTTATCATAGCTTCTATCTTATGACATGTTGAACAATACGAGGGCGGTTCGGAAAGTTCTTAGTTTATCAATGAAAGAGAATAGTTAGTTTTTTAAAAAAAATCTTCTGAAACTTCAATACACTTAGTCCAACGCTTATCTAGCAATTCTATCCCTTGATTAAAATAGTTTTTCTCAAGGTCTTCAAAATAGTGGTTTACAACTGTAATTGCGTCTTCATTTGAGGTAAAACGCTTGCCAGCAAGGATTTTTTTTAGATTTGGGAACAGGTAAAAGTCACTGGGAGCTAAATCAGGAGAATAAGGTGGGTGGTCAAGCAACTCGTACTTTAATTCGTTGTGCGCTGGTGCGTTGTCTTGATGAAAAATTATTTTTTTGTGTTGTAAGCCAGGACGTTTTTCTCGAATTTGTACATTTAATTGATCTAAAAGGTTGCAATAGTACTCTGAATTTATTGTTTTACCCGTTTGCAGATAGTCAATCAATAAAATACCTTTGAAGTCCCAAAAAACCGTTGCCATAACCTTACCAGCCGATTGAATTGTTTTTGCCTTCTTTGGGGCACTTCCTCCAGCTTCAGTCCATTGTTTGGATTGTTCTTTTGTCTCTGGAGTATAGTGGTGGATCCATGTCTCATCAGCAGTTATGAAACGACGCTTAAAATCTATTTTATTTCGCTGAAAACGATCCAAACAAGCTTGAGAAATGTTCATTCTTATGCGTTTTTGGTCGACTGTTAACAAGTGCGGCACCACATCTTGCAGAGGCTTTTTCATCTGTAGTTCTTCATGCAAAATTAAATGGACTTGATCATTTGAGATGCCCATGATATTAGCTATTTCACGCACTTTTATGTGTCGATCATTTAATACCATATCATGCACTTTGGCTACAATTTCTGTAGTTGTTGCTGTTTTTGGACGTCCACTACGTGGTTCATCTTCAATGCTTGTACGACCACGTTTAAATTCAGCAACCCAATTTTTTACTGTTGCATATGAAGGAGCACTTTCACCTAACACATTCACCATATCATTATGAATTTCTTGTCCCGATAAACCTTTTTTATGTAAATATTTCTAATTTCTATTTTTCCATAGTAAAAAAATGGCTGATGCGTCTTTTGTGAACACCTGTTTCTATATGAAGGAGTTGCCAGATCGAAACTAAATTTAACATGTGTTCATAGCAGTTTCCAAACACTTAATTTGTTTCTGTTTATACCGCGCTTTTTGTGCTAGGCTAAGAAGTTTCCGAACCGCCCTCGTACCGTCCTAACTTAATTGATATATTTATTAATAAGTTCTGCGTTCCGATACTTGCCATAACAAAAAAAAAATAAAAAACTTTAATAAAGAGAATCTCTAAACGTAGGCGAATACAATTTTTTCATATATTTCACACAATAGCAAAATAAAAGTCAAAAAAGACTTTAGATCTTTTCATAGCCAAAACGTTTACATCCACTTTGTGAATACACAAAGGCAAATAGTATTTGCATAAAAAGAAATATGACAAAAATACAAAATAAAAAATGAATAACTGACCTAAATTTGTTACCAAACGAGCAAAAACATAAACGAACTGTAATCCTTTAATTTTTTATTAGCCTCTTTATCATTCCAACTGCAATCTCGCTGTCATACAGCGGTCCTTTTACACATAATGCCGTATATTCCCCTTCATTTCTATTTTGCCTTTTTTGTATCCTTTGGTCGTGTTTTCATTCGAAAAGAACTGCTACAAAAAGTACACAAAGGAGGCATTATTTTAGAGAAATGTTGTGAAGTGCGTTGTTCTTTATTTACCAAGCTGGTGGTTTGCCAAAAAACTAAACAAGTTTTTGGGGCTTCAGAGAGAAAAAACTTAAATCAATGCTGTTAAAAAAAGTGCTGAAAATTATTTAAATGTAAGCAGAAACCATTAAAATTTCAACACTTTAAACTCGGCGAAACAACACATAAAAAATTTATGGCTGTAACGTGACCATCACAATTTGAGTTATTGCTTAAAAGCTTAAGAGCCACTACATCCGGTTTCCGTTTTTCCCCCAACACGTATAAAAAATCGTGACGTTTTTGTTCACCAAAAAGGATTACAACGAGGAAAGCATATGACAGCATATCCCTTTCCAGTCCACAACAAAGGCGACTGGCCTCCATCAATACTCACACGTGAGTGAATTTCTTATCGTTCTCAGCCACAAAATGGAAAAGGGTTACGACAGGCAAAGGGTACAACGGAAGTGTGGCCTTTGTGGGCTAAACAAACATGGCCTTATTGATGATGATGCCTTAAATGTTGCCCGAGAGATAGATGGGTGCCCTATCGGATTAGTCGTAGACATTTGCTTTCTTTGTTTTAGTTGATACATAAAATAATTAAGTTATTGGCCTTTAAGGGAACTCTATTGAAAACGATTTAGTTTAAAGGCGTAAATATTGAATATCCCCTTAAAGCGACAGTGGACCATGTTACTTTATTGTCTGTTATTTAATAAATCCTAGCGCAGCATCGAAATGTTGTCCTTTTCTTTGTTGACTTTGATGTTAATATTTTTTTTTCCTTTTTCCTTTTTTTGCTTCAAATATTCAATTATCATTTATTGCGATTTCTTTTAATGCTGGCGACACTTTCTTTTGTTTACTAAATGGTATTGTACGGATATACTGCAGTATTATTATATTATCCAGGCAGAGGCGCGTTCCTAAGAAAAGGGATAATATTGCAAGAAGGCCTTAATATTGAATCAAAAAATCTAGAGTCAGATGTGACCTACTATAATGTACCCTACGCAACACTGTTATTCAGAAGTTTCCGTTCCTCTGTGTGGAGGTTGAGTAATGCCATGATTTTAAATAGGAAAGATCATTGGGAGAAGGACTATATCAAGAGATGGACCAAGCGGTATGCATGTTTATAATTCGGTGTATATTATATTTGATAGCAATAGGATTTAATTTGTCACTTATAGAGCGGCAGAACCTCGGTAGCGAACTTTGTCTAAGAAAAACCAAAACATAGATATGGGACTAATTCGAAAACATGCAAAGATATGGTCAAATTTCATTAGGATTATTAAATGGTCTCGTACCACGCTTATGCTTATGCTTATAATTAACTGGAGCAAGAACAAAAGGTATAATATCTGCTCTAAAAGAGGTTTGCCCTATACATTTGTATTGGTTAATAGAAAACTATGGACCGATTTAACTACAGCAAATTATAGGTCTTTTAAAAAATCAGGGGAAATTTGAGCACGATTGAACTTAATATTTATTTGGCTTCGACAGGGCTTCAAATCAGGGCGCAACTTTTTATGGTAGATATTTGAAAACGTAGACCGATATGGCGCAATTTCACCAGACTTAGTTATTGAAGTACCTTGCATAATGTTAGCACTATCGGATGAAATTTGTAGCTAGTGGAGCCACCGGACCTCAAATGCGAAATAACCTTTGTCTGGGTTATTCAGAAACAAATACCGTAGTCCATGTTAAAGACATATCGGCGCTTTTCCCTCTTAAAAAAAAAGAAAGGATCATCCTTCCGGAAAGGAAATCTTTTTCTCCCTAAAAAGAGGGAATAATCTTTTGTAATGGGATGGAATGATCTTCCTTTTTTTGATGGAAGAAAGCGACAGAATGCACTTTTTCCTACAGGTGAAAAAAAGATCTTTTTTATCATTAAAAGAAAAATATCTGTTTTTTTCTTTCCCTTAAGGAAGGAAGAGCCTTTCTAGAAAGAACCTAAAAAAGAAAGAGGCTTCCAACCCCTTAATGAAGGAACAAACTTCCATCCCCTTAAGTAAGGAAAAGCCTTCCTTCCGCTTAAGGAAGGAAGAGACTTCCTTCACCTTAAGAAAGGAAGAGCCACTCTTCCCATTAAGGAAAAAACCCTTCCTTACCGTTGAGGAAGGAAAATCCTTTTGCCCTCTTAAGAAATGAAAAACCTTTCTTCCGCTTAAGAAGCGAAGAGACTTCCTTCACCTTAAGGAAGAAAGAGCCATCCTTCCCATTAAGGAAGGAAGAGCCTTCCTTTCTTTGTTTTTAAGAAAGGAAGAGCCTTGTTTCCGCATAAGGAAGGAAAAGCCTTGTTTCCTCATTTAGATAGAAGGTCCTTGTTATACTATAAGAATAGAACAGCCTTGTTTCCACATAAAGAAAAGCCTTTTTGCCCCATAAGGACGGCAGGGCCTTAATTCCCCAAGAAAGAAATGCCTTGTTTCCCCATAATGAAGAGCATTTCTGCCCCATAAGGAAGGAAGAGCCTAAGGAAGGAAGAGTCTTCCAACCCCTTAAGGAACGAAGGAAGGAAGGAAAAGCCTTCCTTCCGCTTAAGTAAGGAAGAGCCTTCCTTCACCTTAAGGAAGGAAGAGCCATTCTTCCCATTAAGGAAGGAAAATCCTTCTTTACCCTTGAGGAAGGAAGAGCCTTTTATCCTCTTAAGAAATGAAGAGCCTTTCTTCAGCTTAAGACAGGAAGAGACTTCCTTCATCTTAAGGAAGGAAGAGACTTCCTTCACCTTAAGGAAGGAAGAACCATCCTTCCCATTAAGGAAGGAAGAGCCTTCCTTTCTCTTAATGAAGAAAGAGCCTTTTTTTCTCTAAACGAAGTAAGAGCCTTTCTTTCTCTTCAGGAAACGAAAGCACTTCCTGACACTTTAATCAAATGTGAGAGCGCATAGAGAAAGGGACCTAAGGGTAAAAAAAATCAATTTTCACAACATCTGAGCATCGAATGAGACCGATCCCATGCCCCAAAAGTGTTCCCTCCCAGAGTTATGCGCGTTTTATGAATGTGATGGTACACCAAAGATACACGTATTTAAATCTTTAAAATGGCTCTCCTGAAGAAAACAGGTTTTTACCCTTAGGTCCCTTTCTATTTTGCGCGTCATGTATACGCATGAATCATATCCCGGGATCGTACTACGTACACTGCTCCTTAGTTTAATGCCGAATCGTTTGCTGGCTTTTCAACAATCATTTTCACCAGAAAAATAAAAAAGAACTGCAAATTGGAACCCTGTAGGAAACCTTATTTTTGTTGTTTGGCTGCAAACCTTTCCTTCTTCAATTGCAGATTTTGTGGCAATCAACGTCGTCCCGCTTAAGTATAAATTGTATACTATTGAACGCAACATGATGAAAGGTATGTAAGGTTGTTGTTTAATTGTGCTATTCGAATCTCGATATCTCCTGAATAATTTGAATAATAATTTGAATTATAAGTACTGCGAATAATTTGACTATAATTACTGCTTAGATATCAAGGTTTGGTACTGGGTCGTCTTCTTCAACAAAATGCTATGGCTTGAAAGAGTTTTTCCAAAACTCTTCACACTTGTAAAGGGTGGTTACATTTTAAGGGCCGATGTTGAATGTCAACCACGCATAAACGTCAAGTATTCTTCTGCATTTCATTGACATTTCTCAATTTTAGACTAACTCAATTTAAATCGTGGAAAGATACACAAACTAGCAATGCGTTAAAGTTGTTCAGGCTTATTATGAAAATGGGCGTTCAAATCAAAATGCATATCGTGCACTTCGTAATTTTGTCGGTCAATTTAATCGTCCAAATGTGCGTACAACCGGGCAAAATCGTGCAAAAGTTTGAGCAGAGCGGGTCTGTAGGCGGTGTGAAAACACCAGTGCATGCTTGAACAGCTCGTTCTGCAGCAACTATTGCTGCTGTTCGCGATAGTGTGGCTAAAGAGCCGTCCACCTCAACTCGTCGTCGTGTCCAACAATTGCACCTCTCACGCTCGTCGTTGATGAATATTTTGCACAAAGACTTGCATTTAAGGTGCAATTGACTCAAGAACTAAAGCCTCTCGAATTTGAAGATATGGATGTGGACGATATGTGGTTTCAACAGGACGGTGCCACTTGCCACACAGCTAAAGAAACAATAGCTCTTTTGCGCAACAAATTCAATGGCCGTGTTATATTACGTCGTGGCGATGTTAATTGGCCGCTAAGATCATGTGATTTGGCACCGTTGAACTTCTTTCTTTGGGGTTATTGGAGCGAAAATGTGTACGTCGATAAGCCAGCAACAATTCAAGAGTTAAAGGCTGAGATAATTTGGCACATTAACGGCATAGAACCTCAATTATGCCTTAGAGTCATCGAGTATTTGGACCATCGGATGGAGGTGTGCCGCCGAAGTCGCGGCGGCCATTTGGCCCATGTTTTGTTACCAATATTATCATAATAAAAAAAGACAATAATTTCCTAAATAATTTGTGTTTTATTCAAAATCGACATCGGCCCTTAAAATTTTACCACCGTTTATTATTCGCACTAGGCCTTCTTTTAATTCTTAAACCTTTATTTGGACCTTTGATGTTTGCATTTCGTTGTCGTCATAACCGCTCCTATAAATAATTCCAATATATAACTTTCTACATTCCCATAGTTACATTTCTCATTTTTGTTGTGGGAATGGGCTTTCATTCTCTTCCTTATCTAGCCTTTCAATATCTCTCCCATGCAGCTCTAGTTGCTACGATCTGTTGCTTTGCGTTATGGGCAGCATTATTAGTAGTTAACTATCGACACAGGTTTTGCGATAGCAGTTTTATGAACGCTTTTTTTTAGATTCTTAGAAAAGTAAAAACGTCTTTATAATGGGATATTGTTTTAACGATTGGATATTGAGCAAAACAGCATTTTCTTGTAAGGGATGATCAACCAAGATGTATTTTTTCAATAGGTGTTTTTTTTACAAATTACGCGTGATCTGTGTTAAACTTTATTTTTTTTCTTTTTTGGATTGTTTGCCATTTCATCATGGAAAGACTAGACCTCGAAAACCATGGTTAGCTGCGATTTTTGATCTGGTGGAATCATCGGTCTATATTTTTCCAAAAATGATGATGGCCAAAACATAACCGTGAATGTTGCTCGCTTACGGACTTTTTTTTACCTGAAATAGAAGCCCATAATCTTGACAACATTTGGTTTCAACATGACGGTGCCATTTGCAATATAGCTGCTCAAACAATGGATATAATAAGAGTTACATTTCGTAGAGCAGCTAGTTTTACGTTTTTGACCGGTGAGTGGGCCGCCTATATCGTGTGATATCACATCTTTAGACGTTTTCTTTGCTGCTACATAAAGTCCGAAGTCTATGCTGACAAACCTGCTAAGATTCAGGGTTTGGAAGGCAACATTACGCGTGTCGTTAACGCCATACCGGCCAAAGTGCTCGAACGAGTCATTCGAAATTGGACCCTCAGAATGAACACTCTGAGGCGTAGTTGCGGCCAACTTTTGAGGGAAATAAAATTCAAAAAAGTAATCACATAAAATGTCCTTTCGAATGAACAATAAAAATGCCATAAATACCTCTCGATTGATCAACCGTTATATTGAAAATAAAGGGTGGTTAAATTTTAAGGGCCGATGTTTATTTGTCGCGCAAACCAAGCGTCCTGTTCCTATTAGGGCAATAACAAGTTACGATAGCGAACACCATTCACAGTAACTGCCTGACCTGCCTTATTTTGGAAAAAATACGGCCCGATGATGCTACCAGCCCATAAACCGCACCAAACAGTCACTCTTTGTGGGTGCATTGTTTTTTCGACAATCACTCTTGGATTATCATTCGCCCAAATGCGGCAATTCTGCTTAGTGAAGAATCCACTGAGGTGAAAATGTGTCTCATCACTGAAGATGACTATCTTTGAAAATTGATTTTTATTTTCTTAATAAGCCTGAATAACTTTAACTCATTGCTCGCTTGTGTATCTTTCCATGGTTCAAATTGAGTTAGTTTTAAATTGAGAAAAAAACTTGACGCTTAGGTGTGGTTCGCATTTAACTTTATTATTCTCATAAAAGTCATTATAATCAGATTATTGTGTAAAATAAAGAGTTCTTAAATTCCGTCAACAATATTTAATTTTACTCAAATAGAAAATAAGTAAACTCTTCCATACGCGATGGTACCCACGTATTATCCCTTGAGGACAAGAGACGACCCTGCTCTCCCAGTAGACTAAGAGTTACCAAGCATGCATCATCACCATAAACACTCACGATACACAGTATCCCAATAATATATTCTTTTTATTATTTCATCCATTTGTTTCCTATTCTGTTCCATTATTATTTATTGCTTCGATTATAATAGTCAAAACAAATGTGAATTTATGAAGGGTCAACACAATATTTTCTCCGCATTCTCCGTCTGTCCACGTCCCGGTCCTTCGCTTTTCAATAAAAGGACGCATAAATAATAGCCAAAGCAAATGCGTTTTATTCGCAAAGAAACGCACTGTGCGGGGTGTTTCAAGTGCCCAGTGTGGCCGACCTTTTGTTGGATTTTCTATTACACAATTTAGACCGGGCAAATATTGAATATTCAAGTTATGTTTGCCATGACTTTAATCACCAAAGTTCAATAATTTTTCGATTGGCTCTTTAAAAGGGGAATAGTTTGGAGCACGCTTTTTTGTTTTTCTTTCTCTTTGAAAAAATATTTATTTGTCTGCCATTTCATAAATTCCTTTGTATATTTTTCCAATCAATATGGATGGATTGAATTGAGTGCTGCATGTGAGTGGGTTCCAATGTTAACTAGACTCATTTATGTGTCACTGCACACTGGTTGTGGGTTTTATACGTCTGGGGTGACGGCTGTCAAATATAGAATGAGGTGATTTGGCATATCGATTGGAAATAAGCTCTGACAAAGAATTTTCCTCTTTGGCATTGCTGAGAAATTTGGATTTTTTGAGCATATGCGACATGTCATTCATTTCCAATGGTAAATTTAAATATGAGTTGTGTTGTGACCCTCCTTAATAAGTTGAAGTGGTACTAAATTTATCTTTCCGTTTGTGACACCATGAAATAATTATCGTAGACCCCTTAAGGTATATATGTATATGTGACAGCGCATAGAGAAAGGGTTTTCACTTTTTTTTGATGTGGACAACATCTGAGCATCGAATGAGACCGATCCCATGCCCCAAAAGTGTTCCCTCCCAGAGATATGCGCGTTTTATGAAAGTGATGGTACACCAAAGATACACGTATTTAAATCTATAAAATGGCTCTCCTGAACAAAACTGGGTTTTACCCCTTAGGTCCCTTTCTATTTTGCGCGTCACATATTATAAAATTCTAAGACGATCTACAACATTTCCCATCAAAATTCAGATAATACAAATTGAAATCGAGAGACGTAATTTGAAATTGTGAAATTGGAAATTTAAAAATGGCAAATTGATATAGAAATATAATTGTGGGCCGCGTGGTGTCATACAGGGTGGGCCAAATTTTACCATGGAGTTTACAAATTTCATAACTTTTTCGTTTATATATTTTTTTTAGATTATTTAAATAACACTTAAGGAATAAATAATAGAGAGATTCACAACTAAATCAGAATAATAGAATTTTATTATTTAAATCAGGGATCAATAAAAAAATTACGCAAAGAGCATCTTATTTTAATTTGAATGGCTTTGTTTATAATCAGAACTGTAGGTGCTGGGGTTCTGAAAACCCAAGAGCTATTCATCAACCCCAATTGCATCACATTAGGTGCAGAGTATAGTGTGAGATCACATCTGCAAATATCGATGTGCTTAACTTCTTTGAGAATGAAGATGGAAGTGCTGTAACCGTAAATGGAGAGCGGTATCGGTTTATGATAGAATATTTTTTACGTCCTGCTCTTGAAAACAGACCTGAGATGTGGTTTCAGCAGGACGGAGCCACTGCCCGAGACACAATGGCACTTTTAAGTCAAATTTTTGGAGAGCGAATAATTTTCAGAAATTAGGAAATATTTTGGCCAGCTCGATCGCAGGATTTTTCAGCACTTGACTATTTTCTTTGAGGTTATTTGAAGAAGCGAGTAAATGTGAACAAGCCGAGACAATCCTTCCACTCGAGGCCAACATTGTTGCAGAAACGCTACAGCCACAAATTTTGAAAGATGTTATGGAGAATGCTCTAAAACAAGCCTATTATTGCGAAGCTAAAAACGGGGGTTATTTAAGGGACATTATTTTTCATATTTAATGTAAACAATTTCCATTTTGTATATTATACATATAATCTGAGAAAAAAAATTAAAAATGGCTTTTTCTCTAAGCCATGTAAAAACGACTCTAGAAAATGTAATAGCCGGTGTTAAGCACTAGGGCCCGGTTAGTGAGTATATCGTACACAGCTTACAGATTTTAAGGAAATTCCACTTTTTCTTAATGGGTGTTGTGGGGTCGGAATTTTAGAGTGGTCTATACGAGGTTTGCTATTCATATTTTGGGTTCGGCAATAAAAACACAATAATTTATCATTGAAAATGGTTTTATTGTTTTTTAAATAGATCCATGATTCGTCACCTGTGACAATGTTATACACTGCCATTGAGCTGCCGCAATTATACGAGCCTTATGTTTTGAGCAATCGTCAAATCATGTGTGATCCAACGAGAACAATTTTTTTTTTACGGCCGGTTACACTGAAAAAAAACGCAATCATTTTCTTCGATGTACTTCTTCCAACAACTTTTGTTGGATTTGGCTAATCTTGAAAAACCCATACGGTCGATTGCTGTTTTGTTTCGGGTTCATATGCATAGATCCATGATTCGTCACCTGTGACAATGTTATACACTGCCATTGAGCTGCCGCAATTATACGAGCCTTATGTTTTGAGCAATCTTCAAATCATGTGTGATCCAACGAGAACAATTTTTTTCATGGCCAAATGAACATGCAATATCTTCTTGATGCTTGTCATACTAATTCCCAAGGATACCTCAATCTCACGGTTTGTCACATGTCGGTCTTTCTTAATCAGTTCACGCACAGCATCGATGGTTTCTGGTAAAGTGACCGAAGTTGGACGTCCTTCACGCTATTCATCCTGGAGCGAACGGTGTCCGAGACTGAACTCTTGGTACCAGCGATTAACAGTGGTTTTAATGACGCTTCATCGCCAAAGGTCAATCAAGGTTGATTGAAACCATCTTGTCCTGATTACCCAAGCCGAAAATCGGAAAAAATCCTCGTACGAAAATGTTTACGGGATAATTTTTGACTGAGATGAATTTTTCAACACACTGTAAACAAAACAATTCGTCTACAAACGTTCTGAGTGAAGTATGCTAAAAAATGTCAAAGTTAACAATGAATATAAATATTAGTAATATAAATAGCAACTGTAGAGCCTCATCTAAAAAGCTCCTTTGCTTTATAAAAAGAGCGAGCGATATGTTTGAGCGTAAATAGGTTTGGTTATAAGTCATTCGTAGGCTCAATGATAAATTTTTACAAGATTGGATTTAATAAGTGGCCTTAAAAGCGCCAATTCCTCACTTCCCATTCGAAAACCTGAACCGATTTGATTCAGTTTGACTTACTCCTAGTAAACATCGGAGTGTGGAATGAGTTGTCTATATCGCTTAAAGAGGATGCAGTCTGCAGCTTCAAGGGACAATCTTAATCCCATTTAGGAAGTAATGGATGAGTAAGACAGATGGCATGAAATGATTGTATACTTTAGTTAATAAATTGCACTGTTGGGTTACTGGTAACTACTACTAACAGCATTTGGCATGGATTTTTTTGAATTCGTTCATTGTTAGACTATTCGTAATAAAAATAAATAATAATAAAAAAAATATTTAATGTTTTTTACCAAATCTTATCAGCCAAAATTACAAAATGAATCTTATGTTAGAATCAGGACAAAATGTACTTTAATGTGGGTCCCCATATGTTCATTTTGACAATTTATCGGCCGTGTTGTCCATGCGGGACGTTTTTTGTGCCACATAGACAAAGGTCCAAACAACAAAAAGTCCAGCAACTAAGGCATTTTTGCGGTATTTCGTGTATACCAACTAACAGCACCCATTTTAACCATTGTCTGGCCACAAAAAATTAAGATTTGTTATGCAAATACTCGGAAATATGTAATTTTCACCAGGGTATCGTAAGTCATTTAAAAGGACTAAGGGATTGATTTCGGCCATTTACAATCCCATACAGCCCATGACAACTAGTCATCGTCATGCTAAATTGCAGGATCCTACTTTGATTCGTTTAATCGCTAAAGTGCTTTCAACAGACACACGGATGAACGGACACACTATCGGACATGGCGTTATCGTCTTAGAATTTTACGACGATCAATAATAACGGGTGATCAATATAGAGGTATTTTTTTAATAGGGGTTTTTTCAAAGATTGCGCTTGAGTTTTCTTAAACTATATATTTTTCTTTTATTGACTTTCATCATGGTAAGACTTACACCGCAACAATGTCTTCTTATTGTGCAACTGTATTATGAACGCAGAGAAAAGTATGGTTACTATATGGTCCCGGCAATAATAATATGTTCCCGCAATAGAAGTATGTTTGTCGTAGTCAAATTATTGTTTATTGCATTTAGTTTTGACAATAGTATGATGGCCGCAATATTAGTATTGTTGGAACCTTTTTTTAAACAAACTGCTTTGGCTTTGTTTAACTGATATAAAAGCATTTCTAATAAAAAGTATTTTTAAAATGATTTTTTCTGCTGTTAAATCATTTTGAATTTAATGTATTTTTAAATAATTTTCCTAATTCAAATGTCTTGTTGACAACTTAACCCAATTCTAATTTAGGGGATCATAGTATAATTGTGTGTGATCATAATATGGTTGTGGAAATCATAGTATGGTTAAGTGTGAATCATACTATGGTTGTGGGGATCATAGTATGATTATGTGTGAATCATACTATTGTTGTGAGGATTATAGTATGGTTGCGAGGATCATGGTTGTACTTGAATCATACTATTGTTGTGAGGATCATAATATTGTTGTACCACAACCATATATCCAACATTACTTTTATGCTCTTCGAATATTGTTATCGCAAATATACTTTTTTTTTCTAAAGTGTGGTGCGAGTAGGCCTTTTTATAACCGATATTACGGCCTACTGAACGCACTACTTATATATGAATTACCATCGCCAACATTAAAACCCAATTATCACAATTGGATAATACTCGACCTTTTAGACCACATCCAGCACGAAGTATTGAAAACATAGCGCCAGCAGCTAAGAGTTTGTTTGAGAACCTATAGGAATCTACTCGCCACGATTCTCAACAGCTTGGCTTGTCGTATGCAAAACCTTGAAGCATTTTACGGAAGCATCTTGGTTTGAAAGCGAACAAAATACATGTCGTGCAGGAAACAAATCATAAAGATGTTTCTGCACGATGCCATTTCACTGTTTGGTCTCTTCAAATGATCGAAAAAGATTTGCTGTTTTCGACTAAAATTTGGTTCAGTGGCTCAGCGATAACGTCAATAAACAAAATTATCGCATTTGGGTTAAAGAGCAACCTGAAGAGTTTTAGGAAGTGTCATTGTACCCAAAGAAAACCACTGTTTCATATTTTTTCAAAAATGATGATGGTAAAACCTAACTCGCTATCGCGCCATGATATCGGACTTTTTGCTAAAGCCAGTAATCATAACAACATTCGGTTTTAATAGCATGGTGCCTCTTGCCACACAGCTGCTCAAACAGGGAATCTATTGAGAGGTCGTTTCGAAGAGCACGGTTTGGACTGGTAAGTTGGCCGTCTACATTGTGTGATAACAAACCTTTAGATTCTTTTCTTAAGGGCTACGTAAAGTCCAAAGTCTTTGCTGACAATTCAGCTACGATTCAGGTTTTGGAAGCCAACATTACGCGTGTCATTCACGCCATGCCGGTCGAAAAGTCGTCCAAAATTGGACCCTCAGAATGGACACCCTGAGGCGTAGTTGCGGCCAACATTTGAAGGAAATTATATTCAAAAAATAAATGCCAAAAAATGACCTTTCGAATGAACAGTAAAGATGGCACACGTGATTTCAATTAATGTACTTAGTAGGGAAATAAATACTGTTACAACATTTCAATAGTAGAAGTGAACATACCCCGTTAATGTCATATGGGTTTTGAAAGCTAACCTCAATAGCGTTAGTCTGCAACGGGATTTTAAAATTGCTTCAACTTTCTTCATGGAGTGGTCAGACAGAGTCGCCGGGTTTTACGTGATTATCGCCACGACAGCCTGAACCACGGTGTGCCATCACACTGGGGCCGTAACAATGCGACGGCCAACGCCCCATTGGATTGATTCCGCCGGTACCAATTCGAGGCATGACAGTTATGGGTCATGGCTTCCCTCTTGGTTAGGGGTCGAGGACTATCTAAACCTCTGCTGTTCTATGGGTCACAGCACCCGGTCGCAATGCAACTACACATCGAGGAGTGGTCAGACAGAGTCGCCGGGTTTTACGTGATTATCGCCACGACGGCCTGAACCACGGTGTGCCATCACACTGGGGCCGTAACGATGCGACGGCCAGCGCCCCATTGGATTATCTCCGCCGGTACCAATTCGAAGCATGACAGTTATGGGTCATGGCTTCCCTCTTGGTTAGGGGTCGAGGACTATCTAAACCTCTGCTGTTCTATGGGTCACAGCACCCGGTCGCAATGCAACTCCACATCGAACCGAAGTTCTCCCCGCGATTTGGGTTTAAACCACAGCCACCACGATACTCCCCGAAGGGCCGCACCATATAGTCAGGCCAGAACAAGTTCTGGGGGCTCCTGACTACCCGTGGTACCAGATTAAAGTCTCCGGTCAGACCTCGTAACCAAAAGGCTACTTCCAGTTTCTGTTCCATATAACACGGGACTGGTCACCCACAGCGACATATCGACCAAAACACAAACATTACACAAACAATTAACAGTCGCCCTCACGGGCAATTCGATGGCCAGGAACTGGCGCCAGCATGGACATCACGAACAACAACAAAAGACTTTGCCTCCCTCACGGGATACAGACGGTAGAGGAACAACAACGACGATCCAACGGCGACAAGGATCCAACGGCGACAGCAATCCAACGACGATAGTGTGAGGCAACGACAATGCCACGCCTAATCCGCGAATGGTCTCATCAGAAAAACCCCCGTTAGGCTCCTGCGAGTCTTCTCCTATTGAAGGCTACACGAGCAAACTCCCCCAACCTCCTAAAAGCCCGATCATCCCCCAAACAGCGACTGAAGTCGAACCTGTCGACGGTCTGGACAATGCCCATCCCGTCCAAGTCCCTTATGTCGCTGTACAACGGACATACCAACAGGACGTGCTTCCAGTGCTCCGGACCACCACCACATCGACAATCGGAAGTCTCAGAGAGACCCCTCCGATGAAGGAACTCATTGAGAGAGCCATGACCAGTCAGTAAGAACCCCAGACTTAGGCCGAAGCCGAAGTCAGGGCGTCCCTTGACAAAGTCCGCGTCCCGTATGAATTCATACGTCACCCTGCCCTTGTCACTTTCTGTCCATCGCTGCCTCCACCTCGAGATCACGCACTCCTCTAAGCGTGCCTTCACCTCTTGCATATCGGGCACGGGCGCCGAAAGCCAATCACTTTCCAGAAGTGGTAGCCCCTTCTTGGCCTTGAAAGCAATCGCTCGGCGGATCACTTCAATGTCAAGAGGCACTACACCCAGCAATACCTGCAACGCGTCCGTCGAAACCGTCCTGCACACTGGCATGCAAGCCAGCATGGCTACTCGCTGGCACGACAAGACCTTGTTTCTGCCTGCAACAGACATAACCGTCTCGTACCATATAGGCGCGCCATATGTTGCGCAAGCAACAAATAGGCCAGCATATATGGTACGAGTGGCACGCCTGCTGAGGCCCCAGTCACTCCTAAGTATACGCCTGACTTTCGCTACAGTGACAGAAAGCTTATCTTTCACGTGAGTGAGATGAACCAAAAAGTTCATCCTCTCACTCATCATTATTCCTAGGTATTTGACCTCAGTCGCATACCTAAGACTAACGTTTCCAACGCTTACAAGAGGCGGGCGAGCCTGTGACAAACCTTTAGATTCTTTTCTTAAGGGCTACGTAAAGTCCAAAGTCTTTGCTGACAATTCAGCTACGATTCAGGTTTTGGAAGCCAACATTACGCGTGTCATTCACGCCATGCCGGTCGAAAAGTCGTCCAAAATTGGACCCTCAGAATGGACACCCTGAGGCGTAGTTGCGGCCAACATTTGAAGGAAATTATATTCAAAAAATAAATGCCAAAAAATGACCTTTCGAATGAACAGTAAAGATGGCACACGTGATTTCAATTAATGTACTTAGTAGGGAAATAAATACTGTTACAACATTTCAATAGTAGAAGTGAACATACCCCGTTAATGTCATATGGGTTTTGAAAGCTAACCTCAATAGCGTTAGTCTGCAACGGGATTTTAAAATTGCTTCAACTTTCTTCATGGAGTGGTCAGACAGAGTCGCCGGGTTTTACGTGATTATCGCCACGACAGCCTGAACCACGGTGTGCCATCACACTGGGGCCGTAACAATGCGACGGCCAACGCCCCATTGGATTGATTCCGCCGGTACCAATTCGAGGCATGACAGTTATGGGTCATGGCTTCCCTCTTGGTTAGGGGTCGAGGACTATCTAAACCTCTGCTGTTCTATGGGTCACAGCACCCGGTCGCAATGCAACTACACATCGAGGAGTGGTCAGACAGAGTCGCCGGGTTTTACGTGATTATCGCCACGACGGCCTGAACCACGGTGTGCCATCATACTGGGGCCGTAACGATGCGACGGCCAGCGCCCCATTGGATTATCTCCGCCGGTACCAATTCGAAGCATGACAGTTATGGGTCATGGCTTCCCTCTTGGTTAGGGGTCGAGGACTATCTAAACCTCTGCTGTTCTATGGGTCACAGCACCCGGTCGCAATGCAACTCCACATCGAACCGAAGTTCTCCCCGCGATTTGGGTTTAAACCACAGCCACCACGATACTCCCCGAAGGGCCGCACCATATAGTCAGGCCAGAACAAGTTCTGGGGGCTCCTGACTACCCGTGGTACCAGATTAAAGTCTCCGGTCAGACCTCGTAACCAAAAGGCTACTTCCAGTTTCTGTTCCATATAACACGGGACTGGTCACCCACAGCGACATATCGACCAAAACACAAACATTACACAAACAATTAACAGTCGCCCTCACGGGCAATTCGATGGCCAGGAACTGGCGCCAGCATGGACATCACGAACAACAACAAAAGACTTTGCCTCCCTCACGGGATACAGACGGTAGAGGAACAACAACGACGATCCAACGGCGACAAGGATCCAACGGCGACAGCAATCCAACGACGATAGTGTGAGGCAACGACAATGCCACGCCTAATCCGCGAATGGTCTCATCAGAAAAACCCCCGTTAGGCTCCTGCGAGTCTTCTCCTATTGAAGGCTACACGAGCAAACTCCCCCAACCTCCTAAAAGCCCGATCATCCCCCAAACAGCGACTGAAGTCGAACCTGTCGACGGTCTGGACAATGCCCATCCCGTCCAAGTCCCTTATGTCGCTGTACAACGGACATACCAACAGGACGTGCTTCCAGTGCTCCGGACCACCACCACATCGACAATCGGAAGTCTCAGAGAGACCCCTCCGATGAAGGAACTCATTGAGAGAGCCATGACCAGTCAGTAAGAACCCCAGACTTAGGCCGAAGCCGAAGTCAGGGCGTCCCTTGACAAAGTCCGCGTCCCGTATGAATTCATACGTCACCCTGCCCTTGTCACTTTCTGTCCATCGCTGCCTCCACCTCGAGATCACGCACTCCTCTAAGCGTGCCTTCACCTCTTGCATATCGGGCACGGGCGCCGAAAGCCAATCACTTTCCAGAAGTGGTAGCCCCTTCTTGGCCTTGAAAGCAATCGCTCGGTGGATCACTTCAATGTCAAGAGGCACTACACCCAGCAATACCTGCAACGCGTCCGTCGAAACCGTCCTGCACACTGGCATGCAAGCCAGCATGGCTACTCGCTGGCACGACAAGACCTTGTTTCTGCCTGCAACAGACATAACCGTCTCGTACCATATAGGCGCGCCATATGTTGCGCAAGCAACAAATAGGCCAGCATATATGGTACGAGTGGCACGCCTGCTGAGGCCCCAGTCACTCCTAAGTATACGCCTGACTTTCGCTACAGTGACAGAAAGCTTATCTTTCACGTGAGTGAGATGAACCAAAAAGTTCATCCTCTCACTCATCATTATTCCTAGGTATTTGACCTCAGTCGCATACCTAAGACTAACGTTTCCAACGCTTACAAGAGGCGGGCGAGCCTGTGACAAACCTTTAGATTCTTTTCTTAAGGGCTACGTAAAGTCCAAAGTCTTTGCTGACAATTCAGCTACGATTCAGGTTTTGGAAGCCAACATTACGCGTGTCATTCACGCCATGCCGGTCGAAAAGTCGTCCAAAATTGGACCCTCAGAATGGACACCCTGAGGCGTAGTTGCGGCCAACATTTGAAGGAAATTATATTCAAAAAATAAATGCCAAAAAATGACCTTTCGAATGAACAGTAAAGATGGCACACGTGATTTCAATTAATGTACTTAGTAGGGAAATAAATACTGTTACAACATTTCAATAGTAGAAGTGAACATACCCCGTTAATGTCATATGGGTTTTGAAAGCTAACCTCAATAGCGTTAGTCTGCAACGGGATTTTAAAATTGCTTCAACTTTCTTCATGGAGTGGTCAGACAGAGTCGCCGGGTTTTACGTGATTATCGCCACGACAGCCTGAACCACGGTGTGCCATCACACTGGGGCCGTAACAATGCGACGGCCAACGCCCCATTGGATTGATTCCGCCGGTACCAATTCGAGGCATGACAGTTATGGGTCATGGCTTCCCTCTTGGTTAGGGGTCGAGGACTATCTAAACCTCTGCTGTTCTATGGGTCACAGCACCCGGTCGCAATGCAACTACACATCGAGGAGTGGTCAGACAGAGTCGCCGGGTTTTACGTGATTATCGCCACGACGGCCTGAACCACGGTGTGCCATCACACTGGGGCCGTAACGATGCGACGGCCAGCGCCCCATTGGATTATCTCCGCCGGTACCAATTCGAAGCATGACAGTTATGGGTCATGGCTTCCCTCTTGGTTAGGGGTCGAGGACTATCTAAACCTCTGCTGTTCTATGGGTCACAGCACCCGGTCGCAATGCAACTCCACATCGAACCGAAGTTCTCCCCGCGATTTGGGTTTAAACCACAGCCACCACGATACTCCCCGAAGGGCCGCACCATATAGTCAGGCCAGAACAAGTTCTGGGGGCTCCTGACTACCCGTGGTACCAGATTAAAGTCTCCGGTCAGACCTCGTAACCAAAAGGCTACTTCCAGTTTCTGTTCCATATAACACGGGACTGGTCACCCACAGCGACATATCGACCAAAACACAAACATTACACAAACAATTAACAGTCGCCCTCACGGGCAATTCGATGGCCAGGAACTGGCGCCAGCATGGACATCACGAACAACAACAAAAGACTTTGCCTCCCTCACGGGATACAGACGGTAGAGGAACAACAACGACGATCCAACGGCGACAAGGATCCAACGGCGACAGCAATCCAACGACGATAGTGTGAGGCAACGACAATGCCACGCCTAATCCGCGAATGGTCTCATCAGAAAAACCCCCGTTAGGCTCCTGCGAGTCTTCTCCTATTGAAGGCTACACGAGCAAACTCCCCCAACCTCCTAAAAGCCCGATCATCCCCCAAACAGCGACTGAAGTCGAACCTGTCGACGGTCTGGACAATGCCCATCCCGTCCAAGTCCCTTATGTCGCTGTACAACGGACATACCAACAGGACGTGCTTCCAGTGCTCCGGACCACCACCACATCGACAATCGGAAGTCTCAGAGAGACCCCTCCGATGAAGGAACTCATTGAGAGAGCCATGACCAGTCAGTAAGAACCCCAGACTTAGGCCGAAGCCGAAGTCAGGGCGTCCCTTGACAAAGTCCGCGTCCCGTATGAATTCATACGTCACCCTGCCCTTGTCACTTTCTGTCCATCGCTGCCTCCACCTCGAGATCACGCACTCCTCTAAGCGTGCCTTCACCTCTTGCATATCGGGCACGGGCGCCGAAAGCCAATCACTTTCCAGAAGTGGTAGCCCCTTCTTGGCCTTGAAAGCAATCGCTCGGTGGATCACTTCAATGTCAAGAGGCACTACACCCAGCAATACCTGCAACGCGTCCGTCGAAACCGTCCTGCACACTGGCATGCAAGCCAGCATGGCTACTCGCTGGCACGACAAGACCTTGTTTCTGCCTGCAACAGACATAACCGTCTCGTACCATATAGGCGCGCCATATGTTGCGCAAGCAACAAATAGGCCAGCATATATGGTACGAGTGGCACGCCTGCTGAGGCCCCAGTCACTCCTAAGTATACGCCTGACTTTCGCTACAGTGACAGAAAGCTTATCTTTCACGTGAGTGAGATGAACCAAAAAGTTCATCCTCTCACTCATCATTATTCCTAGGTATTTGACCTCAGTCGCATACCTAAGACTAACGTTTCCAACGCTTACAAGAGGCGGGCGAGCCTGTGACAACCTGCCTTTCAGCAGCATCATCACAGTCGTCCATCGCAACAGCGACTCCGACACTCGCACCCCATTCAGACACCACACGCATGGCCCCCTCACCCTGAGTCTCCAGAACAGCACGAGACTGTCCTTCGATCAGGATGAGCAAGTCATCCGCGTATGCGCACACCTTGTACGACTGACCAAGCTGCCTCAACAAGGGATCCATCATAAGGTTCCAAATAAATGGACCACAGATGGATCCTTGCGGACAACCACGCTCAACGGTCTTCCATACCGTGTCATTGGCACCCTCCACACAAACATTTCTGCCACTGAAGTAGCTCTCCCAAAGTTTCATCTCGCGGCAGCCCACTGCACTTAATCTCCGCATGACGCTACCCCAGGAGAGGTGGTCAAACGCACCCTTAAAGTCAACGAAGATGCCCAGGACATACTTAGCGGATGACTCCGCAACGCTTCGACGGACATGAAGCCACGCATCCACTGTGCTTCTACCCTCCCTAAAGCCAAACTGAAAGTCAGAAAGCGCTGCATCACTGTTCTCCTGAAGTCGGTTCACCATTATCCTTTCCAGCACTTTTGCAAATGCTGGAAGGAGACTGATGCCCCGATAAGAGCGAGGATTACTCCTTACCCTATCGGGGGACTTCAACAGAACAACAATGCCAGCACGCTTCCAAACCTCAGGAAAGCAACCCTCGCTAAAGCACCTCCTAAAGATTACCTCCAGGTACTCTGGTATTCCCTTCCAGATGCTTTTACACATCTCTCCGGTCATACCATCGATACCCGGCGACTTCCTACACCTAACCCGATACACGCCCTCCTCGATCTCCGTTCTTTCTAAGGCCGGAGGGTCGGGCAACTCCTCACGTGGAGGAGAGAGCCCGTCCGGATCCGCCCTCGGAAAGAACACTTCTAGCAACAGGTCAACACATTCCCTCCACGATGACAATGAAGTATTGCCAACTTGGAAGGAAGCGATGTCAGTAGTCCTGTCTCGACCCCTACAGATGCGGTAAACCGCACCCCAGGATTCATCCCTATTGCGTTCAACGAAGCTCCTCCAATCGCCCTCCTTCACACTTAGAAGAAGGTCCTTATATGACCTCAGATCGGTCAGATAGGCAGCCTTACGATCAGCCAGATCCTCCGCGTTGGTCCGTCTTGCCCTCTGGAATCGCTTCCGGAGGCGTCGGACATTCCTTCGCTTCAGATCTAGCTCCCTAGTCCACCACCTGACCCCCCTAGGTCGCGTCTTATGACTGCGACCAAGGAGAGCATCACTGACAGTGCACATCCACTGGTCAATTCTGCCAATCTGGTTGTCCAGCGACATCGCTCCAAATTCGGCCAAGGACACGGTCGCCGCAGTCGCCCTCATTTGATCGGCAAAGAGGTTCCAATTCGCTCCATGGAGCCTCCATCTCCGAGGTAGTAACTCCGCGCTAGGCTGAACGGGGTGAGAGATAACAATCTCAATGAGATTGTGATCACTCACGCCCCAGTCATCACGCACCCTCCAGCTGTAGCCATAGGCCGCCGCCGCCGCACCATTTCCAACAGTGACGTCAATGTCACTTGTTCCCCTTGGTCCATCAAAAGTGTACAAATCGCTTGGCTCATTCAACACAATGACGCACTTTGCGATCAGCCATTCACTAAGCATTACTCCTCGTATGTAGTTCTGATGTCCAAGAGCATTCCTGGGCATCTTACTGAACCACATACGAGAGCATGCATTTGCGTCTAAGCCGAGGATAAGCGGAATGTTATTCGCAAGGAATAACACCGTATCCATGTACCGTAAGTACGGCTCAAGAGGCTCACTGAACCGGCAGTAAATACTTCCCAGCAGGATTCGGCCAAACGTACCCTGAACGGATACGCAGACCCCCCACTGAGTCGTATTCACCACGGTACAGTCAATGACATCACTGTCCACAACTACAGCTGAGTTACCCCCCAAATCAGAAAATACCCGCATACCCCCCGGCAGTCCCCTAACATGACCATTCGCGAAATAGGGCTCTTGCAAAAGCGCAAAAGGAGCCCCCAGACGCCGCATCGCCTGACCCACCTCACACACTGCCACGTACGCCCTCTGGCAGTTCAGTTGAAGCACTCGGAGCTCCATTAGTGTCTAGCGTTCGCCCTCGCGGTCATCATTGCGTAGATCGGACACACCGCCGACATCATCATGTGGTCCGACGACAGTCCACGGAACTCGCAGTTCCTGCATCTCACTCCGTTGGGGCAACGAGATGCCCAGTGGCCAGGCACTCCGCACCTACGGCAAACGTCCTCCTTCATCCGGCACTCTCGCACTCGGTGGTCGAAACCCAGGCATCTAAAACAGCTCGGGACTGAGTCCTGAGCCCGAACTATGAACCGGAACCACTTAACGTAGGCTCCGGTTCCCACCAAGTGCTCCATGATCCTGGGAGTACACTCCAGGACCACGTTAACCTGACCACTCTCGGCCTTCCATGGACTGCTGACCAGGCGAACACTCTTCTTGTATGCCTCGACCGACATTAGCTCCTTCACATTGTTTTCGTATAGCTCCAACATGAACTCCTCCGGTGTAATCACCGCCTCCACCCGTTGCACCACCACCCTGGGACCCAGCTTGTCCCTCACCGATACCTCCAGGCCCACCTCGGTGAATTTCGGGTTCGTCAGCACCTTCTGCCGCTCTGCTACCGAGGGTGTGCGGATAATCGCCCCACCATCCCTGGTTGGCCGCACGCCATGTACGCGAACGCCCATTGTTGGCCCCACTTCCTTCATTACTTTCTCTACGACCTCCTCCGACCTGGAGACCCCCTTGCCCTTCACCATCGCCGACCATGTCTCCACCGGCTTAGCAATCACCGGTGGGGGCACAGCGGCAACAGGAACCGCAAGAGGGGCCCTAGCAGGGGCCTTTGGCACAACAAATGGGCTCGGCGCTCCAACACCAGGCCCAACCGCCTCTAGCCTTCCCTTCAGGCGCTCATTTTCTGCGATTATCCGCATGAGCAGCACCTCGTACCGAGAAGAGTGCTGCAGCACCCCTCGCGCAACCTCCGGCGCTACACCGTCCGTGAAGACCAGCTCTAGAAGGCTATCAGTTATAGCCTTCAAGGCCTCCACGCCAACACCGCTGCTCCCGCCTCTGCGCCTGTCTCTCGACAAGCGTGTCGAGCTACCGGCAGCAGACTCGCCAGCACTCAGTGTTGACATCGCAGCACCCTCTCGCACAGCTCGCACACCCTCGATTATCTGCACCTCATCCTCATCCATATCGGATACCACAGCAACAGCAGCAGAAACAACAGCACCAGCAGCAGAAACAACAGCACCAGCACCACCAGCACCAACAGCACCAGCAGCAGCAGCAGCCTTCTTCTTCTTAGGAGATCCCTGCTTCGGCTTCTTCATCACCTGCTCCTCCACCTCACCGCTCGACGACTCAGATTCGGTGTGCCTCACCTTCGGCAACGCAACAGGAATCCCCACGCCAACACCATCTGACATCACGGCGTCAGACATCGCAGCGTCCCCCTTGGCTTTCGCCTTCCTCTTACCAGATGGCGGTGCCATCAACACACAAAACAAAAAAGTACACTCACCAACAGATGTCGTACAAACAAACACGTCCAATCAGAATCCAAAATCAGTAGCCAAGTCACAAACCAGTCCTTCAACTCAGAGGTACTTGCCAATATCCAAGAGCACCTAACCTCACTAATGGCCGGAGATCGCTTCCAACCTCAATCTACCAATTGTGTCGCACAGAGGATTCCCCAAAAAGGTGTCTCACTCTGTGGCCTTGAACACAATTGTAAACACTCAAACCGAAAAACAGACACTGCTTCTTCACAACCGAAAATTCAATATTTTTATCGCTGGTATTCAAAAACACGTCCGCACAGTTTAACGATCAGAGAGAGAATGAGTGGTCAGACAGAGTCGCCGGGTTTTACGTGATTATCGCCACGACAGCCTGAACCACGGTGTGCCATCACACTGGGGCCGCAACAATGCGACGGCCAACGCCCCATTGGATTGATTCCGCCGGTACCAATTCGAAGCATGACAGTTATGGGTCATGGCTTCCCTCTTGGTTAGGGGTCGAGGACTATATAAACCTCTGCTGTTCTATGGGTCACAGCACCCGGTCGCAATGCAACTCCACATCGAACCGAAGTTCTCCCCGCGATTTGGGTTTAAACCACAGCCACCACGATACTCCCCGAAGGGCCGCACCATATAGTCAGGCCAGAACAAGTTCTGGGGGCTCCTGACTACCCGTGGTACCAGATTAAAGTCTCCGGTCAGACCTCGTAACCAAAAGGCTACTTCCAGTTTCTGTTCCATATAACATGGGACTGGTCACCCACAGCAACTTATCAACCAAAACACAAACAATACACAAACAATTAACAGTCGCCCTCACGGGCAATTCGATGGCCAGGGACTGGCACCAGCATAGACGTCACGAACAACAACAAAGGACTTTGCCTCCCTCACGGGATACAACACAGCAGAGGAGAAACGACAACAGACGATCCAACGGCGACGACAGACGATCCAACGGCGACAAGGATGCAACGGCGACAAGGATGCAACGGAGACAGCAATCCAACGACGATAGTGTGAGGCAACGACAATGCCACGCCTTATCCGCGAATGGTCACACCAGAGAAACCCCGTTAGGCTCCTGCGAGTCTTCTCCTATTGAAGGCTACACGAGCAAACTCCCCCAACCTCCTAAAAGCCCGATCATCCCCCAAGCAACGACTGAAGTCGAACCTGTCGACGGTCTGGACAATGCCCATCCCGTCCAAGTCCCTTATGTCGCTGTACAACGGACATACCAACAGGACGTGCTTCCAGTGCTCCGGACCACCACCACACCGGCAATCAGAAGTCTCAGAGAGACCCCTCCGATGAAGGAACTCATTGAGAGAGCCATGGCCAGTCAGTAAGAACCCCAGACTTAGGCCGAAGCCGAAGTCAGGGCGTCCCTTGACAAAGTCCGCGTCACGTATGAATTCATACGTCACCCGGCCCTTGTCACTTTCTGTCCATCGCTGCCTCCACCTCGAGATCACGCACTCCTCTAAGCGTGCCTTCACCTCCCGCATATCGGACACAGGCGCCGAAAGCCAATCTACATCCAGAAGTGGTAGCCCCTTCTTGGCCTTGAAAGCAATCGCTCGGCGGATTACTTCAAGGTCAAGAGGCGCTACACCCAGCAATACCTGCAACGCGTCCGTCGAAACCGTCCTGCACACTGGCATACAAGCCAGCATGGCTACTCGCTGGCACGACAAAACCTTGTTCCTGCCTGCAACAGACATAACCGTCTCGTACCATATAGGCGCGCCATATGTTGCGCAAGCAACAAATAGGCCAGCATATATAGTACGAGTGGCACGCCTGCTGAGGCCCCAGTCACTCCTAAGGATCCGCCTAACTTTGCCCACAATGACAGAAAGCTTATCTTTCACGTGAGTGAGATGAACCAGAAAGTTCATCCTCTCACTCATCATTATTCCTAGGTATTTGACCTCAGTCGCATACCTAAGACTAACGTCTCCAATGCTTACAAGAGGCGGGCGAGCCCGTGACAACCTGCCTTTCAGCAGCATCATCACAGTCTTGTCCATCGCAACAGCGACTCCGACACTCGCACCCCATTCAGACACCACACGCATGGCCCCCTCACCCTGAGTCTCCAGAACAGCACGAGACTGTCCTTCGATCAGGATGAGCAAGTCATCCGCGTATGCGCACACCTTGTACAACTGACCAAGCTGCCTCAACAAGGGATCCATCATAAGGTTCCAAATAAATGGACCACAGATGGATCCTTGCGGACAACCACGCTCAACGGTCTTCCATACCGTGTCATTGGCACCCTCCACACAAACATTTCTGCCACTGAAGTAGCTCTCCCAAAGTTTCATCTCGCGGCAGCCCACTGCACTTAATCTCCGCATGACGCTACCCCAGGAGAGGTGGTCAAACGCACCCTTAAAGTCAACGAAGATGCCCAGGACATACTTAGCGGATGACTCCGCAACGCTTCGACGGACATGAAGCCACGCATCCACTGTGCTTCTACCCTCCCTAAAGCCAAACTGAAAGTCAGAAAGCGCTGCATCACTGTTCTCCTGAAGTCGGTTCACCATTATCCTTTCCAGCACTTTTGCAAATGCTGGAAGGAGACTGATGCCCCGATAAGAGCGAGGATTACTCCTTACCCTATCGGGGGACTTCAACAGAACAACAATGCGAGCACGCTTCCAAACCTCAGGAAAGCAACCCTCGATATTTTCAAAACGCATCGGCCACTAGAATTAGCCGCATGTTCGTCTACCGAAGAATAAAACTGTTTGAGGAGTCTAGAGATGTAAAAGACCACCACCGGTCGTGCCGCCCACGCTCTGTTCGAAAACCGCATGTCATCAAAGCCGTTAAATCAGAAATTCTCAGAAATCCGCTCCGAAAACAGAAAACAGAAAATCATGGCCCGTGAGATGAATATCACGCAAAAGTCCATGAGTCGAATCAATAAAAAAGACTTGGGACTTGGGGCTTCAAACGACGTCCCGGACATTTATTGACTGCAGCTTCAAAAAAAATTGGATTGGAAATGCAAACGTCTTTTGGTGAAGCACGCTGATAACTAGCACAGAAAAGTTTTGTTCACCGATGAAAAAATTTTACCGTTTAGGAAAAATTTAACAAGCAAAATGATAGAGTGTATGCGCGGTCGTCTAAGGAAGCATCTGAATTGATCCCAAGGGTGGAAAAGGGTCATCGCCCAGCTTCAGTCATGGTTTGGTGAGTTGTCTCTTACGATGGGGTCACTGACCTGCATTCTGCGAACAAGGAGTTAAAACATCGGCCAATGTTTACCAAGAAACCGTTTTGGAAGCTGTTGTAAAGCCTCTTAACAATTCCCTGTTCCAAAAGCAGCCATGAACTTTCCAGCAGGATTCTGCGCCGGCCCATAAGGCTAAAACGTCCTAGGCCTGGCTTCGAAACAATTTGCCAGCGTTCATTTCCTCTGAAGAATGACCCTGAGGCAGTCCAGATTTGAACCCATTGCATTACAAATTGTGAGCGGTTTTAGAGGACAAGGTTTGTCACAAAAGTTACCCCAACATTGGATCTCTTAAGACTGCTTTGGTTCGAGCTGTGGCCAATTTTCCAATGGACTAGGTTTGTGCAGCTATTGACGATTAGCCAGTGCGACTTAAGGCGTGTGTAAAGGCAATATTTCGAATAAGTAGATTCTTTTTGGATACAATACAATAAATATATTAATAAATATATCAAAAACATTCAGTACTTTTTATTTTACAGCATAATATGTGTGTAACAATCTAGATTGATCACCCTATATATATACTTAACAGGGTCTCCAACCTCTGTGATGTTGCAAACGGAATGATAAGTTTAATATACCATCCACTCTTCCCTTGTCCTTAAGAAACACATTCGGAAAGCAATTGTAGTATCTCAAAATCCACAGCTCTTCTTTGAAATATCATAAGTCAAGATGTCTGAAAAGCGAGATGTAAATCACTTTCTTATTCCAATTATTGATCAAAATATTTATAGCGGACGTTCACATGCAACCTAAATGATTTATCCAAATACGTTGAGTATTTAATACCATCCATCTCATTCAATAGAGCATTTGTCACATTTCTTTAATATTCTCATAATTTAATATTCAAATGGTCGTTTTTGTTGTCGTTGTATAATAATTTACAGGCATTTATACCTCCAACGGGACGGGGGTTTTGTATATTATTTATCGAATAATTTTCTTAAATGGATCATTTGGTGGAAAGTAAAATGTCCCATGAATATTAATCGACTGCCACCGATACACATTTATTGATTTTATTGGCAGGCAACAGGTTTTTGAGGTGTTTTGGAAAAAACCTAATACGAAGGAGGTTTAATAACGATGTAGTGTTAACTGAATATTATTTTATTTGTTGTTGTAGCGGCACATATGTGACAGCGCATAGAAAAAGGAATCTAATGGTAAACAAATCAATTGTTGGAGCATCTGAGCATCGAATGAGACCGATCCCATGCCCCAAAAGTGTTCCCTCCCAGAGATATGCGCGTTTTATGAAAGTGAAGTCGACGATTCTAAGCGCAAATAGAAAGGGACCTATCCTTTCTATTTTGCGCCTCACATATAGTATAGGGGTGACAGCCCTTGGCCGAAAAATTGCTTGGGTCAATCCGGTGCATAGCACCGAATGTCGTGGGATTTGTCAATATCGTTTGCAATAATACGAAATTTAATTAGTGACCCTATAAAATTTATATTGAACGGATCGTCGTAAAATGTTAAGACGATCTAGCAAACGAATTGAGCTAGGTCTCTGATATTTGCGCGCTGATATGTTATGGGCCATAGGCTGTTTGGAATTAAAAATGGTCGAAATCTATCCAAGTGCTTGGGGGGAAGATTCCCATTTCCTTTAACAAAGTGACCTCGCACATAGTGGTTAAGTCTTTTTTACTAGAATAGTTTACTAAATGTTTTCATGCTAATGAATTCACTGGTTCTTTAATTTAAGCTTAATCCGAGTACTTAACTTACAACAACCTGTTATACTCAGAAAAAAAACTCGCAAATTGTTTAAGCATAATCCTATTACATCTACGTGACTTGTAGAAAAGCCATTTGCTGTTGTTCTGTTATGTAAATTCAAATGTTTGCATTCGATTCAATTTAAATCCCATTTTTTTCTAAATTAAAAACAATTAACAAATAAAGTTAACAAATCGCCCGCACAAAAGTATAATACAAAATTATTCATAAATTCCCCAAAGAGCTTAGATAAACTTTTCAATTACAGCAACGAAACTTCGACCATTAAACGCAGCAATTTGTGGTGCGTGATGGCACACAACAGCAAAAATAATAGGGGATGTTTAGTGAGGTTAACAGAAAGCTATTTAAATTGAAAAAAATTAGACATTTTGAATTTTGTCAGCCGATTTTTTTAATTCTTGGAATCTTGGAATCCGTGGAGATGAAGCGTTCAAAAAAGTCATTTGAAGTATTCTCTATGAATAATGAGAAATTCTTTATTCTTCACATTCATTGAATAGAAAAGTTTTAGGATATTTTCCGTTTTCGGAGCTTACTTATAAGGAGAGCATCCTTCATCATCTTGCACGGTCCATGGGTGTATCTCAAATATCTATTGGACCCAATGTATTTAAGATACACTCCAATACTTAACTTGTCTATCTCTATTCCTTTAATGTGTTGCAAACTTCAGGTCATAATACCCTGTTCTACGAGGGCGACCGCAAAACTAACTGGCCTGGCACATTTTCTGTTTTACTAGCAACTTTTTTTTTGTTTTTTAAAAGCAATCTTTTATAAGCCACCTGTCAAAATTTCCGAAATATTTAATGATTATTTTCTTTGTTACAGGTGATTGAAGTAAACAAGTTTTATAATTTTTGAAAAATGGAAAATAAAGAGTTTCGTGCGGTAATTGAACCCTTTTATATGAAAGGTTATACGCCACAATTAATCAAAGATGAATTGGATTCTGTTCATGGTGATAATGCACCATCATACTCCAGCGTGAAATCCTGGGTCCAATAATTTAAAATGGGTCGTTCAAGTACGGAAGATGAACAACGCTCTGGAAGACCGAACACTGCTACTACTATTGAAAACATTAGAAAAATATTTAATGAAGTGACTAAAGATAGACGAATAAAACTCATAGAACTTGCTGATATTGTTAAAATACACGAAAAACAAGTTTGGAGTATTTTACATGATGAACTCCACATGAAAAAGCTATCCGCAAGATATGTACCTCGTTTGTTGACTTTGCCCCAAAAAATCGTCCGTTGGACCAATTCCGAGGAGCTTTTAGCGATTTATCAGCGTAATCAAATGGAGTTCTTGCGCCGATTCATAATTGTTGGTGAAACATGGATCCATCACTACATCCCAGAATGCAAAGAACAGTCAAAACAATGGATAGAAGCTGGTAAAAGTGGTCCCAAGAAGGCGAAAACTGTTAAGTCAGCAGGAAAAGTAATGGCCACAGTATTTTCGGATGCAAGGGGTATAATATTTATTGATTATCTTGAGAAAGGAAAAACTATAAATAGTGAATATTATTGTGCATTATTGGATCGGTTGAGTGAAGAAATCAAGATAAAACGACCACATTTAGAAAAAAAGTTATTTTTCATCAAGATAATGCTCCTTCACACACTGCATTTTTAACAAAAAATTTTCGTCCAATAGCGAGGTTATTGCTGAAACTGAGGCATATTTTGAAGGTCTTGAAAAATCTTATTTTTCGGATGGAATTAAAAAACTTGAAACACGTTTGATGAAGTGTATTGAGTTGGAAGGAGATTATGTTGAAAAATAAATAATAATACATAATTCCAAAAAACGGTTCTTTTTATGTTAGGCCAGTTACTTTTGCGGTAGCCTTCGTCTAGTGTGGTTAGGGTATAATACAATATCAAAATTCAGTAATCAAATTGGGTTGTGGCGTTAGGACCAATTTATGTTTTATTGCCTGACAAGTCTAATTACAACAGGAAACGGATGTTCATCAATTTAATAAATTCCTACATGAATAAGGAAATTGTTAGCATTAACTAACACCGCGTGTCCTAGCAATCCACACATAAAAACGGAGCGGAGATCAAATAGCCAAACACTTCGATGGTTTTGAAAGAACTCCCTTATTTTCATTTTCATTTATTGATTTAGATTATTTATAAATTGTACAAAATCTATACTAGATACAATTCAAAGAGTTTAAGATATTTCCTTTTTCTGCTTAAATAGTGAAATTAATTATTGAATGAGTATTTATTATATAATGTTTGAAGGGGAAGAGAAATTTTTCGAAAACATTTATAAATTTTTTCTTTTAAGATAAAAATGCATAAAGTTGAACAGGGATTAAACCGTCTCAAGACCTCTTGCTTCTATATTTAAATAGAAGACTTTGCCATTTTTAACAAAATGGTGACATTGATTTTCGTGGCTGCACACTACTTTTATCATGATTTCGGGTCCGTGACAACCCTCTTCAGAAAGCCTTGCTGCAATTGTTGAAAGTAAAACCGAACTCTATAAGGCCAGGCTCTCCCCAAACGAATGAGAACTACTGTTGTAAACCTTACTTTTCACGTTTTCTTCGAACAATTGCCCACGAAAATACAACTCACTCTTGCCACCTCTAAAGAGACTCCACATCGAGAGCCATCACCCAGCTAGCATTTGAACGTTTGTTTCACGATCACGATTGTTTCGCGATCGGATTTCCAATCGTCCACGATTGTCGGAACAGAATTATATTTTTCTCTGCTTTTGCTTTCTCTGCTTTTCACGATTTGTTTTTGTGTTTACTTTGTGTCACAGTCGTACATGTAGATTTGTTATTGTTGTCTTCTTCCCGCACACACCACCGATCTCGTGTTTTGCAAAGAGAATTTAACTATGTCTCTCTGAAATTCTAACGGGTTTTCCAATATCTGCTCAGCAGAAAAAGAAAAGAAAACAATTTTTTGGTTGTTTTCATTTGAGTATTTATCAAGAAAACAAGTGTCAGAGGTGAACACAAGTGTTTTTTGTAAGAAAATAAAATTTTGTTTTTCCTTTTCAAAGATATGTGTCATGTAAAGTTCCCGAAATGTGATGAGTCTTCAATTAATAAAACAATCCAGCAACACTTTGTTCATGCTGCAGACCGGCTTAGGAAAGTAGACCGAACAAAAACTATTAAATAACTATCAAATTTTAATTTGTAATACTATATTTTAATTTATCAAATTAAATTTTTATTAAAAAACATGTTCTATGAAAGAAACAAATAATAATAAGCATTTTTGTATAAATTTACAATCGTCTTGGCAATCGTCGACGATTGGATTTTGCTCATCGTCGACGATTGGATTTTGCTCATCGTCGACGATTAGATTTTGCTCATCGTCGACGATTGGATTTTGCTCATCGTCGACGATTGGAAAGTAAGTGTCGCCGTGTTGACACAGTTACTTCAGTTGCACTGAACGTGCGCGATTGGAATACGACATCGCACACGATTACTTTAATCGTCGGCTCCGATCGTGAAAGAATCGTGCACGATTGAAAATGCTAGCTGGGCAATAGATTTCTTTAACAACGTGTGTGTGTTGTAAAAAGAGTTTAGTTGACTATGTCAAATTGTGTGCCGTGCCGTGCTTAAAACTAGATTCATATCTTATGAGACCAGCTCTAAGATATGATTGTGTTCGGAGTAGGAACATTTGATATTAAAACATTCTATTAATTTGTTTAATTTGACTTCCAAAAGATCAATATTAGTAATCTGATGAGTCGTGCCGTAGAAAAGTATCTAGAAAGGCTATTACCTAGTTTTAAAACTTTGTTTTGTTGTATTTGAAGCCTTTTTATGTGGCATTTGGACATCTTTCCCCAGACTGGGGCTACATAAAGTATCACAGCTTGAAAAATTGCTTTAAATATTAACATTTTATTGTCAATGTTTAACGCCGAAGATATATTTATAAAAGGATATAAGTTCGTATTGGTATGTTACATTTATTTACTATTTACGAAACATGATCCTTTTAAGTAAGTTTATGGTCCAAAATGGCGCCTTAATATTTAACATTCCTTTCTCATTTTATTTCGCTATTTCTTGTACTTTATTACTTTGAGGAACAAAGCGTTCCTTTCTTCGTCTGGTGAAATAAGTAGCTTGACTTTTATCAGAATTAACGGCTATTTTTCATTTGGAGAAATAGGTATATACTTCACTAAGTGCTACCTGTATATTTGACACAATCTCTGAAGCGAATTTCCCAGAGCTTAAAATGGCAGTGTCGCCCGCAAAAATTGACAAAATGCAATTATTTGTGACTGGAATATCTGCCGTGTATATGTTATAAAGCACTGGCGATAAACACGAACCCTGTGGGCAACCACTCCCTTATTTACTGCAAACTATATTTCTCTACTTTAACTAAATATACCCACTGAATAAAAATGCATACTAACAATAAATGCAAATGGAACATAAGGAAAGCACATACTTTGAATGCTCTTGTAATTCCAAATATTTTACGGTTTATCGCCCCAGCATACCTGCGTGCACCCTCACAGTGGCTAAATCTGAAATACAGAAAAAGGTCATAAATAGACTACGTTTTACTGTAAATTGTTTTGGGAAACGCACAGAAAACACTTATTTCTGTGTGTTCCTTTAGCTGGTCGACTTATCCAAAGAACCTTTCAGTGTATGTTAAATATAAGTACAACTGAACAGACATCATTTTCTACGTTTTGTTGTACACTTTTCTTCAGTTTTTTGTATATTTTTTTCCATCTACACATTAAATCAATCAATTAAATCAATTCTGCTTTCACCTCGCCTTAACACTTGAACGGTTAATAAAAATCCAAAACTTTTTAACGAAGAATTTCTTTTATTCCACGGACATGAGATATATATTCCAAACATATAATATGTTTGTGTATACCTATTAGACCTAAACATTAAAATGTTTGTAGCACGTTTTAAACATGTATACGAGGGCGACCGCAAAAGTAACTGGCCTAACATAAAAAGAACCGTTTTTTTGAAATTATTATTATTTATTTTTCAACATAATCTCCTTCCAACTCAATACACTTCATCAAACGATTTTCAAGTTTTTTAATTCCATCCGAAAACAAGATTTTTCAAGACCTTCAAAATATGCCTCAGTTTCAGCAATAACCTCGCTATTGGACGAAAATAAATTTGGAAACAAGATATAATCAGAAGTAGCTAAATCTGGACTATGTGGTGGATGCGGAGCAATTTCAAATCGTAATTCGGCCAGTTTTTGTTGAGTTAAAAATGCAGTGTGTGATGGAGCATTATCTTGATGAAAAAGAACTTTTTTTTTAAATGCGGTCGTTTTATCTTGATTTCTTCACTCAACCGATCCAATAATGCACAATAATATTCACTATTTATAGTTTTTACTTTCTCAAGATAATCAATAAATATTAAACCCCTTGCATCTCAAAATACTGTGGCCATTACTTTTCCCGCTGACTTAACAGTTTTCGCCTTCTTGGGACCACTTTTACCAGCTTCTATCCATTGTTTTGGCTGTTCTTTGCATTCTGGGATGTAGTGATGGATCCATGTTTCATCAACAGTTATTAATCGGCGCAAGAACTCTATTAGATTACGCTGATAAATCGTTAAAAGCTCCTCGGAATTGGTCCAACGGACGATTTTTTGGGGCAAAGTCAACAAACGCGGCACCTTTTTCGCGGATAGCTTTTTCATGTGGAGTTCATCATGTAAAATACTCCAAACTTGTTTTTCGTGTATTTTAACAATATCAGCAAGTTCTCTGAGTGTTTAATTACCTTTCATATAAAAGTGTTTAATTACCTCACGAAACTCTTTGTTTTCCATTTTTCAAAAATTATAAAACTTGTTTACTTCAATCACCTGTAACAAAGAAAATAATCATTAAATATTTCGGAAATTTTGACAGATGGCTTATAAAAGATTGCTTTTAAAAAACAAAAAAGTTGCTAGTAAAAAAGAAAATATGCCAGGCCAGTTAGTTTTGCGGTCGCCCTTGTATGCTTACACATTATACACATTACACATTATATATGCAAACACATTTCTTATATATATGTAGATCCCGGTCATTGGGTGTAAGAATTGAATAGTGCACAGCTCACTGATTCGATTAAAGTTCCCCTTGCTTATTAATGGGTTGTTGTGGGACTTAAGTAACTAAGAGGCGGTATGGTCCAACTTCCCCAGAGTTGCTTAAAACGTACCACATCACTATGTCAGACTCAAATCCGAATGTATCTTTTTTATGTAACCTACTTAGTAGGAACATAAATACTGTTACAAAATTGAACACACCCATTTCAATAGTAGAACTGAACATACCCCATTAATGTCATATGGGTTTTGAAAGCTAAACTAGCGTTAGTCTGTAACGGGATTTTAAAATTGTTTTAACTTTCACCAAGGAGTGGTCAGATAATGAGGACCGTATCGCTGTAATAGCGCTTTTCAATTGTGAAATGGAAATAAGCGATGTTTTCAAAACGCTCCGACCACTAGGGATTAGCCGCATGTTCGTCTACCGATGCATAAAACTATTTGAGGAGACTGGAGATGTAAAAGACCGCCAACGGTCGGGCCGCCCACGCTCTGTTTGAACACCGCATGTCATCAAGGCCGTTAAATCAAGAATTCACAGAAATCCGCTCCGAAAACAGAAAATCATGGCCCGAGAGATGAATATCACGCAAAAGTCCATGATTCGAATCATTAAAAAAGTCTTGGGACTTTCAAAGGACGTACCGGACATTTATTGACTGCAGGTTATAAAAAATAGGATTGATAAATGCAAACGTCTTTTGGTGAAGCACGCTGATAACTTGCACAAAATAATTTTGTTCATCGGATTTGTTTCCTGAACGGAAAAAATGTTTACCGTTCAGGAAAAATTTAGCAAGCAATATAATAGAGTGTATGCGCGGTCATATAAGGCAGCATCTGAACTGATCCCAAGGGTGGAAAAGAAAGGGTCATCACCCATCTACAGTCATGGTTTGGTAGGGTGTCTCTTACGATGGGGTCACTGACCTGCATTTCTGCGAACAAGGAGTCAAAACATCTTCCAAAGTTTACCAAGAAACCGTTTTGGAAGCTGTTGTGAAGCCTCTTAACAATTTCCTGTTCCAAAACCAGCCATGGACTTTCCAGCAGGATTCTGCGCCGGCCCATAAGGCTAAAACGTCCCATGCCTGGCTTCGAAACAATTTGCCAATTTGCATTTCCTCTGTAGAATGGCCCCCAGGCAGTCCAGATTTAAACAAATTGGATTACAAATTGTGGACGGTTTTAGAGGACAAGGTTTGTCATAAAATATACCCCAACATTGGATCTCTTAAGACTGCTTTGGTGCGAGCTGTGACCTATTTCCAATGGAGGTTCGTGCAGCTATTGATTGTTCAGTGCGACTTAAGGCGTGTGTAAAGGCAAAAGGCGGACATTTCGAATAAGTAGAATCTTTTTGGATACAATGTACATCAATAAATATATTAAAAAAATATTTGGTCCAAAAACATTCAGTACTTTTTATTTTACAGCATCAAACGTGCGTAACAGTATTTATGTCCATACCAAGTATACTGTAACATTGACCGATTTTTGTAAAATACTTATACAATCGAATCGTACTCAGTGAAGTGTACATTGAGCACTGAGTATTGGGGACTCTTGATCTGCCGGTACAGAAAACTGCGAGGTTTTTTGTATTATGTCGGGCATAGTCCGATAAGGGCTTATTAAAAAAGGGTTTGTTTCTGGACCAAACCTGAAGAGTAGGCAAAGTTTCGTCGAGACCGGCTTATATTCGAGACCCCTTACTTCATTTACAATAAAAGACGGAAAGGCGGGAATTCTTTAACAGAAAGTGAGTCGTAACAAACATCGTTTTAAAGTCATACACATTTTATTTAAATTGGACAGCTTTCCTTTTATATTGTTTTGAATAAAACATATATTTTGCTTAACTGAATCCTTAAGCAAAGTTAAAGACTTTGGGGATAAAATATGTTATAAAAGGCGTTGGATGTACTGAAATAATAACTCAGTTAGCCAAATTTGTCGACAATGTCTGATATCAGACAATTCTGAACAATATCTGAACTCTATCGAGAATTCTAACCGAAATCGTTACGAATTCTGTTCGATTTGTCTGAGGATTTTTTTCTTCTCTTTACGAACTCGCTTACGAATTCTAAAAGATTTATCTAAGGTAGTCTGTTCGTTTAAAATTTTTGTTATTTGCTTCATATTTTTTCCAAAAATTATTCCGATTGTCGTACAGAATTCTGACCGAATTCTGTACATTTGGTGCTAGGGATTTTTATTGTGTTCGAAGGAAAACTCTACTGACGCCAGTTCTCGTTAAATGCAAAACTGGTTGCCCTTAAGTGTATAGCCACTAAATATATTTACAGCACAATTTTTGCTTGCGGTATTATTATAGTTAGGTGGCGCTCTCCCACACTGCAGACACCCCTGCTAAAAGTCTTTCCGAACGCTTTTTGAAAATGTTTTACAACTTTTTTTTGTAGAAGAAAAATATTTTCTTCTTTTTGATTGTTTACATTCAGAATTTACCATGACATAAGCTCAGAATTCGGTTCGAAATGTCGGTAAAAACATCAGAATTTAATAAGACTTAATGCTAGAATTCTGACCGAAGTCGTTCAGAATTAGTTTAGAATTCGATGCGACAAATCGAATTCGGTCAGAAATCGGTTCGAAATGTCGGCAAAAACATCAGAATTCCCTTAGAGAAGTAGTTCAGAACTCGTATCAACCCTTTCATATGTTTTTCGTAACGAACTCGCTTAGAATTCTGATCCGAAATCGGAAAATTTTTCCGACTGTCGTACAGAATTCTGACCGAATTCTAAAGGTTTGGTTTGCTGGGAAGATACTTGCAGTCCAAGAAACTACAATAGTCCTATTGGCAAAACCACATTGTACCAACGAACAGTTCGTTAAGTATATCTCTTCCGTTTTCTTGCATATAAAATTGTAATTGTATAAAAATAGCATTTAGTAAAAAATATTAACTATAATTGTAATTGTATAAAAATAGCATTTAGTAAAAAATATTAACTATAATCGTAAGAGGTCAATTATGGTTTAGAAACCATTTTATTTTTTATATAAACCAATATTCGCATAACCAAACAAAAGTAAAAAAATATTAGTTATAAGAAAGGTTTATAAGAAATTGACTTTGGCTTTAAAGATACAAATAACAAAGCGGAGCCGAGATTTTGGCAGAAGCCGGAGACGAAGTCGAACTGTGGGTTAGGCTTTACTACATTTTTATATTTATAGACTAAATTACATGCTATCTTTTGTATATCAGAGTTGTGTTGGGAGTAGTATGCCTCCCTGCGGACATTCCGTTTAGACATGTTGATTCTTGTATCTGAAGAGTTTTGGAGTAATACATAGTAAAAACATCGACTATTGTGACAGAGATGGGACTTTAATATAAATTTCAAAATATCGCTCATACGTACCATGGCGCATTGGGTAATAATTCATAAAAATGCAAGCCATTCGCTAATCTAGCACGTATTTTAAAATTATGGCATAATTTATTAAAATTTAAAGTAATTACCTTATATAAGGTGGGCCAAAAGTTACCATGGTGTATAAAAATGTAATAAGATTATATACGGTGATCCGCCCAGAGGTATTTTTTCGGAACAAAAAAAATATGAAAATTCAAATCAAGTGTAGAATCTTTATTGGTAATATGAAAGGACATTTTATGGCATTTATTTTTTGAAAATAATTACCTTCAAATGTGGGCAACTGCATTATGGAAATGAGCGGAAGATGCGCTGTTTTCGACCAATATTTTGTTCAGTGATGAAGCCCATATCTGGCTCAACGGCAAAGTCAACAAACAAAATTGCCGCATTGCTGAAGAGCAACCAGAAGAGGTTCCAGAGTTAACATTATACCCAGAGAAAACTACCGTTTGGTGCAGTTGGAATTATCGCTCCATATCTTTTCAAAAATGATAATGAGCGGATCGTAACCGTGAATGGTGCTCGCTATCGCACCATGATATAAGTTTTTTTGCTGCCTGAAATTGAAGCCCGTATTCTTGATGACATTTGGTTTCAACAGGGCGGTGGCACTTGCCCTACAGCTGCTGAAACAATAGAGAGGTTTTGGACCGGTTAGCCTCCTAGATCGTGTGATATTACACCTTTAGACTATTTTCTTTGGAGCTACGGAGAGTCCAAAATCTATGCTGACAAACCAGCTACGATCAGGTTTTGGAAGCTAACATTACGCGTGTCATTAAAGCCATACCGGTCGAAATGCTCGAACGAGTCATCCAAAATTGGACCCTCAAAATGAAAACAGTTGCTGCCAACATTTGAAGAAATTATATTCCAAAAATGAATGCCATAAAATGTCCTTTCAAATAACCAATAAAGATTCCATACTTGATTTGAATTTTTATATTTTTTTCGTTCTGAAAAAATACCTCTAGACGAGAACATCACTTAAATGACCCCCGTTTAACTTCGCAATAATGGGCTCGTTTTAGAGTAGTTTCCATAACAACTTTCAAAATTTGTGGCTGTAGCGTTTGAATTTCTGCAATAATGTTGGCCTTAAGTTGAAGGATTGTCTCTGGATTGTGCACATATACTTGCACCTTCAAATAACCCTAAAGAAAATAGTCGGGTGCTGACAAATCTGGCTTTCGCGCTGGCCAAATAATTTCCGAATTTCTGGAAATTAATCGTTAAAACTCTTCTATCATAAACCGATACCACTCTCCATTTACGGTTACAGCACATCCATATTCATTCTCGAAGAAGTATGGCCCAATGATATTTACAGATGTGATCCCATTCTTCAACGCCAATTGCACCCCGTTAGGTGTACAGCTAACGGGGTACAATTGGCGTTGAAGAATGGCTCTTAGCTTTTCGGAACCCCAGAACCTACAGTTCTGCTTATTAACAAAGCGATTCGAATTAAAAGAAGCTTCATCACTCATCCGTTTGTGTTAAAATAATTGATCGCTGATTTAAATTATAAAATTCTATTATTCTGGTTCTTTGTTCAGTTGTAAATCGCTCTATTACTTATTCTCTAAGTGGTATTAATGTAATCTGAAAAAAAATATAAACGAAAATCAATATCACTTTGCCATTTTCTTAAAAACTTGTCTTCTATTTAAATATAGAAGCAAGAGGTCTTGAGCCAGTTTATCCCTGTTCAATAAGTAAAAGCAACAGACCGAAATAAAACAAACGAGCTAAAACATAAACGAAAAAGCTGTTAAATTTTCAAACCCCAACTGGTAACTTTTGGACCACCCTGTATATGCATATATTTTTCCATAATAGTTTATTCAGTCCTGTTCACATTACCTGCTTCAGAACACTGCACCTAGTAAGGTTGAGACACTGTTGCGGTTTTTGCGTCCTTGCTTGAATATGTATTTCGTTTGTGCAACTCTTATAAAGGGTGCTCCAATCATAATACATGATGTAATTGTGAGTCTCACCTTAACGTCACGTTATTTGCCAAATTTAATTTTACATATCTTTGTTTAAGCGTTTAACAAATTCAAAGATGGAGAGGTACACAATTTAAACAGCGCGTTAAGATTGTTCAAGCCTTTTATGAAAATGGGCATTCAAATCAAAATGTATTTCGAGTACTAAGTGATTTTTTGGTCCGCATAACTCACAAAATTTTTCCACAATATGTGACGCGCAAAATAGAAAGGGACCTAAGGTTAAAAACCAGTTTTGTTCAGGAGAGCCACTTTAAAGATAAGGTCCCTTTCTATTTGCTCAGATGTTGTCCACATCAAAAAAAAAGTGAAACGTTGATGAAAAGTTTTGTTCAGGAGGGCCATTTTAAAGATTAGGTGCCTTTCTATTTGCGCTGTCACATATATGACAGCGCATAGAGAAAGGGACCTAAGGGTAATAAAATCAATTTTCATTTTTTTCTTTGTGTTCCCTCCCAGAGATATGCGCGTTTTATAAATGTGAAATCCACGATTCTAAGCGCAAATAGAAAGGGACCTAATCTTTAAAATGGCTCTCCTGAACAAACCTGGTTTTTAACCTTAGGTCCCTTTCTATTTTGGGCGTCACATATGGAGAATTGTTCATAAATTTCAGCAAACTGGATCAGTAGGAAATGTAAAAACACCTGTGCATACTCTACCAGTTCGTTCTACGCAAAACATTGATGTTGTTCGCGATTTATGGCAGAAGAGACGACGGCTATTGCGACATAAAAATAGACTTCTTTAGCCAGAAATATGGCTAAGATATCCATAAGATTATGGACCTGGACGATATGTGGTTCCAACACGATGGTACCACTTGCCACACAGCCAACAAAACAATGGCTCTTTTGCTCAAAGGCCCAGTTATCTCACGGCTAACCGATGTTAATTTGCCCCCACGATCGTGCGATTTGACACCGTTGGACTATACTTTAATAAGCCAAGAAAATTTTAAGAGCTAAAGAATGAAATAATTTGGACATTAACTACATTGAAGCTCCATTATGTCTATGGACTATCGAATAGAGGTACGCCATCTAAGCCGCTCCTAACACTTGGCCGATATTTTGTCTTACACGCAATTGTCATAGATCATTTTATTATAATTCAAATAAAAAAATATTTCTCTGAAAACTTTTTGTTATATTTACAACATCGTGTGTAAAGTTTCAATTTACTTACAACATCGTGTGTTTAGTCGCACCACCCTTTAGATGGTAATGTTAAAATTTTTGTAGAATGCAATGCTCTTTTTACTTTTTACCATGTGAAAGTGGCACCAAAAAAACACACACAAAGGACATGTTTTTATGTGTGCAAATATGTTGACTGTGGTTTTATCTGTCAGCCATTCTATACTTTCCGTTTCCCCTCGTTTCTTTGTATTGTTTGTCTGATAACAATATCTTTTCTCTCCCCCTCTCTCTATCTCGGAATAGGAATTTCAATTACATTTTTCATAACAAAAAACCAGGCATTGTTTCGCACAAAAACACACAAAAAAGTGAATATTCTAGAAGAGGAGTCAAGAGTAGTTAACATATTTTCAGATGACAAATTTTACGTTTTTTACGTGTTGGCAAAACTTGCAGAGTATCCTTTTTAAACACAATGCAAATATGTGGAGGAATAATTTTGAACTTTTACGAGCTGCCCTTGAACATGATTCTTTAAAATGTGGTTTGCTTAAAATATATTTAAATATTCCAGCAGCTATAATTGTATTCAGTTCCACCATGTTTATGTTCTCGAAAAATATATATGTGATCATGTTTTTTCTTTTTTTGATGTGGACAACATCTGAGCATCGAATGAGACCGATCCCATTCCCCAAAAGTGTTCGCTCCCAGAGATATGCGCGTTTTATGAAAGTGAAGTCGACGATTCTAAGCGCAAATGGAAAGGGACCTAACAAAACTAGTTTTTAGCCTTAGGTCCCTTTCTATTTTGCGCGTCACATATATAAGTAGGTAATAGATGGAAAATCGAAATCAATTTTTGGTGCTTGGGCTCAAACCAATGCAAGGAACAAATTATGTGTACGATATTACTCTTATACCCACTGATCGGGACTTATTTTTTAATGCCAGCTTCGAACGGCTAATGTACGAGTACTTACATATATTTAAAGACAAGCTTTTACATACACGCATAGAACAGATTTGTTGCAACAACCGAATTTTTTGCCAACTGAATGCTGGTGGTTGGGTGTACTTTCCGTGTATTGCTTAGCTACAAGCGAGTATTGATTGAGTACACGGCAAGTTTCAGTAGAGGCAACTCTAACAATTGTTGAACGAGACACATTATTAGTAAGCACAACAAATTAACGTGATTATTAGAACTGAATTTATACATGTATAAGTTATTGTTATACTTAGTAGGGACATAAATACTGTTACACACGTTTTATGCTGTAATAAAAAAGTACTGAATGTTTTTGGACCAAATATTTTTTAAATATATCTATTGATGTATATTGTATCCAAAAAGAATCTACTTATTTGAAACGTTCGTCATTTGCCTTTACACATGCCTGATCGTCAATAGCTGCACGAACCGCGTCCATTGGAAAATTGGCCACAGCTCGAACCAAAGCAGTCTTAAGAGATGCAATGTTGGGGTATCTTTTGTGACAAACCTTGTCGTCTAAAATCGTCCAGAATTTGAAATTAAATGGGTTCAAATCTGGACTGCCTGAGGGCCATTCTTCAGAGAAAATGAACGCTGGCAAATTGTTTAGAAGCCAGTCCTGGGACGTTTAGCCTTATGGGCCGGCGCGGAATCCTGCTGGAAAGTCCATGGCTGGTTTTGGAACAGGGAATTGTTAAAAGGCTTTACAACAGCTTCCAAAACGGTTTCTTGGTAAGCTTTGTCCGATGTTTTGACTCATTGTTCGCAGAAACGCAGGTCAGTGACCCCATCGTAAAACCACACTCCACCAAACCATGACTGAAGACGGGTTATGACCCTTTCCCACCCTTGGAAAATTGGCCACAGCTCGAACCAAAGCAGTCTTAAGAGATGCAATGTTGGGGAATCTTTTGTGACAAACCTTGTCGTCTAAAATCGTCCAAAATTTGAAATTAAATGGGTTCAAATCTGGACTGCCTGAGGGCCATTCTTCAGAGAAAATGAACGCTGGCAAATTGTTTAGAAGCCAGTCCTGGGACGTTTAGCCTTATGGGCCGGCGCGGAATCCTGCTGGAAAGTCCATGGCTGGTTTTGGAACAGGGAATTGTTAAAAGGCTTTACAACAGCTTCCAAAACGGTTTCTTGGTAAGCTTTGTCCGATGTTTTGACTTATTGTTCGCAGAAACGCAGGTCAGTGACCCCATCGTAAAACCACACTCCACCAAACCATGACTGAAGACGGGTTATGATCCTTTCCCACCCTTGGGATCAGTTCAGATGCTTCTTTAGATGGCCGCGCATACACTCTTTCATTTTACTTGCTAAATTTTTCCTGAACGGTAAAAATGTTTTTATTGGAGAACAAAGTTTTTCTGAGCAAGTTATCAGCATGCTGCACCAAAAGACGTTTGCATTTTTCAATCCTATTTTTAAAGGTGCAGTCAATAAATGTCCAGTACGTCGTTTGAAACCGCCAAGTCCTAAGTCTTTATTAATGATTCGACTCATGGACTTTTGCGTGATATTCATCTCACGGGCCATGATTTTCTGTTTTCGGAACGGATTTCTGTGAATTCTTGATTTAACGTAAAACCACACCCCACCAAACCATGACTGAAGCTGGGTTATGACCCTTTCCCACCATTGGGATCAGTTCAGATGCTTCCTTAGATGACCGCACATACACTCTTTCTTTTTGCTTGTTAAATTTTTCCTGAACGATAAAAATTTTTTCATCGGTGAACAAAATTGTTCTGTGCAAGTAATCAGCGTGCTTCACCAAAAGACGTTTGCATTTTTCAATCCTATTTTTTTTTTAAAGCTGCAGTCAATAAATGTCCGGTACGTCCTTTGAAAGCCCCAAGTCTTTTTTAATGATTCGACTCATGGACTTTTGCGTGATATTCATCTCACGGGCCATGACCGACCGGTGGCCGTCTTTTACAGCTCCAGTCTCCTCAAACTGTTTTATGCATCGGTAGACGAACATGCGGCTAATCCCTAGTGGCAGCAGCGTTTTGAAAATATCGCTTTTTTCATTTCACACTTGAAAAGCGCTATTACAGCGATACGGTTCTCATTATCAGACCACTCCATGGTGAAAGTTGAAACAATTTTAAAATCCCGTTACAGACTAACGCTATTGAGGTTAGATTTCAAAACCCATATGACATTAACGGGGTATGTTCAGTTCTACTATTGAAATGGGTGTGTTCAATGTTGGTGTGTTCAATGCAACAGTATTTATGTCCCTACTAAGTAGTTAGTGTTCAAAGTTGAACATGTTTTAAATTGTGTGTTGGGAAATGTTGCATTATCAAGTGCAGCCCATAAAATTGTATGCATTAGATAATATTTGTACGCTCGCTCATGATCGTACTTATCCACATGGTGATAATGGCCAGTGGTAGGAGCAGCCCGCACACAAAAGAAATGTGACACTTTTAGTGTACTTAGGATGAACCAGTATTGAAAATTGTATTGTATATTATGTTTTGTATATTTGGCCTCCGCTTTGATTTGTAATCTCTGCAGGAGGTTATACTAGATAACTTGAAATATTTTCAAAATTTGATATAATCTCTTTTTGTATAAATAAAATTTAGTATCTTACAAATACTCAACATGGAATGACGTGTGTTTTACGCAGTTAGTGCTAAAAATCTTTGAATTCAGTTGTCATTACCACGAGCATTTGTTAACTGGACCAATTGATAGTTCAATTTTGTTTATTTTTTTTTGAGCAACATGGGGTGAATTTCGTTGGTGGGTGGAGAGTAAGAGAGCGGAGGGGCCAACGAAAGAGTAATGTTTATTGACATTTGTCTTGAATTTCTGTTTGTCTAACGCGAACTCAAATCTACTCTGTTAACTTTAAACAAGTATCTCTTCCAAAATTCGCCTTTCGTGTTCAATATCTTGAAGATTCGGCCTATTGTCGAATAAATATGAACGACAGAAGTTACTGTTATTTGCGAAAGAGTAGATTGGATTCACGGTCTGATCCAAAAGATCGTCAATGAAAATAAGAAATAAGGTGGGAGAAAGGACAGAGCCCTGTGGTCTATGTTTGTTGGATGAGAACCCATCTTCAACAATTCTTATGGTGCGATCTCTAAGATGTAAATCGAGCAAAAGTACCAAATGCGATCAGCATTGTTATGAGTGCACCGTGTCAGACTCTATCAAAGGCTTTGGAGATATCCAGAGCCACGACCTGACTCTCACCAAACTAGATAGACCGACTCCAACGGTCCTATAGGAAAGCCATCAAGTATTAGCAGGTCGTTGGACTTTAGATACCTCATAAGATAGTGGTTAAATATGCTCTTTATTACCCTGGACAGCGCAGAACGAATCGCGATGGGCCGATAATTCGCAGGATTATTAGCTTCACCCTTTTTAGAGACCGGCTGGACGTTCGCCACCTACGAACAAGCTGGGAAGGCCCCCGCACGATAAGCGAGGTTGAAAAGGTTGCGTAATGGACGGGCTAGCGTCGAAGAGAAATTCATCGAGCAATTCACCACGAAAAGAGACATCTGACCCAAATAAAAACCATTTTTTATTCAATTTTGTTATAAAACGATTTTTAAATGCTAGTATTTAGCTATATTTGTTAGCTATTTTTTAAACTTGATTGTTACTTTCGAATCTACTTAAGTTTATATGAACACAAGCGATTTTCTGCATCAAATTGATATTGTGGATCATAAAACTAAATTTTAGTTAATTTGTAGACAAAGCTGATTATGACATGTTATTAAATTGTAAACGTGTATATTTTCGCTTACCGTTGCAACAAGACAGCCATGTTGAATCAAACGTTGCTTCGTGCAATGTGTTTTTCGAACAAAAATGAAATTGCTACAAAACCTAGCATACGGGCTAGTGCTACACAAAAGATCTCAAATGAATTCTTGAAGTCTTGGCTACAGAAACGTGATAATAATAATATAAGGGCTATTTTGTAAAAAAGGGTTAAAAAATTGAGTACATTAACCGCTTCGCAATGGATAAATTAAAATAAATACGACATTGTATAGACATATTGTCCCTATCTGATTTAAATTAAAAAAAATGGTACAAAAGTATTTATGGTCAAGCTTTGGGGGGACAGTGACTTATCAAATGTGGGTAGCCGCCAAACAAATTGACAAATAACACTGTGGAACATTTTTGGGGTTATTGTCTAGGGGGTAAGAAATTCCAAGTCAGGGTGATGGTACTAGGTCAGTATATTAAAACCCTCAAAGGGTTTTGCTTTTGTATGTGCCAGTTTTTTTTTATGACCTTTTACATTTTTTCCTTATTTTAATGTTTTTTCGCTTAGTTGTAAAATGTTGGCAAAAACGTAGTTTGACATAACTCGAGAACGACTAGTTCGATTTTGCTGAAATAAATTGAGAAAAATTAATAATTACATTTTCTTTAATCCATTAATATACTGTTTCTCTACCAAATCAACATTTTTGCAATTAGAAATAAATTTATGAAGAAAATTTTGCCAAAAAAAAATTTTTTTTTTTAAAACATATAAATCCCAAACGGAAAAACGTGTAGAGTCTTATAACTTTCACGTAAAGTCACATAACCTATAAACAAAATGCGACATAGATCATAGAAATCGATTAACGCGTTCTGCTTTTATTTACAATTAAGTAACTTAACTTAATTGTAAATAAAAGCACCCCCACTCCCCAGATTGGCTGTTGTACTGTGTAATAGGGTGGGGTACCTATGGTAAAAATTTTGATCAATAAGCTATACAGTTAAGCGTGTCCTTTTATTCTGGAGAATACTTGTTGTGGCAGCCAATAGTGTTACTGAATTTTACTGGTACAACCGGTTTATTGGCTATGTTCACCGTGATATTATCGTAGCAAACATCTTGTGATGTGTCTAACCATGTATAATAGGCCGTACCGTAAAAAGGGGCCCGCTTTACAATTTTCTTTATAATAGGTGGTCCAGGTAGAAATATTTTTTTCAATTGTCTTTTCATGACAGATCACGTGTGAGACGGGCATGCTGTCATGTTATTTTTGTTTAGTATTCCTTGGCATTTCATCATGGAAAGACTTACGCCTGAACAACGTTTACAAATCGTTCAACTTTATGACGAAAATTCACGTTCTGTGAGGAATGTGTTTCGTGCACTTCGTTCAACTTATGATCAAAATAATCGGCCTACTGAACGTACTATTCGCCACAACATCACCCATCTTGAGACCCAACATTCATTATTGCATAATATTCGACCGAATAGACCACGTCCACGCAATGAAGAACATGTAGCGGCCGTAGCTGAGAGCCGCTCTATGGGCGCTTAAACAGTTCCAAGAAGATCCGACGTTTCGAGCTAAATTTTGTTCAGCGATGAGGCCCATTTCTGGTTCAATGGGTATGTAAACAAGCAAAATTACCGCATTTGGGACGAAGAGCAACCAGAAGAGGTTCAAGAGCTGCCACGTTATGCAGAAAAAACAACGGTTTAGTGTGGTTTGTGGGCAGGTGGAATCATCGGTCCATATTTCTTCAAAAATGATGCCGGCTAGAACGTAACCGTCAATGGCGACCGTTATCGTGCCATGATAACCGTCTATTTGATGCCTGAAATTTAAGCTCGTGATCTCGGCGACATTCGATTTCAACAAGACGGCGCCACTTCCCACACATCGCATCAATCAATGGATTTATTGAGAGAACACTTTGGTGAGCAGATAACTGCACGTTTTGGGCAGGTCGATTGGCCACCAAGATCGTCTGAAATCACACCGTTAGACTTTTTCCTGTGGGGCAAACCTGCTTCGATTCAGGCCCTGGAGCAAAACATCACGAGTGTCATTCGTCAGTTCAGTCACGTATCTGTAGCCAAGACTTCAATAATTCCTTTGAGATCTTTTGTGTCGCACTAGCCCTTATGCTACGTTTTGTAGCAATTACCATTCTAAATGCTCGAACATCGCAAATTGGACTCAACATCTGAGACGAAGCCGCGGCCAACATTTGATAGACATAACCTTCAAAGAATAAATACCAAAGAATGTTCTTGCAAATGATAAAAAAAACATTCCCCATTCAATTTGAATTTTCTGTTTTTTTTTCTTTAAAAAAGTAGGGCCTCGAAATGGAGTACGCCTTATCTTCTGCATTTACAGCTGGATCTTAAAGTGTGATACATCGATGTTTTTGTCTCGAAGAGACCAATTATTCTGTTCCTGAAGTCATTGACCTCTATTACCCCCTTCTGGTACTTACCTATCATATCTCAGTTGCTCCTACCCTAATGTAGCACCATAATATCAGAAAATTAAAGCTCGCACAAAATCATTGAACTCTTGCTCAGGAAGTATGTCGAAAGTCCCAGCAGAACAATTTTTTAAAATGTTTTTTGCCTATTTTGCCGATTTCGGTGTTTACAGTCAGATTTTAAAGTGTGATACATCTATGTTTTTGTGAAAAATTTTTAAAGCAACCAACAACATTTTTCTGTTTTTAAAGTCGTTGACGTCAAGAACCCCCTTTTTATAGTTACCCATCAAATCTCAACTTATACAACAATAATTAACAAAATTAAGGTAAAATAAAATAATGAACATTTTAATTACCCATATTTTGAGGTAATTTAAGTTGGCTGCATTTTTGGCAGTTCTCAAGTTTAGCCAAAATGTGGTCCAAGCGTTGCTCGTGAATGACGGTCATTCACAGGCAGATTCATGTACAACATGAATAAAAGCTCGGTGTATCGAGAATGACATGGATTACATGAAATATTAAATGTTTTTTTAAAACTTTTTAAGTTCTTGAATCATTTGAGTGTTAAAAACAATTTTTTTGCTTGACTATTTTTCATAATAAAATTCAAATTTTGCAAATAAAAAATGTTTTTAATTTTGATGATTTTTTGAAGATAAGATCTGGTTTTTACAATTTTGACGATTTTTGCTGTCCAATATTACAATTTACGACCAAGCTTTTCGGAAAACACTACAACGGGTGTCATATTGTACGAGGGCGACCCCAAAACTAACTGGTCTGCCACATTTTCTGTTTTACTGGCAACATTTTTTTGTGTTTTAAAAGCAATCTTTTATAAGCCATCTGTCAAAATTTCCGAAATATTTAATGATTATTTTCTTTGTTACAGGTGATTGAAGTAAACAAGTTTTATAATTTTTGAAAAATGGAAAATAAAGAGCTTCGTGCGGTAATTAAACACTTTTATATGAAAGGTTATACGCCACAATTAATCAAAGATGAATTTGATTCTGTTCGAGGTGATAATGCATCATCATACTCCACCGTGAAATCCTAGGTTCAACAATTTAAAATGGGTCGTTCAAGTACGGAAAATGAACAACGCTCTGCAAGACCGAAAACTGCTACTACTATTGAAGACATTAGAAAAACATTTAATGAAGTGACTTAAGATAGACGAATAAAGCTCAGCTCATTTGCTGATATTGTTAAAATACACGAAAAACAAGTTTGGAGTATTTTACATGATGAACTCCACATGAAAATGCTATCCGCAAGATATGTGCCGCGTTTGTTGACTTTGCCCCAAAAAATCGTCCGTTGGACCAATTCCGAGGAGCTTTTAGCGATTTATCAGCGTAATCCACTATAGTTATTGCGCCGATTCATAACTGTTGATGAAACATGGATCCATCACTACATTCCAGAATGCAAAGAACAGTCAAAACAATGGATAGAAGCTGGTAAAAGTGGTCCCAAGAAGGCGAAAACTGTTAAGTCAGCAGGAAAAGTAATGGCCACAGTATTATGGGATGCAAGGGGTATAATATTTATTGATTATCTTGAGAAAGGAAAAACTATAAATAGTGAATATTATTGTGCATTATTGGATCGGTTGAGTGAAGAAATCCAGATAAAACGACCGCATTTAGTAAAAAAGTTCTTATTCATCAAAATAATGCTCCTTCACACACTGCATTTTTAACTCAATAAAAACTGGCCGAATTACGATTTGAAATTGCTCCGCATCTACCATATAGTCCAGATTTAGCTCCTTCTGATTATTTCTTTTTTCCAAATTTAAAAAAAAAAAATCTCGGTGGCAAAAAATTTTCGTCCAATAGCGAGGTTATTGCTGAAACTGAGGCATATTTTGAAGGTCTTGAAAAATCTTATTTTTCGGATGGAATTAAAAAACTTGAAAAACGTTTGATGAAGTGTATTGAGTTGGAAGGAGATTATGTTGAAAAATAAATAATAATAATTCCAAAAAAAACGGTTTTTTTTATGTTAGGCCAGTTACTTTTGCGGTCGCCCTCGTAGTTTCATGCCCTAAACATCAAGAGCATCTGATTGGTCGTTATCTATACTTTCGATAGAAATTGACAACACTGTTGGGTCTGTAAATAGAATGTAAGATGGCAGCCAGCACTGTATCTTAAGCGCATTAAAATCTACTGTATTTACTAATCCCTAAATGGAAATGACCAGTAAATAGTGTCCCATCTTTTTGTCTTCATATCTTGAAGACAGAATTAAGGAATATAATTGACAGAGTTTAACTAAACTACCGCCATATGTCCATATGTGACGCGCAAAATAGAAAGGGACCTAAGGGTAAAAACCAGCTTTGTTCAGGAGAGCCATTTTAAATATTTAAATACGTGGGAGGGAACACTTTTGGGGCATGGGATCGGTCTCATTCGATGTTCAGATGTTGTCCACATTAAAAAAAAAATTGATTTTTTTTACCCTTAGGTCCCTTTCTCAATGCGCTGTCACATATGTAGTTTTCCAAAAGAATTTTGTGTTACAGATTTTAAGTCTATCTTAAGCTAGGTTTTTCTAATAAACATAGTATTTGTATAGAATTTATTACTTTTATTTTTATAAATAAATGACCTCAGACCAGCCCACCCAACGATTATTATTTAATTTGACATAGTCAGAATTTGTTTTATTTTCCCGCAAAAATTGGTATAAAACAGGGCAACGACAGAGGTTGCTGTCACCCTTGAATAAGTAGATTGGACTAACGGTCTGACCCAAAGAATCGTCAATGAAAATAAGAATAGAGAGGGAGAAAGTTGGAATCTGCTCTTCCAACTGTAGCATTTGTCTCACACATTTTACGCAAATAGCCGCTACATTCCACTTGCTTCCCGCAGTGAACATGATATCTATGATGCTTTCGACCGTAGAACGTACTCTCGCAATAAATTCTGTTCTTATACTGAGCTCCGTAGGGCGCCGTAGAACTTCATTTGTCCAACTGTTCTGATTTATAGATAATCGGAAACCATTTAATTTTAGATATGCCCACCTTAGCAAAATATCATAAAAATGTCAAACTTCTTTCGTATGATGTACAACATCGCAGTCACTTGATTTTCATCCGAACAGTAAATCTTAGATTTTAAGAACATTATCCCCAAATCCATGTCCGCCCCATTCGGTGCATAAATCATGACAATGTGAAGTGTTACAAATTTCTTCTTCAACAATTCTACTAATTTACTGCTTAGATTTATGTTATAAATGTTCCAAAACACTTATAGAGCGAACATCTTTTGAATGGAAAATTAGTAAAAGGCCATTTATGCCTAGGACAAGTATACGTACATGTATGTCCGTACAAAGGTTGGAAAATCACTTTACCTTAGATGCCCAAACCTAGCAGCAAAACCAACGACGAAGTAGATAGAGAAGATTTACCGCTTTTGGGGCTTTTAAATTTGTGGCACGTTTTGGTCCTTAAAGGGAAACGAATAAAAAATGTTTTACAAAACATTTAATTTTCTTCGAAGGAAATCTTTATTAAAAGGTTATTACCGTCTCCTAAGCCGCCATCGTCATCACACTGAAACGGCCCATAAACGATGCTGTCTGTCGCGGCAAGGTGGGTCGGGGAGTGGCACGGGTTGCCGCAACGTTATAAGGTCGACTCCTTTAAAGACTTGTATTTTTCCATTTGCTTTATTGCGACATTGTTGAAGTGTACTTCTTGTTCTCTCACATTTTCCTCGTATTCTCCATAATTAAGGTCGTCATTATACTTTAGCGCCACAAGATTTTCGGAGTTTTTTCTTCTTACTTGTCGTTTTCTTTTCATTACACTTTCTTGTGTGACTAAATGGCTGCAGAGCAGAAAGTAATTTAGGTACACGGATGACAAATAACTTTTGTATTAAATGAAACTTATTGCGGTCCTTAAGAGAAGGTATCTACGGTACACAGCCGTATTTCTGCCGATATAAGTTATTGTAGTCAGGGTCTGTGACAAATCAACATTTTTTGGGAGTAGACAAAAAAGTTAGGGAAAATATGTACTAAACAAAAGCTTCGTCGCGGTTATTTTTATATCACTTTTTTATTGTAATTATGGTCTGCTTTAAGAAGAGCAATATACCTACGTTACGCTTAACTACTGGGATACATACAAGCAATAAAGCGTAGATACTAAGGTACTTAAATGTATAAAACCCTTTAAAACTCGGGAGTCAATCTTACATACATTGGTAAAATAATCATTTGTTAATTCCTTGTTGCGGATATGAAGGGTGTTTTTTCAGCGTGTGGTTTTTAAGAAAAAAAAAAAGTAAAAAATGTTAAGTTTGGCTGTGCCGAACTTTGGATACCCTCCACCAGATTCCCAAATAAAACCAAATTTGGTGCGAAAGTGTGTTCTATATAGAAATCTATGTACAAAATTTCATTTCGATAGGTCAGACTTGTGGTGAGTTATTGTCATATTACTTCTCAAAGCCCATGAGACCATTTGTGTGGGAGGTACCAGTAGGACTTTTCCGATCTCAACATAATTTGGCTCAGAGGTGTGCTCTATGTAGAAAATTTCATATCGATAGGTCAAGTTTGTAGTGAGTTATTGTCATATTATTTTTCAAGGCCCATGAGACCGTTTGTGTGGGAGGTACCTGTAGGGCCTTTCCGATCTTGGCCAAATTTAGCGTCTGTTCTGTTCTATATACTAATCTTTATGCCGAAACTTTCGTCTCTATGGGTCAAGTGTGTCGTGAGTTATTGCCATATTATTTTTCAAGGCCCATGAGACCGTTAGTGTGGGAGGTACCAGTAGGACTTTTCCGATCTCAACCGAATTCAGCGTAGAAGTGTGTTGTATAGAGAAATCTTGATGATTTCATTTCGATAGATCAAGTTTGTGGTGAGTTATAGTCATATTATTTCTCATTTCCCATAAGGCCGTTTGTATGGGATGTACAAGAAATGGTGGCCCAATCTAAACCATTTTTACAAAGATGATTGCGCCTATATAGAGATTATTATTTGCAAAATTTCAGTGATTTTGCTCAAGAAACTGGACGTATATTTCCAAATAAAAAAACTAATTTTTATGAGTAAGTGTCGGTTGAGGGTCTCCAACATCAACTTCCCGTAGAGTTATATAACCCATTTTCAATACCAACCATGCTAGGTTAACTACACATGTTTGTGCCAAATTTCAGCTCCCTAGTTTTCATGCAGGTTCTATCTTGTTTTCAACAGACGGACAGACGGACAGCCGGACAACATGGCTAGTTCGTCTTAGAACTTTACGAGGATCAAGAATATATATATACTTTGTTGGGTCTCCGATGATTATATTAAGGTGTTACAGACAGAATGACAAAACTAATATACCCTCCATTGTATGGTGGAGGGTATTCAAACGCATATAATTTAATGTAATGGCCAAGAATTTAGCTTTTTTTTTATAAAGAACAGGGTTTGCCAATATGTTTTAAAAATGATTTCGGGCAAGTGGCCGCCGTGGCTGGTTCGAATAAATTTCAGTCGAGAGATCTAATTTTCGACCACTTTTTGAAGCATTTAGGGCCGTATGTCAGCAATAACGCGCCGAATATTCTCAATCATAGGCGTCAATCATATCGGGCTTAGTTGCGTAAACAAACGACTTCACATAACCCCACAACCACTAAAAGTTTCCTTCAATAATTTTTGGAACCAAAGGAAAATATGGTTACTCTAAAGTCTCGGCAAAAATGATTTGTTCTTTACAACAATAGTATGTTTGTCGCAACCATAGTATTGTTTTTTGGATTTAATTTTGACAGTAGTTCTCGTATGATTGCAGCAATATTAATATTGTTGAAATGTAGCATTAATGTTATTGCCAAATTTAATAATAAAAATATGGTTGTGGCAACAATATGAATATGGTTTGTGTGACAAATGTATTATTTTTTCGGTTTTATGTTAGCAATAATATAATTACTGCAATCAAACTTTATGATTGTAATTTTTCTTCATTTTGGTATGCTGGTTAGAACAATGTTATTGTTACTGATCTACTGATTTAATAGTAACTATTTTTTATACAATTTTCAAAAAAAAAAATGTTTTGGCTTTGTTTAACTGAAATATTCTTAACAAAAACGCTTACGTTTTTTAAACTGTTCACTTGAACTTAGTTCACTTAACCCAATCCTAATAAATACTTTTGGGGATCATGGTATAATTGTGTGTGATCATACTATGGTTGTAGGGATCATAGCATGATTGCGTGTGGTTGTAAGGACCATACTATGGTTGTATGTTAAACATACTATGGTTGTAAGATTATTATATGGTTGTGTAGATCGTAGTATGGTTGAGTGTGAATCATACTGTGGTTGTGGGGATCATAGTATGGTTGTGTGTGAATGATACTATTGTTGTGAGGTTCATACTATTGTTGCGAGGATCATTGTATGGTTGTATTTGAATTATACTATTGTTGTTAGGATCATAACATTGTTGTACCACAACCATATACCCAACAGTAGTATGATGCTCCTCAAATTTTGTTATCCCAACCATACTTTTTTCTACGTGTGGCCGTCGTAATTTTTGAAGAAATTTGGACCAATGATTCCCTATGCGCATAGAGTACACCAAACAGTGACTTTCTGAAAATTTAATAGCATCTCAACAATGGCTTGTGGATTTTTATTTCACCAAGTGCGACAACTTTGGTTATTAACGAACCCATTCAACCAAAAGTGAACTTCATCGCTGAACTAAAATTTCTTATAACAATCAGGATCGGTAGCCATCTCGTGCTGGGCCCATTCACCACGATTTGCAAACGTTGTTCGGGAATAGGTTTATTCATTATAAAATGGCAAACCAAAAAAGACCAACTCTGAAAATAGTGTGGCCAGATTGAATACCACTCCTCTAAAAAAACATCCATTACAACTAATTTGTTGTTTTTTTAACGCCATGGACACCTAAGAATCTACCCTTTATTGGACCACTTTAAAAGTAAGCCATTTAAAATAATTGCTCATTTAAATTCCATTTATATTTTTAACCTTTGCCATCTTCCTTCTTTGTCTGTTCACATAAAAATGCTACCAAAATTATCAATTAGTCAATTTGTCTAAATGATAACATTTGTAAATTCGGTTTTTGTACATATTATCGTAGATACTTTCAAACTGCTACCGCTAAAAGTCCATTCACACTTAATTTATGTGATTGATGGGCGTCGTCTCGAATACTTTGTTAATCAACAACCACATTATCATTAATTTTAGCCACAATTTGCTATCGTTATTTATTATCATTCGCGTAAAGAATTTGTCAAAGATGAAATCATTTTCGAAACTGACTGAAACATGCCATTAACGATAAACTGAAAGAAAAACACATTTAAACTTGTGACGGTCCAGACACTCATCACACCATCAACACCACCACCCCTTCGTCATCTGCCTCGTCCATCATTTGGTATTTTAACTTTAATTTTCATTAACGGATCGAATATCAGATTGCAAAGCATTATCGTAAAATATCATTTATAACCATTTAAATGAACGGAAGCAGTGAAAATAACGAAATTTAATGTTGTGCTCTGGCGCGTTTTGTTCGAGTATAATTCATCATGGGTTTTTGTGCTGCATGGACACGAGCATACCCGGAGATTTTAACTATTCAATCAACATCAAGTTTTTCAGCAATAATTACTCTAATAAAAAATGTTGGCACATGGCAATTTTCTTTTGCCACATTGCTGTAACGCACAGTGGAAAGAAATCACTTACATAAATAAAGTTAGTTGGTTCGAACTACAAAAATTGCATTACGATACACACAGGCAACGTTAAAACGCTTTATTTAAAAAGAGTTTATTTTGTTCAATATATGTGACTCGCACTAAAGGCTAAAAATCAGTTTTGTTCAGGAGAGCCATTTTAAAGATTATGTCCTTTTCTATTTGCGCTTAGAATCGTCTACTTCACTTTCATAAAACGCGCATATCTCTGGGAGGGAACACTTTTGGGGCATGGGATCGGTCTCTTTCGATGCTCAGATGTTGTCCACATCAAAAAAAAAAAAAAAAATATATATATATATATATATATATATATATATATATATATATATATATATATATATATATATATATATATATATATATATATATATATATATATATATATATATATATATATATATATATATATATATATATATATATATATATATATATATATATATATATATATATATATATATATATATATATATTTTGTTGGGTCTCCGATGATTATTTCAAGGTGTTACAGACAGAATGACAAAACTAATATACCCTGCATTGTATGGTGGAGGGTACAAAAACAATGCTATGGTTGCAATTGTTGCCGAGACAATATAGTAACCATATTTTTTTCTCTGAGTGTAAGGACCGCACTGGTACTGGTCAAATACTTTGACTTTCGACAAACGCCGCCAACAAATCGAACAACTATATATACTACAGTTCAAGATTTTACTACTTTTCAAACGCAATGACATCATCGCCACTGTGCTTTATTTCTAACCTCTTCAACATTAGATTAATTCCCAAATCATTCAAAACGAATGACACCATAAACATGGTTACAAACTCGGGCGAAAAATCTGCTAGTGTATCTGTCAGCAACGAAGATATACCCAAACATGTCCAGGCCAGACAAGAAGAACGAGTTTCAAGAACAACATTAAATTACACATGTGTAAGGATTTCTCCACAACAGAATGGGCTTTCTTACTAAGCATACATTTCAACAGACATTAAAGATTAAGTTGTTAATTTAGCATTTAATATATAAATTGCTGAAAATAGATATTAGATCCAAAACTGACCATTAATTGTGGTACTTTACTACATGTAAATTTATGAAACATGTGGAGGGTAAGTATAAAATCCCTTAAAGAGAGATACGTAAATTTGAAATATCAGGGGTTAAAGCCTTTTTACTGGAATTATAATGTCAGATATATTTTTAAATTCTTACGGTAACCCAATGAATAGGCTGTTGGTATAGACCCAATAAAGTGTAGGTACTTTGGTCGTAAATAAAAATAATTGCACTTATAGTGCATAACACTGTGCGTCGCATTTGTTCGTTTGTATACGAACGATGCTGCAATTACTAGAGATACAATTTTATTTGCACATTTAGCAAATTGATTTTTGCGGTTAGAAAAGCATTAAAAGGAAAGTTAAAACGTTTATTTGTACATGTGGAATAAAAACATACAAACAATAGCGCTCTTGCATTAAAATTAGTACGAATCAATTATTATATCATTGTAAAAGTTCAAGTGTGAGATAAGTTTGCAATAAATTCTGGATATTTGAGGATGTGATTAGGAGGATACATTAAAATTGATTTTCATCCGATTGAAATGGTAAATTTAATTGGGCCACTATAAATATTTGAATTATGCCATTAAGAGGGCTCTGATAACAACAGCCAGCAAAGTTTTAGACTGGATTAACCTAATATCTTTACTAGGGCAATTTGATGGGCTGAGTTCGGATCTGTAATTGGTTTTTCTATCACGTCTGGTTACAAAAAAAGTGTTTATTAGTTTTTTACATAAAAAGTCATTATTTTATTTAAAAATCAACACATTTCCAAAAGTGAACGGCGTTGTTTCAACGTCGTTTGTATTTTGTTGCTTCGGTTTCACGTATTAGAGTCCAGCAATATTCTGCCAGCATGCTTTTTTCCAAAATCCTTGATAATTTTTTTCAATTTTCATTAGGCTTACTTTTTGTGGAAAAAACAAAATGCGAATGAAAAAATGCATTATGAGTGACTTTTGTGACCTAATTCGTGATAACTTATCAATAATTCAGCAACAATTTGTCTGTAGTTTTCACTCTTATTTTTTTTCAAGAAAACTGTTTACGATGCCCTTGAAAGATTTCTAGGCTTTATATTCTTTTTTTAATAAAAATTGTGAAAACTTGTCATCATTCAATAGCTTCCTAATTTAAGGGCCAACATATATGCCTTCTTTGACTTTAGCATATGAAATTTTAGGAAAAACCTCTAACAAATATTTAAAAGCTGCACCATCTTTATCCAGAGCCTTGACAAAGTTCCCAATTTTATGTGCAGCGACGAAAGAAGAACGTCATTTGCATCAATTAATGGTTTATTTGAAATGTTTTGTTTTGCATTTTTAATGGTTTTGCATCAATTAATGGTTTTGCATCAATTAATGGTTTATTTGAAATGTTTTGTTTTTCTAGTGAATACTAAGTTCTTTTTGACCACTCTGAATTGAAGTAAAGATGACATGTAGCGCGACTATCCCATAGACAAGATACCAACAATATTTTTGGAAACCTCTTTGCATACCAGTCAACGAACCAATGACCTAAAACAGATTAATTTGCAGTTATTTACGAAGGTCTATACTATATACATATACAAAGAAATTTAAATCACAAACGTTAAGGTCAGTACAGATCTTTCATTTATTATTGTTGTATTAGAGTAATTCAAAATTACAGTCATTGATTCGTAATTTTCCTTCCTATTAATAGCATTTGGTATGGATGGTTTTTCATTCCTATTATGCAAAAAAGAGCCTTAAAACTGTACTTAATCTCCATTCAGTTTTATCATATGGCTGGTTCATTTTTGAAAAAAAAACATCAACATCAGTTCAGTACAGATCTTTCATTTAGTAAGGACATAAATACTGTTACGTTTTAGCCTTATGGGCCGGCGCAGAATCATGCTGGAAAGTCCATGGCTGGTTTTGAAACAGGGAATTGTTAAGAGGCTTCACAACAGCTTCCAAAGCGGTTTCTTGGTAAACTTTGGCCGATGTTTTCACTCCTTGTTCGCATAAATGCAGGTCAGTGACCGTAAGAGACACCCCACCAAACCATGACTAAAGCTTGGTGATGACCCTTTTCCACCCTTGGGATCAGTTCAGATGCTTTCTTAGATGACCGCGCATACACTCTATCATTTTGCTTGTTAAGTTTTTCCTGAACGGTAACAATTTTTGCATCGGTGAACAATTTTTTCAACGTGTTTCACCAAAAGACGTTTGCATTTTCAATCCCATTTTTTTTAAAGCTGCACTCAATAAATGTCCGGGACGTCGTTTGAAAGCCCCAAGTCCCAAGTCTTTTTTAATGATTGAATATCACGCAAAAGTCCATGAGTCAGACTTTTGCGTGCTATTCATCACACGGGCCATGATTTTCTGTTTTTGGAGCGGATTTCTGTGAATTCCTGATTTAACGGCTTTGATGACATGCGGTGTTCGAACAGAGCGTGGGCGGTCCGACCGGTGGCGGTCTTTTACATCTCCAGACTCCTCAAACAGTTTTATGCGTCGGTATACGAACATGATTCTAATATTTAATGGCCGGAGCGTTTTGAAAATATCGTTTTTTTCATTTCACACTTGAAAAGCGCTATTGCAGCTATACGGTTCTCATTACACAGTACAACAGCCAATCTGGGGGGTGAGAAATTCCAAGTCAGGTCAGTATATTAAAACCCTCAAAGGGTTTTGCGTTCGATTGTGCCATGACCTTTTTACATTTTTTCATTATCTTGATGTTTCTTCGCTTAGTTGTAAAATGTTGGCAAAAACGTAGTTTGACATAACTCGAGAACGACTAGTTCGATTTTGCTGAAATAAATTGAGAAAAATTAATAATTACATTTTCTTTAATCCATTAATATACTGTTTCTCTACCAAATCAACATTTTTGCAATTAGAAATAAATTCATGAAGAAAATTTTGCCAAAAAAAAAAATTTTTTTTTTTATTTTTATTATTTTTTATGGCCAGAAGTCTGGAGTTATTGGGGAAAATTTATAAAAAAAGGCGATAAATGACTCTTTTTTGAATAAAAACATATATCAATATTCTTGTCAAAATGGGATACCTTCACTTAATTGTAAATAAAAGCAGAACGCGTTAATCGATTTCTATGATCTATGTCGCATTTTGTTTATAGGTTATGTGACTTTACGTGAAAGTTATAAGACTCTACACGTTTTTCCGTTTGGGATTTATATGTTGTAAAAAAACCCCAAAAATGTTCCACAGTGTTATCTGACCACTCCATGATGAAAGTTGAAATAATTTTAAAATCCCGTTGCAGACTAACGCTATTGAGGTTAGCTTTGAAAACCCATATGACATTAACACGGTATGTTCAGTTCTACTATTGAAATGGGTGTGTAACAGTATTTATGTCCCTACTAAGTGTATAAACACAATGTTTCTTTTCAAAATATGCAACCAAATCCCAGCCTTTGTCTCTATAGATTGTTATTTTAGTCCCAACTGCAACAATGATCTCCTGAATCCGAATTGTGTGTCCGTTTTGCCCGATCCCGTATAGTTTTCAAGATATCGTTAAATCTATTAAAAATTTTGGAAGTTACAGTAAAAAATGCTGTTTTCAAATGCAAATTGTATCCCAATTTTGGAGCTCTCCCACTCGTTTTTGCACGAAATTAGTGAAAGCAGTTTGCATAAATAATCAAAGGAATCTCCTTTATTATAAATTCCTATGATTATCTGTAGTAGCTGTCTCTGGTTATTTGTGATCTTACTCCAAACAAACGATTTATTTTTGCCAGATTGTCGGCCTTTGCTGGTAAGCTGTCGTTTAGCTCGGCTAATCTCGCCGGATGGGCGTGGTTCTTGCCAACAATCTGGACATGAAGACAGGTACAATAACCAGACTTGATTTAATATAAAACACGCTGGGGACAACACGAAAGACACGGACCGGAAGCAAGACAAAAGGTAAAGGAAATCAATACTGAAGTACTCGTATGTACTCACTACAACCATCGCGGACACTCAACTTCTTGGCGGCTGTTGTGCTAAAGAAATTACCCTCCCTCTTGGAGTCGGAAACCAAACTCCACCAATAATTTCTGAGGTATCCCATATCCAATACCTCTACTTACCCCTTGCCTTTTATGAACTAGAAGTTCATATTAAAAAGTTTTCTCTTAATTCAGTTTCACAAAAGAATCCATTTATTGTAAAATATTCGTTAATATTCAAAAAAAATTAAACGTAAACTTGCATCATTTAAACAAAATTTAAATTTTTCTTTCCAAAAAAAACAAAATGAAAAAGTGTAATTTTGAATTAAATCAAAGAAGTTTTAGAAAACTATCAAATTATTTTTCTGCTAATTTTAGCCTTGTGACGGCACCTCTGAAGCAACTGCTGGAAACCTTGTGGCAGGATTAGAATGGCCGCCTGGCCCTGAAGTGGATCTGATGTAACTGATGAGTTTGTGGGTAATTCGCAGTAAGCAGTATGTAAGTATGGAGTAACTTGTCGTCCGTCTCATCCGGTTTATTAATTAAAATATATGCCTTTTTTTCAGAGAAAGAGAACTGATGGTTTTTCTTGGGAAAGAAATAGGGGTGAATTTCTGTGCAAAAACCCTGCCTAACTAAAGATTTCCCTAGACTTGAGCTTAAGCCTAATGATACTTCACGCGCACTTTCCTGTCTTTGAAATTTATGATAATGACGTTTCTACACCGATATTTCTTTTTTATTTCGTTGCCTATTTAAATCACAAAAAAATAATATAATTTTGTTTACTTATTTTTTCTCACGTTAAGTTTAACTGTCGAGTATTTAGTGTCGGCGGAAAATACCTTTCAGCTACCAGGCTTGGCGCTGTAACTCTGCTGCTCCCTCGGTGGATTGGTCTCTGTTGGTGGCGGAGATGGCGGAAATTTGTATAGTTTTACGTTTTGTTGATTTTATGTTTTAAATGTTTATATTGATTTATTTGTTTGTCGACAAATTTTGTCGCTTCGTGTATTATTTATTTATTTTTTTATTCGTGTGTTTTTAAACAAAACATTAAATAAAAAACTACGTATTGTCGCCAGACCAACATTCTTCTCCGAGATTCATATTCAAAAGAGGGTGAAAAAAGGAAGTTTCCATTTTTTCTCAAAAACTTCATGTTTTCCCTCTTCCTAATTTTCATTTTTTTCTTTTTGTTTAATATTTTTTGTCCCCCTCTACAGCTGTTCGAAAAGTGCTGCCAAGTTAAACACTTTGTTTGCGCTTTTTGTTATTTTTGCGCAAACGCTAATAACCCGTTAAGGCGCACATGACATATCTACACTATGATTATTTCAAGTAAATTGGATAGAATTAAGATAAATTAAGATAAATTAATGAGAAAAAAAAAAATTTAATTTTAACGATATTTCGAAATCTATACCTGATGGGTCAAAATGGATATTGAATTCAGATACAGGAGATCACTTTACATAATTTACAACATATTTTACAAAGTTATTTTTGCAGAACCGTATTATAAGTTGCTCATACGAAATTTGAGTAATTGGGTTAATTTGTTTGTGACTACTAGAGCTTGAAAACTTGAAATCAGTAGGGACGTTTGTGTGGGGGCTATTCGAAAACATGGGCCGATATGGTCCAATGTTACCGGACATGAGGGTTAGTCGCTTATACTTTAAAACTCTATGCGAATTTGGTAGGAATCAAATGTGAACTTTGGCTTCTAAAGCTGCAGATTTTGAAATCTGGAAGGTCCATGTGTGGGGGCTATACAAAAATATAACCTTTGTTGCTAAGTTAATGCTCACTCATATTTCGAAATCTATACCTGATGGGTCAAAATGGATATTGAATTCAGATACAGGAGATCACTTTACATAATTTACAACATATTTTACAAAGTTATTTTTGCAGAACCGTATTATAAGTTGCTCATACGAAATTTGAGTAATTGGGTTAATTTGTTTGTGACTACTAGAGCTTGAAAACTTGAAATCAGTAGGGACGTTTGTGTGGGGGCTATTCGAAAACATGGGCCGATATGGTCCAATGTTACCGGACATGAGGGTTAGTCGCTTATACTTTAAAACTCTATGCGAATTTGGTAGGAATCAAATGTGAACTTTGGCTTCTAAAGCTGCAGATTTTGAAATCTGGAAGGTCCATGTGTGGGGGCTATACAAAAATATAACCTTTGTTGCTAAGTTAATGCTCACTCATAACGTACCATGCAAAATTTGGGAGTAATTTCTAAAGCAGCAGGACCTCAAAAAGGAAGGATTTTTTGTATGGGACCTATTCGAAAACTTGTTTTGAAATAGTATACTTAGTAGGGACATAAATACTGTTACAACATTGAGCACACCCATTTCAATAGTAGAACTGAACATACCCCGTTAATGTCATATGGGTTTTTGAAAGCTATCCTCAATACCGTTAGTCTGTAACGGGATTTTAAAATTGTTTCAACCTTCATCATGGAGTGGTCAGATAATGAGAACCCCATAGCTGTAATAGCGCTTTTCAATAGCGCTGTCAAATGAAAAAAAGCGATATTTTTAAAACTCTCCGGCCACTAGGGATTAGTATGACGTAAAAGCCCATGAGTCGAATCATTCAAAAAGACTTGGGACTTGGGGCTTTCAAACGACGTACCGGACATTTATTAACTGCAGCTTTAAAAAAAAGGATTGAAAAATGCAAACTTCTTTTGGCGAAGCACGCTGATAACTTGCACAGAAAAATTTTGTCCACCGATGAAAACATTTTTACCGTTCAGAAAATTTAACAAGCAAAATGATTGAGTGTATGCGCGGTCATCTAAGGAAGCATCTGGACTGACCCCAAGGGTGGAAAAGGGTCATCACACAGCTTCAGTCATGGTTTGGTGGGGTGTCTCTTACGATGGGGTCACTGGCCTGCATTTTTGCGAACAAGAAGTCAAAACATCGGCCAAAGTTTATCAAGAAACCGTTTTGGAAGGCGTTGTGAATCCTCTTAAAAATTCCCTGTTACGAAACCAGCCATGGACTTTCCAGCAGGATTCTGCGCCGGCTTCGAGTCAATTTGCCAGCGTTCATTTCCTCTGAAGAATGGCTCTCAGGCAGTCCAGCTTTAAACCCATTGGATTACAAATTGAGGACGGTTTTAGAGGACAAGGTTTGTCGCAAAAGATACCCCAACATTGGATCTCTTAAGACTGCTTTAGTTCGAGCTGTGGCCAATTTTCGAGGTTCGTGCAGTTATTGACGATTGACCAGTGCGACTTAAGGCGTGTGTAAAGGCAAAAGGCGGACATTTTGAATAAGTAGATTGTCTTTGGATACAATGTACATTAATAAATATATTAAAAAATATTTGGTCCAAAAACATTCAGAACTTTTTATTTTACAGCATAAAATGTGTGTTACAGTATTTATGTCCCTACTAAGTAGTATAGAGATATAAGCTGGTCACAGCTTTATGCGAAATTTGCTCAGAATCGGGTCTAAAGAGTTCAGTTTCTGAAGTCTTGATACCCCTTTGCATTAAGGCTATACGAAAATATGGATCTATGACGTCTACTTTTACTGTAGTTTATTAATGGTCGCTCATAATGTACTATGATAATTTTGGGCGTGATCGAATGTACTAGTTTGTTTTTTCTACAGCTGCAGGACATCAAATCGGTATGGATCTTTGTGTGAGAGCTATACGAAAACATGGACAGCTATCGACAAATATGACTAAAGATGGGTGTGGTCAATCGTTATGCTCTGTGTGAAATTTTGCCGAAATCGGATGTAATGTGTGTCTTTCGGAACTGTAGGTTCTGAAGTGGGAAAAAAACTATGTATGATATCAAAATGTGTTGCGATGTGGACCAATTTCAAAAGGGTTTCTCCTTGGCTCAAACTTAAAGAATGTACTAAGTTTCATCGTTTGTTTCCAAAAATTCAAGAGAATGTCAAGGACGACATTTGGTTTTAACAAGACGGGACCACATGTCACGCAGTCAACGCAACCATCGATAATTTACGCACTATTTTTGAAAATCAAATAATCAAACCGAAATTGTGATGTCAATTGACCGCCTCGGAGCTATGACTTGAGCCATTTGGATTATTTTCTGTGAGCATCCATTAAGGCTAAGTGTTACGCAAAGTACACAGAGACAATTGAAGCGTTGAAACATGAAATCGAAGTTTCCATTTTAGCGATTCAACCTGAAACAATCGAAAATGTACTGAAAATTTGGGTTGATCGGATGACTTATTGCTGAGCCAGTTGTGTTAGTCATATGAATGATATTGTGTTCCATTATTAAATGGCAAAGTAAAATTTTCCAATAAAACTAGAAATTTGAAAAAGTTATTAGTAATTTATTTTACAGTTGAGTCCCGTCGGGGAGTATCGTCACGTCAGTAGTTTTAATCCTTAGCACCGTAAGAGATGCATTGGTATGATGATGATGATGGATTGCGATCGGGTGCTTAGACCATTATATCAGCAGATAAGTAAGATAATCTTCCACCGCTTACCAAGAGACTAGCTATAGCCTTCAAATACTTCCAATTTGTATCTGCGAGATTGACCCAAAGTACCTCTGGCCTTTGCATGGTAACGTGGCCTAGTGGTTTAGAGCGCACAATGGTTGAAGCTATAACAGATAAAATCGGCTTAAATTACGTTGAAGGCCAATTAAGGACCGTCTTAACATTACCGGGATTTGAAACCCAAAAAAACCGCAACCTTCTCTTTTACTTGTGTTACCTTAATTCGTTCTGTCATTCCGAACCTCATATTTTTATACATTGCAAATTTGCTGACAACGAATGCCAAATTTATCTACTCTTTAAGGGTCAAAGAACCACAAAGTTTTTCAATACTTGACGAAAGTAATCAAATCAATCATTTTGCATACTGCGTACTTTTGCTTCATTCATGATTACTGCAGTCGGCAACGTTCTCCGCATCCCTCTTACAATGACAACAAACATTTGTTAACGAATACAATTTGCGACATGTGCATTATTTTAAGTCTTCAAAAGAATTTCGTGGAAACTGTAGACAAGAAAAGTCCATTTGAATTTGATGACAAAATGCGGCTTGACTTATTTTTATGCAAATTTTTGTGTTGTTTTCTTTTTTTTGGTAGACAAATGCCATGAAGGATCACTGGGGAAAGATGCAAGCATGATGATAGCACATACACTCAGGAAAAAGCTTAGTTGGAAATCAGTTGAGATCATGAAAATGCCATTTAAAATATCTAACCCCACACAATTTTTTCTTCACGCTATTGACTAAATCGTATACTTCTTGCAGTAGAATAGGAATAATCCTGATGACTGCGAAGGGCACTGCCCAGTGTCAAGGCAGTGTGAATGGTAGTTTAAGTCATTTTAAAAAATGTAAATATAAGTACTAACCAAGCAAAAGCGTCAATATTATGTACCATTCACCAAAGATAAGCTATTCAAATTGCAAAAATGACAATTATAATATGAAAATCCGTATTTTTATATCGTTGGGGTCCATAGTTACGAGACACATAAGATTCGTAAGTAAATTACGTTGTTTGTGTTTTGTCCATTATTGAAGAGACGCTATGTACCTGCGGTCCATGGTTTCTGGTAGAGGTAACAAGGCCTTATATTTAATGAAGGGGAAAACCCTAAAGTATATTTGTATACATGCCAAGATTTCTTTGTGCAATATTGAAGCGGCGGGATAACACTAATGTACACACACATAACAAATTTCTTGCCACAACTGAATTTTTTGCCAACCGAATGTTGGTGGTTGCATGCACTATCTATGTATTCCATCGCTACAATCGAATGTTGATTGGGTATACGACAATTTTCAGTAGAGAACTGACACTATCAGTCGAGGAGACAAAGTGTAGGAAACCCTAACTAAAAAAGATGAATATTAACTAATTTTGTACATGTAGTAGTTGTGTTATATACGGGGGCGACCGCAAAAGAAACTGGCCTAACATAAAAAGAACCGTTTTTTGAAATTATTATTATTTATTTTTCAACATAATCTCCTTCCAACTCAATACACTTCATTAAACGTTTTTCAAGTTTTTTAATTCCATCCGAAAAATAAGATTTTTCAAGACATTCAAAATATGCCTCAGTTTCAGCAATAACCCCTCTATTGGACTAAAATTTTTTGCCACCGAGATTTTTTTTTAAATTTAGAAACAAGAAATAATCAGAAGGAGCTAAATCTGGACTATATGGTGGATGCGGAGTAATTTCAAATCGTAATTCGGCCAGTTTTTGTTAAGTTAAAAATGCAGTGTGTGAAGGAGCATTTATCTTGATGAAATAGAACTTTTTTTTCTAAATGCGGTCGTTTTATCTTGATTTCTTCACTCAACCGATCCAATAATGCACAATAATATTCACTATTTATAGTTTTTCCTTTCTCAAGATAATCAATAAATAGTATACCCCCTGCATCCCAAAATACTGTGGCCATTACTTTTCCTGCTGACTTAACAGTTTTCGCCTTCTTGGGACCACTTTTACCAGCTTCTATCCAATGTTTTGACTGTTCTTTGCATTCTGGGATGTAGTGATGGATCCTTGTTTCATCAACAGTTATGAATTGGCGCAAGAACTCTATTGGATTACGCTGATAAATCGCTAAAAGCTCCTCGGAATTGGTCCAACGGACGATTTTTTGGGGCAAAGTCAACAAACGTGGCACCCATCTTGCGGATAGCTTTTTTATGTGGACTTCATCATGTAAAATACTCCAAACTTGTTTTTCGTGTATTTTAACAATATCAGTAAGTTCTCTGAGCTTTATTCGTCTATCTTTAGTCACTTCATTAAATATTTTTCTAATGTTTTCAATAGTAGTAGCAGTTTTCGGTCTTCCAGAGCGTTGTTCATCTTCCGTACTTGAACGACCCATTTTAAATTGTTGAACCCAGGATTTCACGGTGGATTATGATGGTGCATTATCACCATGAATAGAATCCAATTCATCTTTGATTAATTGTGGCGTATAACCTTTCATATAAAAGTGTTTAATTACCGCACGAAACTATTTTCCATTTTTGAAAAATTATAAAACTTGTTTACTTCAATCACCTGGAACAAAGAAAATAATCATTAAATATTTCGGAAATTTTGCCAGATGGCTTATAAAAGATCGCTTTTAAAAAACAAAAACAAAAAAAGTTGCTAGTAAATCAGAAAATGTGCCAGTTAGTTTTGCGGTCACCCTCGTACTATTGGTTATCACTACTCTTTGAAATTGTTTGCCATTGCCTATTGGTTATCACTACTCTTTGAAATTGTTTGCCATTGCCTCGAAAATTTGTAAACTGGACCAAGCGATGGTAAAACAATATTTAATGCCAAGCTTTGGGGGACCGTAACTCGAGAAGTATCGGTTGCCAACAAAAAAACCTTTCTATTGGAAAAAAGTTTGATCAAGGCTGAGTAATGTAGCTTTGTACTTAGCTACACTACATGAAGCCTGTTTCTTCATTCTGGAAAATGTTAATTTATGTATATGACTGTATCGTTCGAAAGCTGTCGGATGATTTTTAAACCAAAGACGATAAACTATAGAAGATAGTCGAAATGCTTTAGTAACGAACAAATTCTCGGTTTATTTTATTTGTTTTTTGGGATATACGGTTGCTAATTACATTTCGGGTCCTGACAATACTAGTGTTTACAGATGCAAACTGGAACTTCCATTTGAAACTTTGACATTTTTTGCATAACTTCACTCAGAACGTTATGTCACTTGAGACCGTGAGATGGAGGCATTCTTGGGCATTAGTATTTCAAACATCAATAAGATATTGCATGTTCATCCCACATAATTTGACGAATGCACAAAAAAAGGCTCGTATGGATTGGTGCAAAGAGATGTTGAATAAGTATAACTGCGGTAGTTGAAAGGCAGTGTAGTACATTGGCGAATCATGGACATATGCATATAAACTCGAAACAAAACAGCAATCGATCGTATGGGTCTTCCAAGACGAGCCAAATTCAACAAAAGTTGTTCGTGGAAGAAGTACATTGAAGCAAATGATTGCGTTTTTTCGGTATAACAGGCAATGCTGCCACAGTGCCATTAGTGGAACGTAGGAGGTCAATTCTGAGTGGTATACAACCATCTGTCAACACACGCAGAAAAAAAGTATGGTTGGGGTGACAATATTCGAAGAGGATCATACTATTGTTGGGTATATGGTTGTGGCACAACAATACTATGATCCCCACAACCATAGTATGATTCACACTAAACCATACTATGATCTCCACAACCATACTATGATCCTCACAACAATAGTATGATTCACACTCAACCATACTATTATATTCACAACCATATTATGATCCTCACAACCATAGTATGATTCACACGCAACCATGCTATTATCCCTGCAACCATAGTATGATTCACCCAACCACACTATGATCCAAAAAATTATTTATTAGGATTGGTTAATGTTGTTATTTAAAAATAGAGATTTTTCTCAAGCAAGTCATATTAAATTGCATTACAATAAGTTAATAGCCAGAATTAAGGCCATGTTTTTATTGAACATTTCATTCAAGAAACAAAAATATATATTCCAACGGCAATCGAAAATACTTTTAGTTCCCAGCAGGGGTGAATGCTGCTTCACCATCCGTAGACCCCAAAAAACGAATGTGATTAAACTATGATCAATGGCTACATACTTAAGTGCAGGCAGATTGTAAATAAACGAGAACCAGTCGGTATAAGAGCATTTCACCGAACAAAGTAAACACAATAAAAATCCCTCGAACTACCTTCCGATTGTTGTTGTTTTTTTAATGGGCAACAACCGTTCACTGTATCGTGCGAATGTGTTTTTTTTTGTATATAAAAAAAACATACGCACACACATACATGTATGTTCTGTTATGTTCATAGTCACAACCAAACTGTATGATTAAATATTTCGGAAATTTTGACAGATGGCTTATAAAAGATTGTTTTAAAAAACAAAAAAAAAAGTTGCTAGTAAAACAGAAAATGTGCCAGTTAGTTTTGCGGTCGCCTTCGTATGTATCTATTTAAGATAATCTTTGTAGATTTTACCGATTTTCCGCTATATATGTAGCTGTATGCTAAATGCTGGCATATTAAGATCCATGGCGAAATATTGTTGTTTATCAAATCCACGGTCCTTGAGCTTTTATTTCCCAATCAGAGGTAATCTCATTGCATTTAAATACACACACGCAGAGAAAAGATAGGGTCACTATATGGTCATGGTAACAATAATATGTTCTCTGCAATAGTAGCATGTTCGTCGCAACTATAATATTGTGTTTCGTATTCCAGTTTGATAATAGTATGATTCCAGCAATGTTAATTATGTTAAAATGTATCAATACTATTATGGCCAAATTTAGAAATGGAAATATGGTTGTTTATCCATATAAATATGGTTGTCGCAACAATAAAAATATGGTTGTCGCAACAATAAAAATATGGTTGTAGCAACCATGTAAATATGGTTGTAGCAACCATATAAATATGGTTGTAGCAACCATGTAAATATGGTTAGTTACGGCAACCATGCCATATATTTGTGACTGTAAACATAAAACAGGTTTTTAGACCAAATTTCATACACAAATGTGTGTTTTTTTGGTAAAGTCACCCTTCGCAATCAACCCTGCTGGCAACTAATAGTCTTTTCGACTGCCTTTTGAATATATATTTGTTTCTCTAAGGAAATGTTTAATAGAAACATGGTCTCAAATCTGGCTATGAACTAATTTTAAATAACTTGCTTAATATAAACCTCTATTTTTGAAGAACAACATAAACTAATCCTAATAAATAATTTGATGGTCATAGTATGGTTGTGTGGAATCATACTATGGTTGAAGAGATCATAACATGGCTGCGTGTAAATCATACTATGGTTGTGAGGATCATATTATGGTTGTATGTGAAAGATAGTATGGTTGTGAGGATCATTATATGGTTCTGGGGATCATAGTATGGTAGAGTGTGACTCATAATATGGTTTTGGGGATCATAGTATAGTTGTGTGTGAATCATACTATTTTTGTGAGGATCATAATATTGTTATGACACAACCATATAACCAACCATACATTTTTTCTGCGTGTATATCCATGTTTAAAGGGACCTGGTTTATTTGCCCCTAGTTCTCTTGGCCCTATTCGTCGTTAACCCATGACAATTAGCGGCTGAAGAACAGGTTGCTGTAAACATAGATTTGTGAATTTTCTTTAAATTAGGAAGTAAATACCGGTCCGGATTTGTTGAAAAGTTAATGTTTTTGAGTACATACTTTTTTCCATTCTCGATAGGGTCGACTTTGTAAGCCTAGCGATCATGAATATGAGCATGTAATTTAGACAAAATTTAAAAGCACATATTTTTACTTTTGAAAAAAATTAATTGTTGCTTAGTACCATTATGTCCGTACGTTAACTGGGCTGGAGTTCCGCCAAGAGGTCTTATAAATTGGAAAAGATGTTTTTAAAAATTTTAAAAGTATTTGCATGATTTGTTTTTTAGAAAATGTTACTGTTTTTTACACAAATGTCCATGTTTAAATGGACCTAGAGGACTGCTATATATATATATTTCTGGCGTAACAATGAAAATGCAAATATTTATCATCAAAAATGGTTTTGTGGTTTTTAAAGTATTCTCCCGCATGATTTATACATTTTTTCATGCGCTTAAACCAATTGTTGAACCACTTTTTCAACTCCGATTCAACAGCATCTTCTGGCGACGAAAATCGTTGACTACGCATTTTTTTCTTGATGTGCGGGAATAAAAAGAAGTCATTGGGTGCCAAGTCAGGGCTGTACGGCTGATGACCCATCAATTCGACGTTTTGGCCGGTCAAAGAGGCGCTAGTTTGAGCCGATGTGTGAGAGCTCGCGCTGTCATAATGCACAATGATTCGTCTTCTCTTGTTCGTTTGTCAAATTTCTCCGAAAACTTCAGACAAACAAATTGTGGTGTACCACTCAGAATTGACCGTCCTACGTTGCTCAAGCGGAACAGTCGCCAAATGACCAGTTTTGCTGACGAAACAGGTAACCATTTGCTTCGGAGTGCGTCTTTCACGAACAACTTTCGTTGGATTTGGCTCGTCTTCGAAGACCCACACGGTCGATTGCTGTTTTGTTTTGGGCTCATACTCATAGATCCATGATTCGTCACCTGTGACGACGTTTTTTGAAGCACCGCGATCATATTTTTTCAAAATTTCTTTGCACCAATCGACACGAGCCTTTTTTTGAGAGTTTGTCAAATTGTGCGGGATCCAACGAGAACACCCTTTTTACGGCCAGGTGTTCATGCAATATGGAATGTATGCTGGTGGAAGAAATGCCCAAGGATGCCTCTATCTCACGTTATGTCACATATCGATCTTGCATTATCAGTTCACGCACGGCATCAATGTTATCTGGCACAACGGCCCTTTTTGGACGAACCTCGCCATTGAGCGAGCGTCGGCCACGATTTTATTCATGAAACTAGTTTTTCACAGTGATATAGGATGGTGCTTCATCGCCATACAACGATTTAAGTTGTGAAAAATGATCGCAAGAATATGTTCACGAGTTAATTCCATTTTCTTGCAGATTAACTTTTTTCAAGTCACTGTAAACATCACAAATGATGGTCGTACGTCAAAACGTTCTGAGTACGTTTATGCTAAAAAAATGTCAAACTTTCCAATGGAAACATCAGATGGCGTCAGGCAACACTTAGTGTTGCCTAGGCAGGAATATATATAGCAACCCATAGGCTGCCGATTTTGAGTCCCATATTTAGCCAAATTACAACAGAAATTTCATATTTGCACTCGTGACAAAATCGTTATGTTTTTTAATACCCATAAATTCTCTGAAGGGGCTTGTTTTGGGGGCCTTGGGACATTTCCTTCCTACGACATTTAAATAAAGCACATATATTACAAATGCACCGAAGCTAAAGGGCACAATATAGAAGTAATTTTTTAACCCTGTAAAGGAAACTTATTTCCCTTTTGCCCGATTTGGACTATTTTAAAATCCCCCTAACTAAAACTATAAGTCATTATATTTTTTCATTTCACAGGAGATGCTGTTACTGAATCGTGTTAGAATTTCATGACTTATTAAATGCTCACATAGAGGTATTTCTAGATGCTACAAACAAATTACACTGTGGAACATTTTTGGGGTTATTGTCTGGGGGTGAGAAATTCCAAGTCAGGGTGATGGTACTAGGTCAGTATATTAAAACCCTCAAAGGGTTTTGCGTTCGTATTTTATGACCTTTTACACTTTTTCCTTATGTTGATGTTTTTTCGCTTAGTTGTAAAATGTTGGCAAAAACGTAGTTTGACATAACTCGAGAACGACTAGTTCGATTTTGCTGAAATAAATTGAGAAAAATTAATAATTACATTTACTTTAATCCATTAATATACTGTTTGTCTACCAAATCAACATTTTTGCAATTAGAAATAAATTTATGAAGAAAATTTTGCCAAAAAAATTTTTTTTTTTTTAAAACATATAAATCCCAAACAAAAAAAAGTGTAGAGTCTTATAACTTTCACGTAAAGTCACATAACCTATAAACAAAATGCGACATAGATCATAGAAATCGATTAACGCGTTCTACTTTTATTTACAATTAAGTGGAGTTACTTCGCCTATCTTTAGTCACTTCATAAATATTTTTCTAATGTTTTCAATAGTAGTAGCAGTTTTCGGTCTTCCAGAGCGTTGTTCATCTTCCGTACTTGAACGACCCATTTTAAATTGTTGAACCCAGGATTTCACGGTGGAGTATGATGGTGCATTATCACCATGAACAGAATCCAATTCATCTTTGATTAATTGTGGCGTATAACCTCTCATATAAAAGTGTTTAATTACCGCACGAAACTCTTTATTTTCCATTTTTAAAAAATTATAAAACTTGTTTACTTCAATCACCTGTAACAAAGAAAATAATCATTAAATATTTCGAAAATTTTGCCAGGTGGCTTATAAAAGATTGCTTTTAAAAAAACAAAAAAAAAAGTTTCTAGTAAAACAGAAAATATGCCAGTTAGTTTTGCGGTCGCCTTCGTATGTATCTATTTAAGATAATCTTTGTAGATTTTACCGATTTTCCTGCTGCTGGGCGATTACTTCACGATGATTCGCTCTAGCCGAACCATTTTTTTTTTGGTAATAAACTTCCACGATTGCAAACGGTTTGCAAAATGGCAAACCAACCTAAGCATAAGTCAAGTGACAATTGTCGAAAAGACCAACTCCGAAATATGTGTGGTCAGATTTAAAACCACACGTTTAAAAAAACTCCCGTTACATTTTGTAGCAGAATCCTGGCATCGCTAGACTTTTAATATAATGTAAGGTCCCAAAAAATATCATTAACGACTTAGGCCCTTAAGGCGAATTAGTGAGACCTATTCCAAGGTCTAAGAAATGGAGTTGAAATGATTCGCTGCTGTGAAGCCAGTAGAACTATGGATTTGGATCGCACTGTTTTGTTGTTTTCAATGCGTTTGAGACCGAAATGTATCTGCCCCAATCAAATCCTATCTGTAGCTTTAATTGAGATACTTAGTATCAATCTTTGAACCGTTACCGAAATTTGATTTTAATAATTCGTTGCTTAAACTACAAATCGGTCGCTGTTACGGTATACTAGTATATAGATTGTGAGCTAGAAATTTGTTCTGTTTCACTAATTTGAAATACTCTTAATTAGGTAAAATTTTTGTACAGCTTACCAAAATTTGTATTTGAATGGAATTGAATTAAATGCACCAAATTAGCTACTTATCGAATTACAATTTTTTTAATACCACAGGCGCAATATCAGCCGAATTCGTATCCAACACTATCCAATATATTTTAAATCAACGTCCAATTCATCAAATCAGAATTTCGCACTTTATCGACTCAATTAAGCGACATCCTTGTTCATGACGACATGCAAGTGATTGGGACAACGCATCATCAATTACTTACAAGCAGATGCTGAAAATGGGACATATTCCAAAAAATTACCCCTCAAAAAAAGAAAAAAATGTGTCTGACATCGTCGTTGATCTCGATGAAGTGTGACACAAACACACAAAAAACATTTGGTGTCAAAAAGTCATCACTCATCAATTTCCAATGATTGTCACTGCAATTGAGCATGAAAATGTTTTTCCTAGTCATTTTTCCTGGACAAGTTTTTCCCATCTTTCGCCTCGTTTCCTTCTATCATTATTGAACAGCGTCAGTCCTACTGAGAGAAAGTGAGACGAAAGTTGACATTTTTTACGAAGAAAAAGCAGAGACAGCTTAAGTGCACTCCAGTATATAAAACTGAAGGACCTTTAACCACTTCAGACGAGATTTTGCTGTTTTTGTATTATAACAACTGCCTACGTGTGGACAACTGATGGGAAAAACGATGCAGTATAAAAATAAAAGTAAGAAATATGTGGAGTTCGCATTATTAAACCTGCATAAAGGGCCCTAGAAAAGGTAATAATTTAGTTTCTTCTGTTAAAGTAGGTACCTAGCAATAGACTATCTGTTGCTTTCCGCGTCACTTCCGGTATCATCTCGGCTTTCGTTTTATTTGTATTTCCCAGGTATTAACAGATCTTTTGTTGCCTTAAGTATTTCACGAAATTGCCATTTTCGCAACCTCATTATTCGATCTACTTAGGATATGGCCGACCTACTTCCTTTTCGTCTCAGCTATTTGGACAAGTATTTATAAGGCTTTTCCCGAACTTGTCTACAGAACGGATTCGTTCGGCACAACCGATTTGTTTGTCAACAGAATGATTATGGTTGCATGAACTTTCAAGTTTATACCGAACGTTGGTTGATGTATTGCAATTGTCAGTAAATTTAGCTCGATTTATTGGTAAAAGTGATAACGCATCGAAACCTCCACAATTTTTTAAATACCCAATAACGCAGCTGTAATTTATTATTAAAAAAAACAGTTTAGTTATGTTATTCAAGTACATTAAAACATAAAGACGATCATGTCGTTTTGTCAATTAAAGGATAGATACAATGGGGAAAGTCTTTAGTACTCGTAGTAAAAATTGGATTCTTTTAAAAATAAAAATTTGAAGACATAATGCCATGTTTTTTCTTATTTGCTATTAACTAAGCACTATTCGCCCAATTGAAAATTTGGCAAGATAGTACTCAGACCTCTATGATTGATGTAAATAATTCCTTTAAGAAAAATCTATGTTAGTTCAGTTCAGATTTCCGATCGGCTTGAAGTTCTGAATATTTGAAGTTATGAATATTTGAATACTCGTATCTCTTTTGAGTAAGCCCATTTTTGAAACAAAAAATAATCTTCCAAAAACAACCCCTTATAGTAAATTTTTTATTATCATCACCAATTATTGGTTGCATCAATAAATTGTATGCAAAACTGTTGGTTGCCATAACCACGAGTTGCAACAACTAAATACTTTTCAGCATTTTGTTAGTGTGGCCGATCTATTGGTTGTGTACACAAGACATTGATCATATTTACCATCTAGAGATATGTTGAACTAAATATTCATTACAACATTCAGTGATTGCAACTGAAATTTGTGTAGTTCCAACCAATTTAGAACTAATTCTTTCTTTTGTGTGAATAATTCCGTGTTTAATATCACGTTCGGCCAAAATATCCAATTTGCCATTGCAAGGGCCAGCTTATGAACAAATGTTGTGCTTGAAGATCATATAAAAAGGAGCAAGGTCATACCTCATATGAGGTATTTAAGAGCGGCAGAGCCAGAAACCAGGAGAAACATATGTACATATGAGAACTATGTCAAAACATAAATCGGTATGGTCTAACGGATTAGGTAATTGATTGACTATTAGATTCTATGAACAATTTTAACTAGATCCGTTCTCACTAATGGTCAACACAGTAAAAGTGACTCAAATTGGGAGAAAGTTGAATATGGATCCATTTCAATAGGGTTCGCCCTTGACCAAAAACTGCACAAATTACAAAGCTTCGAAGTCATCGCATTGTTTTTGCTACCCGCAAAATGTTTGCACAATTCGGACTAAAACGATCTACAACAAAAAACACAGTTTTTGGTATAGGACGAATTACATTTTTTAACAGCTTTGAAGAAAAAGTATTAGAATCGTTTTTTACTGACTAAAACTCTGTAACTTTTGCTCCGATAAAAATATTTCAGTAATTTTCTGCCAGAAAACTCCTTAAGCTTTTCTTAACTTTCTATTTTAACAATCGTTTACATTAGTTATTGTGGAATTCAAGGTCAACGTTTAACTTTTAATTTTTTTTTAATATTAAGCATGCATAATCGTATGTGTGGTTTCTTGTTTTTTTAATCTTCTAATTTAAATATAAGGTCATAAGTTTAATAAAAAAAATACAAAAAATAGCCCACAAATTTTTCAAAAACTAAAATAAAAAAATAGAAAACAGTTCTGTAAAACCAAAAAGGGCTAAAATGGGGTAAAAATACGTTAAAAATCTTGCAAATATTGATTACTTATGATATAACACAGACAACATTTTTTTTTTTACCAGAAACTTCATTCAAAATAAAAAAGTGTTCTCCAGCAGGTCAACCCAGGTTCACTCCTTAATTCCAATTTGACTAAAGTGCGGAAATATACGAGGACAGATTAATAATTCTGTGACTTTTTGTATAAAACACAGTTTTTTTGTAAAAAAATATATTTTTTAACATAATATCCTTTTAGCTTAATACACTTAGCCCAACGTTTTTCCAATTTTTGTATCCCTCCCAAAAATTTTTATTTTTTGAGGTCCATAAAATAGGCATTTGTTTGAATAATAATTTAATCGTTGGTGCTGAATCTCTTTCCACCGAGCTATTTCATTAGGTTTGGAAATAGTCACAGTAGCCTAAATCCGGAGAATATGGCGGATGTGGTACCAATTCGTAACCAACTCATGCAATTTTGCCATTGAGACTGCACATGTGTGCATTCGTGCATTATTTTGATGAAATGGTACGCATCGCATCTTGCAGACAGCTTTTTTAAACCCAACTGATCATGTAAAATCGAAACCACACTGCCATATGAAATGCCTATGGCATCAACAATCTCAGGCACTTTTTCTCTTCGATCGGCCAATCGTGGATTTTTTCGACATTTTCTGTGCCACAAAAAGAAGCAACAACAATTTACTTATAAACATGAAGTTATGTGTAATGTATTTTAAAGATCATTCTTAAATTCAGGATAGTACGCATGTGATCTAGGTAACCAAAAAAGGTTGTGAATAGATACAAATTATGGAACCCAAATAAAAGTTAATTTTACTACAAATACAATTATGAATTTACTTAGAAGATTTGACATTTATTTGATTCAATAAATATGTTGTATTATCCTTTATTTCGTTTCAATCTCCAATGTTGCAATTAAAAAAAGTAAGAAACAAATACTTCGTTAATTTCGGCCAGGCCGAACCTTATGCCCCTTCCAACGTCACTATGCTAATAAATCGCAAAACAAATGTTAAGCTAAGGCCCTTTCGGCACATGCGTCTTACTCTTATCTCAGCCTTAACTTAAAAATGAATCAATATTTGGACTCATAGCTAAATTTGATTGAACTTGAGTACCCATACGTCCATATTTGAGTACCCATACGTCCATTGAACATCCGTTCAAACCATGCTAGCCGATTTGTGGGCCACATTAGCCTACACGTGCAAAACTATTCTATTTTTAATGTATTAAGTGCGTCCCAAATAACAGTACCAATAACCTCATTGTTTTTCCGAGGTAAGTTAAGTCCCTTAGAGGGGAAATTTTTTCCCCCTGGGTTTCCCCCATTTAACGGATGATCAATCTGGGGTATTTTTTCAATAGGTTTTTTACAGTTTTCGTGTGAGTGTGTTAAACTTTATTTATTTTCTTTTCAGTATTGTTTGCTATTTAATCATGGAAAGACAGCAACAACGTCTCCAAATTGTGCAACTAACTGTATTATGTAAATGAGCGCTTTCGTTTCCGCTGTTTTCGACCAAAATTTAGTTCAGTGATGAGACCCATTTCTGGCTCAACTCCAACGTCAATAAACAAAATTGCCGCATTTGGGCTGAAAAGCAACCAGAAAAGGTTCAAGAGGTGCCGTTAAACACAGAGAAAACCACGGTTTGGTGCGGGTTATGAGCTGGTGGAATCATCCGTCCATATTTTTCCAAATATGATGATGGCTGGAACGTGCTCGCTATCGCGCCATGATATCGATCTTTATTCTACATGAAATTGAAGCCCGTAATCATGACAACACTTGGTTTCAACAGGACGGTGCCACTTGCCATACAGCTGCTCAAACAATGGATCTATTGAGAGGTCATTTCGAAAAGCAGCTAATTTCACGTTTAGGACAGGTGAATTGGCCGACTAGATCGTGTGATATCACACCTTTAGATTATTTTCTTTAGTGATACGTAAAGTCCAAAATTCTAAGCTGACAAACCATCGACGATTTAGGTTTTGAAAGCTAACATTACGTATGTAATTAACGTCATGGCGGTCGAAATGCTAGAACAAGTCATCTGCAGTTGCTGCCAACATTTGAATGAAATTAAGTTTAAGCAAGTAAAAAATGTTATGTTTGGCTGTGTCGAACTTTGGATACCCTCCACCAGATTCCCAAATAAAAAACTTTTTTTTTTAATTTTTGTAATATATTTATTGTAATTTATTTAAAGCAATATAACTAATATAATTTATTATAATTTAAAATTAACATATTTTCTTTTTTTTGTCTTTTTTTATTATATTTATTATATTTATTATCCTCCGAATTGCTCCAGAAGTGTGCTCTATATAGAATTGTTTATGTGTAAAATTTCATTTCGATAGGTCAAGTTAGTGATGAGTTATCGTCATATTATTTCTCTAGGCCCATGAGACCGTAAGTGTGGGAGGTACCAGTAGGACTTTTCCGATATCAACCGAATTCAGCGTAGAAGTGTGTTGTATATAGAAATCTTGATGTATAAAATTTCATTTTGATAGGTCAAGTTTGTGGTGAGTTATAGTCATATTATTTCTCAAGGCCCATAAGGCCGTTTGTATGGGAGGTACAAGAAATGGTGACCCAATCTAAACCATTTTTACATAGATGATTGCGCCTATATAGAGATTATTGTTTGAAAAATTTCAGTGATTTTGCTCAAAAAACAAATTTTTATGAGTTAGTATCGGTTAAGGGTCTCCAACACCCATTTCCCGTAGAGCTATGTAGCCCGTTTTCAATACCAACCATGCTTGGTTAACTACTCATGTTTGTGACAAATTTAAGCTCCCTAGCTGTTTTCATGCAGGCTCTATCTTGTTTTCAACAGACGGACAGCCGGACAGCATGGCTACACGCAGAGAAAAAACATGGTTACTAATAAAAGTATGTTTGTCGCAACCATAGTATTGTTAACTGAATTAAATTTTGACAATAGTATGATTGTCGCCATATTAAGATTGTTGAGATGTAACAATAGTATTATTGCCAAATTTAATAATGAAAAAGCAACAATATAAATGTATTTGGTGCGACAAAAGTATTGTCTTTGGGTTTTATGTTAACGATAATATAATTACGGCAATCATACTGTATGATTGTAATTTTTCCTCATTTAAAAATGCTTCTTAGAACAATGTTATTGTTACGGATCCAATGCAAAAATAGTACTTTTTATATGGAAATTAAAAATTTTCAAAGAAACTGCTTTGGCTTTGTTTAACTGAAATATTTTTAATAAAAATGTTGTGTTTTTAATTTTGTCAAGAAGGCATATCACCCGTTTTTTTCTTTATAATAACGGTCTATTCTAAATACGGCCTATTATTTTTTTTCTACTTTAAAATAAATCACTTCTATTATTTTGAATTTAATGTATTTTTAAATAATTTTCATAATTCAATTCTATTGTTGACAAGGTGTTGACAAGTCTTGTAAATAATATCGGGGACTATAGTATATTTGTGTGAGAATCATACTATGGTTGTACCTGAAACATACTATGGTTGTGAGAACCATACTATGGTTGTATGTGAAACATACTATGGTTGTGAGGATCATAATATGGTTGAGGAGATCATAGTACGGTTGAGTGTGAATCATACTATGGTTGTGGGGATCATAGTATGGTTATGTGTGAATCATACTATTGTTGTGAAGATCATAATATTGTTGTACCACAACCATACACCCAACAATAGTATTATCCTCTTCGAATATTGTCACCACAACCATACTTTTTGTCTGCGTGTAGGTCGTCTTAGAATTTTACGAGGATCAAGAATATACATATATATTTTGTTGGGTCTCCGATGATTATTTCAAGGTGTTACAGACAGAATGACAAAACTAATATACCCTCCATTGTGTATGGTGGAGGGTACAAAAATAAATGCCATAAAATGTGCTTTCGAATGAACAATAAAGATTTCACACCGATTTCATTTTTGTATTTTTTTTTTATTAGATTTATCACCCGATACTAATGAAAATTTTGACTAACAATTTTAAATCGTTGTTGTCTGAAACTTTGTTTGAGAATATTATTTTATACCAACCATAACACTATACTTAATTTTTACAAATTAAAAAAATAGAAATTGAAAATTAAAAAAAAATTCAGAAAAATATTGCGGTTTTTTAAGATTGAAGGATAAAATGTCCTGGGTATCGTTTTTACTTTTTGTATTACAATTTATTTTGCAATAATTCAATTCTAACCAGATAACTTTTCGCTAATGTTTCCCTGAATAAGAGACGTATGCAATTTCGTCCTGGCAAACTTAATAACATTTTACTGACATACTGTCGCCATTTTTTCTACAAGCCTTTTACTCTTAGCATCAGATTTATTGTTGGTATATCGCTGAGTTGTGCCCTACCCTTACCGCAATTTATTTTCTTCAACGATTCTCTTATTCAATGTCTTATTTGATATATACGCGAAGAAATATGATTGTAACGCCCTTTATTTGAATACGAATCACCGCACTTATCACACAATCATCGTAACCATAAAACCCAAAAAACAACGGGGTGATTACTTGGCGTGACGTTGCCAGTCAGCAGTGATTAGATAAAGGCAAAAACCAAGCAACAACCACACCCCCTCCGAGGACTGAAATGATACAAAACTTATGATAATGACACTAATATATAAAGTCATATGTCTCCTTAAAAAAGATACAACGAGAAAAAGCAAAGGAGCTTGACACAAATTTATTCGCTATGCGAGCGGTTAGTCCTCCTTGGTGTACGTACACCCGGTCGTATAATGAATGTCGAAGGCTGTATCTGACCTTGTCACTACTTAGTTCTGTGGCAAATGTTGATATACGAGTACATACATACGTAAGTACATACAAACATACATACACGTATGTGATAGTAAATAATATGCCATATATCTCTGTTGATACTACTCGTTCATATCTATCAATTTCTTTTGCGTCTGTTGCCAAAGTTACTGATGTGACAATGACATTGTGTGTGTGCCTGTTTGTTAGATTGGTTCTGGAATATCCCCTCCTTGGCATCCTCCTTCCTTTTAAAGGGACTGGGAAGGATTCTCGCTTATTTAGACAGCATATGAAACATACATACGTCCTTGCTATAGTATTAATTTTACTTTGTTGTTAGAGAAATCTCTTTCAATGCTGGTGGAAATGCTTTTTTGATTAATGATCGGGGTGTAAGTGATGTACGATTGTAACTTAAAAAGGACTTGATTCGAGTAAATTACAAAGAACTACAAGACGTGCATCTAACACTATAAGTCCAAGAAAACGTACTGTCACTCTACTGTCTGCGAGTTGGCTTATCAGTTTTGTATGAGCAAATTTTGATTAAATTTCGAGCGGCGGAAATCCTTCTCTAAAGAACGTTCCAGCAGGACTTCATTAATATTCTTTCACTCACTGGCAGCGATCCACTGTTTAAATCGGGTCATAGAACGAGTGTTCTGGCCTCAACAGTGGGTACGGCCTTCGAGGAGTATTGTAGTGGCTGTGGTTTGAACCCAAATTGAGGGAGAGTTCTCGCTCGGTGGGAAGTTACATTGCAACCGGGTGCTGTGACTTATTCATCAGCAGAGGCTAACATAGTCCTCCCCCCCTGACCAATGACGTAATTGAGAGAATCAACAGTGCAAATCACGTTAAACACACGTAAGCTGTTTACTGACGGCTCCGAACGATACATTAGTTAATGAACAAGTTTTTATATAGCTAAGAGATAATTTTTTTACTCGCTGCTGAAAAATTGTTAGATGTTCTTAACCTACAATAAACCTGGGTTTACTTGCATGATAGGCGTTCACTATAACTTTCACACAACTTCGGCTCAGAAATAGCTTTATAACGATGATCAATCTAGAAATATTTGTTAAAAATAAAAAAAAATAAAAAAATTTAAATTAAGTATGAAATCTTTATTGTTTATTCGAAAGGACATTTTATAACATTTATTTTTAGACTATAATTTAGTTCAAATGTTGGCCGCAACTACGTATCAGGGTGTCCATTCTGAGCGTCTAATTTTGGATGATTCGTTTGAGCATTTCGACCGTTATGGCTTTAATTACACACGTACATCATTGAAAAAATGAAAAAATACGGACCGATTATTCCACCGGCCCATAAACCACACCAAACCCTGGCTTTTCTCTGGTCATAATGGCACCTCTTGTACCTCTTCTGGTTGGTCTTCAGCCCAAATGCGCCAATTTGATTTATTGACTTTACTGTTGAGCCTGAAATGGGTCACATATCTGAACAAAGTACATACAATTGCATACTTAAAGAACTTGTTACGGTGTATGTATTTCCATGATGAAATGGCAAATAATACTGAAAATAAATAAAGATTACGAGTAATACAACTTATGCGAAATCTGTGAAAAAACCCTATTGAAAAAATACCTCTAGGTTGATCACCCTATATTTCATAAAGTTTCGTCCAGCCATATTGTACGATGTTAATTGTAAGTCACAACTTAACGTCAACTTTTTTGCTCAACTTAATTTGGCATGTCTATGTTTCAGTTTCTGACAAATTCAACCATGGAAAGGTACACAATTGACCTGCACGTTAATATTGTTAAATAAATGAACGTTCAAATCAATATGTGACAGCACATAAAGAAAGGGACCTAAGGGTAAAAAAAATCAATTTTCACTTTTTTTTGATGTGGACAACATCTGAGCATCGAATGAGACCGATCCCATGCCCAAAGGTGTTCCCTCCCAGAGATATGCGCGTTTTATCAAAGTGATGGTACACCAAAGATACACGTATTTAAATCATTAAAATGGCTCTTCGGAACAAAACTGGTTTTTACCCTTAGGTCCCTTTCTATTTTGCGCGTCACATATGCATTTCGTGCACTTCGTAATTGTATTGGTCAGCATAATCAACCAAATCGACTACCGGACGATTGCGCTCAAATTTCCGCAATCCGAGTCTGTAGGAAATGTAAAAACACCTGCCATCGTTCTGCCATCGTTCTATCATCAGGCCGTACTTCTTCGAGAATGAGGTCGGCCAAGCTGTTACCGTGAATGGTTTTCGCTATCGCGAAATGATAATGGACTTCCTGCGTCGTAGCGATGTTAATTGGCCGCCACTATCTTGTTATATGACAACGTTGGACTTCTTTCTTTGGAAATATTTTAAAGAAAAAATGTACATCAATAAGCCATGAACAATTCAAGATCTAAAGGAGATCATTAAACCTCCATTATGTCTCAGAGTTATTAAAAATATGGACAATTGGATAGAGGTATGCCACCGACGCCCTGGAGAGCTTTTATCGGATATTTTATTTCACACATAACTCTCATGGATCCTTTTATCATATTAACAAATATTGAGATAATTCCCTGAAAACTTTTTATTATATTGACAATTATGATCGTGCGTTTTAGTTAGATAAAAAAATCAGGAACCTTAGAAAAAAATATTTTATATTTAAATTATATTGAACAGTAAGAGAGTTTTTAAATTTCACGGTTTTAAATAATGTATCTGGCAAAAATCGACCTCCGCTATCCACACACTACTGAAACGTTTTCTGAAGTTTTAATAAACTCTAATAAGCATGTCGACTGGTATTCTGCCAATTTCAGCCTCAAGGTGTTGGGACGGTTGATATACACCTTAGACTTCAGGTAGCGTGCCGGCCAGTTCACATCCCTCCTCAAAGAGATAAGCCGTCCAGGAAACATTAGCCTAAAACAATTTGAGGTAACCCTCGCTGTGTGCACGCAGAGATAAAATATGGTTACTATATGGTCACCGGAACAATAGTATGTTCTCTACAATAAAAGCATATTCGTCGCAACCATAGTATTGTTTTTTGAATTTCATTTTGACAACAGTATGATTGCGGCAATATTACTATTGTTGAAATGTATTAATAGTATTATTGCCAAATCTAGAAATGAAACTATGGTTGTAGCAACCATATATACATGGTAGGTGCAACAAAAATATTGTTGTTTAAAATTTTCGTTAACAATAATATGGTAACGGCAATCATACCGTATGGTTGCGAGTATGAACATAACAAAACAGGTTTTATAGAGCATACATGTATGTGTGTGCGTATGTTTTTTGTTGCTACACCAAAAAAACGCATACACACGATGCAGTCCATGGTTGCTGTCCATTATAAAAAACAACAACAATCGGCAGGTTTTTCGAGGGATATTTATTGTGTTTTCTTTGTTCGGTGAAATACTCTAATACCGACTGGTTCTCGTTTATTTAAATTCTGTCAGCACTTAAGTAACTTGGGGTCTACGGATGGTGAAGTAGCATTTAACCCTGCTGGCAACTAAAAGTATTTTCAACTGCCGTTGGAATATATATTATTGTTTCTTGAATGAAATGTTCAATAAAAACATGGCCTCATATCTAGCTATCAACTTAGTGTAATGCAAATTAAAATAACTTGCTTGATAAAAATCTATATTTCTGAATAACAACATTACCCAATCCTAATAAATAATTTTGGGGATCATAGTATGGTTGAGTGTAAATCATACTATGGTTGTGGGGATCATAGTATGGTTATGTGTGAATCATACTATTGTTGTGTGGATCATAATATTGTTGTGCCACAACCATATACCCAACAATAGTATGATCCTCATTGAATATTGTCACACCAACCATACTTTTTTTCTGCGTGTGTTCAGTGGTACCATCCTGTTGGAACCTTGTATCCTTTAATTTCATTGCCTCAAAAACCAGCTGAAAAAAATCCTGTATCGTATTCAAGTACCGTTCGGAGTTCATAGTTACGGCAAGACGGTTATCCTGGAAAAAGTAAGGGCCACTGATGCCTACTCGTGATATGGCACCACACACATTGACGCGGTCCGAATGCAGAGGTCTCTGGTGAAGTTCTCTGGGGTTTTTTTCACTCTAGTACCGCATATTTTACCCAATTTGCAATTGATTGCCGTTCAGGAGCACGTCCGCGTGTGGGAACAGCAAATCGTAAACGATAATTATGCTGGACTGCAATGATCGAGTGCGAATTTAAAAAATACGCTTCAAAACAAAATGACCTCTCCTCACGTGTCCAAGCATGATGGCAACTATTTACTCTCTTCAGCCAACAGTGCCGCCACAGCCTGCAGTTCAAAAAAGCAAATTCCGCGCTCCACCCTGTACTTGAATTACTCTTTAGAAAAGTAGGGTGAAATCGAGAAAAAGATGATAGAAAATATTTACTGAATAAATAAAATAAAACGTAATAAAAGGATTATTTTTGCTTTTGGTTCTGATGAAAGTTAAGATATCATCACCAATATTCGTTTACAACAACAATGCGTTTGCAAAACTTTTGATTGCCACAAACACCAGTTATAGCAACTAAAAATACGATGATCATACTCGTATTTATCATCTTGTCGTATGTCGAACCGAATATCCAATATACAATTATAAACATTTGGTAATTGTTACTGTAATTTTTTTATTGCAACGGAATTTTAGCAGTTCCAACCGATTTCCGAATGTCCTGGCCAAATTTACCGACTTTTCAATTGTCGTATTACAGTTTGTTTACATTTATGTGCATTGTTTATCCTCCATATAAAAAAAACTTAAAGGTCACTATAAAATTAGAGATGTCGGTATTTCGATGATCTTCTGTGATCCCTACAAAAATTAACTAACCATTTTATCCGTAGGATATGTTTAAATTCACATCTCACGCTAAAGAGACTTTCTAAATTGTTTTGAATTCCCTCTCGGGAAATCCCAGGAATCCCGGTAATTTTTTATTTGCGGTTTCCCGGAAAAATCCAACTGGGAATCCTGGGAAATTCGTTAATTTATATTACCACAGTCATGACACTACTTCTTCTAAATAACAGAGTAGTGAAATGGCCCTACCCCTTTTCAAATTTTTTTTTTGTTTAATAAAAATGGTTTTGAAGAAATAATATCTTTTTTTGGTACTACACTCAGGGAGAAAACTATAAGTAAAACTACAAGTATATGGGACTATATGGTCACGGCAATCAAGAGAGTATGTTCGTCGCAACCATTGTTTTGTGAATTTAATTTTGACAATAGTATGATTTCCGCAATATTAATATTGTTGAAATGTAACACTAGTATTTTTGTCAAATTTAAAAATGAAATTATGGTTGTAGAAACAATTTAAATATGGTTGGTGCGACAAAAGTATTGTTTTTTTGGGTTTTATGCTAAAAATAATATGATTACCGCAACCAAACTGTATATTTGGAATTTTTCTTCATTTGAATATGCTTTTTAAAACAATGATATTGGTATGGATTTTACGCATTAATAGTACTTTTTATATGGAAATTAAAATTTTTCAAACAAACTGCTTTGGCTGAAATATTTGTAATAAAAAGGATTACGTTTTATTAAAACGATTTTTTCTACTGGTAAATAAATCAGTCCTATTATTTCGAATTTAATGTATTTTTAAATAATTTTCATAATTCAAATCTGTTGTTTACAACTTAACCCAATTCTATTTACTAATTTGGGGATCATAGTATAATTGTGTGTGATCATACTATGGTTGTAGGCATCATAACATGGTTGTATGTGATACATACTATGGTTGCGAGGATCATAATATGGTTATGTAGATTATAGTATGGTTGAGTGTGAATCATACTATGGTTGTGTGGATCATAGTATGGTTATGTGTGAATCATACTATTGTTGGGAGGATCATTGTATGGTTGTGATGATTATATTATGATTTTATTTGAATCATAATATTGTTGTGAGGATCAATATATTGTTGTACCTCAACTACTATATACCAAGCAATGGTTTGATGCTCTTCGAATATTGTTATTGTTGTTGTCGGGGTCCAAAAATAACATTTTCTGAGAGCGAATAGCACCAAATGAAAGAAGCTATTTTAAAGTACATCCCTAATGCAACTTAAGTAAGTTATTATATACTTTAAAAAGTATGTTTTTTGTTTAAAATGCAGCCCGTTCTATGTTTAAAAATAAATTTATATATATATATATATATATATATATATATATATATATATATATATATATATATATATATATATATATATATATATATATATATATATATATATATATAGCTTCTTTCATTTGGTGCTATTCGCTCTCAGAAAATATTATTTTTGGACCCCGACAACAACAATAACAATATTCGAAGAGCATCAAACCATTGCTTGGTATATAGTAGTTGAGGTACAACAATATATTGATCCTCACAACAATAGTATGATTCAAATAAAATCATAATATAATCATCACAACCATACAATGATCCTCCCAACAATAGTATGATTCACACATAACCATACTATGATCCACACAACCACAGTATGATTCACACTCAACCATACTATAATCTACATAACCATATTATGATCCTCCCAACCATAGTATGTATCACATACAACCATGTTATGATGCCCACAACCATAGTATGATCACACACAATTATACTATGATCCCCAAATTAGTAAATAGAATTGGGTTAAGTTGTAAACAACAGATTTGAATTATGAAAATTATTTAAAAATACATTAAATTCGAAATAATAGGACTGATTTATTTACCAGTAGAAAAAATCGTTTTAATAAAACGTAATCCTTTTTATTACAAATATTTCAGCCAAAGCAGTTTGTTTGAAAAATTTTAATTTCCATATAAAAAGTACTATTAATGCGTAAAATCCATACCAATATCATTGTTTTAAAAAGCATATTCAAATGAAGAAAAATTCCAAATATACAGTTTGGTTGCGGTAATCATATTATTGTTAGCATAAAACCCAAAAAAACAATACTTTTGTCGCACCAACCATATTTAAATTGTTTCTACAACCATAATTTCATTTTTAAATTTGACAAAAATACTAGTGTTACATTTCAACAATATTAATATTGCGGAAATCATACTATTGTCAAAATTAAATTCACAAAACAACAAAATAAAATATAGCAGTATAGCGTGTCACAAAGTCTTCTTAAACCGGCAAACCTATTTCGGAACGAGTTTTGATTAATCGAAGTTTATAGTGTCACACATTTTCTTTGCACAACACACATACATATGTATAAACTATCATTTCTAGCTTTGTCCCAAGCAAATCTAGCATGTTAGAATGTTTATGGCTTTAGATAATGACAACGAATGCGAATCCTCTTCCCCAGAGCTAACTTACAACGTACTCGTATCATGGGACATCACACCGACTAGCATCTGTTTCGAAATTCCCCATCGAATTGTTGTCAGCTTTTGGCAAAATCCTTTGTTGGTTGTTTCTTTTTATTATTGGTATTTTAACAAATGTCTGCCATAAAAGAGGGAGTCCTTTCTCGAAGACCGTACCACACCAGAGTTGCTCTAGCTTTCTTTGTATTTCTTGCGATAACAAATTACGTATGGTAATAGCGGTGGGGGTATAAACCATGTTGGGTATGCATCCTCACCACCTCTTTAGCACGATATTCAGCAAACGTTTCGTTTTATCCTGGCCACTTTAACAAATAGTTTCTTCATCTTCTCACTTAAAGGGCTTTGGTCGGCGCTTGAAGGTTAACAAACTTTAGCATCGAAGAAACTGTGATGTTTTTTTGCGTGTCGTTTCTCTCATTTACGAGCATCCTTAAATTTTATTAAGCTTTATTTTCTAGTTGACCTAATTTCGTTGTTCATTTTCTTGTCCGTTCATCCATTGTTTTTTCACTTCCGCTAGTAACGTTGTGACTGATGTAGTTTCGTGGACACATTTTCTCAACACACTAATGACACATTAAAAGGTCACTAAAGATGTTTTTAGTTTTTTATTTTATTAAGTTGGATAGTGTTGAAGTGACGTGTGAAAAATTACATAAACAATTAAGAGTATATTTATAGATTTTCAAGGATAAGGCTATCAAAATGCCTTTCAAGGTTCTATTTATAATAACTTCAATTTATTAACGAGGAGCACTATGGCTGTTAGTGTTTCCTTTTACAACATGAAATTTCTCTTAAATAAACAAGCTTAGCTCTATACAATTTTTAAAGTGACTGACGGGATTACGAGGGTTGCTATATACATATAAATTTCTGGCCTAGGCAACACTAAGTGACTGAAGTACGACCATCATTTGTGTTGTTTACTGTGACTTCATCAATTTGCCAAAAAACAATGGATTTAATTAATTTCAAAGACGAAATTCGTGAAGGTCGTCCAAAAACGGCCGTTGTGCCAGAGAACATTGATGCCGTGCGTGAACTGATAATACAAGATCGTCATGTGACCGTGAGATAGAGGCATCCTTGGGCATTTCTTCCACCAGCATACATTCGATAATGCATGAACACCTGGCCGTAAAAAAAGTTTGTTCTCACAATTTGAGAATCGGTCAAAAAAAAGGCACGTGTCGTGGTGCTTCAAAAGACGTTTATAAGATCATCACAGGTGACGAATCGTGGATCTATGCGTATTCGCCCGAAACATGTGGGTCTTCGAAGACGAGCCAAATCCAACGACAGTTGTTCGTGGAAGAAGCATTTCGAAGCAAATAGTCGCATGTTTCTTCGGCAAAACTGGCCATGTGGCGACTGTTCCGCTGGATCAACGTATGACGGTCAAATCTGAGCGGTACACCACAATTTGTTTGCCTAAAGTCTTAGGAGAAATTCGAAAAACGAACAAGAGAAGACGAATCATTGGGCACCATGACAATGCGAGCTATAACCCATCGGCTCAAACCAGCGCCTTTTTGACCGGCCAAAGCATCGAATTAATGGGTCACCCGCTGTACTGTCCAGACTTGGCACCCAATGACTTTTTTTTCCCGTACATCCAAAAAAAGCGTTCAAAATCAATGTTTTGGAGGTGTCTTAATCAAAGTGGAAAAAGTGCTTCGACAATTGGTTTGAGCGCATGCGAATGTGTATAAATCATGCTGGAGAATACTTTGAAAAACAGTAAAACCATTTTTGAGGATAATAAATAGATATAGCAGCCCTCGACTTCGGCTACAAATTAAATGACTTATACGGAAGTCTTATTTAAATAAATGAGAATTACCTTTTGCATATAGTCTTCGAACTGTGCGTAGAGCAATCATCATAGCGCAATATCAATTCCACCAATATCGTTTCGCATGGGCTTTCACAGGGATTTCTTCAACTTCTTTTAGATAATGTTGGATTTTTGTAAGAGGTTTCAAAAAGACAGAAATAAGTAGATTATTTTCATTATAAGTACTGGTATGCAAATCAATTTAAAATGTGTTATAAAAAACTTTTATTTTTTATAGTTTCTGTTAAATTTTACGCCAAAAAAATCCTGGCAACTCTAATTTCATTAGGGCTCAAACTTTACCCCACAACGAAATGTTGATGTCTTTTTAACCCAACCGAATACTCATGGTTCAGCCGCAAGCGTATTTAATAAAAACATTAACTGCTTTTGAGATTATTTCAAGGACATCCCAGAGAAGCCTGCAGTTTAAGCGGAATGTCGGAACCTTTTAATTACACAACTGGTCTAGTTGCGTATTCCGGTTGTTGTCACTTAAAGCGGAAACTTTTTCTTTACTCATCTTTGTGTGTGGGATACTCCAAGGAATTGTGATTTTCATAGGGCATTGTCAATGTCGCTTTTCAAAAGCGCGACTAAGGGGATTTCTTTTCTAAACAAAAATAAAATATTTCAACAACAGAAGTACAAATATCCATTGGATAGAAAGGAAATGGAAGTGATTTGTTGTTGGTGTGTGGTGTTGGTTTAGATGCGCTTGGAGTTCTCAATTAATTTTCTACTTTAATTTCAATTACTATGTAAATCTCTTAGCACTATCCCGTCGTTTCGTTTGTCTGGTATGCAAGACAAAGAAATGAAGTCAGCAACAAAGTTGTAGTCAATGGAGCAAAGTTTCTTTTTTTTGCAAAGGAAATTTAAGTATTCTCTTTTTACTGCTCCCAGTTTTATGGCTCAGTATTTTTAAGCGTCCCATCCATTGGTTTATCATGCAAATGAAAGAAAAACGTAATGCGCTTGCAATTCAATGACAAAATGTAGCAGCACGTACAGTGTTCGGCCCACAAAATGGTTCAAAAAGTGGGGAACGGTGATTTAAAGACTGTTAACACTCTTGCTAGGTCAGCTCTATTTTTAGATATACCAAAAATCTTATGTTATAGTGGATTTTTTGGGATATTTTAAGGCCGATTTTTAGAGCTATGATCTTTACACGCTTAAAAAAAGATGGTTACTATATGGTCACGGCAACAATAACATGTTTTCTACAATAAAAGTATGTTCGTCCCAACCATTGTAGTGTTTTTTGAATTTCATTTTGACAATAGTGTGATCGAGGCAATACTTATATTGTTGAAGTGTAATATGTAATAGTATTATTGCCAAATTTGATAAAGATATTTTGGTTGTAGCAATAATAAAAATATGGTTGGTGCGACAAAAGTATTGTGTTTTTGTTTTTATGTTAACAATTTTTTGATTACGTCAATCATACTCGTACTGTATGAGAGTAATTTTTCTTAATTCGAATATTGTTTTTAGAACAATGTTATAGTTAGGAATAAAACAATTTGCCACCCTTTTTTCGGAGTTGGTCTTTTTGACAGCTGTCACTCGATATATGTTTAGTTTGGTTTGCCATATCATAATAAATAGACTTACTCCGGAACAACGTTTGCAAATCGTGGTGAATTAGCCCAAATCGAGATGGCACCTGATTTTTACTAGAACATTTTGTTGGCTGGAAAAGGCACCCTTTACAATAATCGTACTTTTTATATGTAAATTAAACCAAACAAACTGCTTCGAATTTGGTTAACTGAAATATTTTTAATATATGCAACGCTTAATTTTCTTCAAGCGGATTTTTTCTACTGTTAAATAAATCACTGCGATTAATTTGATTTTATTGTACAGGGTGAAGCGCGGTAATTTGCTTATTTATAAATATTATAAAAAAATTATGAACCTTAGAAAAAATTATTTTATATTTTAATTATATTACACAGTAAGGGAGTTTTTAAATTACATGGTTTTAAATAGTGTATCTAGAAAATGTCGAACTTCGGTATCCACACACTGCTGCATACGTTTTCGGAAGTTATTGTTAATTAGATCTTCCAAGATGTTGGGACGGTTGATATACACCTTCGACTTCAGGTAACCCCAAAGGAAAAAATCGCATTAGGCTAAGTCTGGTGAGCGTGCCGGCCAGTTCTCATCCCTCAAAGAGATAAGCCGTCCAGGAAACATTTGCCTCAAACAATCCATGGTAACCCTCGCTGTGTGTGCAGTGGCACCACCGTTTTGGAACCATGTGTCATCTAATTACATTGTCTCAAGAGCTGGCTGGAAAAAATCCTCTACCATAGTCAAGTACCGATCGGAGTTCACAGTTACGGCAAGACGGTTATCCTGGAAAAAGTAAGGGCCAATGATGCCTACGAATGTAGAGGTCTTTGGTGAAGTTCTCTGGGGTTTGTTTCACTCCAGTACCGCATATTTTGTATATTTACAAACGCACAGAAGTAAGTTTCAGATAAGAACACAATTGCGTCACGGGCTATAGTTGCAAGAATGACTTCACAACAGGTCCGCCGTATCAAATAGTCCCGTGCTGACAATTGTTGCACTACGCACATTATATACTCGTAAAAAATTTATTCATCATGAGGAATTCGATGGAGAGATCGTCTGGAAATGCCAAGAGCAAATGATTGCTGCCGAGCGGAGCGTTTCGGAGATTACAGTACTGCTGCTCAAGGTTTATAAATACAAGGTTACGCCATCAGCAAAAATTGCCGTTAGGTGACGTAGTTGGTGACAAACATCAAAAAGAAGTGGGTTGCCAGCTCTATGTCTGCCTACTTTTAGTTAACAAAGCTAAGATTTCATGTGAAAAATGTACATATTGCAGTGAGTTGGCAACCCTACAGCTGAAATCACTTTGTCAGATTTGTGAAGAAATAAAACAACAAATCGAAACGTAAACATTAAGTGTGCAGTGGGCAAATGTATGAAAACCAACAGTAAAAAATATGCGAGTATGTGTATAAGTCACAAGCGACACAATTTTCTCCAAATTAAATGGAGAGACATTGTGGCTAACGAATCAATATTTAAAAAAACACATAGAAGAAGCTGAAGGTGTTGAACTTGAAGAAAATGTAAAAAGAATGTTTTTCCGGTGCAGAATGTACTTTAGGTTAAGAATATTAAATGCCGACATTACCAAAAATATTTATACCAAAAAAAGAAAATTAAATAAAACTTTAACTTAATATACAAAAAATTGTTCGTTTTTCGCTAATAAATAAATTGATGGCAAAAATAGTCAATTGTCCCACTGTTATGAATACACAAATATTATCAGCTGCTAGCTCGAAATTTTTAGCCAATAGGAACAAAGTTTGCGTGACGTCATTGGTGACAAACGTCAAAAACAGAAAAGGGAAGGGGGCTGGGATGGCGTAACCTTCTATACATAAACCTTGCTGCTGCTCTTACGCTCTCGATGTTTTGCGGTCCCCTTCGTACACATAACACATTTCCTGCTTCTCTCAATGAAGTTAGCCAATTAGCAATTGATTGTCGTCCAGGAACACGTCCGCGTGGAGGAACAGCGAGTCGTAACAGAAAAGCATGCTGCTCTGCAATGATCGAGTGCGCATTTGAAAAATACGCTTAAACACAAAATGACCTCTCCTCACGTGTCCAATACATGATGGCAACTGATATGCAGATGAATACAAATCTCCCGTCCGTCATTATAAGCCACGCACACTCTCTTCGACCAACAGTGCTGCCACAGCCTGCGAAGCTAATTACCGTGCTACACCGTGTATTTTTAAATAATTTTAATATAAATTTCTAGTATTGAATAACAAAATAACCGAGTGGTTGAGTGGGATCATAACATGGTTGTATGTAAATCATACTATGGTTGTGAGGATCATACTATGAATGTACGTGAATGGTAGTAGCTGTGGGGACTATAGTATGGTTGAGCGTGAATCATACTATGGTTGTAAAACTTATCCAAATTTATAATAATTCAAATCGTAAAGTAAATCACACATTCAGATTCCTTAGAATAATATATTTTTTCTGATTACGCATAAAAAATACATTAGTTCGATTAGACGCTTGGTTAAGAAGATATAGGCAATTTAAGTTTGTATAAGAATTTCCAATATTTTAGACGTCGGCAAGGAGTGGTCACGAATTAAGGCTCTTTTATCGATTAGACTCTTAACTTAGAAGATATATGAAATTTAAGTTTTAATAAGAAATTCCAACTTTTTTGACCCCGACAAGGTATTTACACATCTTCTAAACTAAGCGTCTAATCTACAAAAGAGCCTTAATTCGTGACCACTCCTCGGGGTCAAAAAAGTTGCCATTTCTTACAAAAACTTAAATTGCCTATATCTTCTAAACTAAGCGTCTAATCGACAAAAGAGCCTAAATTCGTGACCACTCCTCGGGGTCAAAAAAGTTGGCATTTCTTACAAAAACTTTAATTGCCTATATCTTCTAAACTAAGGGACAAAAGAGCCTTAATTCGTGACCACACCTTGGAATTTCTTATAAAAATTTAAATTGCCTATATCTTCTAAGCTAAGCGTCTAATCGACAAAAGAGCCTTAATACATTACCACTCCTCGGGGTCAAAAAGTTGGAATTTCTTATAAAAACTTAAATTGCCTATATCTTCTAAACTAAGCGTCTAATCGACAAAAGAGCATTACTTCGTGACGACTCCTTGTCGGGGTCAAAAAATTTGGAATTTCTTATAAAAACTTAAATTGCCTATATCTTCTTAACTAAGCGTCTAATCGACAAAAGAGCCTTAATTCGTGACCACTCCTCGGGGTCAAAAAATTGGAATTTCTAATAAAAACTTAAATTTGTCTATATCTCCTAAACTTAGCGTCTAATCGACAAAAGAGCCTTAATTCGTGACCACTCTTAGGGGTCAAAATAGTTGGAATTTCTTATAAAAACTTAAATTGCCTATATCTTCTAAACTAAGCGTCTAATCGACAAAAGAGCCTTAATTCGTGACCACTCCTTGTGGTAAAAAAAATTTGGAATTTCTTATAAAAACTTGAATTGCCTATATCTTCTAAACTAAGCGTCTACTCGACAAAAGAGCCTTAATTCGTGACCACTCCTCGGGGTCAAAATAGTTTGAATTTCTTAGGGAAAGTTAAATTGCCTATATCTTCTAAACTAAGCGTCTAATCGACAAAAGAGCCTAAATTCGTGACCACTCTTTGTCGGGGCCAAAAAAGTTGGAATTTCTTATAAAAGCTTAAATTGCCAATATCTTCTAAACTAAGCGTCTAATCGACAAAAGAGCCTTAATTCGTGACCACTCCTCGGGGTCAAAAAGTTGGAATTTCTTATAAAAACTTAAATTGCCTATATCTTCTAAACTAAGCGTCTAATCGACAAAAGAGCCTTAATTCGTGACCACTCTTAGGGGTCAAAATAGTTGGAATTTCTTATAAAAACTTAAATTGCCTATATCTTCTAAACTAAGCGTCTAATCGACAAAAGAGCCTTAATTCGTGACCACTCCTTGTGGTAAAAAAAATTTGGAATTTCTTATAAAAACTTGAATTGCCTATATCTTCTAAACTAAGCGTCTACTCGACAAAAGAGCCTTAATTCGTGACCACTCCTCGGGGTCAAAATAGTTTGTATTTCTTAGGGAAAGTTAAATTGCCTATATCTTCTAAACTAAGCGTCTAATCGACAAAAGAGCCTTAATTCGTGACCACACCTTGGAATTTCTTATAAAAACTTAAATTGGCTATATCTTCTAAGCTAAGCGTCTAATCGACAAAACAGCCTTAATTCGTGACCACTCCTCGGGGTCAAAAAAGTTGGCATTTCTTACAAAAACTTAAATTGCCTATATCTTCTTAACTAAGCGTCTAATCGACAAAAGAGCCTTAATTCGTGACGACTCCTTGTCGGGGTCAAAAAAGTTGGAATTTCGGTCTAATCGACAAAAGAGCCTTAATTCGTGACCACTCCTTGGTGTCAAAAAAGTTGGAATTTCTTATAAAAACTTAAATTTACTATATCTTCTTAACTAAGCGTCTAATCGACAAAAGAGCCTTAATTCGTGACCACACCTTGGAATTTCTTATAAAAACTTAAATTGGCTATATCTTCTAAGCTAAGCGTCTAATCGACAAAACAGCCTTAATTCGTGACCACTCCTCGGGGTCAAAAAAGTTGGCATTTCTTACAAAAACTTAAATTGCCTATATCTTCTTAACTAAGCGTCTAATCGACAAAAGAGCCTTAATTCGTGACGACTCCTTGTCGGGGTCAAAAAAGTTGGAATTTCGCGTCTAATCGACAAAAGAGTCTTAGTTCGTGACCACTCCTCGGTGTCAATAAAGTTGGAATTTCTTATAAAAACTTAAATTGCCAATATCTCCTTAACTAAGCGTCTAATTGAGGTCTAATTAATTAACCACTCCTTGTCGGGCTCAAAAAAGTTGGAATTTCTTTTAAAAACTTAAATTTCCTATATATTCTAAACTAAGCGTCTAATCGACAAAAGAGCCTTTATTTTCGACGACTCCTTGTCGGGGTCAAAAAAGTTGGAATTTCTTATAAAAACATAAATTGCCTATATCTCCTTAACTAAGCGTCTAATTGACAAAAGAGGCTAAATTCGTAACCACTCCTTGTCGGGCTCAAAAAAGTTGGAATTTCTTTTAAAAATTTAAATTGCCTATATATTCTAAACTAAGCGTCTAATCGACAAAAGAGCCTTAAAGTTAAATTGCCTATATCTTCTAAACTAAGCGTCTAATCGACAAAAGAACCTTAATTCGTGACCACACCTTGTCGGGGTCAAAAAAGTTGGAATTTCTTATAAAAAGTTAAATTGTCTTTTCGTTTTTTGTTATTTATTCGGTCTTTTATCATTATTATGACTTGAGCAGTTTTTTATTCTGGTTCGAGACCTTTATGTTGTTTCTTTTTCAGAATCAACTTAAAAAGAGGAAATTGGTGAAATGTATTTGATATTAAATTGTCTATATCTTCTAAACTAAGCGTCTAATCGACAAAAGGGCCTTAATTCGTGACCACACCTTGTCGGGGTCAAAAAAGTTGGAATTTCTTATAAAAACATAAATTGCCTATATCTTCTAAACTAAGCGACTAATCGACAAAAGAGCCTTAATTCGTGACGACACCTTGTTGGAGTCAAAAATGTTGGAATTTCTTCTAAACTAAGCGCCTAATCGACAAAAGAGCCTTAATTCGTGACCACTCCTTGTGGTCAAAAAAGTTGGAATTTCTTATAAAAACTTAAATTGCCTATATCTTCTAAACTAAGCGTCTAATCGACAAAAGGGCCTAAATTCGTGACCACACCTTGTCGGGGTCAAAATAGTTGAAATTTCTTATAAAAACTTAAATTGCCTATATCTTCTAAACCAAGCGTCTAATCGACAAAAGAGCCTGAATTCGTGACCACTCCTCGGGGTCAAAAAGTTGGAATTTCTTATAAAAACTTAAATTGCCTATATCTTCTAAACTAAGCGTCTAATCGATAAAAGAGCCTTAACTCGTGACCACACCTTGTCAGGGTCAAAAAAGTTGGAATTTCTTATAAAAACTTAAATTGCCTATATCTTCTAAACCAAGAGTCTAATCGACAAAAGAGCCTTAATTCGTGACCACTCCTCGGGGTCAAAAAGTTGGAATTTCTTATAAAAACTTAAATTGCCTATATCTTCTAAACTAAGCGTCTAATCGACAAAAGAGCCTTAATTCGTGACCACACCTTGTCGGGGACAAAAAAGTTGGAATTTCTTATAAAAACTTAAATTGCCTATATCTTCTAAACTAAGCGTCTAATCGACAAAAGAGCCTTAATTCGTGACCACTCCTTGTCGGGGTCAAAATAGTTGAAATTTCTTATAAAAACTTAAATTGCCTATATCTTCTAAACCAAGCGTCTAATCGACAAAAGAGCCTTAATTCGTGACCACTCATCGGGGTCAAAAAGTTGGAATTTCTTATAAAAACTTAAATTGCCTATATCTTCTACACTAAGCGTCTAATCGACAAAGAAGCCTTAATTCATGACCACACCTTGTCGGGGTCAAAAAGTTGGAATTTCTTATAAAAACTTAAATTGTCTATATCTTCTAAACTAAGCGTCTAATCGACAAAAGAGCCATAATTCGTGACCACTCCTCGGGGTCAAAAAAGTTGGAATGTCTTATAAAAACTTAAATTGTCTATATCTAAAAGAGCCTAAATTCGTGACCACACCTTGTCGGGGTCAAAAAAGTTGGAATTTCTTATAAAAACTTAAATTGCCTATATCTTCTACACTAAGCGTCTAATCGACAAAAGAGTCTTAGTTCGTGACCACTCCTCGGTGTCAAAAAAGTTGGAATGTCTTATAAAAACTTAAATTGCCTATATCTCCTTAACTAAGCGTCTAATTGACAAAAGAGCCTAAATTCGTGACCACACCTTGTCGGGGTCAAAAAAGTTGGAATTTCTTATAATATAAAAACTTAAATTGTCTATATCTTCTAAACTAAGCGTCTAATCGACAAAAGAGCCTTAATTCGTGACCACGCCTTGTCGGGGTCAAAAAGTTGGAATTTCTTATAAAAACTTAAATTGTCTATATCTTCTAAACTAAGCGTCTAATCGACAAAAGAGCCATAATTCGTGACCACTCCTCGGGGTCAAAAAGTTGGAATTTCTTATAAAAACTTAAATTGCCTATATCTTCTAAACTAAGCGTCTAATCGACAAAAGAGCCATAATTCGTGACCACTCCTCGGGGTCAAAAAATTGGAATTTCTTATAAAAACTTAAATTGCCAATATCTTCTAAACTAAGCGTCTAATCGACAAAAGAGCCTTAATTCGTGACCACGCCTTGTCGGGGTCAAAAAGTTGGAATTTCTTATAAAAACTTAAATTGTCTATATCTTCTAAACTAAGCGTCTAATCGACAAAAGAGCCTTAATTCGTGACCACGCCTTGCCGGGGTCAAAAAGTTGGAATTTCTTATAAAAACTTAAATTGTCTATATCTTCTAAACCAAGCGTCTAATGGACAAAGGAGCCTTAATTCGTGACCACACCTTGTCGGGATCAAAAAAGTTGGACTTTCTTAAAAACTTTCTTAAAAACTTAAATTGCCTATATCTTCTAAACTAAGCGTCAAATCGACAAAAGAGCCTAAATTCGTGACCACTCCTTGTCGGGGTCAAAAAAGTTGGAATTTCTTATAAAAACTTAAATTGCCAATATCTCCTTAACTAAGCGTCTAATCGACAAAAGAGCCTTAATTCGTGACCACTCCTCGGGGTCAAAAAGTTGGAATTTCTTATAAAAACTTAAATTGCCTATATCTTCTAAACTAAGCGTCTAATCGACAAAAGAGCCTTAATTCGTGACCACATTTTGTCGGGGTTAAAAATGTTGGAATTTCTTATAAAAACATAAATTGCCTATATCTTCTAAACTAAGCGTCTAATCGACAAAAGAGCCTTAATTCTTATAAAAACATAAATTGCCTATATCTTCTAAACTAAGCGTCTAATCGACAAAAGAGCCTTAATTCGTGACCACTCCTCGGGGTCAAAAAGTTGGAATTTCTTATAAAAACATAAATTGCCTATATCTTCTAAACTAAGCGTCTAATCGACAAAGGAGCCTTAATTCGTGACCACTCCTCAGGGTCAAAAAAGTTGGAATTTCTTTTAAAAACTTAAATTGCCTATATCTTCTAAACTAAGCGTCTAATCGACAAAGGAGCCTTAATTCGTGACCATACCTTGTCGGGGTCAAAAAGTTGGAATTTCTTATAAAAATTTAAATTGCCTATATCTTCTAAACTAAACGTCTAATCGACAAAAGAGCCTTAATTCGTGACCACACCTTGTCGGGGTCAAAAAAGTTGGATTTTCTTATAAAAAGTTAAATTGTCTATATCTTCTAAACTAAACGTCTAATCGACAAAAGAGCCTTAATTCGTGACCACACCTGGTCGGGGTCAAAAAAGTTGGAATTTCTTCTAAACTAAGCGTCTAATCGACAAACGAGCCTTAATTCGTGACCACTCCTTGGTGTCAAAAAAGTTGGAATTTCTTATAAAAACTTAAATTGCCTATATCTTCTAAACTAAGGGTCTAATCGACAAAAGAACCTTAATTCGTGACCACACCTTGTCGGGGTCAAAAAAGTTGGAATTTCTTATAAAAAGTTAAATTGTCTATATCTTCTAAACTAAGCGTCTAATCGACAAAAGAGCCTTAATTCGTGACCACACCTTGTCGGGGTCAAAAAAGTTGGAATTTCTTCTAAACTAAGCGTCTAATCGACAAACGAGCCTTAATTCGTGACCACTCCTTGGTGTCAAAAAAGTTGGAATTTCTTATAAAAACTTAAATTGCCTATATCTTCTAAACTAAGCGTCAAATCGACAAAAGAGTCTTAATTCGTGACCACACCTTGTCGGAGTCAAAAAAGTTGGAATTTCTTATAAAAACTTAAATTGCCTATATCTGAGCGTCTAATCGACAAAAGAGCCTTAATTCGTGACCACACCTTGTCGGAGTCAAAAAAGTTGGAATTTCTTATAAAAACTTAAATTGCCAATATCTTCTAAACTAAGCGTCTAATCGACAAAAGAGCCTTAATTCGTGACCACGCCTTGTCGGGGTCAAAAAGTTGGAATTTCTTATAAAAACTTAAATTGTCTATATCTTCTAAACTAAGCGTCTAATCGACAAAAGAGCCTTAATTCGTGACCACGCCTTGCCGGGGTCAAAAAGTTGGAATTTCTTATAAAAACTTAAATTGTCTATATCTTCTAAACCAAGCGTCTAATGGACAAAGGAGCCTTAATTCGTGACCACACCTTGTCGGGATCAAAAAAGTTGGAATTTCTTAAAAACTTTCTTAAAAACTTAAATTGCCTATATCTTCTAAACTAAGCGTCTAATCGACAAAAGAGCCTAAATTCGTGACCACTCCTTGTCGGGGTCAAAAAAGTTGGAATTTCTTATAAAAACTTAAATTGCCAATATCTCCTTAACTAAGCGTCTAATCGACAAAAGAGCCTTAATTCGTGACCACTCCTCGGGGTCAAAAAGTTGGAATTTCTTATAAAAACTTAAATTGCCTATATCTTCTAAACTAAGCGTCTAATCGACAAAAGAGCCTTAATTCGTGACCACATTTTGTCGGGGTTAAAAATGTTGGAATTTCTTATAAAAACATAAATTGCCTATATCTTCTAAACTAAGCGTCTAATCGACAAAAGAGCCTTAATTCTTATAAAAACATAAATTGCCTATATCTTCTAAACTAAGCGTCTAATCGACAAAAGAGCCTTAATTCGTGACCACTCCTCGGGGTCAAAAAGTTGGAATTTCTTATAAAAACATAAATTGCCTATATCTTCTAAACTAAGCGTCTAATCGACAAAGGAGCCTTAATTCGTGACCACTCCTCACGGTCAAAAAAGTTGGAATTTCTTTTAAAAACTTAAATTGCCTATATCTTCTAAACTAAGCGTCTAATCGACAAAGGAGCCTTAATTCGTGACCATACCTTGTCGGGGTCAAAAAGTTGGAATTTCTTATAAAAATTTAAATTGCCTATATCTTCTAAACTAAACGTCTAATCGACAAAAGAGCCTTAATTCGTGACCACACCTTGTCGGGGTCAAAAAAGTTGGATTTTCTTATAAAAAGTTAAATTGTCTATATCTTCTAAACTAAACGTCTAATCGACAAAAGAGCCTTAATTCGTGACCACACCTGGTCGGGGTCAAAAAAGTTGGAATTTCTTCTAAACTAAGCGTCTAATCGACAAACGAGCCTTAATTCGTGACCACTCCTTGGTGTCAAAAAAGTTGGAATTTCTTATAAAAACTTAAATTGCCTATATCTTCTAAACTAAGGGTCTAATCGACAAAAGAACCTTAATTCGTGACCACACCTTGTCGGGGTCAAAAAAGTTGGAATTTCTTATAAAAAGTTAAATTGTCTATATCTTCTAAACTAAGCGTCTAATCGACAAAAGAGCCTTAATTCGTGACCACACCTTGTCGGGGTCAAAAAAGTTGGAATTTCTTCTAAACTAAGCGTCTAATCGACAAACGAGCCTTAATTCGTGACCACTCCTTGGTGTCAAAAAAGTTGGAATTTCTTATAAAAACTTAAATTGCCTATATCTTCTAAACTAAGCGTCAAATCGACAAAAGAGTCTTAATTCGTGACCACACCTTGTCGGAGTCAAAAAAGTTGGAATTTCTTATAAAAACTTAAATTGCCTATATCTGAGCGTCTAATCGACAAAAGAGCCTTAATTCGTGACCACACCTTGTCGGAGTCAAAAAAGTTGGAATTTCTTATAAAAACTTGCATTGCCTATATCTTCTAAACTAAGCGTCTAATCGACAAAAGAGCCTTAATTCGTGAACACTCCATGTCGGGGTTAAAAAAGTTGGAATTTCTTATAAAAACTTAAATTGTCTATATCTTCTAAACTAAGCGCCTAATCGACAAAAGAGCCTTAATTCGTGACCACTCCTTGTCGGGGTCAAAAAAGTTGGAATTTCTTATTAAAACTTAAATTGCCTATATCTTCTAAACTAAGCGTCTAATCGACAAAAGAGCCTTAATTTGAGACCATACCTTGTCGGGGTCAAAAAAGTTGGAATTTCTTATAAAAACTTAACTTGCCTACATCTTCTAAACTAAGCGTCTAATCGAAAAAAGAGCCTTAATTCTTGACCACTCCTTGTCGGGGTCAAAAAAGTTGGAATTTCTTATAAAAACTTAAATTGCATTTATCTTCTAAACTAAGCGTCTAATCGACAAAAGAGCCTTAATTCGTGACCACACCTTGTCGGGGTCAAAAAAGTTGGAATTTCTTATAAAAACTTAAATTACCTGTATCTTCTAAACTAAGCGTCTAATCGACAAAAGAGCCTTAATTCTTGACCACACCTTGTGGGGATCAAAAAAGTTGGAATTTCTTAACTTAAATTGCCTATATCTTCTAAACTAAGCGTCTAATCGACAAAAGAGCCTTAATTCGTGACCACGCCTTGTCGGGGTCAAAAAGTTGGAATTTCTTATAAAAACTTAAATTGTCTATATCTTCTAAACCAAGCGTCTAATCGACAAAGGAGCCTTAATTCGTGACCACACCTTGTCGGGATCAAAAAAGTTGGAATTTCTTAAAAACTTTCTTAAAAACTTAAATTGCCTATATCTTCTAAACTAAGCGTCTAATCGACAAAGGAGCCTTAATTCGTGACCACTCCTCAGGGTCAAAAAAGTTGGAATTTCTTTTAAAAACTTAAATTGCCTATATCTTCTAAACTAAGCGTCTAATCGACAAAGGAGCCTTAATTCGTGACCATACCTTGTCGGGGTCAAAAAGTTGGAATTTCTTATAAAAATTTAAATTGCCTATATCTTCTAAACTAAACGTCTAATCGACAAAAGAGCCTTAATTCGTGACCACACCTGGTCGGGGTCAAAAAAGTTGGAATTTCTTCTAAACTAAGCGTCTAATCGACAAACGAGCCTTAATTCGTGACCACTCCTTGGTGTCAAAAAAGTTGGAATTTCTTATAAAAACTTAAATTGCCTATATCTTCTAAACTAAGGGTCTAATCGACAAAAGAACCTTAATTCGTGACCACACCTTGTCGGGGTCAAAAAAGTTGGAATTTCTTATAAAAAGTTAAATTGTCTATATCTTCTAAACTAAGCGTCTAATCGACAAAAGAGCCTTAATTCGTGACCACACCTTGTCGGGGTCAAAAAAGTTGGAATTTCTTCTAAACTAAGCGTCTAATCGACAAACGAGCCTTAATTCGTGACCACACCTTGTCGGGGTCAAAAAAGTTGTAATTTCTTATAAAAACTTAAATTGCCTATATCTTCTAAACTAAGCGTCTAATCGACAAAAGAGCCCGAATTCGTGAACACACCTTGTTGGGGTCAAAAAGTTGGAATTTCTTATAAAAAGTTAAATTGTCTATATCTTCTAAACTAAGCGTCTAATCGACAAAAGAGCCTTAATTTGTGACCACAAGTTGGAAAAAAAGTTGGAATTTCTTAACTTAAATTGCCTATATCTTCTAAACTAAGCGTCTAATCGACAAAAGAGCCTTAATTCGTGACCACACCTTCTAAACTAAGCGTCTAATCGACAAAAGAGCCTTAATTCGTGACCACACCTTGTCGGAGTCAAAAAAGTTGGAATTTCTTATAAAAACTTAAATTGTCTATATCTTCTAAACTAAGCGTCTAATCGACAAAAGAGCCTTAATTCGTGACCACGCCTTGTCGGGGTCAAAAAGTTGGAATTTCTTATAAAAACTTAAATTGTCTATATCTTCTAAACCAAGCGTCTAATCGACAAAAGAGCCTTAATTCGTGACCACACCTTGTCGGGATCAATAAAGTTGGAATTTCTTAAAAACTTAAATTGCCTATATCTTCTAAACTAAGCGTCTAATCGACAAAAGAGCCTAAATTCGTGACCACTCCTTGTCGGGGTCAAAAAAGTTGGAATTTCTTATAAAAACTTAAATTGCCAATATCTCCTTAACTAAGCGTCTAATCGACAAAAGAGCCTTAATTCGTGACCACTCCTCGGGGTCAAAAAGTTGGAATTTCTTATAAAAACTTAAATTGCCTATATCTTATAAACTAAGCGTCTAATTGACAAAAGAGCCTTAATTCGTGACCACTCCTCGGGGTCAAAAAGTTGGAATTTCTTATAAAAACATAAATTGCCTATATCTTCTAAACTAAGCGTCTAATCGACAAAGGAGCCTTAATTCGTGACCACTCCTCAGGGTCAAAAAAGTTGGAATTTCTTTTAAAAACTTAAATTGCCTATATCTTCTAAACTAAGCGTCTAATCGACAAAGGAGCCTTAATTCGTGACCACACCTTGTCGGGGTCAAAAAAGTTGGATTTTCTTATAAAAAGTTAAATTGTCTATATCTTTTAAACTAAGCGTCTAATCGACAAAAGAGCCTTAATTCGTGACCACACCTGGTCGGGGTCAAAAAAGTTGGAATTTCTTCTAAACTAAGCGTCTAATCGACAAACGAGCCTTAATTCGTGACCACTCCTTGGTGTCAAAAAAGTTGGAATTTCTTATAAAAACTTAAATTGCCTATATCTTCTAAACTAAGGGTCTAATCGACAAAAGAGCCTTAATTCGTGACCACTCCTCAGGGTCAAAAAAGTTGGAATTTCTTATAAAAATTTAAATTGCCTATATCTTCTAAACTAAACGTCTAATCGACAAAAGAGCCTTAATTCGTGACCACACCTTGTCGGGGTCAAAAAAGTTGGATTTTCTTATAAAAAGTTAAATTGTCTATATCTTTTAAACTAAGCGTCTAATCGACAAAAGAGCCTTAATTCGTGACCACACCTGGTCGGGGTCAAAAAAGTTGGAATTTCTTCTAAACTAAGCGTCTAATCGACAAACGAGCCTTAATTCGTGACCACTCCTTGGTGTCAAAAAAGTTGGAATTTCTTATAAAAACTTAAATTGCCTATATCTTCTAAACTAAGGGTCTAATCGACAAAAGAACCTTAATTCGTGACCACACCTTGTCGGGGTCAAAAAAGTTGGAATTTCTTCTAAACTAAGCGTCTAATCGACAAACGAGCCTTAATTCGTGACCACTCCTTGGTGTCAAAAAAGTTGGAATTTCTTATAAAAACTTAAATTGCCTATATCTTCTAAACTAAGCGTCTAATCGACAAAAGAGCCTTAATTCGTGACCACACCTTGTCGGGGTCAAAAAAGTTGGAATTTCTTCTAAACTAAGCGTCTAATCGACAAACGAGCCTTAATTCGTGACCACACCTTGTCGGGGTCAAAAAAGTTGGAATTTCTTATAAAAACTTAAATTGCCTATATCTTCTAAACTAAGCGTCTAATCGACAAAAGAGCCTTAATTCGTGACCACACCTTGTCGGGGTCAAAAAAGTTGGAATTTCTTAACTTAAATTGCCTATATTTTCTAAACTAAGCGTCTAATCGACAAAAGAGCCTTAATTCGTGACCACACCTTGTCGGAGTCAAAAAAGTTGGAATTTCTTATAAAAACTTAAATTGCCTATATCTTCTAAACTAAGCGTCAAATCGACAAAAGAGTCTTAATTCGTGACCACACCTTGTCGGAGTCAAAAAAGTTGGAATTTCTTATAAAAACTTAAATTGCCTATATCTGAGCGTCTAATCGACAAAAGAGCCTTAATTCGTGACCACACCTTGTCGGAGTCAAAAAAGTTGGAATTTCTTATAAAAACTTGCATTGCCTATATCTTCTAAACTAAGCGTCTAATCGACAAAAGAGCCTTAATTCGTGAACACTCCATGTCGGGGTTAAAAAAGTTGGAATTTCTTATAAAAACTTAAATTGTCTATATCTTCTAAACTAAGCGCCTAATCGACAAAAGAGCCTTAATTCGTGACCACTCCTTGTCGGGGTCAAAAAAGTTGGAATTTCTTATTAAAACTTAAATTGCCTATATCTTCTAAACTAAGCGTCTAATCGACAAAAGAGCCTTAATTTGAGACCATACCTTGTCGGGGTCAAAAAAGTTGGAATTTCTTATAAAAACTTAAATTGCCTACATCTTCTAAACTAAGCGTCTAATCGAAAAAAGAGCCTTAATTCTTGACCACTCCTTGTCGGGGTCAAAAAAGTTGGAATTTCTTATAAAAACTTAAATTGCATTTATCTTCTAAACTAAGCGTCTAATCGACAAAAGAGCCTTAATTCGTGACCACACCTTGTCGGGGTCAAAATAGTTGGAATTTCTTATAAAAACGTAAATTACCTGTATCTTCTAAACTAAGCGTCTAATCGACAAAAGAGCCTTAATTCGTGACCACACCTTATCTTCTTAACTAAGCGTCTAATCGTCAAAAGAGCCTAAATTCGTGACCACTCCTTGTAAAAACTTAAATTGCCTATATCTTCTAAACTAAGCGTCTAATCGACAAAAGAGCCTTGATTCGTGACCACACCTTGTCGGGGTCAAAAAAGTTGGAATTTCTTATAAAAACTTAAATTGCCTATATCTTCTAAACTAAGCGTCTAATCGACAAAAGAGCCTTAATTCGTGACGACACCTTGTCGGAGTCAAAAAAGTTGGAATTTCTTATAAAAAATTTAAAATGTCTATATCTTCTAAACTTAGCGTCTAATCGACAAAAGAGCCTTAATTCGTGACCACACCTTGTCGGGGTCAAAAAAGTTGGAATTTCTTATAAAAACTTAAATTGCCTATATCTTCTAAACTAAGCGTCTAATCGACAAAAGAGCCTTAACTCGTGACCACACCTTGTTGGGGTCAAAAAAGTTGGAATTTCTTATAAAGACTTAAATTGCCTATATCTTCTAAACTAAGAGTCTAATCGACAAAAGAGCCATAATTCGTGACCACTCTTTGTCGGGGTCAAAAAAGTTGGAATTTCTTATAAAAACTTAAATTGTCTATATCTTCTAAACTAAGCGTCTAATCGACAAAAGAGCCTTAATTTGTGACCACACCTTGTCGGGGTCAAAAAAGTTGGAATTTCTTATAAAAAGTTAAATTGCCTATATCTTCTAAACTAAGCGTCTAATCGACAAAAGAGCCTTAATTCGTGACCACACCTTGTCGGGGTCAAAAAAGTTGGAATTTCTTATAAAAACTAAAATTGTCTATATCTTCTAAAGTAAGCGTCTAATCGACAAAAGAGCCTTAATTCGTGACCACACCTTGTCGGGGTCAAAAAGTTGGAATTTCTTATAAAAACTTAAATTGTCTATATCTTCTAAACTAAGCGTCTAATCGACAAAAGAGCCTTAATTCGTGACCACACCTTGTCAGGGTCAAAAAAGTTGGAATTTCTTATAAAAACTTAAATTGCCTATATCTTCTAAACTAAGCGTCTAATCGACAAAAGAGCCTTAATTCGTGACCACTCCTTGTGGTCAAAAAAGTTGGAATTTCTTATAAAAACTTAAATTGTCTATATCTTCTAAAAAAAACTTAAATTGCCTATATCTTATAAACTAAGCGTCTAATCGACAAAAGAGCCTTAATTCGTGACCACACCTTGCCGGGGTCAAAAAAGTTGGAATTTCTTATAAAAAGTTAAATTGCCTATATCTTCTAAACTAAGCGTCTAATCGTGACCACTCCTTGTGGTCAAAAAAGTTGGAATTTCTTATAAAAACTTAAATTGTCTATGTCTTCTAAAGTAAGCGTCTAATCGACAAAAGAGCCTTAATTCGTGACCACACCTTGTCGGGGTCAAAAAAGTTGGAACTTCTTATAAAAACTTAAATTGCCTATATCTTTTAAACTAAGCGTCTAATCGACAAGAGAGCCTTAATTCGTGACCACTCCTTGTCGGGGTCAAAAAAGTTGGAATTTCTTATAAAAACTTAAATTGCCTATATCTTCTAAACTAAGCGTCTAATCGACAAAAGAGCCTTAATTCGTGACCACAACTTGTCGGGGTCAAAAAAGTTGGAATTTCTTATAAAAAGTTAAATTGCCTGTATCTTCTAAACTAAGCGTCTAATCGACAAAAGAGCCTTAATTCGTGACCACACCTTCCCGGGGTCAAAAAAGTTGGAATTTCTTATAAAAAGTTAAATTGCCTGTATCTTCTAAACTAAGCGTCTAATCGACAAAAGAGCCTTAATTCGTGACCACACCTTGTTGGGGTCAAAAAGTTGGAATTTCTTATAAAAACTTAAATTGCCTATATCTTCTAAACTAAGCGTCTAATCGACAAAAGAGCCTTAATTCGTGACCACACCTTGTCGGGGTCAAAAAAGTTGGAATTTCTTATAAAAACTTAAATTGCCTATATCTTTTAAACTAAGCGTCTAATCGACAAAAGAGCCATAATTCGTGACCACTCTTTGTCGGGGTCAAAAAAGTTGGAATTTCTTATAAAAATTTGAATTGTCTATATCTTCTAAAGTAAGCGTCTAATCGACAAAAGAGCCTTAATTCGTGACCACACCTTGTCGGGGTCAAAAAAGTTGGAATTTCTTATAAAAACTTAAATTGCCTATATCTTTTAAACTAAGCGTCTAATCGACAAAAGAGCCTTAATTCGTGACCACTCCTTGTCGGGGTCAAAAAAGTTGGAATTTCTTATAAAAAATTAAATTTTCTATATCTTCTAAACTAAGCGTCTAATCGACAAAAGAGCCTTAATTCGTGACCACACCTTGTCGGGATCAAAAAAGTTGGAATTTCTTTTAAAAAGTTAAATTGCCTATATCTTCTAAACTAAGCGTCTAATCGACAAAGGAGCCTTAATTCGTGACCACACCTTGTCGGGGTCAAAAAAGTTGGAATTTCTTATAAAAACTTTAATTGCCTATATCTTCTAAACTAAGCGTCTAATCGACAAAAGAGCCTTAATTCGTGACCACACCTTGTCGGGGTCAAAAAAGTTGGAATTTCTTATAAAAAGTTAAATTGCCTATATCTTCTAAACTAAGCGTCTAATCGACAAAAGAGCCTTAATTCGTGACCACTCCTTGTCGGGGTCAAAAAAGTTGGAATTTCTTATAAAAAGTTAAATTGTCTACATCATCTAAACCAAGCGTCTAATCGACAAAAGAGCCTTAATTCGTGACCACACCTTGTCGGGGTCAAATAAGTTGGAATTTCTTATAAAAAGTTAAATTGCCTATATCTTCTAAACTAAGCGTCTAATCGACAAAAGAGCCTTAATTCGTGACCACACCTTGTCGGGGTCAAAAAAGTTGGAATTTCTTATAAAAAGTTAAATTGCCTATATCTTCTAAACTAAGCGTCTAATCGACAAAAGAGCCTTAATTCGTGACCACACCTTGTCGGATTCAAAAAAGTTGGAATTTCTTATAAAAAGTTAAATTGTCTATATCTTCTAAACCAAGCGTCTAATCGACAAAAGAGCCTTAATTCGTGACCATACCTTGTCGGGGTCAAAAAAGTTGGAACTTCTTATAAAAACTTAAATTGCCTATATCTTCTAAACTAAGCGTCTAATCGACAAAAGAGCCTTAATTCGTGACCATACCTTGTCGGGGTCAAAAAAGTTGGAACTTCTTATAAAAACTTAAATTGCCTATATCTTCTAAACTAAGCGTCTTATCGACAAAAGAACCTTAATTCGTGACCACACCTTGTCGGGGTCAAAAAAGTTGGAATTTCTTATAAAAACTTAAATTGCCTATATCTTCTAAACTAAGCGTCTAATCGACAAAAGAGCCTTAATTCGTGACCATACCTTGTCGGGGTCAAAAAAGTTGGAACTTCTTATAAAAACTTAAATTGCCTATATCTTCTAAACTAAGCGTCTTATCGACAAAAGAACCTTAATTCGTGACCACACCTTGTTGGGGTCAAAAAGTTGGAATTTCTTATAAAAAGTTAAATTGCCTATATCTTCTAAACTAAGCGTCTAATCGACAAAAGAGCCTTAATTCGTGACCACACCTTGTTGGGGTCAAAAAGTTGGAATTTCTTATAAAAACTTAAATTGCCTATATCTTCTAAACTAAGCGTCTAATCGACAAAAGAGCCTTAATTCGTGACCACACCTTGTCGGGGTCAAAAAAGTTGGAATTTCTTATAAAAACTTAAATTGCCTATATCTTCTAAACTAAGCGTCTAATCGACAAAAGAGCCTTAATTCGTGACCACTCCTTGTGGTCAAAAAAGTTGGAATTTCTTATAAAAACTTAAATTGCCTATATCTTTTAAACTAAGCGTCTAATCGACAAAAGAGCCATAATTCGTGACCACTCTTTGTCGGGGTCAAAAAAGTTGGAATTTCTTATAAAAAGTTAAATTGCCTATATCTTCTAAACTAAGCGTCTAATCGACAAAAGAGCCTTAATTCGTGACCACACCTTGTTGGGGTCAAAAAGTTGGAATTTCTTATAAAAACTTAAATTGCCTATATCTTCTAAACTAAGCGTCTAATCGACAAAAGAGCCTTAATTCGTGAACACACCTTGTCGGGGTCAAAAAAGTTGGAACTTCTTATAAAAACTTAAATTGCCTATATCTTCTAAACTAAGCGTCTAATCGACAAAAGAACCTTAATTCGTGACCACACCTTGTCGGGGTCAAAAAAGTTGGAATTTCTTATAAAAACTTAAATTGCCTATATCTTCTAAACTAAGCGTCTAATCGACAAAAGAGCCTTAATTCGTGACCACACCTTGCCGGGGTCAAAAAAGTTGGAATTTCTTATAAAAAGTTAAATTGCCTATATCTTCTAAACTAAGCGTCTAATCGACAAAAGAGCCTTAATTCGTGACCACACCTTGTCGGGGTCAAAAAAGTTGGAATTTCTTATAAAAACTTAAGTTGCCTATATCTTCTAAACTAAGCGTCTAATCGACAAAAGAGCCTTAATTCGTGACCACACCTTGTCGGGGTCAAAAAAGTTGGAATTTCTTATAAAAAGTTAAATTGCCTATATCTTCTAAACTAAGCGTCTAATCGACAAAAGAGCCTCAATTCGTGACCACACCTTGCCGGGGTCAAAAAAGTTGGAATTTCTTATAAAAAGTTAAATTGCCTATATCTTCTAAACTAAGCGTCTAATCGACAAAAGAGCCTTAATTCGTGACCACACCTTGTCGGGGTCAAAAAAGTTGGAACTTCTTATAAAAACTTAAGTTGCATATATCTTCTAAACTAAGCGTCTAGTCGACAAAAGAGCCTTAATTCGTGACCACACCTTGTCGGGGTCAAAAAAGTTGGAATTTCTTATAAAAACTTAAATTTTCTATATCTTCTAAACTAAGCGTCTAATCGACAAAAGAGCCTTAATTCGTGACCACACCTTGTTTGGGTCAAAAAAGTTGGAATTTCTTATAAAAACTTAAATTGCCTATATCTTCTAATCGATTGCCTATATCTTTTAAACTAAGCGTCTAATCGACAAAAGAGCCTTAATTCGTGACCACTCCTTGTCGGGGTCAAAAAAGTTGGAATTTCTTATAAAAACTTAAATTGCGTATATCTTCTAAACTAAGCGTTTAGAAGATATAAAAACTTAAGTTGCCTATATCTTCTAAACTAAGCGTCTAATCGACAAAAGAGCCTTAATTCGTGACCACACCTTGTCGGGGTCAAAAAAGTTGGAATTTCTTATAAAAACTTAAATTGCCTATATCTTCTAAACTAAGCGTCTAATCGACAAAAGAGCCTTAATTCGTGACCACACCTTGTCGGGGTCAAAAAAGTTGGAATTTCTTATAAAAAGTTAAATTGCCTATATCTTCTAAACTAAGCGTCTAATCGACAAAAGAGCCTTAATTCGTGACCACACCTTGCCGGGGTCAAAAAAGTTGGAATTTCTTATAAAAAGTTAAATTGCCTATATCTTCTAAACTAAGCGTCTAGTCGACAAAAGAGCCTTAATTCGTGACCACACCTTGTCGGGGTCAAAAAAGTTGGAATTTCTTATAAAAACTTAAGTTGCATATATCTTCTAAACTAAGCGTCTAATCGACAAAAGAGCCTTAATTCGTGACCACACCTTGTCGGGGTCAAAAAAGTTGGAATTTCTTATAAAAAGTTAAATTGACTATATCTTCTAAACTAAGCGTCTAATCGACAAAAGAGCCTTAATTCGTGACCACACCTTGCCGGGGTCAAAAAAGTTGGAATTTCTTATAAAAAGTTAAATTGCCTATATCTTCTAAACTAAGCGTCTAGTCGACAAAAGAGCCTTAATTCGTGACCACACCTTGTCGGGGTCAAAAAAGTTGGAATTTCTTATAAAAACTTAAGTTGCATATATCTTCTAAACTAAGCGTCTAGTCGACAAAAGAGCCTTAATTCGTGACCACACCTTGTCGGGGTCAAAAAAGTTGGAATTTCTTATAAAAACTTAAATTGCCTATATCTTCTAAACTAAGCGTCTAATCGACAAAAGAGCCTTAATTCGTTACCACACCTTGTTGGGGTCAAAAAAGTTGGAATTTCTTATAAAAACTTAAATTGCCTATATCTTCTAAACTAAGCGTCTAATCGACAAAAGAGCCTTAATTCGTGACCACACCTTGTCGGGGTCAAAAAAGTTGGAATTTCTTATAAAAACTTAAATTTTCTATATCTTCTAAACTAATCGACAAAAGAGCCTTAATTAGTGACCACACCTTGTCGGGGTCAAAAAAGTTGGAATTTCTTATAAAAACTTAAATTGCCTATATCTTCTAATCGACAAAAGAGCCTTAATTCGTGACCACACCTTGTCGGGGTCAAAAAAGTTGGAATTTCTTATAAAAACTTAAATTGCCTACATCTTCTAAACTAAGCGTCTAATCGACAAAAGAGCCCTTATTCGTGACCACACCTTGTCGGGGTCAAAAAAGTTGAAATTTCTTATAAAAAGTTAAATTGCCTATATCTTCTAAACTAAGCGTCTAATCGACAAAAGAGCCTTAATTCGTGACCACACCTTGTCGGGGTCAAAAAAGTTGGAATTTCTTATAAAAAGTTAAATTGCCTATATCTTCTAAACTAAGCGTCTAATCGACAACAGAGCCTTAATTCGTGACCACACCTTGTCGGGGTCAAAAAAGTTGGAATTTCTTATAAAAACTTAAATTGCCTATATCTTCTAAACTAAGCGTCTAATCGACAAAAGAGCCTTAATTCGTGACCACACCTTGTCGGGGTCAAAAAAGTTGGAACTTCTTATAAAAACTTAAATTGCCTATATCTTCTAAACTAAGCGTCTAATCGACAAAAGAGCCTTAATTCGTGACCACACCTTGTCGGGGTCAAAAAAGTTGGAACTTCTTATAAAAACTTAAATTGCCTATATCTTCTAAACTAAGCGTCTAATCGACAAAAGAGCCTTTATTCGTGACCACACCTTGTCGGGGTCAAAAAAGTTGGAATTTCTTATAAAAACTTAAATTGCCTATATCTTCTAAACTAAGCGTCTAATCGACAAAAGAGCCTTAATTCGTGACCACACCTTGTCGGGGTCAAAAAAGTTGGAATTTCTTATAAAAACTTAAATTGCCTATATCTTCTAAACTAAGCGTCTAATCGACAAAAGAGCCTTAATTCGTGACCACACCTTGTCGGGGTCAAAAAAGTTGGAATTTCTTATAAAAACTTATATTGCCTATATCTCTAAACTAAGCGTCTAATCGACAAAAGAGCCCATATTCGTGACCACACCTTGTCGGGGTCAAAAAAGTTGGAATTTCTTATAAAAACTTAAATTGCCTATATCTTCTAAACTAAGCGTCTAATCGACAAAAGAGCCTTAATTCGTGACCACACCTTGTCGGGGTCAAAAAAGTTGGAACTTCTTATAAAAACTTAAATTGCCTATATCTTCTAAACTAAGCGTCTAATCGACAAAAGAGCCTTAATTCGTGACCACACCTTGTCGGGGTCAAAAAAGTTGGAATTTCTTATAAAAAGTTAAATTGCCTATATCTTCTAAACTAAGCGTCTAATCGACAAAAGAGCATTAATTCGTGACCACACCTTGCCGGGGTCAAAAAAGTTGGAATTTCTTATAAAAAGTTAAATTGCCTATATCTTCTAAACTAAGCGTCTAGTCGACAAAAGAGCCTTAATTCGTGACCACACCTTGTCGGGGTCAAAAAAGTTGGAATTTCTTATAAAAACTTAAGTTGCATATATCTTCTAAACTAAGCGTCTAATCGACAAAAGAGCCTTAATTCGTGACCACACCTTGTCGGGGTCAAAAAAGTTGGAATTTCTTATAAAAAGTTAAATTGGCTATATCTTCTAAACTAAGCGTCTAATCGACAAAAGAGCCTTAATTCGTGACCACACCTTGCCGGGGTCAAAAAAGTTGGAATTTCTTATAAAAAGTTAAATTGCCTATATCTTCTAAACTAAGCGTCTAATCGACAAAAGAACCTTAATTCGTGACCACACCTTGTCGGGGTCAAAAAAGTTGGAATTTCTTATAAAAACTTAAATTTTCTATATCTTCTAAACTAAGCGTCTAATCGACAAAAGAGCCTTAATTCGTGACCACACCTTGTCGGGGTCAAAAAAGTTGGAATTTCTTATAAAAACTTAAATTGCCTATATCTTCTAATCGATTGCCTATATCTTTTAAACTAAGCGTCTAATCGACAAAAGAGCCTTAATTCGTGACCACTCCTTGTCGGGGTCAAAAAAGTTGGAATTTCTTATAAAAACTTAAATTGCGTATATCTTCTAAACTAAGCGTTTAGAAGATATAAAAACTTAAGTTGCCTATATCTTCTAAACTAAGCGTCTAATCGAGAAAAGAGCCTTAATTCGTGAGCACACCTTGTCGGGGTCAAAAAAGTTGGAATTTCTTATAAAAACTTAAATTGCCTATATCTTCTAAACTAAGCGTCTAATCGACAAAAGAGCCTTAATTCGTGACCACACCTTGTCGGGGTCAAAAAAGTTGGAATTTCTTATAAAAAGTTAAATTGCCTATATCTTCTAAACTAAGCGTCTAATCGACAAAAGAGCCTTAATTCGTGACCACACCTTGCCGGGGTCAAAAAAGTTGGAATTTCTTATAAAAAGTTAAATTGCCTATATCTTCTAAACTAAGCGTCTAGTCGACAAAAGAGCCTTAATTCGTGACCACACCTTGTCGGGGTCAAAAAAGTTGGAATTTCTTATAAAAACTTAAGTTGCATATATCTTCTAAACTAAGCGTCTAATCGTCAAAAGAGCCTTAATTCGTGACCACACCTTGTCGGGGTCAAAAAAGTTGGAATTTCTTATAAAAAGTTAAATTGCCTATATCTTCTAAACATAGCGTCTAATCGACAAAAGAGCCTTAATTCGTGACCACACCTTGTCGGGGTCAAAAAAGTTGGAATTTCTTATAAAAAGTTAAATTGCCTATATCTTCTAAACTTAGCGTCTAATCGACAAAAGAGCCTTAATTGGTGACCACACCTTGTCGGGTTCAAAAAAGTTGGAATTTCCTTTAAAAACTTAAATTGTCTATATCTTCTAAACTAAGCGTCTAATCGACAAAAGAGCCTTAATTCGTGACCACACCTTGTCGGGGTCAAAAAAGTTGGAATTTCTTATAAAAAGTTAAATTGCCTATATCTTCTAAACTAAGCGTCTAATCGACAAAAGAGCCTTAATTCGTGACCACACCTTGTCGGGGTCAAAAAAGTTGGAATTTCTTATAAAAAGTTAAATTGCCTATATCTTCTAAACTAAGCGTCTAATCGACAAAAGAGCCTTAATTCGTGACCACACCTTGTCGGGGTCAAAAAAGTTGGAATTTCTTATAAAAAGTTAAATTGCCTATATCTTCTAAACTAAGCGTCTAATCGACAAAAGAGCCTTAATTCGTGACCACACCTTGTCGGGGTCAAAAAAGTTGGAATTTCTTATAAAAAGTTAAATTGCCTATATCTTCTAAACTTAGCGTCTAATCGACAAAAGAGCCTTAATTGGTGACCACACCTTGTCGGGTTCAAAAAAGTTGGAATTTCCTTTAAAAACTTAAATTGTCTATATCTTCTAAACTAAGCGTCTAATCGACAAAAGAGCCTTAATTCGTGATCACACCTTGTCGGGGTCAAAAAAGTTGGAATTTCTTATAAAAACTTAAATTGCCTATATCTTCTAAACTAAGCGTCTAATCGACAAAAGAGCCTTGATTCGTGACCACACCTTGTCGGGGTCAAAAAAGTTGGAATTTCTTATAAAAAGTTAAATTGCCTATATCTTCTAAACTAAGCGTCTAATCGACAAAAGAGCCTTAATTCGTGACCACACCTTGTCGGGGTCAAAAAAAAATGGAATTTCTTATAAAAACTTAAATTTTCTATATCTTCTAAACTAAGCGTCTAATCGACAAAAGAGCCTTAATTCGTGACCACACCTTGTCGGGGTCAAAAAAGTTGGAATTTCTTATAAAAAGTTAAATTGCCTATATCTTCTAAACTAAGCGTCTAATCGACAAAAGAGCCTTAATTCGTGACCACACCTTGTCGGGGTCAAAAAAGTTGGAATTTCTTATAAAAACTTAAATTGCCTATATCTTCTAAACTAAGCGTCTAATCGACAAAAGAGCCCTTATTCGTGACCACACCTTGTCGGGGTCAAAAAAGTTGGAATTTCTTATAAAAATTTAAATTGCCTATATCTTCTAAACTAAGCGTCTAATCGACAAAAGAGCCTTAATTCGTGACCACACCTTGTCGCGGTGTGGAATTTCTTATAAAAACTTAAATTTTCTATATCTTCTAAACTAAGCGTCTAATCGACAAAAGAGCCTTAATTCGTGACCACACCTTGTCGGGGTCAAAATAGTTGGAATTTCTTATAAAAACTTAAATTGCCTATATCTTCTAAACTAAGCGTCTAATCGACAAAAGAGCCTTAATTCGTGACCACACCTTGTCGGGGTCAAAAAAGTTGGAATTTCTTATAAAAAGTTAAATTGCCTATATCTTCTAAACTAAGCGTCTAATCGACAAAAGAGCCTTAATTCGTGACCACACCTTGTCGGGGTCAAAAAAGTTGGAATTTCTTATAAAAACTTAAATTGCCTATATCTTCTAAACTAAGCGTCTAATCGACAAAAGAGCCCTTATTCGTGACCACACCTTGTCGGGGTCATAAAAGTTGGAATTTCTTATAAAAAGTTAAATTGCCTATATCTTCTAAACTAAGCGTCTAATCGACAAAAGAGCCTTAATTCGTGACCACACCTTGTCGGGGTCAAAAAAGTTGGAATTTCTTATAAAAAGTTAAATTGTCTACATCTTCTAAACCAAGCGTCTAATCGACAAAAGAGCCTTAATTCGTGATCACACCTTGTCGGGGTCAAAAAAGTTGGAATTTCTTATAAAAAGTTATATTGCCTATATCTTCTAAACTAAGCGTCTAATCGACAAAAGAGCCTTAATTCGTGACCACACCTTGTCGGGGTCAAAAAAGTTGAATAAAAACTTAGATTTTCTATATCTTCTAAACTAAGCGTCTAATCGACAAAAGAGCCTTAATTCGTGACCACACCTTGTCGGGGTCAAAAAAGTTGGAATTTCTTATAAAAACTTATATTGCCTATATCTCTAAACTAAGCGTCTAATCGACAAAAGAGCCCATATTCGTGACCACACCTTGTCGGGGTCATAAAAGTTGGAATTTCTTATAAAAAGTTAAATTGCCTATATCTTCTAAACTAAGCGTCTAATCGACAAAAGAGCCTTAATTCGTGACCACACCTTGTCGTGGTCAAAAAAGTTGGAATTTCTTATAAAAAGTTAAATTGTCTACATCTTCTAAACCAAGCGTCTAATCGACAAAAGAGCCTTAATTCGTGATCACACCTTGTCGGGGTCAAAAAAGTTGGAATTTCTTATAAAAAGTTAAATTGCCTATATCTTCTAAACTAAGCGTCTAATCGACAAAAGAGCCTTAATTCGTGACCACACCTTGTCGGGGTCAAAAAGTTGGAATTTCTTATAAAAAGTTAAATTTCCTATATCTTCTAAACTAAGCGTCTAATCGACAAAAGAGCCTTAATTCGTGACCACACCTTGTTGGGGTCAAAAAGTTGGAATTTCTTATAAAAACTTAAATTGCCTATATCTTCTAAACTAAGCGTCTAATCGACAAAAGAGCCTTAATTCGTGACCACACCTTGTTGGGGTCAAAAAAGTTGGAATTTCTTATAAAGACTTAAATTGCCTATATCTTCTAAACTAAGCGTCTAATCGACAAAAGAGCCTTAATTCATGACCACACCTTGTCGGGGTCAAAAAAGTTGGAATTTCTTATAAAAACTTAAATTGCCTATATCTTTTAAACTAAGCGTCTAATCGACAAAAGAGCCTTAATTCGTGACCACTCGGCGTCAAAAAAGTTGGAATTTCTTATAAAAACTTAAATTGTCTATATCTTCTAAACTAAGCGTCTAATCGACAAAAGAGCCTTAATTTGTGACCACACCTTGTCGGAGTCAAAAAAGTTGGAATTTCTTATAAAAAGTTAAATTGCCTATATCTTTTAAACTAATCGTCTAATCGACAAAAGAGCCTTAATTCGTGACCACTCCTTGTCGGGGTCAAAAAAGTTGGAATTTCTTATAAAAACTTAAATTGCCTATATCTTCTAAACTAAGCGTCTAATCGACAAAAGAGCCTTAATTCGTGACCACACCTTGTCGGGGTCAAAAAAGTTGGAACTTCTTATAAAAACTTAAATTGCCTATATCTTCTAAACTAAGCGTCTAATCGACAAAAGAGCCTTAATTCGTGACCACACCTTGCCGGGGTCAAAAAAGTTGGAATTTCTTATAAAAAGTTAAATTGCCTATATCTTCTAAACTAAGCGTCTAATCGACAAAAGAGCCTTAATTCGTGACCACACCTTGTCGGGGTCAAAAAAGTTAGAATTTCTTATAAAAACTTAAGTTGCCTATATCTTCTAAACTAAGCGTATAATCGACAAAAGAGCCTTAATTCGTGACCACACCTTGTCGGGGTCAAAAAAGTTGGAATTTCTTATAAAAACTTAAATTTTCTATATCTTCTAAACTAAGCGTCTAATCGACAAAAGAGCCTTAATTCGTGACCACACCTTGTCGGGGTCAAAAAAGTTGGAATTTCTTATAAAAACTTATATTGCCTATATCTTCTAAACTAAGCGTCTAATCGACAAAAGAGCCTTAATTCGTTACCAGACCTTGTTGGGGTCAAAAAAGTTGGAATTTCTTATAAAAACTTAAATTGCCTATATCTTCTAAACTAAGCGTCTAATCGACAAAAGAGCCTTAATTCGTGACCACACCTTGCCGGGGTCAAAAAAGTTGGAATTTCTTATAAAAAGTTAAATTGCCTATATCTTCTAAACTAAGCGTCTAATCGACAAAAGAGCCTTAATTCGTGACCACACCTTGTCGGGGTCAAAAAAGTTGGAATTTCTTATAAAAAGTTAAATTGCCTATATCTTCTAAACTAAGCGTCTAATCGACAAAAGAGCCTTAATTCGTGACCACACCTTGTCGGGGTCAAAAAAGTTAGAATTTCTTATAAAAACTTAAGTTGCCTATATCTTCTAAACTAAGCGTATAATCGACAAAAGAGCCTTAATTCGTGACCACACCTTGTCGGGGTCAAAAAAGTTGGAATTTCTTATAAAAACTTAAATTTTCTATATCTTCTAAACTAAGCGTCTAATCGACAAAAGAGCCTTAATTCGTGACCACACCTTGTCGGGGTCAAAAAAGTTGGAATTTCTTATAAAAAGTTAAATTGCCTATATCTTCTAAACTAAGCGTCTAATCGACAAAAGAGCCTTAATTCGTGACCACACCTTGTCGGGGTCAAAAAAGTTGGAATTTCTTATAAAAACTTAAATTGCCTATATCTTCTAATCGACAAAAGAGCCTTAATTCGTGACCACACCTTGTCGGGGTCAAAAAAGTTGGAATTTCTTATAAAAACTTAAATTGCCTATATCTTCTAAACTAAGCGTCTAATCGACAAAAGAGCCTTAATTCGTGTCCACACTTTGTCGGGTTCAAAAAAGTTGGAATTTCTTATAAAAAGTTAAATTGCCTATATCTTCTAAACTAAGCGTCTAATCGACAAAAGAGCCTTAATTCGTGACCACACCTTGTCGGGGTCAAAAAAGTTGGAATTTCTTATAAAAAGTTAAATTGCCTATATCTTCTAAACTAAGCGTCTAATCGACAACAGAGCCTTAATTCGTGACCACACCTTGTCGGGGTCAAAAAAGTTGGAACTTCTTATAAAAACTTAAATTGCCTATATCTTCTAAACTAAGCGTCTAATCGACAAATGAACCTTAATTCGTGACCACACCTTGTCGGGGTCAAAAAAGTTGGAATTTCTTATAAAAACTTAAATTTTCTATATCTTCTAAACTAAGCGTCTAATCGACAAAAGAGCCTTAATTCGTGACCACACCTTGTCGGGGTCAAAAAAGTTGGAATTTCTTATAAAAACTTAAATTGCCTATATCTTCTAATCGATTGCCTATATCTTTTAAACTAAGCGTCTAATCGACAAAAGAGCCTTAATTCGTGACCAGTCCTTGTCGGGGTCAAAAAAGTTGGAATTTCTTATAAAAACTTAAATTGCGTATATCTTCTAAACTAAGCGTTTAGAAGATATAAAAACTTAAGTTGCCTATATCTTCTAAACTAAGCGTCTAATCGACAAAAGAGCCTTAATTCGTGACCACACCTTGTCGGGGTCAAAAAAGTTGGAATTTCTTATAAAAAGTTAAATTGCCTATATCTTCTAAACTAAGCGTCTAGTCGACAAAAGAGCCTTAATTCGTGACCACACCTTGTCGGGGTCAAAAAAGTTGGAATTTCTTATAAAAACTTAAGTTGCATATATCTTCTAAACTAAGCGTCTAATCGACAAAAGAGCCTTAATTCGTGACCACACCTTGTCGGGGTCAAAAAAGTTAGAATTTCTTATAAAAACTTAAGTTGCCTATATCTTCTAAACTAAGCGTATAATCGACAAAAGAGCCTTAATTCGTGACCACACCTTGTCGGGGTCAAAAAAGTTGGAATTTCTTATAAAAACTTAAATTTTCTATATCTTCTAAACTAAGCGTCTAATCGACAAAAGAGCCTTAATTCGTGACCACACCTTGTCGGGGTCAAAAAAGTTGGAATTTCTTATAAAAACTTAAGTTGCATATATCTTCTAAACTAAGCGTTTAGTCGACAAAAGAGCCTTAATTCGTGACCACACCTTGTCGGGGTCACGAAGCGTCTAATCGACAAAAGAGCCTTAATTCGTGACCACACCTTGTCGGGGTCAAAAAAGTTGGAATTTCTTATAAAAACTTAAGTTGCATATATCTTCTAAACTAAGCGTTTAGTCGACAAAAGAGCCTTAATTCGTGACCACACCTTGTCGGGGTCAAAAAAGTTGGAATTTCTTATAAAAACTTAAATTGCCTATATCTTCTAAACTAAGCGTCTAATCGACAAAAGAGCCTTAATTCGTTACCAGACCTTGTTGGGGTCAAAAAAGTTGGAATTTCTTATAAAAACTTAAATTGCCTATATCTTCTAAACTAAGCGTCTAATCGACAAAAGAGCCTTAATTCGTGACCACACCTTGTCGGGGTCAAAAAAGTTGGAATTTCTTATAAAAACTTAAATTTTCTATATCTTCTAAACTAAGCGTCTAATCGACAAAAGAGCCTTAATTCGTGACCACACCTTGTCGGGGTCAAAAAAGTTGGAATTTCTTATAAAAACTTAAATTGCCTATATCTTCTAATCGACAAAAGAGCCTTAATTCGTGACCACACCTTGTCGGGGTCAAAAAAGTTGGAATTTCTTATAAAAACTTAAATTGCCTATATCTTCTAAACTAAGCGTCTAATCGACAAAAGAGCCTTAATTCGTGTCCACACTTTGTCGGGTTCAAAAAAGTTGGAATTTCTTATAAAAAGTTAAATTGCCTATATCTTCTAAACTAAGCGTCTAATCGACAAAAGAGCCTTAATTCGTGACCACACCTTGTCGGGGTCAAAAAAGTTGGAATTTCTTATAAAAAGTTAAATTGCCTATATCTTCTAAACTAAGCGTCTAATCGACAACAGAGCCTTAATTCGTGACCACACCTTGTCGGGGTCAAAAAAGTTGGAACTTCTTATAAAAACTTAAGTTGCATATATCTTCTAAACTAAGCGTCTAGTCGACAAAAGAGCCTTAATTCGTGACCACACCTTGTCGGGGTCAAAAAAGTTGGAATTTCTTATAAAAACTTAAATTTTCTATATCTTCTAAACTAAGCGTCTAATCGACAAAAGAGCCTTAATTCGTGACCACACCTTGTTTGGGTCAAAAAAGTTGGAATTTCTTATAAAAACTTAAATTGCCTATATCTTCTAATCGATTGCCTATATCTTTTAAACTAAGCGTCTAATCGACAAAAGAGCCTTAATTCGTGACCACTCCTTGTCGGGGTCAAAAAAGTTGGAATTTCTTATAAAAACTTAAATTGCGTATATCTTCTAAACTAAGCGTTTAGAAGATATAAAAACTTAAGTTGCCTATATCTTCTAAACTAAGCGTCTAATCGACAAAAGAGCCTTAATTCGTGACCACACCTTGTCGGGGTCAAAAAAGTTGGAATTTCTTATAAAAACTTAAATTGCCTATATCTTCTAAACTAAGCGTCTAATCGACAAAAGAGCCTTAATTCGTGACCACACCTTGTCGGGGTCAAAAAAGTTGGGATTTCTTATAAAAAGTTAAATTGCCTATATCTTCTAAACTAAGCGTCTAATCGACAAAAGAGCCTTAATTCGTGACCACACCTTGCCGGGGTCAAAAAAGTTGGAATTTCTTATAAAAAGTTAAATTGCCTATATCTTCTAAACTAAGCGTCTAGTCGACAAAAGAGCCTTAATTCGTGACCACACCTTGCCGGGGTCAAAAAAGTTGGAGTTTCTTATAAAAACTTAAATTGCCTATATCTTCTAAACTAAGCGTCTAATCGACAAAAGAGCCTTAATTCGTGACCACACCTTGTCGGGGTCAAAAAAGTTGGAATTTCTTATAAAAACTTAAATTGCCTATATCTTCTAAACTAAGCGTCTAATCGACAAAAGAGCCTTAATTCGTGACCACACCTTGTCGGGGTCAAAAAAGTTGGAATTTCTTATAAAAAGTTAAATTGCCTATATCTTCTAAACTAAGCGTCTAATCGACAAAAGAGCCTTAATTCGTGACCACACCTTGCCGGGGTCAAAAAAGTTGGAATTTCTTATAAAAAGTTAAATTGCCTATATCTTCTAAACTAAGCGTCTAGTCGACAAAAGAGCCTTAATTCGTGACCACACCTTGCCGGGGTCAAAAAAGTTGGAGTTTCTTATAAAAACTTAAATTGCCTATATCTTCTAAACTAAGCGTCTAATCGACAAAAGAGCCTTAATTCGTGACCACACCTTGTCGGGGTCAAAAAAGTTGGAATTTCTTATAAAAACTTAAATTTTCTATATCTTCTAAACTAAGCGTCTAATCGACAAAAGAGCCTTAATTCGTGACCACACCTTGTCGGGGTCAAAAAAGTTGGAATTTCTTATAAAAAAACTTAAATTGCCTATATCTTCTAATCGACAAAAGAGCCTTAATTCGTGACCACACCTTGTCGGGGTCAAAAAAGTTGGAATTTCTTATAAAAACTTAAATTTTCTATATCTTCTAAACTAAGCGTCTAATCGACAAAAGAGCCTTAATTCGTGACCACACCTTGTCGGGGTCAAAAAAGTTGGAATTTCTTATAAAAACTTAAATTGCCTATATCTTCTAAACTAAGCGTCTAATCGACAAAAGAGCCTTAATTCGTGACCACACCTTGCCGGGGTCAAAAAAGTTGGAATTTCTTATAAAAACTTAAATTGCCTACATCTTCTAAACTAAGCGTCTAATCGACAAAAGAGCTCTTATTCGTGACCACACCTTGTCGGGGTCAAAAAAGTTGAAATTTCTTATAAAAAGTTAAATTGCCTATATCTTCTAAACTAAGCGTCTAATCGACAAAAGAGCCTTAATTCGTGACCACACCTTGTCGGGGTCAAAAAAGTTGGAGTTTCTTATTAAACGTTAAATTGCCTATATCTTCTAAACTAAGCGTCTAATCGACAAAAGAGCCTTAATTCGTGACCACACCTTGTCGGGGTCAAAAAAGTTGGAATTTCTTATAAAAAGTTAAATTGCCTATATCTTCTAAACTAAGCGTCTAATCGACAAAAGAGCCTTAATTCGTGTCCACACCTTGTCGGGTTCAAAAAAGTTGGAATTTCTTATAAAAAGTTAAATTGCCTATATCTTCTAAACTAAGCGTCTAATCGACAAAAGAGCCTTAATTCGTGACCACACCTTGTCGGGGTCAAAAAAGTTGGAATTTCTTATAAAAAGTTAAATTGCCTATATCTTCTAAACTAAGCGTCTAATCGACAACAGAGCCTTAATTCGTGACCACACCTTGTTGGGGTCAAAAAGTTGGAATTTCTTATAAAAACTTAAATTGCCTATATCTTCTAAACTAAGCGTCTAATCGACAAAAGAGCCTTAATTCGTGACCACACCTTATCGGGGTCAAAAAAGTTGGAATTTCTTATAAAAAGTTAAATTGCCTATATCTTCTAAACTAAGCGTCTAATCGACAAAAGAGCCTTAATTCGTGACCACACCTTGTCGGGGTCAAAAAAGTTGGAATTTCTTATAAAAAGTTAAATTGCCTATATCTTCTAAACTAAGCGTCTAATCGACAAAAGAGCCTTAATTCGTGACCACTCCTTGTCGGGGTCAAAAAAGTTGGAATTTCTTATAAAAAGTTAAATTGCCTATATCTTCTAAACTAAGCGTCTAATCGACAAAAGAGCCTTAATTGGTGACCACACCTTGTCGGGTTCAAAAAAGTTGGAATTTCCTTTAAAAACTTAAATTGTCTATATCTTCTAAACTAAGCGTCTAATCGACAAAAGAGCCTTAATTCGTGATCACACCTTGTCGGGGTCAAAAAAGTTGGAATTTCTTATAAAAACTTAAATTGCCTATATCTTCTAAACTAAGCGTCTAATCGACAAAAGAGCCTTAATTCGTGACCACACCTTGTCGGGGTCAAAAAAGTTGGAATTTCTTATAAAAACTTAAATTTTCTATATCTTCTAAACTAAGCGTCTAATCGACAAAAGAGCCTTAATTCGTGACCACACCTTGTCGGGGTCAAAAAAGTTGGAATTTCTTATAAAAAGTTAAATTGCCTATATCTTCTAAACTAAGCGTCTAATCGACAAAAGAGTCTTAATTCGTGACCACACCTTGTCGGGGTCAAAAAGTTGGAATTTCTTATAAAAAGTTAAATTTCCTATATCTTCTAAACTAAGCGTCTAATCGACAAAAGAGCCTTAATTCGTGACCACACCTTGTTGGGGTCAAAAAGTTGGAATTTCTTATAAAAACTTAAATTGCCTATATCTTCTAAACTAATCGTCTAATCGACAAAAGAGCCTTAATTCATGACCACTCCTTGTCGGGGTCAAAAAAGTTGGAATTTCTTATAAAAACTTAAATTGCCTATATCTTTTAAACTAAGCGTCTAATCGACAAAAGAGCCTTAATTCGTGACCACTCTTTGTCGGCGTCAAAAAAGTTGGAATTTCTTATAAAAACTTAAATTGTCTATATCTTCTAAACTAAGCGTCTAATCGACAAAAGAGCCTTAATTCGTGACCACACCTTGTCGGGGTCAAAAAAGTTAGAATTTCTTATAAAAACTTAAGTTGCCTATATCTTCTAAACTAAGCGTATAATCGACAAAAGAGCCTTAATTCGTGACCACACCTTGTCGGGGTCAAAAAAGTTGGAATTTCTTATAAAAACTTAAATTTTCTATATCTTCTAAACTAAGCGTCTAATCGACAAAAGAGCCTTAATTCGTGACCACACCTTGTCGGGGTCAAAAAAGTTGGAATTTCTTATAAAAAGTTAAATTGCCTATATCTTCTAAACTAAGCGTCTAATCGACAAAAGAGCCTTAATTCGTGACCACACCTTGTCGGGGTCAAAAAAGTTGGAATTTCTTATAAAAAGTTAAATTGCCTATATCTTCTAAACTAAGCGTCTAATCGACAAAAGAGCCTTAATTCGTGACCACACCTTGTCGGGGTCAAAAAAGTTGGAATTTCTTATAAAAACTTAAATTGCCTATATCTTCTAAACTAAGCGTCTAATCGACAAAAGAGCCTTAATTCGTGACCACACCTTGTCGGGGTCAAAAAAGTTGGAATTTCGTATAAAAAGTTAAATTGCCTATATCTTCTAAACTAAGCGTCTAATCGACAAAAGAGCCTTAATTCGTGACCACACCTTGTCGGATTCAAAAAAGTTGGAATTTCTTATAAAAAGTTAAATTGCCTATATCTTCTAAACTAAGCGTCTAATCGACAAAAGAGCCTTAATTCGTGACCACACCTTGTCGGGGTCAAAAAAGTTGGAATTTCTTATAAAAAGTTAAATTGTCTACATCTTCTAAACCAAGCGTCTAATCGACAAAAGAGCCTTAATTCGTGACCACACCTTGTCGGGGTCAAAAAAGTTGGAATTTCTTATAAAAAGTTAAATTGCCTATATCTTCTAAACTAAGCGTCTAATCGACAAAAGAGCCTTAATTCGTGACCACACCTTGTCGGGGTCAAAAAAGTTGGAATTTCTTATAAAAAGTTAAATTGCCTATATCTTCTAAACTAAGCGTCTAATCGACAAAAGAGCCTTAATTCGTGACCACACCTTGTCGTGGTCAAAAAAGTTGGAATTTCTTATAAAAAGTTAAATTGTCTACATCTTCTAAACCAAGCGTCTAATCGACAAAAGAGCCTTAATTCGTGATCACACCTTGTCGGGGTCAAAAAAGTTGGAATTTCTTATAAAAAGTTAAATTGCCTATATCTTCTAAACTAAGCGTCTAATCGACAAAAGAGCCTTAATTCGTGACCACACCTTGTCGGGGTCAAAAAGTTGGAATTTCTTATAAAAAGTTAAATTTCCTATATCTTCTAAACTAAGCGTCTAATCGACAAAAGAGCCTTAATTCGTGACCACACCTTGTTGGGGTCAAAAAGTTGGAATTTCTTATAAAAACTTAAATTGCCTATATCTTCTAAACTAAGCGTCTAATCGACAAAAGAGCCTTAATTCGTGACCACTCTTTGTCGGCGTCAAAAAAGTTGGAATTTCTTATAAAAACTTAAATTGTCTATATCTTCTAAACTAAGCGTCTAATCGACAAAAGAGCCTTAATTTGTGACCACACCTTGTCGGAGTCAAAAAAGTTGGAATTTCTTATAAAAAGTTAAATTGCCTATATCTTTTAAACTAATCGTCTAATCGACAAAAGAGCCTTAATTCGTGACCACTCCTTGTCGGGGTCAAAAAAGTTGGAATTTCTTATAAAAACTTAAATTGCCTATATCTTCTAAACTAAGCGTCTAATCGACAAAAGAGCCTTAATTCGTGACCACTCTTTGTCGGCGTCAAAAAAGTTGGAATTTCTTATAAAAAGTTAAATTGCCTATATCTTCTAAACTAAGCGTCTAATCGACAAAAGAGCCTTAATTCGTGACCACACCTTGTCGGGGTCAAAAAAGTTGGAATTTCTTATAAAAAGTTAAATTGCCTATATCTTCTAAACTAAGCGTCTAATCGACAAAAGAGCCTTAATTCGTGACCACACCTTGTCGGATTCAAAAAAGTTGGAATTTCTTATAAAAAGTTAAATTGCCTATATCTTCTAAACTAAGCGTCTAATCGACAAAAGAGCCTTAATTCGTGACCACACCTTGTCGGGGTCAAAAAAGTTGGAATTTTTTATAAAAAGTTAAATTGTCTACATCTTCTAAACCAAGCGTCTAATCGACAAAAGAGCCTTAATTCGTGACCACACCTTGTCGGGGTCAAAAAAGTTGGAATTTCTTATAAAAAGTTAAATTGCCTATATCTTCTAAACTAAGCGTCTAATCGACAAAAGAGCCTTAATTCGTGACCACACCTTGTCGGGGTCAAAAAAGTTGGAATTTCTTATAAAAAGTTAAATTGCCTATATCTTCTAAACTAAGCGTATAATCGACAAAAGAGCCTTAATTCGTGACCACACCTTATCGGGGTCAAAAAAGTTGGAATTTCTTATAAAAAGTTAAATTGCCTATATCTTCTAAACTAAGCGTCTAATCGACAAAAGAGCCTTAATTCGTGACCACTCCTTGTCGGGGTCAAAAAAGTTGGAATTTCTTATAAAAAGTTAAATTGCCTATATCTTCTAAACTAAGCGTCTAATCGACAAAAGAGCCTTAATTCGTGACCACACCTTGTCGGGGTCAAAAAAGTTGGAATTTCTTATAAAAAGTTAAATTGCCTATATCTTCTAAACTAAGCGTCTAATCGACAAAAGAGCCTTAATTCGTGACCACTCCTTGTCGGGGTCAAAAAGTTGGAATTTCTTATAAAAAGTTAAATTGCCTATATCTTCTAAACTAAGCGTCTAATCGACAAAAGAGCCTTAATTCGTGACCACACCTTGTCGGGGTCAAAAAAGTTGGAATTTCTTATAAAAAGTTAAATTGCCTTTATCTTCTAAACTAAGCGTCTAATCGACAAAAGAGCCTTAATTCGTGACCACACCTTATCGGGGTCAAAAAAGTTGGAATTTCTTATAAAAAGTTAAATTGCCTATATCTTCTAAACTAAGCGTCTAATCGACAAAAGAGCCTTAATTGGTGACCACACCTTGTCGGGTTCAAAAAAGTTGGAATTTCCTTTAAAAACTTAAATTGCCTATATCTTCTAAACTAAGCGTCTAATCGACAAAAGAGCCTTAATTCGTGATCACACCTTGTCGGGGTCAAAAAAGTTGGAATTTCTTATAAAAACTTAAATTGCCTATATCTTCTAAACTAAGCGTCTAATCGACAAAAGAGCCTTGATTCGTGACCACACCTTGTCGGGGTCAAAAAAGTTGGAATTTCTTATAAAAAGTTAAATTGCCTATATCTTCTAAACTAAGCGTCTAATCGACAAAAGAGCCTTAATTCGTGACCACACCTTGTCGGGGTCAAAAAAGTTGGAATTTCTTATAAAAAGTTAAATTGTCTACATCTTCTAAACCAAGCGTCTAATCGACAAAAGAGCCTTTTTTGACACCTTGTCGGGGTCAAAAAAGTTGGAATTTCTTATAAAAAGTTAAATTGCCTATATCTTCTAAACTAAGCGTCTAATCGACAAAAGAGCCTTAATTCGTGACCACACCTTGTCGGGGTCAAAAAAGTTGGAATTTCTTATAAAAACTTAAGTTGCATATATCTTCTAAACTAAGCGTCTAATCGACAAAAGAGCCTTAATTCGTGACCACACCTTGTCGGGGTCAAAAAAAAATGGAATTTCTTATAAAAACTTAAATTGTCTATATCTTCTAAACTAAGCGTCTAATCGACAAAAGAGCCTTAATTTGTGACCACACCTTGTCGGAGTCAAAAAAGTTGGAATTTCTTATAAAAAGTTAAATTGCCTATATCTTTTAAACTAATCGTCTAATCGACAAAAGACCCTTAATTCGTGACCACTCCTTGTCGGGGTCAAAAAAGTTGGAATTTCTTATAAAAACTTAAATTGCCTATATCTTCTAAACTAAGCGTATAATCGACAAAAGAGCCTTAATTCGTGACCACACCTTGTCGGGGTCAAAAAAGTTGGAATTTCTTATAAAAACTTAAATTTTCTATATCTTCTAAACTAAGCGTATAATCGACAAAAGAGCCTTAATTCGTGACCACACCTTGTCGGGGTCAAAAAAGTTGGAATTTCTTATAAAAACTTAAATTTTCTATATCTTCTAAACTAAGCGTCTAATCGACAAAAGAGCCTTAATTCGTGACCACACCTTGTCGGGGTCAAAAAAGTTGGAATTTCTTATAAAAAGTTAAATTGCCTATATCTTCTAAACTAAGCGTCTAATCGACAAAAGAGCCTTAATTCGTGACCACACCTTGTCGGGGTCAAAAAAGTTGGAATTTCTTATAAAAACTTAAATTGCCTATATCTTCTAAACTAAGCGTCTAATCGACAAAAGAGCCTTAATTCGTGACCACACCTTGTCGGGGTCAAAAAAGTTGGAATTTCTTATAAAAAGTTAAATTGTCTATATCTTCTAAACTAAGCGTCTAATCGACAAAAGAGCCTTAATTCGTGACCACACCTTGTCGGGGTCAAACAAGTTGGAATTTCTTATAAAAAGTTAAATTGCCTATATCTTCTAAACTAAGCGTCTAATCGACAAAAGAGCCTTAATTCGTGACCACACCTTGTCGGGGTCAAAAAAGTTGGAATTTCTTATAAAAAGTTAAATTGCCTATATCTTCTAAACTAAGCGTCTAATCGACAAAAGAGCCTTAATTCGTGACCACACCTTGTCGGGGTCAAAAAAGTTGGAATTTCTTATAAAAAGTTAAATTGCCTATATCTTCTAAACTAAGCGTCTAATCGACAAAAGAGCCTTAATTCGTGACCACACCTTGTCGGATTCAAAAAAGTTGGAATTTCTTATAAAAAGTTAAATTGCCTATATCTTCTAAACTAAGCGTCTAATCGACAAAAGAGCCTTAATTCGTGACCACACCTTGTCGGGGTCAAAAAAGTTGGAATTTCTTATAAAAAGTTAAATTGTCTACATCTTCTAAACCAAGCGTCTAATCGACAAAAGAGCCTTAATTCGTGACCACACCTTGTCGGGGTCAAAAAAGTTGGAATTTCTTATAAAAAGTTAAATTGCCTATATCTTCTAAACTAAGCGTCTAATCGACAAAAGAGCCTTAATTCGTGACCACACCTTGTCGTGGTCAAAAAAGTTGGAATTTCTTATAAAAAGTTAAATTGTCTACATCTTCTAAACCAAGCGTCTAATCGACAAAAGAGCCTTAATTCGTGATCACACCTTGTCGGGGTCAAAAAAGTTGGAATTTCTTATAAAAAGTTAAATTGCCTATATCTTCTAAACTAAGCGTCTAATCGACAAAAGAGCCTTAATTCGTGACCACACCTTGTCGGGGTCAAAAAGTTGGAATTTCTTATAAAAAGTTAAATTTCCTATATCTTCTAAACTAAGCGTCTAATCGACAAAAGAGCCTTAATTCGTGACCACACCTTGTCGGGGTCAAAAAAGTTGGAATTTCTTATAAAAAGTTAAATTGCCTATATCTTCTAAACTAAGCGTCTAATCGACAAAAGAGCCTTAATTCGTGACCACACCTTGTCGGGGTCAAAAAGTTGGAATTTCTTATAAAAAGTTAAATTTCCTATATCTTCTAAACTAAGCGTCTAATCGACAAAAGAGCCTTAATTCGTGACCACACCTTGTTGGGGTCAAAAAGTTGGAATTTCTTATAAAAACTTAAATTGCCTATATCTTCTAAACTAAGCGTCTAATCGACAAAAGAGCCTTAATTCGTGACCACTCCTTGTCGGGGTCAAAAAAGTTGGAATTTCTTATAAAAACTTAAATTGCCTATATCTTCTAAACTAAGCGTCTAATCGACAAAAGAGCCTTAATTCGTGACCACTCTTTGTCGGCGTCAAAAAAGTTGGAATTTCTTATAAAAACTTAAATTTTCTATATCTTCTAAACTAAGCGTCTAATCGACAAAAGAGCCTTAATTCGTGACCACACCTTGTCGGGGTCAAAAAAGTTGGAATTTCTTATAAAAACTTAAATTGCCTATATCTTCTAAACTAAGCGTCTAATCGACAAAAGAGCCTTAATTCGTGACCACTCCTTGTCGGGGTCAAAAAAGTTGGAATTTCTTATAAAAAGTTAAATTGCCTATATCTTCTAAACTAAGCGTCTAATCGACAAAAGAGCCTTAATTTGTGACCACATCTTGTCGGAGTCAAAAAAGTTGGAATTTCTTATAAAAAGTTAAATTGCCTATATCTTTTAAACTAATCGTCTAATCGACAAAAGAGCCTTAATTCGTGACCACTCTTTGTCGGCGTCAAAAAAGTTGGAATTTCTTATAAAAACTTAAATTTTCTATATCTTCTAAACCAAGCGTCTAATCGACAAAAGAGCCTTAATTCGTGACCACACCTTGTCGGGGTCAAAAAAGTTAGAATTTCTTATAAAAACTTAAATTGTCTATATCTTCTAAACTAAGCGTCTAATCGACAAAAGAGCCTTAATTCGTGACCACACCTTGTCGGGGTCAAAAAAGTTAGAATTTCTTATAAAAACTTAAATTGTCTATATCTTCTAAACTAAGCGTCTAATCGACAAAAGAGCCTTAATTTGTGACCACACCTTGTCGGAGTCAAAAAAGTTGGAATTTCTTATAAAAAGTTAAATTGCCTATATCTTTTAAACTAATCGTCTAATCGACAAAAGAGCCTTAATTCGTGACCACACCTTGCCGGGGTCAAAAAAGTTGGAACTTCTTATAAAAACTTAAATTGCCTATATCTTCTAAACTAAGCGTCTAATCGACAAAAGAGCCTTAATTCGTGACCACACCTTGTCGGGGTCAAAAAAGTTGGAACTTCTTATAAAAACTTAAATTGCCTATATCTTCTAAACTAAGCGTCTAATCGACAAAAGAGCCTTAATTCGTGACCACACCTTGCCGGGGTCAAAAAAGTTGGAATTTCTTATAAAAAGTTAAATTGTATATATCTTCTAAACTAAGCGTCTAATCGACAAAAGAGCCTTAATTCGTGACCACACCTTGTCGGGGTCAAAAAAGTTAGAATTTCTTATAAAAACTTAAGTTGCCTATATCTTCTAAACTAAGCGTATAATCGACAAAAGAGCCTTAATTCGTGACCACACCTTGTCGGGGTCAAAAAAGTTGGAATTTCTTATAAAAACTTAAATTGCCTATATCTTCTAAACTAAGCGTCTAATCGACAAAAGAGCCTTAATTCGTGACCACACCTTGTCGGGGTCAAAAAAGTTGGAATTTCTTATAAAAAGTTAAATTGCCTATATCTTCTAAACTAAGCTTCTAATCGACAAAAGAGCCTTAATTCGTGACCACACCTTGTCGGGGTCAAAAAAGTTGGAATTTCTTATAAAAAGTTAAATTGCCTATATCTTCTAAACTAAGCGTCTAATCGACAAAAGAGCCTTAATTCGTGACCACACCTTGTCGGGGTCAAAAAAGTTGGAATTTCTTATAAAAACTTAAATTGCCTATATCTTCTAAACTAAGCGTCTAATCGACAAAAGAGCCTTAATTCGTGACCACACCTTGTCGGGGTCAAAAAAGTTGGAATTTCTTATAAAAAGTTAAATTGCCTATATCTTCTAAACTAAGCGTCTAATCGACAAAAGAGCCTTAATTCGTGACCACACCTTGTCGGATTCAAAAAAGTTGGAATTTCTTATAAAAAGTTAAATTGCCTATATCTTCTAAACTAAGCGTCTAATCGACAAAAGAGCCTTAATTCGTGACCACACCTTGTCGGGGTCAAAAAAGTTGGAATTTCTTATAAAAAGTTAAATTGTCTACATATTCTAAACCAAGCGTCTAATCGACAAAAGAGCCTTAATTCGTGACCACACCTTGTCGGGGTCAAATAAGTTGGAATTTCTTATAAAAAGTTAAATTGCCTATATCTTCTAAACTAAGCGTCTAATCGACAAAAGAGCCTTAATTCGTGACCACACCTTGTCGGGGTCAAAAAAGTTGGAATTTCTTATAAAAAGTTAAATTGCCTATATCTTCTAAACTAAGCGTCTAATCGACAAAAGAGCCTTAATTCGTGACCACACCTTGTCGGGGTCAAAAAAGTTGGAATTTCTTATAAAAAGTTAAATTGCCTATATCTTCTAAACTAAGCGTCTAATCGACAAAAGAGCCTTAATTCGTGACCACACCTTGTCGGGGTCAAAAAAGTTGGAATTTCTTATAAAAAGTTAAATTGCCTATATCTTCTAAACTAAGCGTCTAATCGACAAAAGAGCCTTAATTCGTGACCACACCTTGTCGGGGTCAAAAAAGTTGGAATTTCTTATAAAAAGTTAAATTGTCTACATCTTCTAAACCAAGCGTCTAATCGACAAAAGAGCCTTAATTCGTGACCACACCTTGTCGGGGTCAAAAAAGTTGGAATTTCTTATAAAAAGTTAAATTGCCTATATCTTCTAAACTAAGCGTCTAATCGACAAAAGAGCCTTAATTCGTGACCACACCTTGTCGGGGTCAAAAAAGTTGGAATTTCTTATAAAAAGTTAAATTGCCTATATCTTCTAAACTAAGCGTCTAATCGACAAAAGGGCCTTAATTCGTGACCACACCTTGTCGGATTCAAAAAAGTTGGAATTTCTTATAAAAAGTTAAATTGTCTATATCTTCTAAACCAAGCGTCTAATCGACAAAAGAGCCTTAATTCGTGACCACACCTTGTCGGGGTCAAAAAAGTTGGAATTTCTTATAAAAAGTTAAATTGTCTATATCTTCTAAACTAAGCGTCTAATCGACAAAAGAGCCTTAATTCGTGACCACACCTTGTCGGGGTCAAAAAAGTTAGAATTTCTTATAAAAACTTAAATTGTCTATATCTTCTAAACTAAGCGTCTAATCGACAAAAGAGCCTTAATTTGTGACCACACCTTGTCGGAGTCAAAAAAGTTGGAATTTCTTATAAAAAGTTAAATTGCCTATATCTTTTAAACTAATCGTCTAATCGACAAAAGAGCCTTAATTCGTGACCACACCTTGCCGGGGTCAAAAAAGTTGGAACTTCTTATAAAAACTTAAATTGCCTATATCTTCTAAACTAAGCGTCTAATCGACAAAAGAGCCTTAATTCGTGACCACACCTTGTCGGGGTCAAAAAAGTTGGAACTTCTTATAAAAACTTAAATTGCCTATATCTTCTAAACTAAGCGTCTAATCGACAAAAGAGCCTTAATTCGTGACCACACCTTGCCGGGGTCAAAAAAGTTGGAATTTCTTATAAAAAGTTAAATTGCCTATATCTTCTAAACTAAGCGTCTAATCGACAAAAGAGCCTTAATTCGTGACCACACCTTGTCGGGGTCAAAAAAGTTAGAATTTCTTATAAAAACTTAAGTTGCCTATATCTTCTAAACTAAGCGTATAATCGACAAAAGAGCCTTAATTCGTGACCACACCTTGTCGGGGTCAAAAAAGTTGGAATTTCTTATAAAAACTTAAATTGCCTATATCTTCTAAACTAAGCGTCTAATCGACAAAAGAGCCTTAATTCGTGACCACACCTTGTCGGGGTCAAAAAAGTTGGAATTTCTTATAAAAAGTTAAATTGCCTATATCTTCTAAACTAAGCTTCTAATCGACAAAAGAGCCTTAATTCGTGACCACACCTTGTCGGGGTCAAAAAAGTTGGAATTTCTTATAAAAAGTTAAATTGCCTATATCTTCTAAACTAAGCGTCTAATCGACAAAAGAGCCTTAATTCGTGACCACACCTTGTCGGGGTCAAAAAAGTTGGAATTTCTTATAAAAACTTAAATTGCCTATATCTTCTAAACTAAGCGTCTAATCGACAAAAGAGCCTTAATTCGTGACCACACCTTGTCGGGGTCAAAAAAGTTGGAATTTCTTATAAAAAGTTAAATTGCCTATATCTTCTAAACTAAGCGTCTAATCGACAAAAGAGCCTTAATTCGTGACCACACCTTGTCGGATTCAAAAAAGTTGGAATTTCTTATAAAAAGTTAAATTGCCTATATCTTCTAAACTAAGCGTCTAATCGACAAAAGAGCCTTAATTCGTGACCACACCTTGTCGGGGTCAAAAAAGTTGGAATTTCTTATAAAAAGTTAAATTGTCTACATATTCTAAACCAAGCGTCTAATCGACAAAAGAGCCTTAATTCGTGACCACACCTTGTCGGGGTCAAATAAGTTGGAATTTCTTATAAAAAGTTAAATTGCCTATATCTTCTAAACTAAGCGTCTAATCGACAAAAGAGCCTTAATTCGTGACCACACCTTGTCGGGGTCAAAAAAGTTGGAATTTCTTATAAAAAGTTAAATTGCCTATATCTTCTAAACTAAGCGTCTAATCGACAAAAGAGCCTTAATTCGTGACCACACCTTGTCGGGGTCAAAAAAGTTGGAATTTCTTATAAAAAGTTAAATTGCCTATATCTTCTAAACTAAGCGTCTAATCGACAAAAGAGCCTTAATTCGTGACCACACCTTGTCGGGGTCAAAAAAGTTGGAATTTCTTATAAAAAGTTAAATTGCCTATATCTTCTAAACTAAGCGTCTAATCGACAAAAGAGCCTTAATTCGTGACCACACCTTGTCGGGGTCAAAAAAGTTGGAATTTCTTATAAAAAGTTAAATTGTCTACATCTTCTAAACCAAGCGTCTAATCGACAAAAGAGCCTTAATTCGTGACCACACCTTGTCGGGGTCAAAAAAGTTGGAATTTCTTATAAAAAGTTAAATTGCCTATATCTTCTAAACTAAGCGTCTAATCGACAAAAGAGCCTTAATTCGTGACCACACCTTGTCGGGGTCAAAAAAGTTGGAATTTCTTATAAAAAGTTAAATTGCCTATATCTTCTAAACTAAGCGTCTAATCGACAAAAGGGCCTTAATTCGTGACCACACCTTGTCGGATTCAAAAAAGTTGGAATTTCTTATAAAAAGTTAAATTGTCTATATCTTCTAAACCAAGCGTCTAATCGACAAAAGAGCCTTAATTCGTGACCACACCTTGTCGGGGTCAAAAAAGTTGGAATTTCTTATAAAAAGTTAAATTGTCTATATCTTCTAAACTAAGCGTCTAATCGACAAAAGAGACTTAATTCGTGACCACACCTTGTCGGATTCAAAAAGTTGGAATTTCTTATAAAAAGTTAAATTGTCTATATCTTCTAAACCAAGCGTCTAATCGACAAAAGAGCCTTAATTCGTGACCACACCTTGTCGGGGTCAAAAAAGTTGGAATTTCATATAAAAAGTTAAATTGCCTATATCTTCTAAACTAAGCGTCTAATCGACAAAAGAGACTTAATTCGTTACCACACCTTGTCGGGGTCAAAAAAGTTGGAATTTCTTATAAAAAGTTAAATTGTCTATATCTTCTAAACTAAGCGTCTAATCGACAAAAGAGACTTAATTCGTGACCACACCTTGTCGGATTCAAAAAAGTTGGAATTTCTTATAAAAAGTTAAATTGTCTATATCTTCTAAACCAAGCGTCTAATCGACAAAAGAGCCTTAATTCGTGACCACACCTTGTCGGGGTCAAAAAAGTTGGAATTTCTTATAAAAAGTTAAATTGCCTATATCTTCTAAACTAAGCGTCTAATCGACAAAAGAGACTTAATTCGTTACCACACCTTGTCGGGGTCAAAAAAGTTGGAATTTCTTATAAAAAGTTAAATTGCCTATATCTTCGAAACTAAGCGTCTAATCGACAAAAGAGCCTTAATTCGTGACCACACCTTGTCGGATTCAAAAAAGTTGGAATTTCTTATAAAAAGTTAAATTGTCTATATCTTCTAAACCAAGCGTCTAATCGACAAAAGAGCCTTAATTCGTGACCACACCTTGTCGGGGTCAAAAAAGTTGGAATTTCTTATAAAAAGTTAAATTGCCTATATCTTCTAAACTAAGCGTCTAATCGACAAAAAAGCCTTAATTCGTGACCACACCTTGTCGGGGTCCAAAAAGTTGGAATTTCTTATAAAAACTTAAATTGCCTATATCTTCTAAACTAAGCGTCTAATCGACAAAAGAGCCTTAATTCGTGACCACACCTTGTCGGGGTCAAAAAAGTTGGAATTTCTTATAAAAACTTAAATTGCCTATATCTTCTAAACTAAGCGTCTAATCGACAAAAGAGCCTTAATTCGTGACCACACCTTGTTGGGGTCAAAAAAGTTGGAATTTCTTATAAAAACTTAAATTGCCTATATCTTCTAAACTAAGCGTCAAATCGACAAAAGAGCCTTAATTCGTGACCACACCTTGTCGGGGTCAAAAAAGTTGGAATTTCTTATAAAAAGTTAAATTGCCTATATCTTCGAAACTAAGCGTCTAATCGACAAAAGAGCCTTAATTCGTGACCAAACCTTGTCGGATTCAAAAAAGTTGGAATTTCTTATAAAAAGTTAAATTGTCTATATCTTCTAAACCAAGCGTCTAATCGACAAAAGAGCCTTAATTCGTGACCACACCTTGTCGGGGTCAAAAAAGTTGTAATTTCTTATAAAAACTTAAATTGCCTATATCTTCTAAACTAAGCGTCTAATCGACAAAAGAGCCTTAATTCGTGACCACACCTTGTTGGGGTCAAAAAAGTTGGAATTTCTTATAAAAAGTTAAATTGCCTATATCTTCTAAACTAAGCGTCAAATCGACAAAAGAGCCTTAATTCGTGACCACACCTTGTCGGGGTCAAAAAAGTTGGAATTTCTTATAAAAAGTTAAATTGCCTATATCTTCGAAACTAAGCGTCTAATCGACAAAAGAGCCTTAATTCGTGACCACACCTTGTCGGATTCAAAAAAGTTGGAATTTCTTATAAAAACTTAAATTGTCTATATCTTCTAAACCAAGCGTCTAATCGACAAAAGAGCCTTAATTCGTGACCACACCTTGTCGGGGTCAAAAAAGTTGGAATTTCTTATAAAAAGTTAAATTGTCTATATCTTCTAAACTAAGCGTCTAATCGACAAAAGAGCCTTAATTCGTGACCACACCTTGTTGGGGTCAAAAAAGTTGGAATTTCTTATAAAAAGTTAAATTGCCTATATCTTCTAAACCAAGCGTCTAATCGACAAAAGAGCCTTAATTCGTGACCACACCTTGTCGGGGTCAAAAAAGTTGGAATTTCTTATAAAAAGTTAAATTGCCTATATCTTCTAAACTAAGCGTCTAATCGACAAAAGAACCTTAATTTGTGACCACAAATTTTCGGGGTCAAAAAAGTTGGAATTTCTTATAAAAACTTAAATTGCCTATATCTTCTAAACTAAGCGTCTAATCGACAAAAGATCCTTAATTCGTGACCACACCTTGTCGGGGTCAAAAAAGTTGGAATTTCTTATAAAAAGTTAAATTGCCTATATCTTCTAAACTAAGCGTCTAATCAACAAAAGAGCCTTAATTCGTGACCACACCTTGTCGGGGTCAAAAAAGTTGGAATTTCTTATAAAAACTTAAATTGCCTATATCTTCTAAACTAAGCGTCTAATCGACAAAAGAGCCTTAATTCGTGACCACACCTTGTCGGTGTCAAAAAAGTTGGAATTTCTTCTTAACTAAGCGTCTAATCGACAAACGAGCCTTAATTCGTGACCACACCTTGTCGGGGTCAAAAAAGTTGGAATTTCTTATAAAAAGTTAAATTGGCTATATCTTCTAAACTAAGCGTCTAGTCGACAAAAGAACCTTAATTCGTGACCACACCTTGTCGGGGTCAAAAAAGTTGGAATTTCTTATAAAAAGTTAAATTGCCTATATCTTCTAAACTAAGCGTCTAATCGACAAAAGAACCTTAATTCGTGACCACACCTTGTCGGGGTCAAAAAAGTTTGATTTTCTTATAAAAACTTAAATTGCCTATATCTTCTAAACTAAGCGTCTAATCGACAAAAGAGCCTTAATTCGTGACCACACCTTGTCGGGGTCAAAAAAGTTTGATTTTCTTATAAAAACTTAAATTGCCTATATCTTCTAAACTAAGCGTCTAATCGACAAAAGAGCCTTAATTCGTGACCACACCTTGTCGGGGTCAAAAAAGTTGGAATTTCTTATAAAAACTTAAATTGCCTATATCTTCTAAACTAAGCGTCTAATCGACAAAAGAACCTTAATTCGTGACCACACCTTGTCGGGGTCAAAAAAGTTGGAATTTCTTATAAAAACTTAAATTGCCTATATCTTCTAAACTAAGCGTCTAATCGACAAAAGAGCCTTAATTCGTGACCACACCTTGTCGGGGTCAAAAAAGTTGGAATTTCTTCTTAACTAAGCGTCTAATCGACAAACGAGCCTTAATTCGTGACCACACCTTGTCGGGGTCAAAAAAGTTGGAATTTCTTATAAAAAGTTAAATTGGCTATATCTTCTAAACTAAGCGTCTAATCGACAAAAGAGCCTTAATTCGTGACCACACCTTGTCGGGGTCAAAAAAGTTGGAATTTCTTATAAAAACTTAAATTGCCTATATCTTCTAAACTAAGCGTCTAATCGACAAAAGAGTCTTAATTCGTGACCACACCTTGTCGGGGTCAAAAAAGTTGGAATTTCTTATAAAAACTTAAATTGCCTATATCTTCTAAACTAAGCGTCTAATCGACAAAAGAGCCTTAATTCGTGACCACACCTTGTCGGGGTCAAAAAAGTTGGAATTTCTTCTTAACTAAGCGTCTAATCGACAAACGAGCCTTAATTCGTGACCACACCTTGTCGGGGTCAAAAAAGTTGGAATTTCTTATAAAAAGTTAAATTGGCTATATCTTCTAAACTAAGCGTCTAATCGACAAAAGAACCTTAATTCGTGACCACACCTTGTCGGGGTCAAAAAAGTTAGAATTTCTTATAAAAAGTTAAATTGCCTATATCTTCTAAACTAAGCGTCTAATCGACAAAAGAGCCTTAATTCGGGACCACACCTTGTCGGGGTCAAAAAAGTTGGAATTTCTTCTTAACTAAGCGTCTAATCGACAAACGAGCCTTAATTCGTGACCACACCTTGTCGGGGTCAAAAAAGTTGGAATTTCTTATAAAAAGTTAAATTGGCTATATCTTCTAAACTAAGCGTCTAATCGACAAAAGAACCTTAATTCGTGACCACACCTTGTCGGGGTCAAAAAAGTTTGATTTTCTTATAAAAACTTAAATTGCCTATATCTTCTAAACTAAGCGTCTAATCGACAAAAGAGCCTTAATTCGTGACCACACCTTGTCGGGGTCAAAAAAGTTTGATTTTCTTATAAAAACTTAAATTGCCTATATCTTCTAAACTAAGCGTCTAATCGACAAAAGAGCCTTAATTCGTGACCACACCTTGTCGGGGTGAAAAAAGTTGGAATTTCTTATTAAAACTTAAATTGCCTATATCTTCTAAACTAAGCGTCTAATCGACAAAAGAACCTTAATTCGTGACCACACCTTGTCGGGGTCAAAAAAGTTGGAATTTCTTATAAAAAGTTAAATTGGCTATATCTTCTAAACTAAGCGTCTAATCGACAAAAGTGCCTTAATTCGTGACCACACCTTGTCGGGGTCAAAAAATTTTGATTTTCTTATAAAAACTTAAATTGCCTATATCTTCTAAACTAAGCGTCTAATCGACAAAAGAGTCTTAATTCGTGACCACACCTTGTCGGGGTCAAAAAAGTTGGAATATCTTATAAAAAGTTAAATTGCCTATATCTTCTAAACTAAGCGTCTAATCGACAAAAGAGCCTTAATTCGTGACCACACCTTGTCGGGGTCAAAAAAGTTGGAATTTCTTATAAAAAGTTAAATTGCCTATATCTTCTAAACTAAGCGTCTAATCGACAAAAGAGCCTTAATTCGTGACCACACCTTGTCGGGGTCAAAAAAGTTGGAATTCCTATAAAAAGTTAAATTGCCTATATCTTCTAAACTAAGCGTCTAATCAACAAAAGAGCCTTAATTCGTGACCACACCTTGTCGGGGTCAAAAAGTTGGAATTTCTTGTAAACTAAGCGTCTAATCGACAAACGAGCCTTAATTCGTGACCACACCTTGTCGGGGTCAAAAAAGTTGGAATTTCTTATTAAAACTTAAATTGCCTATATCTTCTAAACTATGCGTCTAATCGACAAAAGAGACTTAATTCGTGACCACACCTTGTCGGGGTCAAAAAGTTGGAATTTCTTATAAAAACTTAAATTTTCTATATCTTCTAAACTAAGCGTCTAATCGACAAAAGAGCCTTAATTCGTGACCACACCTTGTCGGGGTCAAAAAAGTTGGAATTTCTTATAAAAAGTTAAATTGCCTATATCTTCTAAACTAAGCGTCTAATCGACAAAAGAGCCTTAATTCGTGACCACACCTTGTCGGGGTCAAAAAAGTTGGAATTTCTTATAAAAAGTTAAATTGCCTATATCTTCTAAACTAAGCGTCTAATCGACAAAAGAGCCTTAATTCGTGACCACACCTTGTCGGGGTCAAAAAAGTTGGAATTTCTTATAAAAAGTTAAATTGCCTATATCTTCTAAACTAAGCGTCTAATCGACAAAAGAGCCTTAATTCGTGACCACACCTTGTCGGATTCAAAAAAGTTGGAATTTCTTATAAAAAGTTAAATTGCCTATATCTTCTAAACTAAGCGTCTAATCGACAAAAGAGCCTTAATTCGTGACCACACCTTGTCGGGGTCAAAAAAGTTGGAATTTCTTATAAAAAGTTAAATTGTCTACATCTTCTAAACCCACACCTTGTCGGGGTCAAAAAAGTTGGAATTTCTTATAAAAAGTTAAATTGGCTATATCTTCTAAACTAAGCGTCTAGTCGACAAAAGAACCTTAATTCGTGACCACACCTTGTCGGGGTCAAAAAAGTTGGAATTTCTTATAAAAAGTTAAATTGCCTATATCTTCTAAACTAAGCGTCTAATCGACAAAAGAACCTTAATTCGTGACCACACCTTGTCGGGGTCAAAAAAGTTTGATTTTCTTATAAAAACTTAAATTGCCTATATCTTCTAAACTAAGCGTCTAATCGACAAAAGAGCCTTAATTCGTGACCACACCTTGTCGGGGTCAAAAAAGTTTGATTTTCTTATAAAAACTTAAATTGCCTATATCTTCTAAACTAAGCGTCTAATCGACAAAAGAGCCTTAATTCGTGACCACACCTTGTCGGGGTCAAAAAAGTTGGAATTTCTTATAAAAACTTAAATTGCCTATATCTTCTAAACTAAGCGTCTAATCGACAAAAGAACCTTAATTCGTGACCACACCTTGTCGGGGTCAAAAAAGTTGGAATTTCTTATAAAAAGTTAAATTGGCTATATCTTCTAAACTAAGCGTCTAATCGACAAAAGAACCTTAATTCGTGACCACACCTTGTCGGGGTCAAAAAAGTTTGATTTTCTTATAAAAACTTAAATTGCCTATATCTTCTAAACTAAGCGTCTAATCGACAAAAGAGTCTTAATTCGTGACCACACCTTGTCGGGGTCAAAAAAGTTGGAATTTCTTATAAAAACTTAAATTGCCTATATCTTCTAAACTAAGCGTCTAATCGACAAAAGAGCCTTAATTCGTGACCACACCTTGTCGGGGTCAAAAAAGTTGGAATTTCTTCTTAACTAAGCGTCTAATCGACAAACGAGCCTTAATTCGTGACCACACCTTGTCGGGGTCAAAAAAGTTGGAATTTCTTATAAAAAGTTAAATTGGCTATATCTTCTAAACTAAGCGTCTAATCGACAAAAGAGCCTTAATTCGTGACCACACCTTGTCGGGGTCAAAAAAGTTGGAATTTCTTATAAAAACTTAAATTGCCTATATCTTCTAAACTAAGCGTCTAATCGACAAAAGAGTCTTAATTCGTGACCACACCTTGTCGGGGTCAAAAAAGTTGGAATTTCTTATAAAAACTTAAATTGCCTATATCTTCTAAACTAAGCGTCTAATCGACAAAAGAGCCTTAATTCGTGACCACACCTTGTCGGGGTCAAAAAAGTTGGAATTTCTTCTTAACTAAGCGTCTAATCGACAAACGAGCCTTAATTCGTGACCACACCTTGTCGGGGTCAAAAAAGTTGGAATTTCTTATAAAAAGTTAAATTGGCTATATCTTCTAAACTAAGCGTCTAATCGACAAAAGAACCTTAATTCGTGACCACACCTTGTCGGGGTCAAAAAAGTTAGAATTTCTTATAAAAAGTTAAATTGCCTATATCTTCTAAACTAAGCGTCTAATCGACAAAAGAGCCTTAATTCGGGACCACACCTTGTCGGGGTCAAAAAAGTTGGAATTTCTTCTTAACTAAGCGTCTAATCGACAAACGAGCCTTAATTCGTGACCACACCTTGTCGGGGTCAAAAAAGTTGGAATTTCTTATAAAAAGTTAAATTGGCTATATCTTCTAAACTAAGCGTCTAATCGACAAAAGAACCTTAATTCGTGACCACACCTTGTCGGGGTCAAAAAAGTTTGATTTTCTTATAAAAACTTAAATTGCCTATATCTTCTAAACTAAGCGTCTAATCGACAAAAGAGCCTTAATTCGTGACCACACCTTGTCGGGGTCAAAAAAGTTTGATTTTCTTATAAAAACTTAAATTGCCTATATCTTCTAAACTAAGCGTCTAATCGACAAAAGAGCCTTAATTCGTGACCACACCTTGTCGGGGTGAAAAAAGTTGGAATTTCTTATTAAAACTTAAATTGCCTATATCTTCTAAACTAAGCGTCTAATCGACAAAAGAACCTTAATTCGTGACCACACCTTGTCGGGGTCAAAAAAGTTGGAATTTCTTATAAAAAGTTAAATTGGCTATATCTTCTAAACTAAGCGTCTAATCGACAAAAGTGCCTTAATTCGTGACCACACCTTGTCGGGGTCAAAAAATTTTGATTTTCTTATAAAAACTTAAATTGCCTATATCTTCTAAACTAAGCGTCTAATCGACAAAAGAGTCTTAATTCGTGACCACACCTTGTCGGGGTCAAAAAAGTTGGAATATCTTATAAAAAGTTAAATTGCCTATATCTTCTAAACTAAGCGTCTAATCGACAAAAGAGCCTTAATTCGTGACCACACCTTGTCGGGGTCAAAAAAGTTGGAATTTCTTATAAAAAGTTAAATTGCCTATATCTTCTAAACTAAGCGTCTAATCGACAAAAGAGCCTTAATTCGTGACCACACCTTGTCGGGGTCAAAAAAGTTGGAATTCCTATAAAAAGTTAAATTGCCTATATCTTCTAAACTAAGCGTCTAATCAACAAAAGAGCCTTAATTCGTGACCACACCTTGTCGGGGTCAAAAAGTTGGAATTTCTTGTAAACTAAGCGTCTAATCGACAAACGAGCCTTAATTCGTGACCACACCTTGTCGGGGTCAAAAAAGTTGGAATTTCTTATAAAAACTTAAATTGCCTATATCTTCTAAACTATGCGTCTAATCGACAAAAGAGACTTAATTCGTGACCACACCTTGTCGGGGTCAAAAAGTTGGAATTTCTTATAAAAACTTAAATTTTCTATATCTTCTAAACTAAGCGTCTAATCGACAAAAGAGCCTTAATTCGTGACCACACCTTGTCGGGGTCAAAAAAGTTGGAATTTCTTATAAAAAGTTAAATTGCCTATATCTTCTAAACTAAGCGTCTAATCGACAAAAGAGCCTTAATTCGTGACCACACCTTGTCGGGGTCAAAAAAGTTGGAATTTCTTATAAAAACTTAAATTGCCTATATCTTCTAAACTAAGCGTCTAATCGACAAAAGAGCCTTAATTCGTGACCACACCTTGTCGGATTCAAAAAAGTTGGAATTTCTTATAAAAAGTTAAATTGCCTATATCTTCTAAACTAAGCGTCTAATCGACAAAAGAGCCTTAATTCGTGACCACACCTTGTCGGGGTCAAAAAAGTTGGAATTTCTTATAAAAAGTTAAATTGCCTATATCTTCTAAACTAAGCGTCTAATCGACAAAAGAGCCTTAATTCGTGACCACACCTTGTCGGGGTCAAAAAAGTTGGAATTTCTTATAAAAAGTTAAATTGCCTATATCTTCTAAACTAAGCGTCTAATCGACAAAAGAGCCTTAATTCGTGACCACACCTTGTCGGATTCAAAAAAGTTGGAATTTCTTATAAAAAGTTAAATTGCCTATATCTTCTAAACTAAGCGTCTAATCGACAAAAGAGCCTTAATTCGTGACCACACCTTGTCGGGGTCAAAAAAGTTGGAATTTCTTATAAAAAGTTAAATTGTCTACATCTTCTAAACCCACACCTTGTCGGGGTCAAAAAAGTTGGAATTTCTTATAAAAAGTTAAATTGTCTACATCTTCTAAACCAAGCGTCTAATCGACAAAAGAGCCTTAATTCGTGACCACACCTTGTCGGGGTCAAAAAAGTTGGAATTTCTTATAAAAAGTTAAATTGCCTATATCTTCTAAACTAAGCGTCTAATCGACAAAAGAGCCTTAATTCGTGACCACACCTTGTCGCGGTCAAAAAAGTTGGAATTTCTTATATAAAGTTAAATTGCCTATATCTTCTAAACTAAGCGTCTAATCGACAAAAGAGCCTTAATTCGTGACCACTCCTTGTCGGGGTCAAAAAAGTTGGAATTTCTTATAAAAAGTTAAATTGCCTATATCTTCTAAACTAAGCGTCTAATCGACAAAAGAGCCTTCATTCGTGACCACACCTTGTCGGGGTCAAAAGTTGGAATTTCTTATAAAAAGTTAAATTGCCTATATCTTCTAAACTAATCGACAAAAGAGCCTTAATTCGTGACCACACCTTGTCGGGGTCAAAAAAGTTGGAATTTCTTATAAAAAGTTAAATTGCCTATATCTTCTAAACTAAGCGTCTAATCGACAAAAGAGCCTTAATTCGTGACCACTCCTTGTCGGGGTCAAAAAAGTTGGAATTTCTTATAAAAAGTTTAATTGCCTATATCTTCTTAACTAAGCGTCTAATCGACAAAAGAGCCTTAATTCGTGACCACTCTTTGTCTTGGTCAAAAAGTTGGAATTTCTTATAAAAAGTTAAATTGCCTATATCTTCTAAACTAAGCGTCTAATCGACAAAAGACCCTTAATTCGTGACCACTCCTTGTCGGGGTCAAAAAAGTTGGAATTTCTTATAAAAAGTTAAATTGCCTATATCTTCTAAACTAAGCGTCTAATCGACAAAAGAGCCTTAATTCGTGACCTCTCCTTGTCGGGGTCAAAAAAGTTGGAATTTCTTATAAAAAGTTAAATTGCCTATATCTTCTAAACTAAGCGTCTAATCGACAAAAGACCCTTAATTCGTGACCACTCCTTGTCGGGGTCAAAAAAGTTGGAATTTCTTATAAAAACTTAAATTGCCTATATCTTCTAAACTAAGCGTCTAATCGACAAAAGAGCCTAAATTCGTGACCACTCCTTGTCGGGGTCCAAAAAGTTGGAATTTCTTATAAAAACTTAAATTGCCTATATCTTCTAAACTAAGCGTCTAATCGACAAAAGAGCCTTAATTCGTGACCACACCTTGTCGGGGTCAAAAAAGTTAGAATTTCTTATAAAAACTTAAATTGTATCTATCTTTTAAACTAAGCGTCTAATCGACAAAAGAGCCTTAATTCGTGACCACGCCTTGTCGGGGTCAAAAAAGTTGGAATTTCTTATAAAAACTTAAATTGCCTATATCTTCTTAACTAAGCGTCTAATCGACAAAAGAGCCTTACTTCGTGACCACGCCTTGACGGGGTCAAAAAGTTGGAATTTCTTATAAAAACTTAAATTGCCTATATCTTCTTAACTAAGCGTCTAATCGACAAAAGATCCTTACTTCGTGACCACGCCTTGACGGGGTCAAAAAGCTGGAATTTCTTATAAAAACTAAAATTGTATCTATCTTCTAAACTAAGCGTCTAATCGGCAAAAGAGCCTTAATTCGTGACCACACCTTGTCGGGGTCAAAAAAGTTGGAATTTCTTATAAAAACTTAAATTGCCTATATCTTCTAAACTAAGCGTCTAATCGACAAAACAGCCTTAATTCGTGACCACACCTTGTCGCGGTCAAAAAAGTTGGAATTTCTTATATAAAGTTAAATTGCCTATATCTTCTAAACTAAGCGTCTAATCGACAAAAGAGCCTTAATTCGTGACCACTCCTTGTCGGGGTCAAAAAAGTTGGAATTTCTTATAAAAAGTTAAATTGCCTATATCTTCTAAACTAAGCGTCTAATCGACAAAAGAGCCTTCATTCGTGACCACACCTTGTCGGGGTCAAAAGTTGGAATTTCTTATAAAAAGTTAAATTGCCTATATCTTCTAAACTAAGCGTCTAATCGACAAAAGACCCTTAATTCGTGACCACTCCTTGTCGGGGTCAAAAAAGTTGGAATTTCTTATAAAAAGTTAAATTGCCTATATCTTCTAAACTAAGCGTCTAATCGACAAAAGAGCCTTAATTCGTGACGACACCTTGTCGGGGTCAAAAGTTGGAATTTCTTATAAAAAGTTAAATTGCCTATATCTTCTAAACTAAGCGTCTAATCGACAAAAGAGCCTTAATTCGTGACGACACCTTGTCGGGGTCAAAAGTTGGAATTTCTTATATAAAGTTAAATTGCCTATATCTTCTAAACTAAGCGTCTAATCGACAAAAGAGCCTTAATTCGTGACCACTCCTTGTCGGGGTCAAAAAAGTTGGAATTTCTTATTAAAAGTTAAATTGCCTATATCTTCTAAACTAAGCGTCTATTCGACAAAAGAGCCTTAATTCGTGACCTCTCCTTGTCGGGGTCAAAAGTTGGAATTTCTTATAAAAAGTTAAATTGCCTATATCTTCTAAACTAAGCGTCTAATCGACAAAAGACCCTTAATTCGTGACCACTCCTTGTCGGGGTCAAAAAAGTTGGAATTTCTTATAAAAACTTAAATTGCCTATATCTTCTAAACTAAGCGTCTAATCGACAAAAGAGCCTAAATTCGTGACCACTCCTTGTCGGGGTCCAAAAAGTTGGAATTTCTTATAACAAGTTAAATTGCATATATCTTCTAAACTAAGCGTCTAATCGACAAAAGAGCCTTAATTCGTGACCACTCCTTGTCGGGGTCAGAAAAGTTGGAATTTCTTATAACAAGTTAAATTGCCTATATCTTCTAACTAAGCGTCTAATCGACAAAAGAGCCTTAATTCATGACCACACCTTGTCGGGGTCAAAAAAGTTGGAATTTCTTATAAAAACTTAAATTGCCTATATCTTCTAAACTAAGCGTCTAATCGACAAAAGAGCCTTAATTCGTGACCACACCTTGTCGGGGTCCAAAAAGTTGGAATTTCTTATAAAAACTTAAATTGCCTATATCTTCTTAACTAAGCGTCTAATCGACAAAAGAGCCTTACTTCGTGACCACGCCTTGACGGGGTCAAAAAGCTGGAATTTCTTATAAAAACTAAAATTGTATCTATCTTCTAAACTAAGCGTCTAATCGACAAAAGAGCCTTAATTCGTGACCACACCTTGTCGGGGTCAAAAAAGTTGGAATTTCTTATAAAAACTAAAATTGTATCTATCTTCTAAACTAAGCGTCTAATCGACAAAAGAGCCTTAATTCGTGACCACACCTTGTCGGGGTCAAAAAAGTTGGAATTTCTTATAAAAACTTAAATTGCCTATATCTTCTAAACTAAGCGTCTAATCGACAAAAGAGCCTTAATTCGTGACCACACCTTGTCGCGGTCAAAAAAGTTGGAATTTCTTATAAAAAGTTAAATTGCCTATATCTTCTAAACTAAGCGTCTAATCGACAAAAAAGACTTAATTCGTGACCACTCTTTGTCTTGGTCAAAAAGTTGGAATTTCTTATAAAAACTTAAATTGCCTATATCTTCTTAACTAAGCATCTAATCGACAAAAGAGCCTTACTTCGTGACCACGCCTTGACGGGGTCAAAAAGTTGGAATTTCTTATAAAAAGTTAAATTGCCTATATCTTCTAAACTAAGCGTCTAATCGACAAAAGAGCCTTAATTCGTGACCACACCTTGTCGGGGTCAAAATAGTTGGAATTTCTTATAAAAACTTAAATTGCCTATATCTTCTAAACTAAGCGTCTAATCGACAAAAGAGCCTTAATTCGTGACCACACCTTGTCGGGGTCAAAAAAGTTGGAATTTCTTATAAAAAGTTAAATTGCCTATATCTTCTAAACTAAGCGTCTAATCGACAAAAGAGCCTTAATTCGTGACCACTCCTTGTCGGGGTCAAAAAAGTTGGAATTTCTTATAAAAAGTTTAATTGCCTATATCTTCTTAACTAAGCGTCTAATCGACAAAAGAGCCTTAATTCGTGACCACTCTTTGTCTTGGTCAAAAAGTTGGAATTTCTTATAAAAAGTTAAATTGCCTATATCTTCTAAACTAAGCGTCTAATCGACAAAAGACCCTTAATTCGTGACCACTCCTTGTCGGGGTCAAAAAAGTTGGAATTTCTTATAAAAAGTTAAATTGCCTATATCTTCTAAACTAAGCGTCTAATCGACAAAAGAGCCTTAATTCGTGACCTCTCCTTGTCGGGGTCAAAAAAGTTGGAATTTCTTATAAAAAGTTAAATTGCCTATATCTTCTAAACTAAGCGTCTAATCGACAAAAGACCCTTAATTCGTGACCACTCCTTGTCGGGGTCAAAAAAGTTGGAATTTCTTATAAAAACTTAAATTGCCTATATCTTCTAAACTAAGCGTCTAATCGACAAAAGAGCCTAAATTCGTGACCACTCCTTGTCGGGGTCCAAAAAGTTGGAATTTCTTATAAAAACTTAAATTGCCTATATCTTCTAAACTAAGCGTCTAATCGACAAAAGAGCCTTAATTCGTGACCACACCTTGTCGGGGTCAAAAATGTTAGAATTTCTTATAAAAACTTAAATTGTATCTATCTTTTAAACTAAGCGTCTAATCGACAAAAGAGCCTTAATTCGTGACCACGCCTTGTCGGGGTCAAAAAAGTTGGAATTTCTTATAAAAACTTAAATTGCCTATATCTTCTTAACTAAGCGTCTAATCGACAAAAGAGCCTTACTTCGTGACCACGCCTTGACGGGGTCAAAAAGTTGGAATTTCTTATAAAAACTTAAATTGTATCTATCTTTTAAACTAAGCGTCTAATCGACAAAAGAGCCTTAATTCGTGACCACACCTTGTCGGGGTCAAAAAAGTTGGAATTTCTTATAAAAACTTAAATTGCCTATATCTTCTTAACTAAGCGTCTAATCGACAAAAGATCCTTACTTCGTGACCACGCCTTGACGGGGTCAAAAAGCTGGAATTTCTTATAAAAACTAAAATTGTATCTATCTTCTAAACTAAGCGTCTAATCGGCAAAAGAGCCTTAATTCGTGACCACACCTTGTCGGGGTCAAAAAAGTTGGAATTTCTTATAAAAACTTAAATTGCCTATATCTTCTAAACTAAGCGTCTAATCGACAAAAGAGCCTTAATTCGTGACCACACCTTGTCGCGGTCAAAAAAGTTGGAATTTCTTATATAAAGTTAAATTGCCTATATCTTCTAAACTAAGCGTCTAATCGACAAAAGAGCCTCAATTCGTGACCACTCCTTGTCGGGGTCAAAAAAGTTGGAATTTCTTATAAAAAGTTAAATTGCCTATATCTTCTAAACTAAGCGTCTAATCGACAAAAGAGCCTTCATTCGTGACCACACCTTGTCGGGGTCAAAAGTTGGAATTTCTTATAAAAAGTTAAATTGCCTATATCTTCTAAACTAAGCGTCTAATCGACAAAAGACCCTTAATTCGTGACCACTCCTTGTCGGGGTCAAAAAAGTTGGAATTTCTTATAAAAAGTTAAATTGCCTATATCTTCTAAACTAAGCGTCTAATCGACAAAAGAGCCTTAATTCGTGACGACACCTTGTCGGGGTCAAAAGTTGGAATTTCTTATAAAAAGTTAAATTGCCTATATCTTCTAAACTAAGCGTCTAATCGACAAAAGAGCCTTAATTCGTGACGACACCTTGTCGGGGTCAAAAGTTGGAATTTCTTATATAAAGTTAAATTGCCTATATCTTCTAAACTAAGCGTCTAATCGACAAAAGAGCCTTAATTCGTGACCACTCCTTGTCGGGGTCAAAAAAGTTGGAATTTCTTATAAAAAGTTAAATTGCCTATATCTTCTAAACTAAGCGTCTATTCGACAAAAGAGCCTTAATTCGTGACCTCTCCTTGTCGGGGTCAAAAGTTGGAATTTCTTATAAAAAGTTAAATTGCCTATATCTTCTAAACTAAGCGTCTAATCGACAAAAGAGCCTAAATTCGTGACCACTCCTTGTCGGGGTCCAAAAAGTTGAAATTTCTTATAAAAAGTTAAATTGCCTAAGCGTCTAATCGACAAAAGAGCCTTAATTCGTGACCACTCCTTGTCGGGGTCAGAAAAGTTGGAATTTCTTATAACAAGTTAAATTGCATATATCTTCTAAACTAAGCGTCTAATCGACAAAAGACCCTTAATTCGTGACCACTCCTTGTCGGGGTCAAAAAAGTTGGAATTTCTTATAAAAACTTAAATTCCCTATATCTTCTAAACTAAGCGTCTAATCGACAAAAGAGCCTTAATTCGTGACCACTCCTTGTCGGGGTCAAAAAAGTTGGAATTTCTTATAAAAAGTTAAATTGCCTATATCTTCTAAACTAAGCGTCTAATCGACAAAAGAGCCTTAATTCGTGACCTCTCCTTGTCGGTTTCAAAAAAGTTGGAATTTCTTATAAAAACTTAAATTGCCTATATCTTCTAAACTAAGCGTCTAATCGACAAAAGAGCCTTAATTCGTGACCACTCCTTGTCGGGGTCAAAAAAGTTGGAATTTCTTATAAAAACTTAAATTGCCTATATCTTCTAAACTAAGCGTCTAATCGACAAAAGAGCCTTAATTCGTGACCACACCTTGTCGGGGTCAAAAAGTTGGAATTTCTTATAAAAACTTAAATTGCCTATATCTTCTAAACTAAGCGTCTAATCGACAAAAGAGCCTTAATTCGTGACCACACCTTGTCGGGGTCAAAAAGTTGGAATTTCTTATAAAAACTTAAATTGCCTATATCTTCTAAACTAAGCGTCTAATCGACAAAAGATCCTTAATTCGTGACCACACCTTGTCGGGGTCAAAAAAGTTGGAATTTCTTATAAAAACTTAAATTGCCTATATCTTCTTAACTAAGCGTCTAATCGACAAAAAAACCTAAATTCGTGACCACTCCTTGTCGGGGTCCAAAAAGTTGGAATTTCTTATAAAAACTTAAATTGCCTATATCTTCTAAACTAAGCGTCTAATCGACAAAAGAGCCTTCATTCGTGACCACACCTTGTCGGGGTCAAAAGTTGGAATTTCTTATAAAAAGTTAAATTGCCTATATCTTCTAAACTAAGCGTCTAATCGACAAAAGAGCCTTAATTCGTGACCTCTCCTTGTCGGGGTCAAAAGTTGGAATTTCTTATAAAAAGTTAAATTGCCTATATCTTCTAAACTAAGCGTCTAATCGACAAACAGCCTTAATTCGTGACCTCTCCTTGTCGGGGTCAAAACTTGGAATTTCTAATAAAAACTTAAATTGCCTATATCTTCTAAACTAAGCGTCTAATCGACAAAAGAGCCTTAATTCGTGACCACACCTTGTCGGGGTCAAAAAGTTGGAATTTCTTATAAAAACTTAAATTGCCTATATCTTCTAAACTAAGCGTCTAATCGACAAAAGAGCCTTAATTCGTGACCACACCTTGTCGGGGTCAAAAAGTTGGAATTTCTTATAAAAACTTAAATTGCCTATATCTTCTAAACTAAGCGTCTAATCGACAAAAGATCCTTAATTCGTGACCACACCTTGTCGGGGTCAAAAAAGTTGGAATTTCTTATAAAAACTTAAATTGCCTATATCTTCTTAACTAAGCGTCTAATCGACAAAAAAACCTAAATTCGTGACCACTCCTTGTCGGGGTCCAAAAAGTTGGAATTTCTTATAAAAACTTAAATTGCCTATATCTTCTAAACTAAGCGTCTAATCGACAAAAGAGCCTTCATTCGTGACCACACCTTGTCGGGGTCAAAAGTTGGAATTTCTTATAAAAAGTTAAATTGCCTATATCTTCTAAACTAAGCGTCTAATCGACAAAAGAGCCTTAATTCGTGACCTCTCCTTGTCGGGGTCAAAAGTTGGAATTTCTTATAAAAAGTTAAATTGCCTATATCTTCTAAACTAAGCGTCTAATCGACAAACAGCCTTAATTCGTGACCTCTCCTTGTCGGGGTCAAAAGTTGGAATTTCTAATAAAAACTTAAATTGCCTATATCTTCTAAACTAAGCGTCTAATCGACAAAAGAGCCTAAATTCGTGACCACTCCTTGTCGGGGTCCAAAAAGTTGAAATTTCTTATAAAAAGTTAAATTGCCTATATCTTCTAAACTAAGCGTCTAATCGACAAAAGAGCCTTAATTCGTGACCACTCCTTGTCGGGGTCAAAAAAGTTGGAATTTCTTATAAAAACTTAAATTGCCTATATCTTCTAAACTAAGCGTCTAATCGACAAAAGAGCCTTCATTCGTGACCACACCTTGTCGGGGTCAAAAGTTGCAATTTCTTATAAAAACTTGAATTGCCTATATCTTCTAAACTAAGCGTTTAATCGACAAAAGAGCCTTAATTCGTGACCACACCTTGTCGGGGTCAAAAAAGTTGGAATTTCTTATAAAAACTTAAATTGCCTATATCTTCTAAACTAAGCGTCTAATCGACAAAAGAGCCTTAATTCGTGACCACTCCTTGTCGGGGTCAAAAAAGTTGGAATTTCTTATAAAAAGTTAAATTGCCTATATCTTCTAAACTAAGCGTCTTATCGACAAAAGATCCTTAATTCGTGACCACTCCTTGTCGGGGTCAAAAAAGTTGGAATTTCTTATAAAAACTTAAATTGCCTATATCTTCTTAACTAAGCGTCTAATCGACAAAAGAGCCTAAATTCGTGACCACTCCTTGTTCGGGGTCAAAAAAGTTGGAATTTCTTATAAAAACTTAAATTGCCTATATCTTCTAAACTAAACGTCTAATCGACAAAAGAGCCTTAATTCGTGACCACACCTTGTCCGCGGTCAAAAAAGTTGGAATTTCTTATAAAAAGTGAAATTGCCTATATCTTCTAAACTAAGCGTCTAATCGACAAAAGAGCCTTAATTCGTGACCACACCTTGTCGGGGTCAAAAAAGTTGGAATTTCTTATAAAAACTTAAATTGCCTATATCTTCTTAACTAAGCGTCTAATCGACAAAAGAGCCTAAATTCGTGACCACTCCTTGTCGGGTCAAAAAAGTTGGAATTTCTTATAAAAACTTAAATTGCCTATATCTTCTTAACTAAGCGTCTAATCGACAAAAGAGCCTTACTTCGTGACCACGCCTTGACGGGGTCAAAAAGTTGGAATTTCTTATAAAAACTAAAATTGTATCTATCTTCTAAACTAAGCGTCTAATCGACGAAAGAGCCTTAATTCGTGACCACACCTTGTCGGGGTCAAAAAAGTTGGAATTTCTTATAAAAAGTTAAATTGCCTATATCTTCTAAACTAAGCGTCTAATCGACAAAAGAGCCTTAATTCGTGACCACACCTTGTCGGGGTCAAAAAAGTTGGAATTTCTTATAAAAACTTAAATTGCCTATATCTTCTAAACTAAGCGTCTAATCGACAAAAGAGCCTTAATTCATGACCACACCTTGTCGGGGTCAAAAAAGTTGGAATTTCTTATAAAAACTTAAATTGCCTAAATCTTCTAAACTAAGCGTCTAATCGACAAAAGAGCCTTAATTCGTGACCACACCTTGTCGGGGTCAAAAAAGTTGGAATTTCTTATAAAAATTTAAATTGCCTATATCTTCAAACTAAGCGTCAAATCGACAAAAGAGCCTTAATTCGTGACCACACCTTGTCGGGGTCAAAAAAGTTGGAATTTCTTATAAAAACTAAAATTGTATCTATCTTCTAAACTAAGCGTCTAATCGACAAAAGAGCCTAAATTCGAGACCACTCCTTGTCGGGGTCAAAAAAGTTGGAATTTCTTATAAAAACTTAAATTGCCTATATCTTCTAAACTAAGCGTCTAATCGACAAAAAAGACTTAATTCGTGACCACTCTTTGTCTTGGTCAAAAAGTTGGAATTTCTTATAAAAACTTTAATTGCCTATATCTTCTTAACTAAGCGTCTAATCGACAAAAGAGCCTTACTTCGTGACCACGCCTTGACGGGGTCAAAAAGTTGGAATTTCTTATAAAAACTAAAATTGTATCTATCTTCTAAACTAAGCGTCTAATCGACAAAAGAGCCTTAATTCGTGACCACACCTTGTCGGGGTCAAAAAAGTTGGAATTTCTTATAAAAACTTAAATTGCCTATATCTTCTAAACTAAGCGTCAAATCGACAAAAGAGCCTTAATTCGTGACCACACCTTGTCGGGGTCAAAAAAGTTGGAATTTCTTATAAAAATTAAATTGCCTATATCTTCTAAACTAAGCGTCTAATCGACAAAAGAGCCTTAATTCGTGACCACACCTTGTCGGGGTCAAAAAAGTTGGAATTTCTTATAAAAATTAAATTGCCTATATCTTCTAAACTAAGCGTCTAATCGACAAAAGAGCCTTAATTCGTGACCACACCTTGTCGGGGTCAAAAAAGTTGGAATTTCTTATAAAAATTTAAATTGCCTATATCTTCAAACTAAGCGTCAAATCGACAAAAGAGCCTTAATTCGTGACCACACCTTGTCGGGGTCAAAAAAGTTGGAATTTCTTATAAAAACTAAAATTGTATCTATCTTCTAAACTAAGCGTCTAATCGACAAAAGAGCCTTAATTCGTGACCACACCTTGTCGGGGTCAAAAAAGTTGGAATTTCTTATAAAAACTAAAATTGTATCTATCTTCTAAACTAAGCGTCTAATCGACAAAAGAGCCTAAATTCGAGACCACTCCTTGTCGGGGTCAAAAAAGTTGGAATTTCTTATAAAACTTAAATTGCCTATATCTTCTAAACTAAGCGTCTAATCGACAAAAAAGACTTAATTCGTGACCACTCTTTGTCTTGGTCAAAAAGTTGGAATTTCTTATAAAAACTTAAATTGCCTATATCTTCTTAACTAAGCGTCTAATCGACAAAAGAGCCTTACTTCGTGACCACGCCTTGACGGGGTCAAAAAGTTGGAATTTCTTATAAAAACTAAAATTGTATCTATCTTCTAAACTAAGCGTCTAATCGACAAAAGAGCCTTAATTCGTGACCACACCTTGTCGGGGTCAAAAAAGTTGGAATTTCTTATAAAAACTTAAATTGCCTATATCTTCTAAACTAAGCGTCAAATCGACAAAAGAGCCTTAATTCGTGACCACACCTTGTCGGGGTCAAAAAAGTTGGAATTTCTTATAAAAATTAAATTGCCTATATCTTCTAAACTAAGCGTCTAACCGACAAAAGAGCCTTAATTCGTGACCACACCTTGGCGGGGTCAAAAAAGTTGGAATTTCTTATAAAAATTAAATGGCCTATATCTTCTAAACTAAGCGTCTAATCGACAAAAGAGCCTTAATTCGTGACCACACCTTGTCGGGGTCAAAAAAGTTGGAATTTCTTATAAAAACTTAAATTGCCTATATCTTCTAAACTAAGCGTCTAATCGAATCGACAAAAGAGCCTTAATTCGTGACCACACCTTGTCGGGGTCAAAAAAGTTGGAATTTCTTATAAAAACTTGAATTGCCTATATCTTCTAAACTAAGTGTCTAATCGAATCGACAAAAGAGCCTTAATTCGTGACCACACCTTGTCGGGGTCAAAAAAGTTGGAATTTCTTATAAAAACTTAAATTGCCTATATCTTCTAAACTAAGCGTCTAATCGACAAAAGAGCCTTAATTCGTGACCACTCCTTGTCGGGGTCAAAAAAGTTGGAATTTCTTATAAAAAGTTAAATTGCCTATATCTTCTAAACTAAGCGTCTAATCGACAAAAGAGCCTTAATTCGTGACCACACCTTGTCGAGGTCAAAAAAGTTGGAATTTCTTATAAAAACTTAAATTCCTTATATCTTCTAAACTAAGCGTCTAATCGACAAAAGAGCCTTAATTCGTGACCACACCTTGTCGGGGTCCAAAAAGTTGGAATTTCTTATAAAAACTTAAATTGCCTATATCTTCTAAACTAAGCGTCTAATCGACAAAAGATCCTTAATTCGTGACCACACCTTGTCGGGGTCAAAAAAGTTGGAATTTCTTATAAAAATTTAATTTGCCAATATCTTCTAAACTAAGCGTCTAATCGACAAAAGAGCCTAAATGCGTGACCACATCTTATCGGGGTCAAAAAAGTTAGAATTTCTTATAAAAACTTAAATTGCCTATATCTTCTAAACTAAGCGTCTAATCGACAAAAGATCCTTAATTCGTGACCACACCTTGTCGGGGTCAAAAAAGTTGGAATTTCTTATAAAAATTTAAATTGCCAATATCTTCTAAACTAAGCGTCTAATCGACAAAAGAGCCTAAATGCGTGACCACATCTTATCGGGGTCAAAAAAGTTGGAATTTCTTATAAAAACTTAAATTGCCTATATCTTCTAAACTAAGCGTCTATTCGACAAAAGAGCCTTAATTCGTGACCTCTCCTTGTCGGGGTCAAAAGTTGGAATTTCTTATAAAAAGTTAAATTGCCTATATCTTCTAAACTAAGCGTCTAATCGACAAAAGAGCCTTAATTCGTGACCAAACCTTGCCAGCGTGAAAAAAGTTGGAATTTCTTTTAAAAACTTAAAGTGACTATATCTTCTTAACTAAGCGTCTAATCGACAAAAGAGCCTTAATTCGTGACCACACCTTGTCGGGGTCAAAATGTTGGAATTTCTTATAAAAACTTAAATTGCCTATACCATCTAAACTAAGCGTCTAATCGACAAAAGAGCCTTAATTCGTGACGACTCCTTGTCGGGGTCAAAAAGTGGGAATTTCTTATAAAAACTTAAATTGCCTATATCTTCTTAACTAAGCGTGTAATTGACAAAAGAGCCTAAATTCGTGAACACTCCTTGTCGGGGTCAAAAAAGTTGGAATTTCTTATATAAACTTAAATTGCCTATATCTTCTAAACTAAGCGTCTAATCGACAAAAGAGCCTTAATTCGTGACCACACCTTGTCGGGGTCAAAAAGTTGGAATTTCTTATAAAAACTGAAATTGTCTCTATCTTCTAAACTAAGCGTCTAATCGACAAAAGAATCTTTTTATAAGAGATTCCAAAAAGTTGGAATCTCTTATAAAAACTCAATTTGCCTATATCTTCTAAACTAAGCGTCTAATCGACAAAAGAGCCTTTATTCGTAACGACTTGTTGTCGGGGTCAAAAAAGTTGGAATTTCTTATAAAAACTTAAATTGCCTATATCTTCTTAGCTAAGCGTCTAATCGACAAAATAGCCTTAATTCGTGACCACACCTTGTCGGGGTCAAAAAGTTGGAATTTCTTATAAAAACTGAAATTTTCTCTATCTTCTAAACTAAGCGTCTAATCGACAAAAGAGCCTTATTTCGTGACCCCTCCTTGTCGGGGTCAAAAAAGTTGGAATTTCTTATAATAATTTAAATTGCCTATATCTTCTTAGCTAAGCGTCTAATCGACAAAAGAGCCTTATTTCGTGACCCCTCCTTGTCGGGGTTAAAAAGTTGGAATCTCTTGTAAAAACTCAATTTGCCTATATCTTCTAAACTAAGCGTCTAATCGACAAAAGAGCCTTTATTCGTAACGACTTGTTGTCGGGGTCAAAAAAGTTGGAATTTCTTATAAAAACTTAAATTGCATATATCTTCTTAACTAAGCGTCTAATCGACAAAAGAGCCTTAATTCGTGACCTCTCCTTGTCGGGGTCAAAAAATTTGGAATTTCTTATAAAAACTTAAATTGCATATATCTTCTTAACTAAGCGTCTAATCGACAAAGAAGCCTTAATTCGTGACCACTCCTTGCCAGCGTGAAAAAAGTTGGAATTTCTTTTAAAAACTTAAATTGACTATATCTTCTTAACTAAGCGTCTAATCGACAAAAGAGCATAAATTCATGACCACTCCTTGTCGGGGCAAAAAAGTTGGAATTTCTTATAAAATCTTAAATTGCCTATATCTTATAAACTAAGCCTCTAATCGACAAAAGAGCCTTTATTCGTGACGACTTCTTGTCGGGGTCAAAAATGTTGGAATTTCTTATAAAAACTTAAATTGCCTATATCTTCTAAACTAAGCGTGTAATCGACAAAGAGCCTTTATTCGTGACCACTCCTTGTCGGGGTCAAAAAAGTTGTAATTTCTTATAAAAACTTAAATTGCCTATATCTTCTTAACTAAGCGTCTAATCGACAAAAGAGCCTTTCTTCGTGACCTATCCTTGTCGGGGTCAAAAAAGTTGGAATTTCTTATAAAAACTTAAATTACCTATACCTTCTAAACTAAGCGTCTAATCGACAAAAGAGCCTTAATTCGTGACCACACCTTGTCGGGGTCAAAATGTTGGAATTTCTTATAAAAACTTAAATTGCCTATACCATCTAAACTAAGCGTCTAATCGACAAAAGAGCCTTAATTCGTGACGACTTCTTGTCGGGGTCAAAAAGTGGGAATTTCTTATAAAAACTTAAATTGCCTATATCTTCTTAGCTAAGCGTCTAATCGACAAAAGAGCCTTATTTCGTGACCCCTCCTTGTCGGGGTTAAAAAGTTGGAATCTCTTATAAAAACTCAATTTGCCTATATCTTCTAAACTAAGCGTCTAGTCGACAAAAGAGCCTTTATACGTAACGACTTGTTGTCGGGGTCAAAAAAGTTGGAATTTCTTATAAAAACTTAAATTGCATATATCTTCTTAACTAAGCGTCTAATCGACAAAAGAGCCTTAATTCGTGACCTCTCCTTGTCGGGGTCAAAAAATTTGGAATTTCTTATAAAAACTCAAATTGCCTATATCTTCTTAACTAAGCGTCTAACCGACAAAAGAACCTTAATTCGTGACCACTCCTTGTCGGGGTCAAAAAAGTTGGAAATTCTTATAAAAACTTAAATGTCCTATATCTTCTAAACTAAGCGTCTAATGGACAAAAGAGCCTTTATTCGTGGCCACACCTTGTCGGGATCTAAAAGTTGGAGTTTCTTACAAACTTAAAAGCCTTTATACGTGACGACTCCTTGTCGGGGTCAAAAAAGTTGGAATTTCTTATAAAAACTTAACTTGCCTATATCTTCTTAACTAAGCGTCTAATCGATAAAAGAGTTAATTCGTGACCACTCCTTGTCGGGGTCAAAAAAGTTGGAATTTCTTATAAAAACTTAAAGTGCCTATATCTTCTTAACTAAGCGTCTAATCGACAAAAGAACCTTAATTCGTGACCACTCCTTGTCGGGGTCAAAAAAGTTGGAATCTCTTATAAAAACTTAAATTGCCTATATCTTCTAATCTAACCGTCTAATCGACAAAAGAGCCTTTATTCGTGACGACTTCTTGTCAGGGTCAAAAAAGTTGGGATTTCTTATAAAAACTTAAATCGCCCATATCTTCTAAACTAAGCGTCTAATCAACAAAAGAGCCTTAATTCGTGACCACTCCTTGTCGGGGTCAAAAAAGTTGGAACTTCTTATAGAAACTTAACTTGCCTATATCTTCTTAACTAAGCGTCTAATCGACAAAAAAGACTTAATTCGAGACCACTCTTTGTGGGGGTCAAAAAAGTTGGAATTTCTTATAAAAACTTAACTTGTCTATATCTTCTTAACTAAGCGTCTAATCGACAAAAGAGCCTAAATTCGTGACCACTCCTTGTCGGGGTCAAAAAGTTGGAATTTCTTATAAAAACTTAAATTGCCCATATCTTCTAAACTAAGCGTCTAATCAACAAAAGAGCCTTAATTCGTGACCACTCCTTGTCGGGGTCAAAAAAGTTGGAACTTCTTATAGAAACTTAACTTGCCTATATCTTCTTAACTAAGCGTCTAATCGACAAAAGAGCCTTAATTCGTGACCACTCCTTGCCGGGGTCAAAAAAGTTGGAATTTCTTATAAAAACTTAACTTGTCTATATCTTCTTAACTAAGCGTCTAATCGACAAAAGAGCCTAAATTCGTGACCACTCCTTGTCGGGGTCAAAAAAGTTGGAATTTCTTATAAAAACTTAAATTGCCTATATCTTCTTAACTAAGCGTCTGATCGACAAAAGAGCGTAAATTCGTGACCACTCCTTGTCGGGGTCAAAAAGTTGGAATTTCTTATAAAAACTTAAATTGCCTATATCTTCTTAACTAAGCGTCTGATCGACAAAAGAGCGTAAATTCGTGACCACTCCTTGTCGGGGTCAAAAAGTTGGAATTTCTTATAAAAACTTAAATTGCCCATATCTTCTAAACTAAGCGTCTAATCAACAAAAGAGCCTTAATTCGTGACCACTCCTTGTCGGGGTCAAAAAAGTTGGAACTTCTTATAGAAACTTAACTTGCCTATATCTTCTTAACTAAGCGTCTAATCGACAAAAGAGCCTTAATTCGTGACCACTCCTTGCCGGGGTCAAAAAAGTTGGAATTTCTTATAGAAACTTAACTTGCCTATATCTTCTTAACTAAGCGTCTAATCGACAAAAGAGCCTTAATTCGTGACCACACCTTTTCGGGGTCAAAAAAGTTGGAATTTCTTATAAAAACTTAAATTGCCTATATCTTCTTAACTAAGCGTCTAATCGACAAAAGAGCCTTAATTCGTGACCACTCCTTGTCGGGGTCAAAAAAGTTGGAACTTCTTATAGAAACTTAACTTGCCTATATCTTCTTAACTAAGCGTCTAATCGACAAAAAAGACTTAATTCGAGACCACTCTTTGTGGGGGTCAAAAAAGTTGGAATTTCTTATAAAAACTTAAATTGCCTATATCTTCTTAACTAAGCGTCTAATCGACAAAAGAGCCTTAATTCGTGACCACTCCTTGCCGGGGTCAAAAAAGTTGGAATTTCTTATAAAAACTTAACTTGTCTATATCTTCTTAACTAAGCGTCTAATCGACAAAAGAGCCTAAATTCGTGACCACTCCTTGTCGGGGTCAAAAAAGTTGGAATTTCTTATAAAAACTTAAATTGCCTATATCTTCTTAACTAAGCGTCTGATCGACAAAAGGGCGTAAATTCGTGACCACTCCTTGTCAGGGTCAAAAAGTTGGAATTTCTTATAAAAACTTAAATTGCCTATATCTCCTAAACTAAGCGTCTAATCGACAAAAGAGCCTTAATTCGGGACCACTCCTTGTCGGGGTCAAAAAAGTTGGAATTTCTTATAAAAACTTAAATTGCCTATATCTTCTTAACTAAGCGTCTAATCGACAAAAGAGCCTTAATTCGTGACCACACCTTTTCGGGGTCAAAAAAGTTGGAATTTCTTATAAAAACTTAAATTGCCTATATCTTCTTAACTAAGCGTCTAATCGACAAAAGAGCCTTAATTCGTGACCACACCTTTTCGGGGTCAAAAAAGTTGGAATTTCTTATAAAAACTTAAATTGCCTATATCTTCTTAACTAAGCGTCTAATCGACAAAAGAGCCTAAATTCGTGACCACTTCTTGTCGGGGTCAAAAAGTTGGAATTTCTTATAAAAACTTAAATTGCCTATATCTCCTAAACTAAGCGTCTAATCGACAAAAGAGCCTTAATTCAGGACCACTCCTTGTCGGGGTCAAAAAAGTTGGAATTGCTTATAAAAACTTAAATTGCCTATATCTTCTTAACTAGCGTCTAATCGACAATAGAGCATAAATTCGTGACCACTCCTTGTCGGGGTCAAAAAAGTTGGAATTTCTTATAAAAACTTAAATTGCATACATCTTCTAAACTAAGCGTCTAATCGACAAAAGAGCCTTTATTCGTGACCTTGTCGGGGTCAAAAAGTTGGAATTTCTTATAAAAATTTAAATGGCCTATATCTTCTTAACTATGCGTCTAATCGACAAAAGAGCATAAATTCGTGACCACTCCTTGTCGGGGTCAAAAAAGTTGGGATTTCTTATAAAAACTTAAATTGCCTATATCTTATTAACTAAGCGTCTAATCGACAAAAGAGCCTAAATTCGTGACCACTCCTTATCGGGGTCAAAAAGTTGGAATTTCTTATAAAAACTTAAATTGCCTATATCTTCTAAACTAAGCGTCTAATCGACAAAAGAGCCTTTATTCGTGACCACACCTTGTCGGGGTCAAAAAGTTGGAATTTCTTATAAAACTTTAAATTGCCTATATCTTCTAAACTAAGCGTCTAATGGACAAAAGAGCCTTAATTCGTGACCACACCTTCGTCGGGGTCAAAAATTTGGAATTTCTTATAACAACATAAATTGCCTATATCTTCTTAACTAAGCGTCAAATCGACAAAAGAGCATAAATTCTTTATCACTCCTTGTCGGGGTCAAAAAAGTCGACAAAAGAGCCTAAATTCGTGACCACTCCTTGTCGGGGTCAAAAAGTTGGAATTTCTTATAAAAACTTAAATTGCCTATATCTTCTTAACTAAGCGTCTAATCGACAAAAGAGCATAAATTCGTGACCACTCCTTGTCGGGGTCAAAAAAGTTGGAATTTCTTATAAAAACTTAAATTGCCTATATCTTCTAAACTAAGCGTCTAATCGACAAAAGAGCCTTAATTCGTGACCGCTCCTTATGGAATTTCTTATAAAAACTTAAATTGCCTATATCTTCTTAACTAAGCGTCTAATCGACAAAAGAGCCTTACTTCGTGACCACGCCTTGACGGGGTCAAAAAGTTGGAATTTCTTATAAAAACTAAAATTGTATCTATCTTCTAAACTAAGCGTCTAATCGACAAAAGAGCCTTAATTCGTGACCACACCTTGTCGGGGTCAAAAAAGTTGGAATTTCTTATAAAAACTTAAATTGCCTATATCTTCTAAACTAAGCGTCTAATCGACAAAAGAGCCTTAATTCGTGACCACACCTTGTCGGGGTCAAAAAGTTGGAAATTTCTTATAAAAACTCAAATTGCCTATATCTTTTTAACTAAGCGTCTAAACGACAAAAGAGCATAAATTCGTGACCACTCCTTATCGGGGTCAAAAAGTTGGAATTTCTTATAAAAACTTAAATTGCCTATATCTCCTAAACTAAGCGTCTAATCGACAAAAAAGCCTTAATTCGGGACCACTCCTTGTCGGGGTCAAAAAAGTTGGAATTTCTTATAAATACTTAAATTGCCTATATCTTCTTAACTAAGCGTCTAATCGACAAAAGAGCCTTAATTCGTGACCACACCTTGTCGGCGTCAAAAATATGGACCAATAATATTTCACCGCACCAAGCAGTACACTTAAGTGGGTGTAGTTATTGCTGATGAACTGGTCTTGGATTCTCCGCAATTTTCCTGCAACAGGGCGGTTTATTGTTGGTTCTGAAGGTCCAGTACTTACTGTAAAAAGCGACGATAAGAACGCTGCGTCAAAACAATTAACTCTTGATTTTTAATTTATAATCGCTGTCTGTTGTGTAGTGTTTCATTTCAAATTCCCCAAATTCACTTTACAAAATTCTAAAATAAAAAATAGAAATAAATTTAAAAAGTTATTAAACATTCAAACCACAACGGTATTCTTGCGCCACCCTGTACATGCACAGGATTATTCGAATAAGGTTTGGTTTTTAGTTGCAGCACCACTTGTGAAAGGTATGTGTCTGTACTAGAATCAAGAATAATTCGGTCATACTTTTATTATCGATAAAGTATCATTTAATTACCATTATCGCTAGATGGCGACATATTATGGTTCCACGAATTGCTTCTTCTTTGCAATATGGTATAAAAGAGCACCTCACAAATTCTCTGTTGATTTATCCACTTTTGTTTGACTGCAATCTTAAAGAGGTTTAAAGGTCAGAATTGAAACCAAAAAAAACACAGAAAACGCTGAATTCACACACTCATTTTATGTTTGTCAATTTAGCCTAATCTTAAAAAAATTGTAATAGTTTTCCAGATTAGATCCGTTGTTTACGCTGTTAATATGTGTAGGTTTTTTGTGTGGCGTTTACTAAATAAAAGCAAATTTGTTGGAGGTGCATATATCTTAATCTGGACCGATTTTCATTACTTTTAATAGTGTCAGTCTTTGATTCAAAGAAATTAATTTGCCAAATTTCATTACAATCGGACAACTCCAGCGATTTGTACTTTACTTAAAAGCCATTGGTAGAAGGACACACGGGAGGACGGACAGACAGACATCGATAAATCGAATCAGATAGTGAGTCGCTTGGCACACTTAAAGGGGGTCTAGCACAAATATTTTTCGTAGCTACAAAAATTTGCCAAGAAAATAACAGCCCTAACAACGATGTCGAACGGTAACGTTCTCACGCATTCTAAGCCACAAAGAGCTATATCGTAACCACTTACAAGCATCAGAACGACAAGTCGAAAGAAAGTGAGTGAGAAACGACGTAATCATTTCAATACAAAATAGGGAGTCACTAATTATTTTCGTTCTCCCACAAACGTGAAAATCACCCATTTGTGTTTTGTCTTTGATTTGATAACAGAAACGCATAAAAGCACATATAAAGTAAATGCCGAAATTTAATGCAATAGAATCGTTGTTTTTTAATTCTGTACACTCCGTTCTGCAGATTTTTCATTATTTCGTTCATCATTTTTTCAATTTAAAAAAATATCATCCCAAAATATTGTTTGTTTACATTATTTTTTTTTCAGTTGCTTCAGTCAATACATTTGAGTTTCATGATATTTCATTGCCTCTTTTGTATCGAGTTCATTTACACACAAGATGAGAATTTCCTCAAAATAACGTTAAAACACCCTGACTTATAATTAACTAATCGTTTAAATGTTTTGCATCATATATTCGCAAATTTTTTTGCATTTCAAATAGGCTAAAAGTGTTTCAACTATATTTTTATATGTTCATTTATTCCATATGAATCCAAATAAAAAACAGATAAACGTCTTGATAAATTGACACTTTTTGCTGTAAGCTGAATAAAAGTATAGCGCGCATCTAGGCAAATTTCAAATAAGTTCAAAATGTTTGTGCTGGCAACAATTTCAGTCAATCGCAACACGTAAAGCTATGCGAACGATCAGTCGAAAGATAGTGACCACCGTGAGTGACTGGCTTTCGTTTAACATCGTGCCTAAGACTGTAACTTACAATACCACTTTCGACAGAGGTGCATGTTACAATACAACCCTGTCACTTGGCATTTAAAATTGATTACAGAAAATCATAGTAATCGGCAAAACAGTCTTCTACATTTATCGTTATCGAAATAGCGCAGCTGTCAAAAGAAGAAGCACGAAACAGCATTGCAAAAGCACGCCGATTTAACTAGAGAGAGGGGAATTAAGTTTCTAACGATATTGCAAATAAATAAGTAATCCAAGTGTTATTTGTTAAAATAACAAATAAATTGTTTTCAAACGGCCGTATAACAGTTCGTAGCAAAAGGATTATTTTGGCAGTCTGCAATAGAACAGCCACCAACTTTTTCGCAACAAAAATCCGCAACGTTCACAGTTGGGTTGGTTAAAAAAAACAGCAGCAGAAGAAGGAAACGAAGAAGAATAAAGCAAAAATGCCGAGCGATACCATTGCCAAAGTAAGTCTTTTTTAGTGATTGAATAATTTGTGATTTATTTGCCAAAGAAACCGTCTAATTGAAGGTTATTGATTATTTCGTTTTTGGTTTAATCCCGCTGGGTGGTTGCAGCAAGTCCAGGACTATAAAGATTCGTTAATCAAAAAAGCCGAGCAACTCATTATTCAAGGCTTTCCCGAAAAGATAGTGGAACTCAATGAACTGCTAGACACCCCCATGTTTAGTGAGCGCAACTTCACCGAGGTCCATCAAGACTTGAACATTCCAGTGCCCGATCCCATATTGGTCAACAATAATGGCTCAGATGCCGGTTCAAAGCCATCGGATGGCGGTGATGCTGATCAGCCGGCAGCCAAGCGGGCTCGCACGGAGGCTCCCGTTGTGACTGGCACTAAAGTCATGTATTTGCCCAGCGGCTCTGTGCCTTGTAATACACCGCTGTGTGAGATGATTAAAGTCGTTAAGCCAATAATCAGGAAATTGGTGGAAGATTGTAAGTTGAGGTTCTTTTTCATAGTAAGATTTGTTTTTCAACTACGTTTTTTTTTCTCTACAGCAAATCTATTGAAAATGTGGATTTCCTTCATGATTCCGAAAATCGAAGATGGCAACAATTTCGGTGTTTCCATTCAAGAGGATACCTTGGCTGAAATTCAAACTGTTGAATCCGAGGCGGCGGCATTTTTCGATCAGATTTCCCGCTATTTCCTCTCCAGAGCTAAAGTCGTTTCGAAAGTCGCCAAATATCCACATATCGATGATTATAGGCGCGCCGTAGTAGAGCTCGACGAAAAGGAATACCTCAGTCTGTGGTTGGTGGTGTGTGAGGTAAGAAATCGTTACTCCTCGCTGCACGACATTGTCATCAAGAATATGGAAAAACTTAAGAAACCACGTTCCTCAAATGCCGAGAGTCTTTATTAGGAGACCGAGGAGTAGTTCAACAACAACAAAACATTCAACGATCGCCACAACATTGCTGTAAAAATCCTCGTGCTCGACAATTTTTTGTATTTAGAGAAACACTGAATGAAACTAAGGCTTCTTCTCTCCTCCCCCCCCTCTCCCTACCTTAAACAAGAAATATAAAAATACATACAATACATAAACATAGTTTTCTACTTGTAAACTCGGGTCCGATATCTCCATCCAGCCCGATTCTTATATTTCTTACACCATTCGATTAATACAGTATCTTATATTGACGACTTGTTTACATATAAGAAGGAATGAAACATCTGTTTGAAATTATTCCGTTTTCTCTGTTTCGTTATTATATACATTAAGAATTACTTTTGAAACTACAATACATACAACAATAACAACATCAAAAATAAAATCGAAAATTTCATTTCAAAAATTCTTAAAGAGCTAAAAATTAAAAAGTAATTTAAGATTTTCTGTTGAATATTTTAAACGCAAAAGTGTGAAACACATTTTTTTAAATTCCATTTGAACTCTGTTCGTTAGTGTAAGCTAGTTTTATACATCCGCTTTAATTTCACAATATTGGGAAAGAGATACGTCTCACTTCATATACCTCCAAAAACGTGGTCGCATTGCATTGAAAACCCCGTACAGAGCATCTCGAACTCAAACTAATAGTTGACTTTGGTACCAGCCACAAGGAGAGACTTCGTGAAAAGCCGCTGATGAGCTTCAACGCCCGCCGAAGGCGCTGAAACGGTGTCTGAGCCATTTTTGTTGTTGATTATTATGAGTTCGGGCACTGAAATGTACATGGGTTAGACTTCGGTGAAATCGGTTTATAAATCTTATAATACTTTAAGACTAATTCATTTACTAAAATAAGGAAAGATTGTTGCGAAGAATAAATATGTAGTACTACAGATTAATAATTTTCCCACGGAACGGGATATGTTCGTTTCATAGCAAATGTTTGTAACTACCAAAAATATATGAGCTAGACCCACAATTTGGAGTACCGATCGACGCATAATTAACAGCTGTTTCTAACGATGTCCGTCAGTTCACCTTATGCTTGTAATCAAACTACAGATTGTAATTGTCCCACCTTCATTAAATTTGGCAGAAGTACTTTTTTTGACCGAGGACGGACGCTATTGAAATTTAAGAAAAATCAGTTCAGATTTGGATGTAGCTCCCTCACCTATGTTCAACCGATTTTAGCTCTTGTAGCCACATATTGCATCCAATCTGATGAAATTAGTAACAAGTCAGTTTTTTAGTTCTTGGAATTCAGGGAAATCAGTTCAGATTTAGATATATCTTCCACACATACATACATATGTTCATTCGATTTTATGTTTTATCTCTGCGAGTAAAAGCAACATAATACATCTAATCTTGTTAAAATTTGGCACAATTAAGGTTTTTTTGACAATTGAGTTTCAAATTATGTTTAATCGATTTAATGCCTTAAGCTCTAGAAACCACATAAAACATCTAATCTTTATAAAAATTTGGCACAGTTTATAACGATTGATAATTTGCCAGATCAGTTAAATATGAGTCATATCAGTCCACGTTTGATATAGCCGATTTTACATACAACACTATTTTAATTCCAATTTCGGTCAAATTTGGCGACGAAACAAGGAATATTAGGCCAAGTTTTTCATATATTCACCAAACAAATGGTTATGAGCCCGAAAATGGCATAATACAGTACACGTGGACACGACAGCCGTTTCTACGCACCGGATAGACCCGAGGCAGCAATTCTTCGGCCAAGGGGTGTCACCCCGGTACGGTTTGCTGCTACAACAACAAGTGGACCAATTATTTTCACAATTTGACTAAATTTAGATGACGGAAAAAAAGCCAAAGTGTTGGTCAATTAAAAAAACGTGAAATTATGCCATAAATTTAAATATTACATTGAATTAATATTTAAATCTTGGTAGATTTAAAGCCCGTCCAAAAACGTATTTTCAATTGTTTTATTCCTCGGTTGGGCCAAGGATATTTTGGACGTTTAAGCCAATTGTTTTTGCATGTATTTTAACTTAAGAAGTTATGTTTATGCATTTAAGTAAGCCATCAAAAGATACATACAGTTACGGACAAACAAGGTTGTTTAAAGTTATTTTGAAAGGAAAGTGTTTTTACAAACAAATGTTAAAAATTTATTTTTATTTTATATATATCCGTGTTATATACAACAAAAGCTCGAAATAGTTCTCTTATATGAATAATAATAATCAAAACATGTTTACCGATACTCTGATTTCGAAAGGGTAATTTTTAAAGACAAGTTTTAAAATAAAAATTATCTTTTTAACTTTGGCTTAAGAGCTTACATATATATTGTAGAACAACCTTTACTTCGCTAAATAATTTGCTTTATGTTGGCTTTAGGTCCCCTTTATACTGACAAGTCCTTGAATACCATGTTTATTTAATATTTTCCCTATAATCTGTCCTTGTAGTTCGATTTTATTGGTAAAATTTATTCCTTTACTATTTTCTAAAAATATTCTACAGGATTCAGAGCAGGTAATTTTGCAATTTTTGTACATAACCCGCAATTGCATTTTGCACTCTAAATTTTTTTTAATATATTTTTACTCAAAATTTTATCAACGAGTCAAACACCAGACGAAAGACTCAGCTATTGGCATAGCATCGTGAAGAGATGGAAATGGAAATTTTTACAACTTATAAGAGGCTGAAGGTCTTGCCGGAATACTGCAACACGCTACCAATCACAGATGATGGGGTTGAATGTCCACCACTGACCCAGAAAGAGGTCAAAACCAGTAATAACCAGCACTGTCAAAGTAGTATAGAGGTATTCGTATCAGCACTGAAAAAATGAAGGATCGTGTTGGCAAATAGATGTTATTTTGGGCTCAGCTTATGAGCCCTTTCGAAAGACGAAATTTACACTTTACAATACACTGTTCTTCCAAAAGCGGGTGAGAGTGTAGTGTCAGCCTTTGAGAAAAAATTCCTTTGTAAAATCTAAGGCCCCAGCTGCGCGGCCGGGTAGTACAGGGTGTTCAACGGGAAGGTATACTACTTGGAATTGCCGCTATTTTGGTAAACATTAGTCTTGACAGCTCGTATTTGGCAGTCGTAAAGTAGAGACGTAGCAAAATCAATCATCGATTACTGTGACGATGAGGAAGTTACGTGAAATTTTTGGAGAAACAACGTGCCAACAAAACGCACTATTTACCGTGTAGTCAATGATTTCGAAAAAAGAGGGTCTGTAGCTGATAGGCCCAAGCATGGACCACAACGTACTGCAGGATCGGCTGAAAACATTACCGCTGCTCAAGAAAGTGTTCAAAACAATCCATCATCCTGCATTCGACGCCGTGCTGAATGTAACGAAAGATGTGCTTAAAAGGGCTCGCATTTGTGAGATTAACAGAGGCGGCCTTTTATCTGATATTGTATTTCATACATAATTGCCTACATTAAATAAAACAATGATCAATATAAGATCCATTCTCATTCATTTATTCAAAAATTAAAAACAAACAAACTAGTTTACCTTCCCTACGGACACCTTGTATTTGCGTCAGACGAACCGAGAGCTGTAGGATATGTATCCCGACATGAATGTAGTTAAACGCATCAAAATCCAACGATTGCACTCGCTTGGACAAGTTGGACGAATGGAAACAAACGTGGAATTGCCACGGAATGCGCAGACAGGGAAGACCGAGACTCCAGTGGATAGTCCAAGTAAAGGCAGATGCGAAGATCCTTGGAAGTGGAAACTAAAGGACGCACTTCCAAGACCAAAGTGCTTATAAAACATTTATTGAGCAGGCCCGGACCAACAAGAGGCCGTGTAGCCAGCCTAAGTAAGTAAGAATTGGGCAGCATCACATCGCTTAGGATATGGATATTGAAGGTAATTATTTTCAAAAACTAAATGCCATAAAATGTCCTTTCAAATTACAAATAAAGATTCCACGCTTGATTTGATGTTTTATATTTTTTTTGTTCTGAAAAATACCTCAAGATGGATCACCCTATATAAGCAGTAATTATATTAACCGCCATATATTAATTAACACAATAGGATAATGCAAAGAAAATACGAGATAAAGAACTGCCAGGCAGAACAATATTTTGAATAAATCCAGGATAATAACAGCGATAATATTATAAGTACTCCAGGGGTTTTACAATTTTAATTGTTTCTATTTCATTAAGAGGTTCTAAACTATTCATTTTGGTGGTTCATGCACAATAGAAGGGATAGATAAGTACTTTAACAGACTCAAACGGATTGTTTAACCGTTTCGGGACGAGAACTTTTGTGGCCATCAATCTTAAAAAAGAGTTTAGATATAGTCTCCTATTGTTGTTTTAAGAAAAGTAATTTCATAATATATTTTTAGGACGTTCCGAAAAGGAGATATCGTCCTGGGACAAAAACATCCCAAACACACCTGAAAAGCAAAATTTGAATAATAAAATCAGAATATATTTTACTTTATTTCAATTTATTTTATTCTTTTATAATATTTATTGTAGCATAAAATTATTTTAATTAGTTTCTATGGCAAGGTGTGAAACATTTTTTACAAAACGCCAAGTTGCAGGCAATGCAAAGCTGATTTGTGCGACTTTCTTTTCCGTTTTTAGTACAATTTTTACTTTTACAGTGTAAATTGTTTCTATTTCATTAAGAGGTTCTAAACTATTCATTTTGGTGGTTCATGCACAATAGAAGGGATAGATAAGTACTTTAACAGACTCAAACGGATTGTTTAACCGTTTCGGGACGAGAACTTTTGTGGCCATCAATCTTAAAAAAGAGTTTAGATATAGTCTCCTATTGTTGTTTTAAGAAAAGTAATTTCATAATATATTTTTAGGACGTTCCGAAAAGGAGATATCGTCCTGGGACAAAAACATCCCAAACACACCTGAAAAGCAAAATTTGAATAATAAAATCAGAATATATTTTACTTTATTTCAATTTATTTTATTCTTTTATAATATTTATTGTAGCATAAAATTATTTTAATTAGTTTCTATGGCAAGGTGTGAAACATTTTTTACAAAACGCCAAGTTGCAGGCAATACAAAGCTGATTTGTGCGACTTTCTTTTCCGTTTTTAGTACAATTTTTACTTTTACACATTTTTATAATGAAAAGAGTAGCAAATGCTCGTATTTGCCGTGTGTTCTGTCTTATTTTAACGATAACCCCATCTCATGTGCATTAACCCCGAAGTAGTTCGTTACAGAATGAACACGCATGGAACCTTTTTAAGAACTTGCAATCTCCTTGGCCAAAGTTGTAATAATAAGTTTGTTCGTTTACTTGCAAATTTGTGCAAATTTTTACTGGATCGTGTTCGTTTACACAAAAAGTCCAGTTAATGAGAGCCAGAGAGAGAAAATTTTGACAGTTCGATGTTAGAGAGTTTGCAAATTTTGGTTGGAGAAATTTAAGCCAACAAAAATTTGCAAGATATAACAGATGTTTGAAATCAGCAGGATTATGTAAATAAATAAAAGTAAAAAAAATTTACAACGGAATAGGTAAGTAAAAATTGGAATATAATTTAATTAAATGAAATATAATGCAAACAGTTAACAATATCAGCTGTTTCATTGCAAATTTTTACTGGAAGCTGTTGGCTCTATGAAAAAAAGCCCCAAAAATAAGGCCCAGAATGAAAATGAAATAATGCCCCAAAAATGGGGCCTTATTTCGTTATGAAACTAAGCCCCAATTCCTACAATGAAATAAAACCCTAAAAAGATGAAAAGAGACCCCAAACCTAAAATGAAACAACGTCCAATTTTTTATAATGAACTAAGGTCCCATTTTTTTAAAAGAAATATAGTTTTATAGTTTCTTTATTGAATCTTAATCAAATATTAAACAAACACCTGCATTGTATCTTCAACAATTTTTCGGCAATATGGACATTTATAGCGCTCTAATCCCTTGGAAATCACATCTGCTTCCAATTTTAAATTGCATTTTCGATTTGACTTCAGCATAAGCAAACCTAATTGAACCTGACGGCTACAACGGAAGTGCCATTATTTTATGATAAGTCACAGATGCTGCCTTCGAAGCTTTGATAAAGTCAAGCAATAATTTTGGGCTACACATATTTCGCCTTATAATGAGAAGTGTAAAAGGCGTAGAAGTTAAAAGTTTGATCGAATTTTTAATTTCTACATCTTTTACACATCGACAAAATCAAAGCTTTTTTCCAACACCACCAATTTACACTAACAGAAAGACGTGTGTGCAGACATGGTGCAGAAAGACAATTTGAATTTCAGTTTTAGGTAAAAGTAAATTGATGATGTGGAATAAAAATTTGCAATTAAATTTGTCAAAGTGTAGGAGAGGAAGAGATTCAAAATTCGCGCGAATTTTGGAGTGTTAGCGATGCATAACTGTTATTCAGCTTTTTTGCAGAATCTCGCTTTTTAAGAAAACGAAATAACTCCCAAAAAATAATATTTATGGCTTTATTTCATTTTAGAATTTGAGATTTTATTTTGTTATGAAATAATGCCCCAATTACCAAAATGAAATAAAGCCCTAAAAAAGTTGAAACAACACCCCAAATATCGTTGTAGTTGTTTTCTGTACAAATTTTTGGGGCTTTATATAATTTTCAGTTAAGGGCCTTATTTCTAGGGACTTTATTTCATAGAGCCGGAGCTGTTCGTTTACTTTCCTTGCAAATTTTAATAAAGAGAGTAAAATTGGCCTTACGCTCTCAAAAGTAGAAACATGCAAATTTGTACTGGGAAAGTAAACGAACACACTTAATGTGTGTGTGCATTTTAGACTGAAGAGTGGCAATTCGTTGGCACATTGTAATAGATTAAACGGGCTAATTTAGGAGGATAAGTATATTGTTAAATCTATGGAAAAAAGTATTTTTCAAATATCGCCGCTCAACAATTGGGAAAAATATACGCGCCGAAACTAAATTCCAATAATTCACTTATTCGATGTTCGCAATTTCTTTTTCATATTCATTTCGATCTCTACTGGAAAAATTGTTGTGTAGAGCAGTGCAGAAGAAGCCGTTTTACAAAGTTAGACTCAAAGTTAGAACCAAAGTTTATTTATACAATAATAGTACATCAGCCTACGAATGGTATTGTAGTCGTGGGTAAATTAAACTGAAATAACGTTTATTAATTTAAAATCGAGAGCTCAATATCAAACGATACAAAACTTAAAATTTGCATGAAAATCAAAAAGTCCGGGAAATAAATCAGATTTCATGCCGCCAGCTCAGTAGTTTCTGTAAACAATGAAATGTAATAAAAGGAAATCTATCTACATCAACATGTACTGAGAATTAGTCGGTCGACCAGTCAGGCAAATGATGGCACTGATTTTTATATTCAAAGTAATGTAATAAATTCTACATTCATGTCGTTAAATAAGTGCATGGCAATTCAGCATAAAAAAGGGTTGTCAAAAACAGCCACCAAACCATAATGCGTCTACCATTTGCAAACCAAAAAAATATGGGATTATCATTTAGCCTGCGAGCATTCACTCGAAAACATGTTTACTTATCAGTTAGTCAGTTACCTAGAAAATAATAAATCAATATTTTTTAGGACACGTGTTTCGAAAAGGATATATCACTGAAGCAGCTGTAGTTAGTGTTGTGAAGGAGAGATGCAATGGTCTTGATAAAGGTTATACCGGAGTAGTGGGAGTTTTTTTTTTGATTTAGGCAACGCTTTCGTCATAGTTGATTATTTAATCTTAAAAAGGTGTTTTGATCCTGTGGTATGCAACTTGCGCAATAGTATTTTAAAACTGGGTACAGTGCAGGAAAGTAATGGCCCCTTGCTATTTTTGATGTGTGGGTGATTCTGAGATTATGGGCCAATTTAGACATAATTTTTGGCATTAGATATTTTTGCAGAATTTAATATTTAATTCAGGTAGATGTCTTAGTCCTAAGAAAGACTAGTTATTTTTAAAAGGTACACATCAAAATTTTAATTTTTAACGGAATCATGCACAATTCAAAAATATTACCTCCAGAGTTATGACTCATTGAACAGAGAAATGACGACACAATAAAATATATAGTATTTTTTCCTTAAAATCAACAAATTCATTTTAATTCAGTTCTTTCGTAAAAATAATAAAAGAAAAAATCTGTTAATCGTCATTTCCCTGTGAAAATTTTGACAGGGAAATGATGAATTTCTACAAAACCCCCTGAAATGTTTATTTAAGTACTTACCCTTACAAAATTGACTTGAGCTGGAAGTTTATACTTGCAATAACCACAAAAACACACTTGCAAAATTATAAAAAGTATCAATTATCTTTTTAAAGAGCAACACAGGGGAATGACCAACTTAAGCGTGAACTTTCGTAACGAGTGACAAAACACGACTTACTTAATTTTAATAAGACTGTTGACGAAAAAACTATTAGATGTGCGTGCACTCACTTCAAGTAATGTTTATTCATATTTGAGTTGCTTCAAATCAGGATTGGTTTGGATTTTGAATTTTAGCGAATATTAGATTTTACAGGGGAATACTTTGTATTTTCAGGGACCGAAAATAAACATCCATAAAAATATAAATTGAATAAAAAATATAATCGTTAATAGCAAAAAAAATTAATTTAATATTATTTTTTACTATGCCCTGGTTTTATTAAATAAAAAATTAATATTTTTGTAAAAAATTGAGAAAATTTCAATTGAAAGTAGTGCTAGGGACAACCAGGGTAATGATATATGAACACTTTTGTAGGAATTTTTTTTTAAGAACAAATAATTTTTTTTAAAAACAATTTTAAAAACTTTAAATGTCCTATAAAGATTTATTGTATAGTAAATAATAAAGTATATATTTTATTTTTCCCGCTTGAAACAACCAAGGACAACAAAGTGGCCCATAATCTCAGAATCAACCATATACAAAATTTTCCGGCAAATTGGCAACACTGACACTTACTCTTCATTTGCTTTGTTTACCATCTAACGGCTCATCCGCGTGCGTAAATAATGTATTTTAAATAGATATCTAAAGTTAATAAAGTTGTTATAAATTCATTTCATTTCTTTATTGACATGTAATTCGAAGCCGTATTAATGAAGTGGCTTAAAAAGTATAAAAAGGAAGAAGGAATTTTATTTTGTATAAATGATATGTTCGTTGTGAAAGAGTGTTTTTTGTTGTCAGACTTAACAAATGATTAGATATTTACAAAACTATTTTCAATTGTTGGAACACCCATTGAAGCTTGCGCCGGAGTTGTTTTAAATCAATACAGTTGTGATGGCTAAAACATGTACCAGTGCGGCGTCGACCTTATCCACTAGCAGATATAACGTTGGTGCTATGAAGCCCGATGATGTGTGATTTTCCTGTAGTAAGGTAGGTCGAACCTTTTTTCTTTACGACTTTTAGTGTGTATTTACTCGTATGCGCGTTGGCTAGAATTGAATTCGTTGTATCCCAAGATTGACAATAATTCTTGAACGTTTTAGTTGCAATTTATCTTGTGGGCTTTAATCCTTGGCAAAAGGCCAGTTTATATGGAATTCATTATAAGTGATGCCGTGCCTTTCAGACTGATGCAGGGAACACGAAATAAATATTAATTGTATAGTTCAATATTGTCGAGGTAAGTCGGCGGTATTGTTTCTTGATGAACACGCTCCCAATAAGAAATCTTTCCCTATCGGGGGCGTTTCTAGTTGAGTTTCGTACTCACTGCATCATACGTGAGCTGTGCACAATATAATTGTTATACTTACTGACCGAGACCTACCGTTTGATGCTGGCTATGCTTGTACAATGTAAAAACCTCGCAAGCTAAAAAATCATAAAGGGTCTTACTCGAATATGAACGTGGCTATATTTGTGAGATAGTCGTGCACGCTAAGCATTACACCTTAAATTAAAATCATAAAAAAACTACGACTTCGTTTGATCTGGATAAGAGTTTTTCTTTTCCTGGACTTTATTTCCCGGGAAACATTTTTGCATTTTCCGGAAATTTCCGCATAACAAACAAAACATGTTAATTTGGCTTCCGAAAATGTCCGAATAACAAACAAAACATGTTAATTTAGCTGTATGTAAATACTTATATTTATTTATTTCAATATTCTCTACCAAAGTGTGGATGTTACATTAATTTGTCATTTGCCGTTTGCAACATATTAATATGGAACCCTATAAGGTATATATTTTTTTGATTGTCATAAAATTCTAAGACGATCTAGAAATGTCCATCCGTGTGTCTGTTGAAAACACGTTAGCGGTTAAACGAATTAACCTAGGATCCTCAAATTTTGGTTGGTTTATAATCATATTGTTTGGGATTGTAAATGGGCGAAATCGTCCGAGAGGAAAAAGTTTCCCTTTAAGGGACTAAGGGTACCTCGTTGTAAAGCACAGTTTTTAAGTATTTGCTTACTCGAATATGAACGTGATGCAGGGAACACGAAACGAATTATTTTTTTTGAAGACAGACACGGTTATGAGGGTTGCTATATATATTTCTGGCCTTAGTGTTGCCTGGCGCCATCTGACATTCCATTGGAAAGGTTGACATTACTTAGCATAAACGTACTCAGAACGTTTTGACGTACGACCATCATTTGTGTTGTTTACAGTGACTTGAAAAAATCAATTTGGCAAAAATATGGAATTAACTCGTGCGATCATTTTTCACAACTTTCGTCGTGGATTATCGCGACAAGAGTGCATCGATGAAGTTAAATCTTTGTATGGTGATGAAGCACTTCTATAGCACTGTGAAAAACTCGTTTAATGAATTCAATCGTGGCCGACGCTCGCTCAAAGACGAAGGTCGTCCAAAAACGGCCGTTGTTTGTGTCAGAGAACATTGATGCCGTGCGTGAGCTGATTATGCAAGATCGTCACGTGAGATAGAGGCATCCTTGGGCATTTCTTCCACCAGCATACATTCGATATTGCATGAACACCTGGCCGTAAAAAAGATTTGATCTCGTTGGATCCCGCACAATTTGACAATCGCTAAAAAAGGCTCGTGTCGATTGGCGCAAAGAAATTTGGAAAAAAATACGATCGCTGTGCATCAAAAGACTTTTATAAGATCGTTACAGGTGACGAATCATGGATCTATGCATATGAGCCCGTGTCAAAGAGCAATCGACCGTGTGGGTCTTCGAAGACGAGCTAAATCCAACGAAAGTTGTTTGTGGAAGAAGCACTTCATAGCAAATTGTCGCCTGTTTCTTCGGCAAAACTGTTCATGTGGCGACTGTTCCGCTCTCATACATCGTCTCAAACCAGCGCCATTTTGACCGGCCAAAACGTCGAATTGATGGGTCATCCGCCGTACAGCCCTGTATTGGCACCCAATGACTTCTTTTTATTCCCGCACATCAAGAACAAAAATGTGTGTTCAACGATTTTCGTCGCCTGAAGATGCTGTGAAGCGTTCAAAAACCATGTTTTGGATGTGTCTCAATCGGAGTGGAAAAAGTGCTTCGACAACTTTTTTCAGCGTTTGCAAAGGTGTATACTTATAAATCATACTTTGAAAAACAATAAAACCGTTTTTGATGATAAATACTCGCATTTTCATTATTAGACCAGAAATATATATAGCAGCCCTCATAATAAGGCGTCTTTGTATGTAAGCTAAATGGGCCAATATGGCCCAGCTTTTTAACAGTTAATTGTCCTTTTTTTTAGAACCATACATAATTTTGCCCAGATCAGACAATAAATGTGGCTTCCAGAGAGTCACTTAAAATCGGGAGGGACCCTTGTATGAGGACTGTATAAAATCATAGACTGATATGGTCTAAATTATAACTACTTCGTGTCAAATTTCGCCGAGATCAGACCATAAATGCAGATTCTAGAGTGCCGGCACCTGAACTCTGGAAGGTACATTGTTTGGGGATATAACAAACATTTACTTATCCAAAAACCAGTTTCATTCCTAGTTTTAGCAGCCTAGGTCAATCACATGCTACCGACTTTTATACAAAATACCCCTGAGAAAAGTTTGATTTTTACAGATGCTGTTCGAGTCCTTGTGTAGAGAACCGATTTTTCTGTGAATGGATTTGGTTCATTACAAATCCCAAACAACTTGCAACAACCAAACGAAATGCTAAATTTGGTACATCCCATCCTATGGTGCAGGATATAAAAAGGCCTATGTGGAAAATTATCAATTTCTTTTTATTTTAATACAGAAAAGGCAATACAAAAGCAATACAAAGCTAAAACACCCTTTAGTAACATATGTGACGCGCAAAATAGAAAGGGACCAGATGGTAAAAACCAGTTTTGTTCAGGAGAGCCATTTTAAAGATTTAAATACGTGTATCTTTGGTGTAGAATCGTCGACTTCACTTTCATAAAACGCGCATATCTCTGGGAGGGAACACTTTTGGGGCATGGGATCGGTCTCATTCGATGCTCAGATGTTGTCCACATCAAAAAAATGGAAATTGATTTTTTTACCCTTAGGTCCCTTTCTCTATGCGCTGTCACAGATAGTAACTTTAGGAACCGAGCCGGCACAACTACTCATCGCCCCTCAATAAGGAACGTACTTTTTTCTAATCAGTTATTATGAAGTTTTTCAGATCAAGAACTGCATTCTATGGGAATTTTAACACGATCAGTCCATTAGTTCGGTAAATTTTCACTTTTTTAATGTAATTTTTTAATTTATCACCAGGATATATTTTTGTCTATACTTACTAACATCACATGTACCAAATATTTTCCTCATACCAGTAATGGTCATCTAAAGTTCAGAGTACAAGGGGGCATGCTCATCAGTCCAATTTTAATAACACAGTATACGTAATGTCCTTGTCAATAATTTGTATTCTGTTTCAATTTAATAACGATCGACCAATTATTTTGACCCATTTAGACGAATATTCTACCAGCATGTATTACTTTTTATATTGATGCCACGACAGCCGGTTCTATACACCGGATCGAACGAAGCAGCAGTTTTTCGACCAAGGTCTGTCACCCGGTACGGTGTGCCGTTACATCAACAACAACTTATTACACATGACAGACAATCCCACGACAGCTAGTTTTTGTACTGGATTAACCTAAAGCAGCAATCTTCGGCCAAGGGCTGTCAAACCGGCACTACGCGTGTCGCTCCAACACCAGCACCAACTTTTTATACAAACATCTCATGTACAAATAACATCGCAATGTCTCTAAAGATAACATATATTTGGTCTTTTGAAATTTCAGAGTTGTATGGATAGTGCAACGGCCCCTAATCCAATTTTTATAAATTTCTTGGTAAAAAAAAATATGTTGATAGTAGTGTCATATATGAGGGTTGCTATTTATATTTCGGGTCCGGCAATAAAAACACAATAATTTATTATTGTAAATGGTTTTATTCTTTTTCAACATATTCTCCTTTGAGATCAATACACTTTTGTATACGCACAAATCAATTTTCGAAGCACTTTTTCCACTCCTGTTGAGACCCCTCCAAAAAATTATTTTTGAACGCTTCAACAGCTGCTTCGGGCGATGAAAAACGTTGACCACGCTTTTTTTTATTGATGCTAGGGAATAAGAAGAAGTCATTTGGTGCCAAATCAGGGCTGTACGGTGGATGACCCATCAATGAGTGGTCAAATACTCGTAGCTAATCGCTTCAACTGATGTGTAAGAGCTCGCATTATCGTGATGCAAAATGATCCGTCTTCTTTTATTATCTTTCCTCATTTCTTCGAACACTGTTGACAAACCGATGGTTGTATACCAGTCAAAATTGACCTCCTACGTTCCACTAAAGACAACATGCCCGGTCATACGGAAAAAACGCAATCATTTGCTTCGATGTACTTCTTCCACGAACAACTTTTGTTGGATTTGGCTCGTCTAGAAAGACGGTCGTTTGCTGTTTTGATTCTGGTTAGATTCTGGATAGATCCATGATTCGTCACCTGTGATAATGTTATACACTAGATTTAAGCTACTGCATTAATACTTTTCAACATCACTTTGCACCAATCCATACGAGCCTTTTTTTGAGCATTCGTCAAATTATGTGGGATCCAACGAGAACAAATTTATTTCACGGCCAAATGAACATGCAATATCTGATTGATGCTTGTCATACTAATGTCCAAGAATGCATCAATCTCACGGTATGTCACATGTCGGTCTTGCTTTATCACTTCACGCACAGCATCGATGGTTTCTGGCAAAGTGACCGAAGTTGGACGTCCTTCACGAAATTCATACTGGAGACTGAACTCTTGGTACCAGCGATTAACTGTGGTTTTTGATGGTGCTTCATCGCCAAAAATCGTCAATGGTCATCGCACGAAAATGTTTACGGGATAATTCGATTTTTTAACTGAGATGAATTTTTCAACACACTGTAAATTCGTTATGCTTAAAAATCTCAAAGTTTTCAATGGAAATTCCAGTTTGTATCTGGGAAAACTAGTATTGCCAGGACCCGAAATATAAATAGCAACCCTCGTAGTCGAAACCCCCTAAAAATGCCACACATATATTGGTTTTCCCAAAAATTGATTAGTCCTTGTCTAGGGAAAACATTGCCTCTTTTCCGATTTGGCCCACTGTCAATACCAACCGTTTTGGAGCATCAACACACCCCTCTGCAATATTTAAGCCACCTAGATTTAATAATGTGACATGTCATGGCCATGCCTAGATCTTACATTTTTATGAAAATGAAAAATTTCTCGTCGGATTAATCTGGTCCCAAGTCGTGGGATTGGAATTTTGATGCTTGTTACTTTTTTCCGACATTTATATAGTTTAATTGTTGAACCCTTATGCTCAAGCTATTCTATAAAATACTTTTACATCGCCCCATGGACCGGTTAGTAAGTATTAAATTTATATCGTGTTGTAGAACTTGCCCATTTGTTTCTAAATGGGACATTGTGGTAAGAAAGTCCTCGGAAAAGTTTAATTTGTAGTAAATTTGGAAGTGCATCGACTCTAAACGGCCATTAAACTAACACTCCAGAGCCAAGTGGACCTTTTTAATGTTCTACATTTTTATTTTGCTTTCGATCGTTATTGTTTTTAAAGGATCTATGCCATTTGGTTTTGTTCAGAAGGGTTTATACTCCTGTTCCACAGCACTAACAAAATAGAACGCCACTGCATTTACATTTCATAATTTTGTTTTATTTCGACTTGTTTTCTTTAATAAATTTGTTTAATTTTTACTAAGTAAAAATTAACATTATGTAATTTACATATATAAAAAATCAGTGCTTAATTTAAAGAAAAAATTCTATAATTTACAGTAAAACTTAATTTTAGTTGAATTGAAAATGATAAAAGTACACAAAACAAGCAACAATAAAGAGGTGCTGTGCTGTTTCCATGATCCGAAATACAGTAATTTCTTTAAAATAAAATCATGCTTAATAACTACATGAAATAAATAACTAATTAAGAACAATATTTATAACACAATTTAACTTAAAATTAGTATTATTTACAAAAAGCCATTTTATATACTTTTTCTTTTTTGTATGTGTTATTACAAATTGAAGACCGCGATCTCTTACAATGTCAATCACTTCACATTCAAGACGATGATGTGTAAATGATTAAAAAACTTTATAGCAGATTCGGAATTAGAATATATAAAATATTGGTCTTCTGCTCTCTAGAGAAGAAAACCTCATCGCCGTGTAAATCTCTTTGTAGAGGTTGCGTGCTTTTGACAGAATTTTCGAAACAATTTGTACACATACAAACTGAAAAATGTGTATAGGAAATTCGAAAGATGTATTAGACTGAAATAGTTATTTAAATTAACTAAAAAGGACAATTAAATTATGAAGTTGGGGTGTTTAATTCTTGATAAGTATAATTTCGGTTAGTGACATAGACAATTCTTTTCCCATAATTGAGTTTCGAAAAATCTTCGTTTCGTGTTAAATTTTTCATTGCAGCGGAAAAAATCTAATTTTGTTTGGTGAAAAAAAACGCATTGGAATTTTCTTGAACAGTTTTTCTTGATATCGACAGAAAAGTACGATATTTTAATAATACTTTCGAGTTTTCTACTTATACGAATTTCCAAACTATTTTGTTTATTTATGTAGATATAAATATGTATAAGTACGTAGGAATTTTAGTATATATATATAAAAGGCGGACTTCGGTAAGGCATTTAGAATCTGTTACGTATAAATGTGTGTGTTTTTGTGATGGTATTTACAAAATACCATCACTTGATTTTTTCGATTATATAGTCGAGATAGTTTTGTTACAATTTCTTAGGATGGGTAAGGGATTTTTCTTCAAAAACAATGTCCAAAAATTAAAAAAATATTCGTCTGGTATAATATTGAAAATATAAATTCGAATTTGAATGCATCCTGAATAAATCCTAAATTGTACTCCGTTTAGGAAACTAAAGAATGTTCGATCAGGGTTGAAAAGGGTTACCAGCTGTGCTCTCTTAAATAGTACGGTTGCAGTGTCTGTAACTAAACGTGCTCTGCAAACGTGATAACCTCGAAGATACACAAACGTGTTCTATTTAAGTGTTAAGCTTTCATTAGAACAAGTTTAACTTTGTGTACCGGAATAAACAGATTTTGTACAGCGGAAGGATTTTTGAAATATTATTTGCAACAAGCTTAGTCCCCCATAAAGGGGTGCTAGTTTTTCCCTATTGTGCTCTATTGTTAAATGAATTCTTCTGCAAAATCTGTCATCACTAACTCTTAGGGAAATTTAATACCTTTATTTTTCAAATCAAATTTTGCTGTAACATATTTTGTTTTTATTTTTGGTAAAATGTCTCAAGGTCCAACTTTTTCCACTAAAGTGTGGTAGAACTCTTCCACAGATAGGCTGATTAGTTCTGATTTTAAACACCCGACGGTTCGGTTTAATACGACAGAAAAAACTCGGTTTCTTAAAAATTGTTATTTTCCTATTTTCAAATAAACCGATTTTAACGTCGAATTAACTTCTCCCCAAAAGCATTATATTCTTGCAAGAGACATTATCACATTTTTTTATTGGCAGCCACGCTATTTATTAATATATAGCAAATCCCGTGGCTTAGCCTTTGTGGAGCCAATATGTTACATATGTAACCCCCCAGGAATTATGACTCTTATATTTTAAAGAGAATACCAAAACATGTTGGCTTTATCGTTTGTTAATTTCAGTCTTTTGATTTACAAAATTGAAAAAGTATTAGTACCAGCTCGAGGCCTCTGGAATCAATATTGTAATAGAAGAGACAATATTTTTTAAAAATTGGCTGCCAACAGCTTTTGACGACCTTAATCCGAAAAGTCCAAGTACTGGCACCGCTCTATTATATCTGGTCATCATTCAACCAGTAGTCTCCCGTAGTGTGATGGTTAAAGTGCACAGCTGTCATACCAGGTTAAATTTCGCTAAAGAACATTTGAGTTGAGGAAGGGATTAATCTCTAATCCATGTAGAAACGTCTCTATAAAAAGCATTATCCGTTCGGTGCCGGCGTTACACTTTAGGTCCCGGACAGTGAGTATAAGAATTGATTCGTGCACAGCTCATGGAGAAGTTCCCCCTTGTCCTTCACTGGGATGTTGTGGGTCTTAAGCACGTTTTTAACCAAAAGTATTTAATCGAGAATGTTATTGACAGAGTTTCAATGGCGGTTAAAGATGCAACTACATCAAGAGTAATTTTCTACGTGTTCCCCTTAAGAAAATCTAAAATAAAACCCGGTTTCTTGAAAATTGCAATTTTTCGTTAAAACCGACAACCGGGGTTTGAAAAAGGGCAGTTAATTGATCACCCTACGCACAGTTGACTAACCTTAGCTTAAAATTTATTTGCTGCCTTTTCAAGGTAATTTTCAGAAGCGAAAAAATCCGCTTGAAACTTCGGTAAGACGATTTCTTAAGTCGTTATCGAAAAAACCTAAAAGTGTTTTTTTTTTCTTAAAACACGTTGGATAAGCGAATCAAATCCTTTTCTTTTGAAAACGTAAGTTTTATTAAAAAAGATATACTCGCATAAAAAAAATTGTTAAGGGGGCTTAAGCAAATCGCTTAGCGTTTTTGTTGAACAACTTTTTTTCTTTAATTATTACATTTTGATGTAGCAAAGTGTTTCCAGTAAAAATGAAAAAAAAAACAATTTGGATTTTCGATAACGAATTGATAGCAACGCGCGTTAACAGGCATTAAAGTGAATAAAACCTTGTTAAATAAAATACGCATATTGTCTTGGAAAGGTTATTCTCTGCCGAATGTAGGTCCCTAAAAATCATAAAGGTATGCTTTAGGTCCTAATAGATAAGAGCACTACACATCTGCAGGCTATTGGCTAAGGACACTTCATTCCAACAAAAAATCCCTTTTTTAATTTCCACAACAACCCTTAGAATCTGATAAATGCTTTATAGAGTTTTCGATTTAAATGCCAGAAAAGTGCTGAATAAAAATCTGACAACGGCTGAGCGCGAGCTTTTATTTAGCGATAGGAAGTCAAAGCCCCGTAGAGTTTAACAAGGGAATTTTCCAAGGCGAGGTGATATCTACGCCACTGTTTAATCTCATCCTCTTGAAAATTTCTGCAATAATTGCACAATTATGGCTTCAGACCCTAGAGAGCAATGTTAAAGTATCCGCTTTTAAATCACCAGCTGCAATGTTCAATGCATGGACTGTAGAGATAATGCTATCTTCTAATGTGAAACTCGATGGTATTAACATTCTGAACACCAAATACGCCTAAAGCCATGGCGTTACATTGGATAGCCGGTTTTGAGCATCTGCACATGACAGCTATCTGCGACTTAGTACTTAGAGATACTGATAAACCTTAAACCTTATTGACCACACTGGCTGTGGGTGACCAGTCCCATGTTGTATGGAACAAAAACTGGGAGTAGCCTTTTGGTTACGAGGTCTGACCGGAGACTTAAATCTGGTACCACGGGTAGTCAGGGGCCCCCAGAACTGTTGTTCTGGCCTGACTAGAAGGTGCGGCCCCTTGAGGAGTATCGTGGACCAGCAGAGGTTTAGATGGTCCTCGACCCCTAACCAAGAGGGAAGTTATGGCCCATATCTGTCATGCTTTAAATTGGTACCGGCGATATTAACCCAATGGGGTGTTGGCCGTGGCATTGTAACGTCCCCAGTGTGATGACGCACCGTGGTTTAGGCCACGCTAAATCCGATATTAATCTTACCACACTGGCGAATTATGCAGCTCCTGTGTGGTATTCTGATCTGTCAGAATAACGCGATGGGAACACCAACATATGCTTATGTCATCTAAGGATCATCTACATAAGAAGCCTCGAACACGCCGATGACATCTCTTGTTGTTTGATTCTTTTTGGTTCTAGTTTTTATTTTCTTTTGTTTAAATTCAGGAAATTGTAACAAAGTTTTCGTTCGAATTTTTCTTTTTTTTTAAAATTAAAGTATTCGACATTAATTTAGGAATTTCACGTGTACTAGGATTACATGGTATGTATATTTTTTTTTAAATTCCTAAGAGGCAGTTTTAATCTTTTTTGTTTTGTTTCGTTACTTATATTTGTTGTTTCTATAATTAATATTATACCAAAGCAAAAAAAAACTGTTTATACAAATTACAATAACATTTTTACAAAATATTTGTGTGTTTTTTTTCTCGAAAATATAAAACTACAGAACTTATTAGTGTTTCTTTGATCTAAGCAAAAAACAAAAATGTAAGAAATTTTTAAAAAATTCTCCATTTTCTTCTAAACTAATGAACGAGCTAAACTAGATGACATAAAATAGCTTAAAAATTAAAATAAAATGTACAATTTGCAAAATGTTTTGAATTAAGTAATAAGTTTTGTAAAAATATTTATAAAGTATAACCCCTTTAGATATAATGGCACAGGTATTAAAATGTAGTAGATTGTTTTGTCGTTTTCTTTTCTTTAAATGGATTATCGTTTTAATGAAGTATGGTGTTTGTGGTTATGGATGCTGATGGTGCAAAGGTGGAGGAGAGAGGATGTATGGCTTCCCGGCTTCCCCAGAGTGGTGTATTATCATAGTTGGGCGTCTTACAGGGAGCCCCAGTCTATAACACAGGCCTCATTGTCCATATTACAGTTATTATAGTTGTTGTTATTATTGTTGTTGTTATTATTGTTGTTGTTATTATTGTTGTTGTTATTATTATTATTTTGTTGAAATGTTAGCCAATAATCATAAGTATCACTATTAGTTGCAGTTTTGTTGCCACAGCAAGTCTTGGGTGGCTCAGCCTTGGCCGGCTTCCGTTGTTGCTGTTGCATCAGATCCCACCCAACAGTCCCTTGTTGTTAGAAAACACGATGGTTGTTTTTTTGGGCATTTAAGAAGGGCTTCTCCTCGTTCATTTTTTCTAAATTGCCACTTAGCGTGGGATCCGGTCTTCGCCGCTTGAAAAAGCCGCACTTCCACATGGCATAAGTAAACAGGGCCAACAGCAGCAAACCGCCGATAATGGCCAAAATAATGATCCACAACGGAGTGGCAGTATCGCGCTGTTGGTCTATCAGTTCGGGATAGGCACGCGTTTCCACCTAATACAGGATTAAAAAAAAAACAAAATTATTTTTTTTTCAATACACCCAAAGCACAGTCGTATCTCTGGTACTCACCGTCAGTGGCTCCGTTGTTTGTGTTTGCTCCACTCTAAATTCAATGGGTATCTGTACATGAGCCGTGGATATAATCCTCACCGCATCCGCCCGTGGATGTTCCGAGATCAGCGTTGAGTTCCATAAACGTGCCTTAATGTGCACATAGGCCTCCGTATTCGCAGGCATATTATAGATCTCACACTGTATCTTTATACAGTTCGCCGTGGCCTTGTTACAATCCAATTCCACAATATCACGTTTCTTATTCTTATGATCTCCCCGGAAATCCATAAAACGTTCCGGCCTTATGATTCGCGTTAAGGTATCTCTCCGCACACGATTCAAGAATCCGGAAGATGATTCTTCGGTGTTGGTTTCTTGTTTACTGCTGCTATAGCTGGACTTTTCCATATAGGTTCGATGCGCGAAATGTGATTTATTCAAGGGTCTCATCATATACGGGGCTGGTCCCAGTAGTAGATCGTCGACTATGAGACTATTTTTCGATTTAGTGGTTAGCTTAAAGGGGTTGACATGTTCGGAGGCTACAAAACATTCTCCCTGTCGTACATTGTCAATAATGGGCGTTTCCTCCAAGTACAATAGCCATTTGTCGCGTTTATCCTTTTCGCTGTATACCTGATAGGGCCAATAAATGGTCAGCTGAACTTTGGGAGCCTTCCAGGGACCTTCATTGTAGATCTGGAAAGGAAAAAACCAAAGTAAAAAATTACAGTCGAATTCCAAAAATTAAAATTGTTTAGAATTCAGCAAACAAATTCATAACATAAAATGTTGTACGCTCCTGACATCGAGCGAAAAACATCATAGTTGTTTTAATGAAAGAGCGGTCAAAATTTAAGCATCTCTATAATAAGCAAATGAGAATTAAGGAAGCCAGAAAAATATCTATTAGCTTTCTCATTATTTTTACCCGAATATCCCTATAGCTTTTTTAAAAATCTCATTACGCATGACCATATTTTAGCTTTCAGGATATAGCATATCCGCTGCATTTTGTGATAAGTGCTTTTTTTGATTTTGTTTTTGGTTTCAGAGCTTTATTCGGAGGGTTTGACATTTCTCTTCTGAAAATTAAGCAAATTTCAGGAAAAAAATTTAAGAATATCGAAAGAAATTTTAAAAACTAAGTCGTCATAATATTGGCCTAATACATGCGATGGATAGAAGCGCATTGGTGTAAGCTTCGAGCGGCTCAGACGAAAACGTCTACACCGGCCACAACAAAGTTTTGTATGATCACTTTTAGGATTTTTTTACTTGATAAGAAGAAACAACAGCAGCATCCCGTTTATATGTAATTGCAAGGAACCTGCCTTTTTACAAATTAAATGGAGTTTCAATTTAGGTTTAATAAGAAACTATGACGATTTTTTAAATTTATTTAACCCAAAAGACTTAGATTGTTTTTGACGTTCTACTTGACTGCGTGAAATTTTTTTGTAAGTTTTTTCCAAACTGACCCCAAAAAATTATATTCTACAAATATTTAAAGTTTAATTTATATTTTATAATTTTTAAAAAATTTAAATTCTATAAATCTTAAATTGGTAAAACCTGTGTTTTACTTTAACTTTTCCAGATCTTATAAAATCCAGGGTCCAATATATATGCCGAAGGCTGTATACAACAAAACTCGTGCAAACTAGTCTATTTTGTTTAGAGCGTTAAAAGTGAAAAAAATAAATATTTTCTGAAGAAGGGGGCCTAAAAATGTATATGCATAATTTTACTTTTTTCTGTGTGTGTTTCTAGGCCCTTTTTTTAGTTGAACCTTGTTTCTGTGTGGCTTAAAGGCTTCTCTTAGTATACAGCAGAATTGATCATCAAGGGTGCTGCACCTCTTCAATTGTCTGGCCAAGCCCACTCAGCTGTCCCCCAGGTCTCTGTGGACGCATCCAGTTCAAATGGCGCGTTTCCTTCACCTGGGTATCGAAGCAGATCCCCCATAGACAAACAAGACTTCAAAATAAATATATTGTTGTTACAACAACATCAATGGGTTGTATCGGCCAATTCGTCAAAAGCAGACAATAAAATACTACATATTGTTATAATACTCGTATTTTCAATCAAATATGTACTTATATACTAAATTTTCACATGTGTATAATGTGATTGAACTATCCGTTTGAGTTAACTTTAATATTCACTTATCCCAACTCGTGCATATGGAACCGATACAAATTCGCCGAAAAGACCTCTTGTTGCTTGATTATTTTTTAGTATACTTGATTATTTTTTAGTATATAAGCCTTGGGCAGACCGAAGATTATTTTTTTACCTGTGTATTTTTTTACTTTCGGTAATCTAAAAACCTTTGAAATATCTAAGTATAAAAAACTTACAATCAATATATGAGAGGGGTTTTCTATGCAAACACTGCAATAACATGAACTTTTTTAAAAAATATATTTCAGTTTTAAAGATATACTTCAATGTTTTTTAGACAACTGGAAATAAAGAAAAACGCATCGTCAAGGAAAAAAGCTTCGGTGTGACTGGGCCTTAAATAAAAAACCTATTTTATGTAGCAGGGTTCGTCTTTGGTGGAAAAATATGTCCGATAACTCGTAATCGTTTCTTTAGCTACTTGAAGCCAACTCGCTTGCTAACCAAGTAACTTCCGTACAAATGCTAGTTAAATGACCTTAAACGAACACAGCTGACAACACGTCGATTAAACAGCCCCAGTGCTGTATTTAAAATGGAACGGTAAGGCACCGTTTTCTCATATGTTCCTAAGGGCTACTCAGAGCCACTTCATTTAAATCGACGTTTAAAAATACGGAGGTTTCAAATGTAGCCCACTTTCTTTATTTTAAACATCACATTTACAAATGATTTTTGAATGTTCCTTCTACGATTTCTGAAATCTTTTATCTGAGACTATGAGTGTTAATTTTCAAGCTGCAGTTTTAAGTCTAGCTCTGAGTTTTTTGAAGAAAATGCGAAAATTGTATTGATATTTGTCCGCCGAGATTATATAATATATAGAAACACAAATATTTTTTTCCTTTCCCTTCATTGGGATTTCCCGGGATTTTGAAGAAATCTCCATGTTAAACTTGTTAAAAATTCAATTCAATTTTGAAACCATTTCAATTGTGCTTGAGAATCAATTTTAAGTCCGCAGTTTGAATTCAAAAAGGTTTTTATAGTAAGACACGTACCTTTTTTTTAATTTGTTGCTCACGATAATATCGAGCCTAATCATTTTTTACTTTGAACCTAATACACTATTTCTTTTCGAAACTCAGCACTTACCTGATATGTATGCATCACTTGTGAGCCCACGTCTTCCATTTGCATCATTGTGTTGTCCAATTTGATTTCTCCACTATAGAAGCTCTGTTCCGGCCGGGCCCAACCTTGTAGACTTAATTCGGCTCTCTTGATTACACGAACATCTAATTTCTTTTCGGGTTTCTCGGCTCCAATCAATTTGGAGGTGGTATTAGCGAATATATCAAAATTTAAATTACGTTCATCCAATTCCAAGCCGCTAGGATCGAAACGTATAGAGACTTGAGCGGCCGTGCCACGGCGCATAGGATTGCCTAGGCTGCAGGCGACCACGGTGTCGTTAAAACGATTGCAAATGGCGGTACTCTAAGAGAGAGCGGAAGAAGATTTCAATTAGTTTTCAATTGTGTAAATTTAATGAGCTTAGAATTAATGAATTAGAATACAAAATTTGCAATCCAAATACAAAATTTTATAAAAACAATTTACCGTGGAAATCAGAACGGGACCGATTTATAGATTCCCGTATTAGATTTTTTCTCTTTCTTTCACTTACCGTCTTTATGGCCGCTATATAGGACACACTCTTCTGGTGGACTATAAACAATTGTGTCTCATAGGCAGAATCTGCCGAATTGGAAACGTTGACATTTACACGAATTTCTTCCTGTTCACCCAGAACCAAAGCATAATTTTCATCTATAATAAGAAAAATACAATAAAAGTGTTAAACAACCAATTCTATTTTTTAGTGTTTGCCCAAACCCACTCCCATACTTACTCTCCATATTCAAATCCAGTTCGGCACTCAATTTCAGGTCGCTGTCACACACATCATCTTCGCCGCAATCCTTTTGGAAGGTGCCCTCGAATTCAATATTAGCCTGGGTTTGATCCAAAATCGGATTAAGGCCTTGCAAACCGGATGTGGGCAATTTCGTTTCCACCAAAGTATAATTGAGTCTAAACTTAATGGGACTCTGAATGTCACGGGTATTCTCTTTGATATAGCCCGTCACCCGCTGGCAGGATTGACGGCCATCTGTCCTCACGGTCACTTCCCGTTTGACGACATTGCTGCGTTTATTTTCACGATCAAAGAAGACACGAGAGAATTTCTTATTTGGCACAAAGGTCTCGGACTCAACGGTGTACATCAGTTTCAAATCCTTATTGGCGGCGGTCTGCTCATAGGGATCTATGGAGCAACAGGCTTCAAAGGTAAAGCACGTCAGATTGGTAAAGGCATCGGTGACACAGCCAGATTTGGTGGGATCAATATTTTTCAACTCAGTACTTTTCCACTTGGTTTGAATGCTAATAATGGGCCGTGATAGTAGAGCTACCACCGCCGACGAGTTGTAGGCGCCCACCACAATATCGGGATAGGAATTGCCATCCAAGTCAGTGCCGCCAGTTATGGAGCTACCAAAGGTCCTTATGGCTTTGGGCAATAAACCCAAATCGGAAGCCTGTATACGCTGAGATGGTTTGGAGTTCAAACCCAATCTGCTGCCAAGATAGATGTAAACTACACCATCATCCTCGTAAGGAGCTCCTATGGCCAAATCCTCGCAATTGTCTTTGTTGATGTCGCCAATATTAGCCAAAGCCAAACCGAAACGGCTTTCAAAGGCACCCGTCAATTTCAAGGTGGCCTTATAGGGCAGCTTATCATTGACATTCTGATAGATATACACGGCTCCACCTTCGGTTTTGTTAAAGTAAAACGGGGCGGCCACTATTAAATCGGGTTTCTGATCGCCATTCACATCGGCAGTGGTCAATTCATAGCCAAAACTTGAGGCAAACTGTTCACCCTCAATGATCATATGCACCGGAATGGGATTGCGGTTGTCCTTGTCAAATACCACCACCTGGCCGTGGCCATTAGAACGTGGAGCTCCGGCCGCATACGACATGCGTTCGCCAAAGTAACGGCCTCCCGTTACCGCCATACCCAGATAGCTGTATTTGTCCACCGGCGAACTGGTGTCCGAATGATCGCCATAGTACATATTCTTATCGCGCTCTAAGTACTCGCCACCGATTTCAGTCACAAAGACAGTGCCACGCCAGGTATACGGACCGGGGGTGCCCAAAACCATGGTGTTGTCATCCAGCAAAGCACCCGAGGTGCCAACTTGACAAAACCCATAATCTTCGTGGGCTCTGTAAGACAAAAAAGGAAACGATAAAGAAATGGGGTAGAAACAAATTATTAACTTATGTTCATTAGCATAATGAATCAGGATAATTTATTCATTATTTTATTATTTTAGCCGTTGTGCGTTGTCTATTTTTTCATTTTCTTCGAGGGATACTTATTTATTATGTTGATTGTTTTTTTAATTATTGTCACCCGTGTTGTTTAACCTGAAAATGTCTATTTTCCACGCATCCTTGCGTTTCATTAGCACCCGTGCATAATATGCGTTATCCTTCTGTGCTTTTTACAGGACGGAAATAGAAAGAGCTTGTGCGAGAGAGAGTGACAAGGAACCAAGAGAATTATGATAATGTCACACTTTGGTGATTCGTAAATGTTCAAATGTCACAGTATCACGCATAGTTTTTTCTTTAGTTTGACGTGGGTTGCTTCCCGGCCAGTAAGTACAAGGAATCACACCTTTTTCATAATGGGTTCGGTTATCCTTGACATCGTTTTGTGTGGATCATAAATAAATTAATAATTTAGTGAAATTATAGGTACACGTGAAAACAGGAACATATTTGTTAAAAAAGGGAATATACATAAGTCCATCCATAGGTGCACACAGTAAACAAATTCGTCGCCTTAAGCGTTTTTTTGCCAACCAAATGAAAGAGGTTGCGAGACTATTTTTTTGCCAAACAAAAAATAGAGGTTGCAAGACTATCTGGTTTTTACTCCTTAACAAGGGACAAGGTTGATGGAGCTTTCGGCTCGTAAAAACTATCCCTTTGACGTGGATATATGGAAATTTAAAGCTAACCAACCTGTATAACAATTCATTATTAGCGATAATTTTAAAAGTGTGTCTAAGATTAAGCTTAGATCCCCTACCTATAACACGATTCGAAAGTTATTGTTGTCGAATTCGGATCGTTTGTACGATGTATCTCGAATGCGTATTAATTACTTCCGACAATCGGTTTCATTGTCGAGTATGTATGAGCTATGCTAATCGAGGTTTTACTTCAAACTCCTTTGAATCTTAATTTTTTTATTCGTTTGATATTGAGTTAACAAAAAAGATTATTTAATAAAATTTACAACTCGTCACAAAACATCTACAATAGGTTGGGTCGATTTAGCAATCGATATTGTGCCATTGATTCTTCGATAGCTTTTAGCATGAGAAAAAAAGTTCCACTACGACATATCAAAAAATCATTTTTAATATATTATGCCCACATTTCAATTTTGTCTATAGTTTTCTAAAAAAAACAACATAATTTTTAAATTATTGCTCAATGGTGTGAAATTATCGCGTAAACGACCTTCTAAGCGAGTTGCCAATCGAACACGACCATTAAAGTATATTCGACATTTAAGCCATCCTCTTAGAGGCTTTCTGTATGTTAATTTCAACTCTTACGATACCAAAATGCAATAAAATGATTTTAAAATTTAGTTTTATTTAGAAACAAAGCAATAAACTATAAGAAGAATCTGAAAATTCGTTGAACAGTGACGCCAATTATTTACAAAAAACTACTCGAAACTTGCGTCATATGTGCCATTTTTAATTAGAGTCGGATACAACGTTCGATTCGTTTTAACTCTCAAAAAGCGTTAAATAGTAGGAGCCCCGACGAGTGCAAGTGGGTCGTAGACGCCGCAATTAAAAATGTATTGCTAAAATTAGCGATCACTAGTAAATACCAACATAAGTGCTCTCAAATTAAAGCAAGTTTCACTTTAAATCAAAATATGATTTTTTTTTTGAAATTGGTGCTTGTATGAATCCTTTTTTTTATTGAATTCACGGTAGAGGGCATATAAGAATAGGTGTGGCTGCATCTTACGACTTTGTTTCTTGTTTAAATTACTTTAATCGTGTTTAAAGTTGTGGACCTAACCATGTAACTATCTACATATATATCGGGTTTTTATGTATTTTGTTTTTTCAGAACAAAAAACATAAAAAAATTCAAATCAAGTGTGGAATCTTTATTGGTATTTTGAAAGGATATTTTAGTGCATTTCTTTCCATTATGAGGGTGCAATTTTGGATGACTCATTCGAGCATTACGACCGGTATGGCGTGAATGACACGCGTAATGTTGCCTTCCAAGACCAAAATAGACTTTGGACTTTCCGTAGCTCCAAAGAAAAAAGTCTAAAGGTGTGATATCACACGATATAGGCGGTCAATTCACCGGCCCAAAAAGTGAAATTAGCTGCTCTTTGAAATTACCACTTACTAGATCCATTGTTTGACCAGCTGCATGACAAGTGGCACTGTCCTGTTACAACAAAATGTCGTCAAGAATACGGGCTTCAATTTCCGGTAGTAAAAAGTCCAATATGATAGCGAGCACCATTGAAAGTTACGTTTCGACCATCATTATTTTTAAAAATATATGGAGAGATAATTCCACCAGCCCATAAACTGCACCAAACCGTGGTTTTCTCTCGATATATAATGGCACCTCTTGAACCTCTTCTGGTTCCTCTTTAGCCCAAGTGCGGCAATTTTGTTTATTGACGCTGCCGTTGCGCCAGAACTGGGCCTCATCACTGAACACAATTTTATTCGAAAACAGCGAATCTTCTTGTTTATCACCGAATGCTCATTTCCATAATACAGTTGCCAACATTTGAAGGAAATTATATTCAATATATACGAGGGCGACCGCAAAAGTAACTGGCCTAACATAAAAAGAACCGTTTTTTGGAATTATTATTATTTATTTTTCAACATAATCTCCTTTCAACTCAATACACTTCATCAAACGTTTTTCAAGTTTTTTAATTCCATCCGAAACATAAGATTTTTGAAGACCTTCAAAATATGCCTCAGTTTCAGCAATAACCTCGCTATTGGACGAAAATTTTTTGCCACCGAGAATTTTTTTTTTTAAATTTGGAAACAAGAAATAA